>JACMZG010001863.1:35488966-35698907 GCA_018340805.1 Microvelia longipes
TGGGTATAATAAAGTAGAGGATTTCCCATTTGAGTAAGGAAAAACTAAGTATCCCAGAAACAATAGATTAAATATTAGATTTATCTTAGTAACGCAGCAGTATTTCGTCTAGACAAATTCAAATTTTACAAAATTTCCCAGTGTTTATTACTTTTTATCATTATTATTATTAATTTTTATTTTTCTCAGATTTAAATCTATTTTTTATAAGGTGATAGACGGACCAATGCTAAGCCTATTTTTCTTTTTACATTTTCCTTATATACGGTAGGTATATAGGAAACGTATTGTGTTTGCGAAAAATTCCGAAACTGGAATTATCCGTTTAAGGAGTTTTTAAGGCATTCTGAGTGGTTTTTACAAATTTATGTTTATGTGAGTGTGTTATCATCGTAGCTTCCAGTGTATTTATGCTTGAGAGTTGAAACTTTGTACAAAAACCAGTCTATAGGTGTAGTTAAGCTATTCGGAAAATATTTTATGATGTCATTGACCCGCAATAGTGGCAGCAAAAATTTTGAAAAATCATGAAACGCGGTAGCGAAAAAAAAGCGATCAATTTAAGATTTGGCGCGTATGTAGCCAAGTATTAAGATTAAAATTTGTACCAAGTTTCATTTCATGATCAGCATTAGTTATATATAATGAATGATGTATACGTTTTTATAAATTTTTTAAATAACAGAAATTA
Source organism: Microvelia longipes (assembly GCA_018340805.1). Lineage (NCBI taxonomy): Eukaryota > Metazoa > Arthropoda > Insecta > Hemiptera > Veliidae > Microvelia > Microvelia longipes. The sequence continues at coordinate 35,489,658 of JACMZG010001863.1, forward strand.
GGTGCACGTAAATGTTAGTGAGTAAATGATACGTATACATGTATACATACATACATGTATACATAGATACGTATACATGTATATACGTGATAAATTAGTACACTAAGTTTCGTTTAAGGCTAGTATATCCATGATTTTTGTGGGTTCGATAAAATTAAGCAGCATAGTTAGTGTTTGGATGGGTGACCGCTGGGAATTAAACGAGTATTTACTATCCGAGGACGAGCGAAGCGAGTCCGAAGACGTGTGGCAGTATTAATTTAAAGCCTTGTATATTCTGAGGACGAGCGGATCGAGTCCGAATACGTGTGGCAGTATAAATTTAACGCCTTGTATATTCTGAGGACGAGCGGAACGAGTCCGAATACGTGTGGCAGTATAAATTTAACGCCTTGTATATTCTGAGGACGAGCGGAACGAGTCCGAATACGTGTGGCAGTTAAATTTAACGCCTTGTATATCTGAGGACGAGCGGAACGAGTCCGAAGTAGGAAGGATGAGCGTAGCGAATCCGATATGATGAGGAAAATTATCGAGGCACCCCGTACCCGATTTTTTATTTATTCACGGCATGAAAGAGTCAATCATGCAGGAATGTAACATTTCCTGCTCTGTCAAAACTAACTGTTACATTTAAAATGCATAGGATTTCGCTTTAAACTGCCTAGGCAGGAAAATTAATTTCCCTCACAGTTTAAATTTGAAAATGAGTTTTATTATCACATTTCGTGAGAATAACTGTTTTCATTTGGAGTTTTGATAATTTACACAATGATTTGACTTGTTTCAAGGTTTAATTTTCAAGAATAATCTACAATTAGGTATAGTTGATATTTTAAATAATAATAATGAAGTAGCTATATTTTAATAAAAAACATCAGTCACTCCACAAAATATATTTAAATAGGAAACCGGCTTCCAACCTACAAATGTCATCTTCAGGCTGACGAGAAGAGTATTAAAGAGCCTGTGAGTCTTTGTTAGTTTTTAGGTTGAAAGCCGATTAGCTATTTAAATATATTTTGTGGAGAGACTGATGTTTATTATTAAGATTTTCTCCACATGCGCTGCCTTAATCATAATATATTTTAATATTAAATAATGTCTTGCATTCATTCTAGATAGATTTACTTGATCAACTTTTTTTCACACATGCTTTAGTAGTTTTATTATGTTCAAACCTAGATTCCAGCGTGAATAGATAACATAATGTATCCAACACAGTCGGGACGCGTAGCTCTTTATCGCCTTCTAGCTCTGGAGGTAAATTTATTGCTTGTCACTAATATTCCATTTCCCACAGTAGCATAAATAACTATTAAAACAAGAAATGTTAAGTCTTCCCGTGGCGATAGAACTAAATTCAGTTCAGTTTTGAATATTGTATTTTCATCCATGCGGTTCTACATATCTGAAGTACATATAATACCTATAAACCCCCCCCCCCTTTATATAAACCTATAATCAACCTACAAGTAACATATATAAACCTAAAAGTAACATATATAAACCTACAAGTAACATATATAAACCTACAAAAACATATAGTAAACCTACATCTCTTGATATGTAGGTTTGGGCCCTTCTCGGCCAAACCACCCTCGGGCCTTTTTGGCTCAGTCCGCCAATGACCACTTACATACTACAGTATATTCATATATTGAAGTATATGAATATCAAAAGATCAGCATGATCGGTGTTTTGATACTTTACACACACACATACACAGTATGCAGTACAGTACTAATAGTATATTTATTTAATACTAGTATCGACCTTCCTATACTACTAGGTTATAAATATACCTTTAAAATAATTTTAATTTTAAAGTCAAAATTAAAAATAAAACTTACAGACAAAAAAACTTAGTATTTGTAAACAACGCTTTCTATGCATACCTGTAAACAAAACAAAAATAAACTAAAATTAGTCCAAATTTAAAACAAAGATTTCTTTAGAATTTGTAAACAAAATTATTAAGCAAGAAAAGTAAAAAACAAGAAAATCAATTATTTAAATCAGTAAACATATAGAAAATAAATTGAATGTAATTGAAACAAAGAAACTGTACAGAAAGGGACAAATTAGAGAAATTCTCCAAGAAAATTCTCAATAATACATCCAATTTACACCTTGTTCCAATTTAAGTCTCATTTACACTTCTCTATATTAAGGAAAAGTTGTAATGAAGCCTCGCACACAGCTTAACTATTCATCAAGTTAGTAATCTATATATGTCAAAGGATAGCGGGGTGATAACGTTTTACAACATTTCATCATAAGGTTGTTTGAATAAATTAAAATATAAGCATAATAAGTATAATGAATATTTTACAAAAATAGATCATTAATTTAAATAATAACGATTCAGAACAAAAATGAAAATCTTTTTTAACTTGGAGAAAACAGTACACATGTCTACCTCTGGCATCGTATAAAACCTTTACGCTGTAATTCCTTTACATTTTATCTCTATACTTTTAACCTATTTTACGACTTGAATAAAGAAAATACAAATACATTTTCTGAATAGTTAGAAATTGTTTTAATTACGGACTGAGTAGATTTAATTTGTTTTCCTTTATTGCTGATTTGTTTAAGTATTAATTTAAACCTATATTAATTAAAACTTGGAACTAAAATTAACTTAAATTCTCATCATACGGTTTAAGGGTTACCTCTACTTTAAAGAGGCATACACCCGATGAGTTTAAGTTGAAGTTTATTTTGCACCAAATTCTTATTATAAAATATGATTGGCTATTATTACTATTATTATTATTTTTGTCTTCTCATTGCATTGAATGACAGAAGGACATCGTCATTTTTTTTTTTGGGGGGGGGGAACGTTGAAATAATTTATTTTATTTATCTTTTTTTTTTATTTGGTGTTTGTTTTGGATATTAAGATTTGTCTAGAAATGCATATTATTATTATTAATTTTTTTAGCACCACTGAACTCGTTCATTATGGGTGAAAGAAAAGCGTCTCTATACAAAAAGTTTTTGTAGAGAGACTCCTTTCTTTCACCCAGGTTGTCATATTGTTTAAAAATTTTTATTACTATACTTTCCTTGTTTATTTTCCTTGTTTATTATAAGAGATATTGAAGGAATTTGTCTGCTATTTAAGGGAGATAGGGGGAGGGGGGAGATTTTCCTACGCTGACTAAAACTACCAAAAAAGACAACTTAAAATTTAACTTTTTATTGATAATCGGAAAATTGTACAACAAAAAAATGTTCATAATTACGAGGAAAGCATTAACAAGTTATAGACATTTTAGATTTAATGGACGAAGCACACAATACCAGCACAGTCATCTAATTAGTCGGACGCATCCTACATAATAGTTATTTATGCCATAAGGCTGAGAAGTGTGTCTTTATGTCACGGCAATTAGATTTACCGACGAGCGAAGCGAGTCGGGAAAAATTGCCAAGACATAAAAACATTCTCAGCCGGATGGCAAACACTATTTAGGTAGCACTCATTAAATAAACTGCGCTATATACTTAATTGAAAAAAAACATACGTCCAATTAACTTCATATTATCGACGTCATTGAATTTATCCATAGCTTCACACTTTTACTCAAAAATGTAAAAGCTTTACAAATAAACACACAAAAATTGTAAAAAACTCAGTGTCCAGTGAATCCTTAGTCTTAGGCGTGGCATAGCCTAAATCCCTAAGAGCTAAATCATGTTCTTGCACACACACACACACACACACATATATGAAGTGTTGTCGTGTTTTATTACAAGAGTTTAATTACATTACATACTAATATTTAAGAAACAGACATAACATAAAACATGAGAGATTTATTTATATAAAATACACGGAATAGTTTTAGTCATTTAACGGACAATAAATGTTGAAAAATCTTATATTTTACACTCTCTAGAACTATAATCCACTTTTTAATGACTGCAATCCAAAATGTTTTAGATTTTTTATTTTAAACAATATTTGAATTTGTTTATTTTGAGTCAGGTTTATTTGAAGTCTTTATTTCGAGAATAAACAATTTTTGCGGGGTAAAATAGTGTTTTAAAAAAAGTTAAAAAAGCTAATATTGATTTTATTTAGTTGATACTTTTTTGTATCAACTTTGTTGAAAAGCTTTTAACTCTCTAAGCAACCGACAACTTGAAACAAAATAACTTTTTAATTCAAGTCAACTACAAATTTTAGCTGATAAAGGAAAAACAAAAAATTTATCAAAAACTACAATAGAATTATTAATGTGATGCATAGAACCCTAGCACTTTTTTTATGAATAATGAATACTAATAAATCACGAACAAATGAATACTCGCTGATCATTAATTTAAAGTCAAGTTCTGCAAACTTTTTACAAATTCTCACTGATTAAGTAATGTGTCGTCTAAGAGTAAATCAATAAAAACCTCACTTACAATTTAATGTAATGTCGTCCAGGATTATATTTATAAATACTCATTGATCATTAATATATATATATATACTCTCTAAGCACTTATAGGGTCTTCTATAAGTATAAATAATAACAATTACTAAAATAATCCTAGAATAATACAAACAGTATTGTTTTAAAATATTAATTTGAATTATATATATATAATATATAATATATATATATATATATATATATATATATATATATATATATATATATATATATATATATATATATATATATATAATATATATATATATATATATAATATTGGTGTGTTATAAAGAGAGAGAGTTTCTAGAAGGGTCGGTGTTTTATATTCTTTGTTCTTTGGAAAGGAAGAATTCTTCGTTTTTTCTGTTTTGTTTTACAGTTTAATTCATCGACAAAACGGAGTCTCAAGTGAGATTAATATTCAAAACACATCGCTTTAAAACTGTGGGGGTTTTGGACTGCAAATTCCAAAAATAGAATCATGTTTGTTTATTAGAGTGTAATACACAAAAGAGCTTTTCAACAGTATTATGTCATAAAGAAAAAATCATTAAACTGAAAAAAATTTATTACTATACAATATTATATCATACTTTAATATCATAATGAAGCATTAAAGTGTAAAAAAAGAATTTTCTAAAGAAGTATTATTATAGGAAAAAGATTATAGGGAATTTTTTTTGTGTATATTTGGATTGTGAAAAGAAAATTGAATGAGAGATTAAAAGGAAATCATTGTTATACTGAAATATTTATATAGATATAATATAGGTAAATACACTTTAAAGCTTTACTTTTTAAAAAAAATGATTCATTAATAATTATTAATTCTATTTTATTCTTCCTGAATATTATTTTGCTTAATGTTTACTGTTTTTCAAACTATAGTGATATTAATTTGATATTATTTCACTATTTTAATCTCATGCTTATAAAAAAACATAAAATAGTTATGCTTTTTGTACAAATAAATAATTACTATGACTTATGACGATTAGTAATTATTATAAAATAAACGGTGGCCTTCCGTCCAGTATGCCTCAATGAACCACTTTGCAAGTATATTTTACCCTCCACCGATTTTTAGGAGGCTTGATGACGTCACTACACTTTCCATAGTCCGTGAGCTTGATTTTGTCTCCGTGTAAGAAGCTTTCAAGAGTATATATAATATATATATATATATAATATATATATATATATATATATATAATATATATAATATATATATATATACATGCATTTATTACTTCAAGTGAGAAAGGGCTTTTGTATTTTGTATTGACGAGATTTTAGTTTTTTTAGAACTCTTCAGAAATCCATTACATTAAAAATTTTGTTAAAAATAAGATAATAACATAATGCACGATAAAATATTGTTTTAAAAAGAATCAGAATTACAACTAATTTAATTTACAAAGGTTAAAGCATTAATTTGAGACCTATGGACGTACTTCATTGATTAAGTACAGATTTGAATCTCTAGCTTGTCAAATTGATTGACTATAATAATATTTTATGAGCTAAACGTCTTATTATAGACCTACCGATATCGTTACTAGCAGGCATATTGGAGTTAATAAAATTGAATTGATTTAATTTTCAATTACTTTAATTTATGCAGAAAACTATATATTTATTCAGTAATACAGAGGAAAAAATCAATAAAAATTCAGGAAGTAAAACGGGACAAATGTATTTAATAAAATTTATGTAATTTATTTTTTTAATATCTTTTAATTACTGGAATTATATTATTTACTCACTAACATTTTTAAGAAAAATTAATACATTATTTTAAAATATAATTTATTGTTTGTTTAAATATCTTTATTTATAGACGTGTTATTTTTAATTATGATTTATAGACGTGTTATTTTTAATTATGTTTAACATGTAAGATTCGCTAAAATCTTAGATTCACTGAATAATCTTTAACGCTGAATAAGCGGTAAAGCGGTATTTTATTGCTGCGGATTTCGTTTATTAGCAAACGACAGCGAATCAATAAATTATTTCTGAATTAATTAATTCTCTTTACCGTCATTTTAGATTTAGTTTTTTTAGAGAGTGCATTAAAGCTTACTTACTAACCATACAAGGAAATTAAACAAATTAAATAGTACTTTTACTGACTTCTTTGAGTTAGTAAAGTGTCTAATTTACTGCCCCTCTCAAAATAAATATATTATAAGACCTAAAGGATACATTAAGAATGCATCACAGACAGTGTTTTAAAGAAAGAGAGATTTAGAGGTTTTTAGGAGGTGACCAAGAGTTAGGCTGAACGACAATGTAATAACAAATGTTTTTAAAACACCAGCTCTGCTCTAAACAAATTAACCGTGTTTAAAGGATATACATACTATAATGTATTAAGGTAGGTATGTATTAAAGGATATACATATCATTATGTATTAGGGTATAGGTATATATTAAAGGATGTACATACTATTATATATTAGGGTAGGTATATATTAAAGGGTGTACATACTATTATGTATTAGGGTAGGTATGTATTAAAGCATATACATATTATTATTTATTAGGGTATAAAGGTATCTTAATATAACACCACGCAGAACATTATTAGTAAGACAATATTGTAGTATAAATCTTATTGGCTTAAATATTAACTTCAAATGTAGCAAGTCATTGACAATAAATACATTATAATCAATACAATACAGGTTTATATTATTTAACTTTATGTTCTGAAATACGAATAAAAAAAACCGAAAAAGTAGAATCTTCGTTCACCAGGTGAATGAAATGGAAAGAAATTTGATAAAAAAATCCTTTAATATTACATTACATTTTTTACAATTTTCTTTTTAACATCAAAATATATTCGAGGTATCTGAATTCCTTAGACTTTCCTACACCTTATGTAAAAACACACTCTTTTAAACTTTTTGTATATAGTCATTGGATTTGAGATGTATTTATTTTGAAATGTATTTTCACTTCCATTTCTGTAATAGAGTGAAGATATACTTTTCTTTTTCCTGAAGAGAAACGTATTTATGAGATAAAATGCGAAATGAAAGAAGGAAAATGATATTTATTATATAGATTTCCATATTCGTTTGCGAAGAACACGGTAGGGATTGTGGACAAGGGTTTTCTCGAATCAGTTTTACTTATTCGTTTTCACTTGGATTTGTAGGAGTATAAATAGAAAAATTAATTGTAGGTAAATTTTAGCGGGAACCATGTTACATTGAATATTTGATACATGCTTAACCCAAAAAAGAACTATTATATATCACAGATACTCCAGGTTTATTATGCAGGTATAATGCAATATATAATTATCTATTTTGAGCAATATAAATAAATACACTGGCCGTGTTTTGCTGACCTACTTATAAATTACCTTCTCCTAACAGACAAAATCAAGGTATATTCCGTTTTAAAAAGGGTTACATATCTCTGATCCAATCAAGGAATTTTTATGAAAGAGAAGGAGCATATCATACCTTCTTGATATAAAAAAAAACTATTGTCAATCCTTAAACTTACTCCCTAGGACACGGTAACACTACGGCATCTTTCTTATTGTCAGGTTATAAAAGTGCCGACACCAATTTGAGTGCTTTATTATTGTAAAGTGGTTAATTTTACATATTCAATGTCATTCTTTACCTTCTTTGCGATTGTAAATTTATAAATGCTAAGAAAATAAAAAAATCGGGTACGGGGTACCTCGGAACATTTCTCATGACATAAAATTCGCTACGCTCATCCTCCCTGCTTCGGACTTCTTCGATCGTCCTCAGAATATACAATTCGCTAAATTTAAACTGCAACGTGTTTTCGAATTCGCTTCGCTCAGATGCATCCGTTTTATTCGCAGCGGTCACCCATACAGCACTGATCACGCTCAATGCTACTTAACTTTTATGATCCAACAAAAGTCGGAGATATACATGTCGCATTGAAACGAAACTTTGTTTACTTACTTATTAAGTAAAGGTATACACTTGTACTAATATTTAACTCAATTGAATCATTTTCTGATTTTTTTATATTTTTTTAAAAAACGAACATAAGTCATTATATAGATATTGAACTAATGCTAATAATGATATGAAACTTGGCACATATGTAAGTCTTATACATGGCTACATGCGAGCCAAATTTGAAATGGATCGCTTACTTTTTTTTACGTTTTATGATTATTCAAAATTTTCGCTGTCATTATTGCGGGTTTATGACATCATAATTTTTTTCAGTAGCACATTTACAGTGGTAGTTGGTTTTTCTACAATGTTTAAATTCTCTTGCATAAATATACCAGGAGCTACGATGATAACAGACACTCACACACACATACAGACAAACTCAGAGGTCTTGAGAAAACCACTCAGGAGGCCTTTAAAACACCAAAAACGAATAATGCCGGTTTCATTCCAGTTTTGGATTTTTTTGCAAACACAATACTTTTCCTATATACCTACGGAAAAATAAAAATGCTGAGATTAAAGTACAACCTACTTTTATCTCAGCATTAAGCGTCTTAGACATTAAAAGTGGAAAACTCAAACAATGTGATAACATGTCAAACAACGTTGTCCTAGGCTCTCTATTTTCTTATAGAACAGGGTAATTTATATGTTTTAACTTGTTTGTTAATAATAATTTATAAATGCTAAGAAAATTAAAAAACAAAACTGAAATTATAGTAGGTTGGAACTGAGTGTCTTTGAAATTAAAAGTGAAAAACTCAAACACGACATGTGAAAACATGTAGGACAAAGTTGTCCTAGGCTCTCTATTTTCCTTGTAAAACAGTAGCCTCACGATTGTCGCATTATCTTCCCCCCTGTGGGTTCAAAATAAAATAAATACATTTTCTGGCGAAAATTTGCTAATGACAAAAATGATGAAAAATAACAATTCCAGTTTTGAATCATTGTAGTTCGGAGCCAAAATGATCCAGGATTTCAGAAATCATACTCGCAATTAATTTTGAATTTTTCAAAAATTTGCGAGTTTATGTCAGAGGGAGATGAACTATAAATGTGAGACAAAACCCCAGTCTGTATCTTAGGGTCAAGGTTTCTGGCAAATTTTCAAAACATCAAAAACTTTTAAATAAAAACACGAGCTAAACAATTATAAGTTTTGACTGTAAACAAACCAGACTATCTATCACTCAAAGTCTTTATCTTTTATGGCATTCGTTGTGCTTTTATATTTATTACTTAAATTGTGCTTTTATGTGGATTTTGTTATTTGCTCAAAACTTTTTTAATCGATAGCATTTTGTAACATTTATACAATTTTATGTTAGCTTTTAAATTTAAATGCAGTCAAACGTTTCAAAATGCCTAAATTATTAATTTATAGAATAAAATGTATGACTCTTAAATGGTTGAATACAACAATTTTAACCATTTAATTTAAATACTTCAAATTGTTGCAGCATAATTTAAATTTTATTTAACAGAATTTATTTTTGTGAAATTTCGTGGAATCAAAATTTAACTAAATACTTGAAAACTGAAACAAAGAAAATACTTGACATAAAAGCAAAATGAATACAATAATTTAAAAAGTCTTAAATTAAGGTTCTAGTTATAAAAAGTTTATTCCAGAATTCTTGGGAAAAATGGAGGGTTTTTATTTTTTTACTCCGTTTGAAGGGCTACTGTGGGGGTAAAAATACTTCAGTTTTTGGCCAGATTTATTAACTTTTACCGAAAAAATTACAAAGGTTTTGAATGTAAAACGAAGGATGAAGAGAGAAATTGGGAGAGAGAAATAAAAAATTTTAAGTTGATTTCCCTTGTTATGTAAAAACGTTAAGAGTTAAAAGGAAATAAATGGGAAAATAGTAAAACAAGACAAAGGAAAACCTCTATTTATTTTTCTCTCTGAATTTAAGTTAAAAAGAAGCAAAAAAGACCTAAAAATCGATTTCAACAAAACTCAATGTTTTAAAGATATTGTGTTCTTGAGAGTATGCAAATTTAGTTTAAGAGTTTTGCATGATAGTAACTAAATGAGAAACTACATGTAAAAGAGATATAGAGCTGGAAAGCCACTAATGAACCACTAGAATAACATGTACCTTGCTTCTACTTTATATAGCTTTAGATAAAACAAAATTCAAAGACACGGTCTAGTAGCGTTTTCTCCAACAAGACGATAGGCCCACATCGTGTTAACAAGAGTTTTACGCTCTCATATTGCGAATTTTTGTCTGAAAATGGCGATGTGAGTTTTATATGGTTTTTATTGTCTTTGTTGTTTATTGCCTTAATAGTTATTGTCAAACTGTTTATTCTCTTGAAACAAATATGGTAATATATTTGCTTTAAGTGTTTTAGCTGGGACCATTGAGTACTTCTAAGTACTATTACACTTTTAAATATTACGGTTATAAGTACCCTGCGGTTTTAGCGATTTTCTAACCGAACAATGAACTAAATAAAAATGATGAGAATAGAGGATAGAGGATGTTGTTTTAAAGAGACAATCTAGAATATAATATATATATATATATATATATATATATATATATATATATATATATATATATATAATATATATATATTATAAATATATATATATAACATATATACAATATATGTTTCTAGACGTTGTTTCTATGGTGCACGATTACTTTGAAACAGTTTTTGGGCCAACTTAATAAAAAAAATTGGCATCTTAAATTTCTGGAATACTATTGTTTATGAAGTGTGCATGACGTCATTCAAACACAATAATAACTAATAAAACTTGAACTAATACTGATAATGAGAATGATACGCACATATTATGTAACATATATATAGCACATATATTAGTACTATACAGGACTACATGCGTGCAAAATATAAAAACAATCCAAGTTTTCCTGCGGTACAACTTGGTAAAAACAACTCAAAATAAATTCAACTAGAAGTTCTTTGAAATAAATTCAGGTGAAATTATCTGTTTCAGATTCTTTCTTCAAACATAATAATATCCCGATATAACTCTGCTATAATTAACGAAAAGTAATAAATAATTGCTAATTAATTACTTGTGTGTCTTAGGCTGAACCTAAACAAAAACATTTTGTATATATATATACATATGTATACAATATTTATGTTTCTAGACGTAGTTTCTATGGTGCACGATTACTTTGAAACAGTTTTTGGGCCAACTTAATAAAAAACATTGGCTTCTTAAATTTCTGGAATTCTATTGTATGAAGTGTGCATGACGTCATTCAAACCAATAATAACAGCATAAATTTAAAAAAAAATCATTAAAACTTTTAATAGTGATCTGATCGCGCTGAAATGTTATAAACACATAATAATATGTAAGATTCCTTAAATTTGACACAATGGGGCAAAAAACATTTCATTTATCTACTTCATCAACTACATTTCGCTCTCTTCCAGAGCATAAAGGAAAGTTTTAAATAAGGGAAAGTCTAGTCTAAGTATGTATAAATATAATGTAAATTATATGATGCTAAAAATATTAGCAACAATTAATAGAGAGAAACTTACAAGTGAAATAAATTAGAGGATTGAAAAATTCTTTTTTTCAAAGATTAAGGATTTTAATAATAATATATGACCTTAATTATTGAAAAGGATATTATGTTTAATAACCAACGTACTTAATTATTAAGTTGAACTTAAACTGAGGTAAACAATATATGTACGTTAAACACACACACACACACACACACACACACACACACATAATATATATATATATATATATATATATTATATAATATATATTATATGACATAATACATTATGTCAAGATTATTATGAATTTTGATAAAAATTAATTTTCAACTCAAAATTGATACTAATTTATTTTATCAAAATTCAATAATAATCTTGACATAATGTTATTATGTCACACTCGTCCCCCTCTTCCCTCAAAACCTTTTCTCTTTCATAGTAAGGAGCTAATCTGTCTACATGGATCACCAACTTCTTTTTTGTTCTATTTTCTATGAGGTAAATTAAATCGTTTGCTTTTTTCTTGACCGTGTACGGTCCTTCCCATGATGACTGTAACTTCGTGCTAGTCCTTCTTCTACGAGGATTGTATAGCCATACTTTTGCTCCTTCAATAAATTCTCGTGGAAGACTTGCTGCATCATGTGTCTTTTTCATTCTCATAGCCGACTTACCAATGTGTTTCCTAGCAAAGTCATGAGCAACTCTTATGGCTTCAGATAGCTCTTTTGCAGCCTCTGCGAAACTCTTCTCTCTGTCTGTGGATGTTGGCCGAATGCTAAATCTTGTGGTAACCTTAGCTCACGTCCTAGAGTCAGGTAAGCTGGTGTGTATCCTGTACTCTCCTGAACTGCAGACGGTATGCCAACAGAAATAGGGGTCTTTTGATCCCAATCTTTTTGGTTTTCTGATACAAACTTAGCTAAGAAATCCAGAATTGTTCTATTCAGCCTCTCAACCAAGCCACCTGATTGAGGATGTAGTGGAGTAGCCCTTGTCTTCCTAATTTGCATGATCTCTAAAACTTCTTAAATACTTGAGACTCAAAATTTCTCCCCCTGATCTAAGTGTAATTGTGTACCCCGAAACGACCGAAGAAGACATGAGTGACAAGAGCTAATGCAACAATATATATATATAATATATATATATATATATATATATATATATATATTAAATATATAATATATATAATTACTTATTCAATTTATAAAACTACTTATTCAAAAAGCTGCTACAACATAACAACTATTGTTGATCATCAATAATTGGACATTATTGATGATAACTTTTACGTCTTTTAACATTAACATAATAGTAACTTTTACATCTTTTAACATTACCCTAATAGTAACTTTTAACATCAAGATACAAGTAACTTTTACATCTTTTAACACCAACATAGTAGTAACTTTTAAAACTTTTAACATCAACATAGTAATAACTTTTATGGTGTTTATTATAAATTATAATGCATATTAATATTGTAAGTTTAATTAAATTTATATAATATAAAAAGAAGGAACGATTTTACGAAGTATAACACAATAACAAAAATATTTTAAATTCATGAACCCGCATTATTAATTTATATTCTTTTCATAAAACTCACTCATTGTTCAACATGTTATAATCGAACATTCAAAAACATATTTGCTTTTGTTGAATCAGAATTCATTTATAAACAAAATAAATAATAGTTGTTCTATTTTTAAAAATGTTTATTTGACCTGAAGTCTTTTAAATATTAAATCACCTGACTTATCGTAACTGGCAAACTTTCTTTTATCCGATATAATTCTATAAAGTGTCTTATAATATGTTATTTATATTGATGATACTAGCCTTTTTTAATTGGTTCATTGCAATATTTTTTGTCCCCCAGGTTTTTCAAGAAACTTTTAATTAGAAGAATCACATCGTCCAAGTGACAGACCCTGTACTCCGAGCCGTTTGACATCTGCTACAAAAAGGTAGAATGCTTCTATTTGTTTATTATTCTTATCATGCCAAATCCTTGATTAGATCCATAGGACAAAAATACATGAGGTCACTTTGCCGCTCCACGGACCGCGCGCGCCCTCTCTGGCCACAGTTTTGTACTTATCAGTTCGTCAGATCACTGGTTTATATATGTGGGCGGACTGCCACGATATAAGCAAATTTTCAAATTTATTTATAAAAAAAATTATTTGTTTACATTATGTCACCTAATGACGTATTGTTTTGTTTGACAAATATATACGTCAATCTCTAAAACCAGAACTAACACTGATAATAAAATGAAACTTCGTATATTTATGAACAGTACATAGATGTATTTGTGTACAAAATGTCAGCTCAATCTAAACTCCATATAAAGATTTGTAATTTTTAAAATGTTGGTGGGCTAATTTTTGTGGTTTAATGACCTCACACATATTTTATATGCAACAGGGTTCGAGACATTAAACAAGATTGATGTTTGAACTAAGTTTCATTTCGATCCGAGAAAGCGTTCGAAGGTTATCGTCTACCATGAAAAGGTCTAGGAACAAAATCTCGTACATATATATATATATATAATATATATATATATATATATATATATATATATATATATATATATATTAATATATATATATATATAAATAATATATATAATATATATATAATATAATATAATAATATATATATATATTATAAATAATAATATAATATATATATAATATATATATATATAAATAATTAATAATATAAATATATATATATATATATATATATATATATATATAATTAATGATCTATTAGTAATTTTAGTTTAGTTAAATATAATTTTCTAACAAAAGTTAAAAAACTTTAAAAAATAATAAAAAAAAACTTAAAAAATCGGGTACAGGGTACCTTGGAACTTTTCCTCACCCTTCGGACTCGCTTCGCTCGTCCTCAGAATAGGATGGTTACGAGTGGCCTAGAGTAATGTAGCAAATAGCCTGAGGTTTTTAAACTTCCGAGGTACCTTTTTTTAAATTATTTGAATTTAAAAAATTCAAATAATTTGTAATATTGACAAATGTAAACAAACTTTTACGTTTAACAAAAGTGTCGCACTAATTAATCATTAAGTTCGCTTATAACTTTTTAACTAATTAATAGATTTTGATCGGAGTTTTTTATATTTGTTCCTATTTTTTGCGGTTCTAACGACGTGTTATATGTCAAAAA
The DNA here is from genome assembly GCA_018340805.1 of Microvelia longipes. Taxonomy (NCBI): domain Eukaryota; kingdom Metazoa; phylum Arthropoda; class Insecta; order Hemiptera; family Veliidae; genus Microvelia; species Microvelia longipes. Next base: position 35,504,788 of record JACMZG010001863.1, read on the forward strand.
CACGTGTATACTTTTGGTATTATTAATCGTCAAAATTTTAAATTTCAAAATGGCGGCCAATATCAAAACTAAAATTTGGAAGATTTGTTTGTTAAAATTCAAGTTCATCAGGTCATTTTTCGATTTTTTACGATTTTTTTTAAATTTTTGCTGACTAAGCAAATAGGGTTAATGGTGACATAAAATTTTGTACGAAGGTGAGGAAAAGTAAAAACATAAGAAGCCTTATTAGTAGAGCATCACTACATAATTTTATATAATTCCTATGATAAATAAGGAGGGTGCAATCTTGGGGGTTCAATGGTACAGGAAGCACAGATTCTATACGGCATATTGAAAAATCCAAATGAATCAAAGGTAATTGTTGACTGAGATAGTGATTAAGGAAAAAGGAGTGGTCATTTTGCAAAGAAACCTTGAGGTTCTAGTGCGGTCATTTATGAATTTTAGTGTTCTGGTTTTCAAAAGTTCTAGTTCTAGTTTGGGCATTTTGCGCCCAAGCCACAAAAGAGCCATGAGTTTATATAAGATTTAGTGAAAAGGAACCAAAGATGTTTTCTACTTACCTGGTTTGACCTCCCACTCTCGCTACTACTGCTTACTACTATACTACTACTATAGCTTTAAATAAAAAGAACACATTCCCCCACTGCCAGACTATGTTTTTTCGCTCTCGAAATCGTAAAGCAGACACATATATATTTATAAGAACTTAATGTTTGCCTAGACCCGGGTTCATTTAGGGTTAGAGATCTTTTTATGATTACCTGACATAGCACTGCCTCGAAACTTACGTTCCTTCCGAAGGACAGCACGTGAAAAGATTTCCATTCCTCGTATGAAAATCTTAGAGGCCCGTTCGGAGAACGAACCTAAACTGTCGGGATATCAGGCACACGTACTAACAATTTCACTACAAGAAAGCCCCTATTGTGAGTAATGGAGAAAGTTTAAAGATTCCTATAGTGAATAATACTTGTAGAGTATAGACCCTGAAAAAATATTTATTTTTTCTAAAAATGAGTAACCCCTTAATATTAGATTAATTAGTACTTTATTTTTTTACCAACCATTTGAATAGTTTATATATTTAATTTTAAGTTAAATTGAGTGGTAACTTTAACATTTACAGAGCTAATTTATATGTTTATCGGTGGGTGTGTGGTTTTATAACTCATTAAACTCATAACAGGATTAAAGGATTTCAGTGTAAATTGTTTTTATTTAATTTAAAGTTATCAGCTAAATGTGTAAAAAACGAATCGTACAATATTTTAAATTAAAACCAATAGTGTTCTTTTCTATATAGAATGAAAGTGAAAAAGATCAAAATAATTTATTTTAATGTCGTCTAGAAATGTTAAATAGCATAAAATAAACGTCAGCAACTAAGTCTCTCCTCTTCATTTTATCCTTTTTGACTTACAGGCTTTTGAAAAAATGTTATCAAATATGTCTAAACAAGCAAATAGAAAGGTCGTTGAAACTAATTACGATACCAAAGGTTTAAAAAATTAGTAATAAATAAACAAAAATAAGCACAATTTCAAGTCAAAAGCAATAAAATAGAACAATTTAACCAGTTAATAGTTCTTTTGTACGCTGTATAAAAAACATTTTTTTTTGCAGTGGATATCAATTTTGCATTTCCTGTTTTGTACAACAGGGAATAAAATGAACCTAAACGCCTTATCTCAAAAAAACTTTCCTCGAGTTTTGATTTTTACAAGCTAGTTCAGTGACTGGTTGGGGAAAGCTTACACTAATTAAAGCTTGCATTCAAACTTTTGTAATATTGACAGTCATCACCATTTTCCTTTACAAGCTCTTTTACTGAGTATCTTAGCTTTCAAAGTTAGAAAACTTACCTTGACTAAACTACACAATATTAGAAGAAGCCCGACAGTGTACAGGTAGCGAAATCGCGTTTTGTATCTCCCAAATATATCTACATTTAACAGCATAAACGCAACATTTTTCCACTGTTCTACATCTTTAGGCCTTGGCAGTTGCTGCCGTGTAGTTATATAAAACCAAAATACGGTCTTTGAAAATTAACTTTCGAGTAGGGTGTCGTTTTCAATGTTTTTTGGGCCTCTGAGTTAAATGCCAGAGGTCCGGAGTCAATACGACCTCTCAAACTCAGGGAACCTGGGTTCACATCCTGGAAGGATCGATAATTTTTTATCGTTTTTTTTACTTAATATAAGTTTACAACTAGAAAAAAATTCTGGCGCGGTGGTCCGCATGTCGGGCGAATTTCCTTTGGATGCGAGCACTCAAACCCAGAGTACCTGGGTTCAAATCCTAGTAGAAACAATAATTTTTTATCGTTTTTTTTTACCTAATATAAGTTTACAACTAGAAAATAATTCTGGCGCGGTGGTCCGAATGTCGGGCGAATTTCCTTTGGATGCGTGTTTCCGTGCTTAACAACAATTCTGGTTGGAATTGTAAACTTATATAATGTAAAAACTATAAAAATTATCATTCCAACCAGGATTGTTGTTAAGCACGGAAACACGCAACCAAAGGAAATTCGCCCGACATGCGGATCACCGCGCCAGAATTTTTTATTTTTTCAATCATTTCTATTGTGATTTGTTTTTACTATAACAAGGATACAATAACAATTAAAGATAATAACAATTTATAACAATAAGGAACAAGTGCAATGTTAAGTTAAAAGTAAAATAAATTAATTTAAAAATTCAAAAAAATATTTTGAAATAATAAAAAAGATAATGTAACAAATTTGAAGACAGATAAAGGTTAGACTTGAAAAAAATCTTTAAGGAAAGTACTAAACTTTAGAAAGCTATTATTATTAGGAAAGAAAATTATTTTAGAAAGCTGGGAGTTAAGAGGGAAGGTTCTGAAAATAGGTCCTTACTATTTCACGGTAGGCCAGGCAAGAAATAATATTATGTAGGAAGACTAGTGGAAAATAACTAATATAATTTTCTGCAACGATAAAACATAGAAAATTATTGTAAACGAGAACATTTTGGATTCAAATTTGTATTTATTTATATTTTTTACTTTGTGCTTGTATAGTTACTTATTTTACTTTATTGTAAGTAAAATTGCTGTTTTTGCATTGTTAAGTATGTAAAAATCAGTGGCCCGAAAGCATAAATTTTAGAGTTTGTTTATGAAAGTATTTACACTGATGCTATGAAGACAATGTGGGCGGATGTTAAATACGCTTAACTTGCCCGAGAAGTGTGATGGCTTCAACACAAGATCCTCTTCTCCCTATCTTTATACTTCGGGTAAAAACCTATTTAAATTTAAGTTATAAGTAAAGTAAGTTATAAGTTTTAAGTGCACTTTTAAGTTACTCTGAATTTGAAGAACTCTAACGCTCATTCACCAAATATAAATGTAATTTTAACTCCGCTAACCATCTTTGCACACATGGTAATTATTAACCTCATACAATATAACACTCAATGGCATTATTGCGCAAAGAATCAAGAGCACCTAAACTTGACATGCAATAACAAACACAACTGATAAACCCATGCTTGTACAAAGTTCAGTTCTTCGGTACTTCTTTGGTACTTAAACCCAAATTTGTAAAAAAGATAAATCCAAAACACTGGTACATTGCATCAGAGGCTTGACTTATCAAAGTCCAAGCTCGGACCCTTAGTACACTGTGTTCTATTTAAACCATCTTCAAATAATTTTTTTTTAACAGCCTGCTGACACTTGTTAATACAAGCAAGGGCCTCCCCTTATTTAAGCGGGTATTGAAGGTTACTATAGTTTTATTTCTGTGATTAATTGTGTTTGATTGTTTGAAAATTCTGTTTAGTTAATCTATATAATATTTAATTGTATATAACTTCAAATAAATACAACAGTAATATCATTAGCCAAGGGTTGACTTGCTTATTGAGACTATATTAAGAGCCCGACCACGGAATGATCGTATCCATCATCAATATTAAAGGCTTTAGAGGTAAAATCAAAAATAAGCTTGTCGTGTCGTTTTCTGAAACTTAATTAATTTATTATAATACGACACACGGCTAAAATCAATTGACAGCGCGCCAAAAATCTGTGAGGGAAAGAATACTATTGGTTCAGACCGACAACTCTTCTTCCCCCTCCACCTCATGCCAACCTCGGTTTAAAAAAATACCTTTTTCGTAAATAAAATCATAAAAAGGCAACACTGGTTGTAAATATTTGTAACCTCGCGTCGCTTTTATTTCCCTCATTGTGCATATTGATCTGTTTGATTTCGTTTCGTTTCATTCCAATCTGTTCAATTCATCCAATTATTGCGGAGTTGTAATATGATCTAAGTGTCTATATTTGACGCATAGACATTGACGTATTCTTCAAGCATTTCTTGGTATTTGAGTACAGCGCAGAGTCTGTGGTCTGTCAACCAAAAGACACATATTTTTTGGAAAATGCCACTTTTTTAAGTCATGAATGCATATTGTGTCATATTATTTTTATAATATGAAACAATACGCCTTCAATTATACAAACTTGACTCAAAAAGCAGTTTGTTTTGGAAAAAAGTAATTATAGGTGACTATTTATTTAAATTGTCAAACTTTTATCATAGAACTATTATGATCCATTGCATTAACAACTTTAACTCCACTTAATAAATACTTCCCGAACAAATTTAATGCAATTCTTAGTTGATAAATTTATATGATACAACAATATTCCTACTTAAAAAGTAAATAGATATTTTTAAAAAAAATACGATATCAAATATAAACAAATAATAAAATTCAAAACATAACCTGACTTCCAGTGTTGCCAGAGTAGGGATTTTTTTTGTTACTTAAAAAAAGGGTTTTTTTTGTTAAAAAAAGAGGGTTGAAAGCATTGAGATTTTGGCGCGCTGTCAATTGATTTTAGCCGTGTGTCGGATTATAGTTACATTCATTTTTTAGAATTTATTTTCCATTAAAAATTTTCTTTGAGAGAGACAGAACAAAGATAAAAATTGTGTTAATCACTTTTCTATTTTGCTGTCAAGTTGGGACATTCGGGACTAAGGACTCTAGTAAAGTAATTGATTTTGTAGAAACTGAAATTCACATTTTCCTTGCTTACAAATAATATTTAGCTTTTTAAAATTCTGATTTAACTATAAAAATCAGGTACGGGGTACCTCAGAAATTTCCCACATCTAATCGGATATATTACTCTCGTCATCACTCCATCGCTCAAAGGAATCTAAAATAATTTAGATTTTAAAAAACAAAAAACATATACAGTTCATTTAATAAAAATTGAAAAAAATATTCGCAATGAGGCAAAACTTCGCACATTTGATGTTCTCGAATACACATGCGTGCTCAAAATTTAAATCGACCCAAAATTTTTTCCCGATCGATTTATTTTCCCAATAGCACAGCTAGACCCAAAGGAATCTAAAGTTTTATCTCTCTAGCATAAACATATTGAAAGCACACACATTTATTATACAGACGGACAACTTGAATAAACCACCCAGAAGGTCTTCAAAAGGATACCGGAATCCGGTTGGAATCCTAGTTTTAAATATTTAGTGCAAGCTCAATAAATAAACCTTTTTTATCTATTTATTTATTTTCTCAATGCATGTTTGATATAAATGATTCCTGATTCACATAAGTATGATGTATTGATTTATTTTCAAATCTATGCTCTTCATTTGTTTTCGTTAAGTTCCCTTTAACCATATTTTTATTTTTTTTTGTAAAATTATTTAATGGATTTTACGGTGCTGTTGAAGCCTTTATTATACCCCGCCCCTCTATCTTAAAGTTATCCACAACTAGATAACATTGGTCTGTAAATACGTTAAAAGTATACCCTCTTGATTTCGACCCTCCTAACTAAAATAAGAGGAATATGACGTATGAAGATATATGTATTCCCTTGTTTTAATTTTCTTTTCAAGATTATGTCATTACAATGACTTTTACTTATTAATAGATAATACTGAATATTTTATTCATAAAATCGTTTATATTGATACACAGATGAAAATAAAAGCAGTCGATTAAAAGGCAGACTGGAGACAAGCTTGCAGATACCATCAGGGTTTCCAGTAAAATTCCATCAATATAATTTCCTCTCAGAGATAAAATCTGATTCTAAAAGAGTTTTCAATCTCGTTTATGCTGGAGCAATGAAATTTCAAAACCTTGTATATCCACAATATCAAACAAAATTATAAAAAAACAGCAATTTTTGTAAATTCGAGTGGCTGAAAATGTTATATAAACTGGGTTCACTGGGATAATGGTTTTAAGCCACATGCTCCATTACATAAACACTACATGGACATGCAATTATAATTCGCTTGTGTCGTTTTTAAAATAAATATAGATTTAATTTATTACAAGAAACTAGACGCTGACCTAGAAGTAAAACATATCAGGTTCTCCTCGAAACTTCGAACCATAGAATAAAGTAGTGATCCAATGTCTAGGTAGGGCATAATAGATAGGAAGTCTAAGTGCCTTGGAAATAATTTTCACCCGGGATAAAAAAACTTCAGGTGCGGTAGTCTGCATTCCTTGCTAATTTCTCTTGAAGTGCGTTTTCCCGTGCTTAGCAATTCATTTTTGCTTAAGGTCCCGGTTTATGCTTTTTAATTTGCGCAGTTACTCAATTATAAAGCACTTTTCGTTTTTTATTTCTTTCTTATTTTTAAAATAAAAGCGCTTATTTATCCGATTGTTCATGTTTTGCGGCTTCACTGTATATTATATATATATATATATATATATATATATATATATATATATATATATATATATATATATATATATATATATATATATATATATATATATATATATATATATATTATATATACTTCTTCCTCCGCCAATAAAAGGGAAGTATGAAGTAATACGAGCATGAAGTATAAAAACATACGAACATTTCCCAGGATATGAATCTTTCAGAAACCCTGAGAGTCAACATATTTCTTTGAAGTTCACCATATTTTCATCTTGAATAGGCATTTCTTCTTTTATATACCTTTTCATGGAAAAGTGGAAGTAATGTAATGGTATAGGTAAACCCTTTCTTGCATGACAATTTAAAACCTATGCTAAGATTTTTGTTTTGAATATTTGTTTAAAACAAACTTATAATATTTATTCTTAAATATATCATTCTTGAATCATATACTCGTATCATATTCATACTTATATTTGTAAATGTATTACTTCGTATCCTTCCAGAATTTATTAAATACTTTTAAAAAACGTTTTAATTGTTGGATTGTGATTGTGATGAAGGTAAAAAACGGGTTTGGGGTACCTCAACACTTTTCCTTAAAACTTCCAACTCGCTTCGCTCGTCCTCAATGCCATAATTATCCAAAGCTTAAAGTGGTATAACTTCGGTCTTGCTTCGCTCGACAACTGAAGAAAATATTAATATAATGTCTAGGGTGGTATGACTTCCAACGCGCTTCGCTCATCCATGTTATATGTCATCATTATATAAAACTTACTGTATTATTTTTAGTCTCGCTATACACGATCAGAATAAGGGTAGCGATCCGAAGTCAATTATTATAACATACTGAACAATCTTGCCTCCTATTCCACCTTAGAATTATTAGGTAACCAAATTTATAGTTTGTTACAACTTAAGATTAATTAAAATTTTAAAAAGTATTGCAGTTGTAGTATGCAGCAATTCAATCATGAAATACGAAAACTTCACGTTTCTAAATTCACGAGAGCTTTAAAATTCCAGTTTTGGCAGCCTATTTCATATTTAATTTAAATTTTGCAGTAAAACGCCATAAGCAACCTTTTGCATATAATTTAAGTGTCGCGTCAATAAATGTATATATTTGTCAATATATAATTTAAACGGTGAATTATTATCCATCGTTTTTTTTTTGGAAGCTATATAATAGATGATATGTGAAAGCTTTATTGCAGCTTTACTGAAAATGTCTGAACCAATTTCAATGAATCCTTACACAAAAATGATTTAATTAAGTATCTTGTATTATAATTTTTAAGTTATTGGTAGGGTAACCTTGTTCCATGATTGGCATCTTATTTTTAATTTACGGTCAAATGTAAACCAAAGCAGCGAGACAAAAGTAATACCTGTAATTGAGTAACTATGAGTATCGATCAAATCTGAGAACGATCAAAGTGAGTCTGAAGTCGCAGGTTCTTTATTACCCCGTGACACCGTGGCTATTAAATTTATTTTTATGATTATAAACAATTAATAAAGCGTAATTGTACAACCTGTCAAATGCAAAAAGAATCGGGTACTTCTGAGTACTCGCTTCGTTCGTCCACATAATATACAAGTCGTTAAATTTATACTGCAACACGTCTTCGGACTTAGATAATAATTATATTAGATTTTTTTCCCTTCGGTCACCCGTCCAGGCAAGACAACACACGTTGTTGCTTAACTTCTATGATCCAATAAAAATCATAGATATACTTATTGTTTTCAAACGAAACTTATAAGTGTACTTATTTATTAGGTACAGGTATTTGAACCAAATTTAAACTTTATTGGGTTATTTTTCGATTGTTTAGAATTTTTTTTAGAACGTACACATGTCGTATGAAAAAAATACGGGCCTTCGGCCCGTAGCCGCTACGCGGCCTCGGCGCTTCGCGCCTTGTCCGCTCCGCAGCGTCGGCCCACCGGGCCGCTTCGCGGCCCGGGGGCCTCCCTGTGGCCGCTTCGCGGCCACATTGTTGTTGTTTTGTATGATGTGTTGTTTCATTATTGTTCTTGTTACATGGCATTTTGCCATGTACCTAGCGAATTTTCACAGCCTCTCCACACAGGCCCGCTTCGCGGGCCTGAGAGGCTTTCTCACAAATTTGATTTTACTAATTAAGATTTTATTAATACTTTATTATTAATAGTATGCTATAATATTAAAACTAACAAGCATTATAAACAAAAATATATTCATGATTTTTGTTTTTAAATAAAAATACCGTTTCCGTCACTTAGGATCATAGATAAACAATATTAACATAGATGGCTCACTCAAAGATTTAAAAAAAATAGTTGATGGGATGCAGGAGGCTCAAGTAGTACAGTCTAGTGGTGACAGCGTGAAACTGTCACATATTTTTTTACATAGATCTTTGTTTACTTTTATTTTATTTTACTAAACGATTGGCAATTGTTTGTTTTTAAAAAAAATACTACAGCACAATCTAGTAGAGAATAGAGCAAATATATTTTTACTACTAGCGCTATTCAAGACTCTAGTGATGAGACCCCCAACTTAAATCATAAACACAAACTTGTCAATTGAGTGTTCCTTCTACACTCGGGAGTGAACCATCTATCTTAGGATTGTCTGATTGAGCTGAAACCGGTCGCAATCGTTTTAGAATGACTTCGACCATATAAAGACTACTTCGAGGTTCTTCTGCTTTACGGGCCTGCTTTGTTCGGCGTGGTTTAGTGGAAGCCATTTTTGTCCTGTCTCTCTGGGACAGCAGGCTTACCAGGATGGAGCAAGAGGTAGAGGTCCATCTTTTATACTATATCCCCACCCTCTAGCACTACTAAACCCAACAGATATCGTACAAGTCTTTGACCTGGACGTATACATATATACAAGATTATATATATATGTATACCGATTGCGCCATTTGTGATGGTTCGATTGAGCTGAAATTGGTCTTAATCGATTCAGCTAGCCGTCTACCTAAACAAGAAATACCTTGTTTTAAAGCCATTTCAAGTTTAAAAAAAAAAAAAATTTATGACGTCATAACTTTGATTGATGACGTCATAATGTTTTTATAAACAATAGGCCTCGTAACCTCCTCAACATCTCGCGATTTGCAAAGTTTCGTTTCAATTTGAGAACGCCTTCGAGAGTTATCGTTCGCCATACGAAAGGGTAGAAACTCTTACATACATATATATATATATACATATATATATAAACTTTTTTCGGACATATATTTTTGTTATCAGGAAGCCAATAGGAACCGATTCCGCTCACTCCCACCCTCAACTTCTGTCATCCGAACAACCTCATAAGCGTAATTTTCATTATGAAAATTCGCTAAAATGATCTAAAGCTGATAATGAGCTAAGTTGATCTAAGCTGATCAACTTAGTTCCATGATCTAAAGCTGATGGAACTTGGGAATATGTTAGTCTATGGCTATACATGAGAGCCAAATTTCAAATCGATAGCATCTTTTTTCGCGTTTTATGATTTTTCGATACTTTGCTAAGTCATTTATTGGGAAATAAAGACGTCATAAAAACATTATTTTCTGGATAGCATCTATAGACTGTTTTTTTTGCGCAAAGTGTCAACTCTCTAGGATAAATACACTGTTTAATAATAATTTAAAAACAATAAAATAAATAAAAAATAAATCAAATAATAAAAAAAATGTTAGATCTTCAATTTAAATGCAAGAATGAAACTTATATTTCTTAACAATTGACAACAATAACTTTAAATAATAAAAAGTGTCATGTCATGATTGACATTGATTCCTACAGCACTCCCCCTCCAGTATCTTCGATACGAGCTATTCCGTAGGCTGGTTTTACTCTGTCTATGGATACGTTCTGCGGTTACCTTTCACGCTTATTCGGAATACTTTTTCACCTCGTGCAGTACTTCGTATGGCCCTGATATGGTGCGGCAAGCGGTCCATGAGGCGCATCTGTGCGTAAAAATACGTGACTGCATGTTTTAAATTCTTACTGACAAACACTTGATGTTTTCTTTTAACGTTAGTTTCGACAGGTCGTAGCTGTCTTACGATTTTCCTAAGCTTCTCTATGAATTCGCTTTCACTTATTGATGCGTTGCTATTATGGAAGAAATCTGTCGGTAATTTTAGAGGTGTTCCATACACAAATTCGGCTGGAGATGCGGTGTTGTCATCTCTTAGCGCTGCTCTTAAACCCATTAGAACTGTTGGCAAGATATCGACCCAGCGTTCCGTAGCATGTGCTTTTATAGCACTTTTCAGACACCAATGCCATCGTTCGATTAAACCGTTTGCTTGTGGGTGATAAGCAGTTGTTCTTAGATGCTTTGCTCCTACCAATCTTGCGAGTTCATTAAATAACGTGGATTCAAATTGTCTACCCTGGTCGGTGGTAATTTGCTCCGGTGTCCCAAATCTGCTGATCCAGTTAGCATAGAGCGCTTTAGCTATAGTTTCGGCCTTGATGTCTGCCACAGGGATAGCTTCCGGCCATCGAGTAAACCTATCAATAATAGTGAGGCAGTACCTATATCACACGAATAGGGTAATGGACCAACAATATCCATATGAATGACAAAAACGTTCATTTGGTAAAGAAAATTCAACAATTTTGCTTTTAGTGTGTCTACCTATTTTAGCTTTTTGACAAGCAAAACATTGTTTTGCCCAAAGGCGACAGTCTTTTTTAACTCCCGGCCAAACAAAACTTTTTCTAATTTGATTAGTTGAAGCTTTAGGCCCTGGGTGGGATAAGGAATGGATTAAAAAAAATATTTTTTTTCTAAAGGGTTCCGGGACATAGGGTCGTGGTTGCTGACTTTTTATATCACAAATAATTTCTGTTTTTGAATTTGGTAAGGTAATAGCCGTTAATTCTAATGACGTTTCTGATTTTAAAAGCGATTGAAGTTCTTTATCTAATATCTGGGCTTCAGCTAAAGCCTCGTAATCCACTACTTGAGGAAATGAAATTGTTTCTACTCGGGAAAATGTGTCTGCAACTGTGTTGTCTTTTCCTTTAATATGACGTATGTTGGTAGTGAATTGGGCTATATAATCCAACTGCCTCGCTTGTCTGGGCGAAGCCTTGTCCGATTTCTGTTGAAACGCGAATGATAAAGGTTTGTGGTCAGAGTAAACAATAAATTTTCTACCTTCCACCATGTGCCTAAAATGCTTAATACCTGCAAATACAGCCAACAACTCTCTATCGTACGCACTATATCGTTTTTCGGTTTCGCTTAGCTTTCTTGAAAAAAAACCTAGGGGTTGGGATATTTGTCCAATTTTTTGCTGTAAGACAGCACCTATTGCTACGTTAGAAGCATCTACTGCTAATGAAAGCTGGGCTCCAGGCTTTGGATGGGCTAATAACGTTTTTTTAGCAAGCTCGCCTTTACAAGTTTCAAAAGCAGCACTTTCGTCAGCTGTCCAATTAAGTTTCCTACGATCACGCTTTTTGCTTCCTTTTAAATAATGCAATAGAGGGATTTGAATTTCGGCAATATTAGGAAAAACGACGATAAAAATTAAGCATAGCAAGAAACCGTCTAAGCTCTTCGACCGTCGAAGGTTTTTTAAAATCAACTAACGCTTGGACTTTGTCAGGTAGCGGTTCGATACCGTCTGCTGAGAGCATATGACCTAAAAATTGCACTTTATTTTTACCAAAATTACTTTTTGCTTGGTTTACACGATACCATATTTCCTAAATCGATCGAATAATAGTTTTAAATGTCTAAGGTGTTCTTTCTCGTCTACTGATGCTACTAACACATCATCTAAGTAAGCGAAGCAAAAGTCTAGACCTCTTATAACCTCATGTATAAATCTTTGGAACGTTTGGGCTGCGTTGCACAAACCGAAGCTCATAAAGGGGAATTCGAACAGCCCAAAAGGTGTAGTTATAGCGGTCTTTGCGATATCCTCTTTCGCCATGGGAATTTGGTGGTAAGCTTTGACCAGGTCAATAGTAGAAAACACCTTCTTCCCATCTAGCAGTTGAGCAAAGTCCTGTATATGTGGCAGAGGGTATTTGTCTGGTACAGTCGCGGCATTAAGGCGTCTATAGTCACCGCAAGGCCGCCACTCTCCGTTTTTTTTGGGTACCATGTGCAGGGGACTTGCCCAGTCACTGCAAGAAGGTCTACAGATCCCTGCTTTCAGCATAGTTTCAAATTCTTTTTGAGCAAATTTTAGTTTTACGGGGTCTAGTCTACGTGGTTTGTCATATATAGGAGGACCTTTTGTGACAATGTGATGTGTCACTGAGTGCTTAATTGAACCCGGACCTAAGGAACGGGGGGTAGTCAAGTCTTTGTACTTAGACATGAGGTTTAAATATGGTGATTTTGTTATTTCGCTGACCACTGTTGTGGTGCATACGTCGCACAATTTACGGTTAGAAAGGTCAACTGCTAATTTAAAATGTTTTAAAAATCTGCGCCAATAATTGGTTTGGAAACGTCAGCGACAACAAAAGACCACAAAAAGGTATGATCCATATCAAAGTCCAGCTCCATTTTATGATTCCCAAAAGTTTTAATTTTGCTCCCGTTTGCTGCGTACATCAGAAAATTACTAGGGGTATCTATGGCATGTTTATGTAGAGATTTTGGAATACTGATCTATCTGCGCCAGTATCTACAAGGAATTGCAAGCCGGAGTTCTTATCTCGAACATAAAGGCGACTTTGTGATTTTATGCCAGCGTCGCTTGCCGCCCTAGCGACGGGCACACGAGTTTTCCGACTCGGGCACCTGTTCACTAAATTTACATGGAGGGTTACATTTTTTAGCAAATTTTCCGAATCTAGAATGGTAAAAACATATCGCTGTCTGAGTTGGCCTAAAACGTTGAGGTATTTTACGCCGTAATTCTTTTGAAATTTTTTCTACTTCAGCTTTTAATTCAGAAAGCATTTTCGTTAACGACAGGAGAATTTGCCTTTTCTATTTCATTAGCAGTATTAGCTTGCTCCACGTTAATCTCGCTTGCGATTACCATTTTGTCAGCAAGTTCAGCTAACTCGTTAAGGTTGCATTTTATTGCTGTCAAAACAATTCGGATGTTTTGGGGAAGGTTTTTTAACCAAATATGTTTTAAGGTTTGGTCGTCTATTTTTGAAGGGGCTAAAGATCTTAAGTAAGTCAAAAAGTGAGAAGGCTTACGATCTCCTACATTAAGATTACCAAAAAAAACATTTAATTTTTCATCTTCGGATAAGCCAAAATGTCGAATTAAGCGTTCTTTAATGGTTTCATATTTGTTACCTATAGGTGGATTACTCACTACATCGCTAACTTGTGTAATTATCTCTGTAGGTACTGATCCTAAAACGTAGGCATATTTTGCTTGGTCGGAAGTAACCCCTGTGGCTTGCAGTAAGGCTTCAACTTGAGCAAACCAGAGTCCTGGATTTTCTTTGTAGAACTGAATAGGTCGTAAGAAGGGTGTTGGGTAGAGTGCTTTCAGAGTCTAAGTTTTCCGCCAACGAAGAAGCTTCAGTCAGTAAGGATTCTGACAGTGCGGGTGTAACTGCTGATGTTGTTTCAGCTGCGGGTGTAACTGCTGATGTTGTTTCAGCTGCGGGTGTACTTTTGTTTCTTAAAACTAGTTTAGGTGGCATTCTTACCTCGGGGTCACCACTGTTAGATCTTCAATTTAAATGCAAGAATGAAACTTATATTTCTTAACAATTGACAACAATAACTTTAAATAATAAAAAGTGTCATGTCATGATTGACATTGATTCCTACAAAAAAAAATAAATAAATAAATAAAATAATAAATTAAAATAATTTAATGATAAATAGACAATTTAATATATCAAGCGCCTGTAGTTCTAAGTGGAGCAGGCGCTCTAAATAAATGTATAAAAAAACAAAAAAAAACACTGGGTGCTACGATAATAACACGCACACAAACACATACAGACAGAAAACTTTGTGAAGACTGCTCAGGAGGTCTTAAAAACGGATAATTCCGTTGACACCCCGGTTATAGATTTTTTCGCAAACAATACTTTTCCGATATATCTACGGTATTAATGAGGAAAAGTGAAAACAATAAGTAAAATACAATGCTTTCCATAAATATCTTCTTAAATAATTTAAAACTGGAATAAACCGTTATAAAGATATGAATTTTAAGGAATAAATAAATAACGGCCTAAAAATATCGAATTCATAGACAACAATGAAAAAAAGAAAGTTTAAAGGTCAAGAAAATTACAATTTGTCTAAAGAAAAGGGGAAATGTTTTAACTTATTGATTGCATTTGATAAAGTCTTGGTCAAATATTTGTCAGTAAAGTAAAATATGACTTATTTTTCTCTCTCTCTTTCGCAGAAAAGATAACAAAAAATTTCACCACCCATATATAACATTATCGTCGTTTCACAAATTGTAACACGAAATGAAAAAACAATCGAAATTCGGGTACTGGGTGCCTCGAGAATGATTTTCTCAGTTATTTTACCTTTTTAGGCTCAAAGTAGTATTACATGTTTTTGATTCACTTAACCTCAGAAAATATAGCAACCCAGCTTCTGAGGTAATATAACCTCTTTCACGCTACATTTGAACTCAGAATATATTAACCCTGTGTCTTGGGTGTTATAACTCCGATAAGACCTCACAGTAGGGTTAATTCAGCCTCACAGCGCTCACTCTTAAGCTATTAAGTTTAATTAAAAGATAATACATGTATTCAAAAGACATTCAAACAAGTAATACGGAAACACTTGTTCTTGTTAACGAGTCCTTCTTGATCATACTTGGCTGACTAGTTTATTGCAACCATTTGTCTATATCACATTTTTGAAAGGTGTAAACAACGTTTGCAAATATTGTGTCAGTGAGTCAACAAAATGTGGACTTACTGCTGATGTCCATCTGTTCGAATCATCATAAGGGGCGTAGAGCATCAGACTAGGCTGGACACTGACCAGCATACCCTTTGTGTCACGTATTAGAGAGAAAATTCTCTTTATTACTAAATTAAGGAGGATTTGGTAAAATTAGAATTTAGACAGGAGCGTTAAGTGCATTCTGGTGA
This sequence comes from Microvelia longipes, assembly GCA_018340805.1. Taxonomy (NCBI): domain Eukaryota; kingdom Metazoa; phylum Arthropoda; class Insecta; order Hemiptera; family Veliidae; genus Microvelia; species Microvelia longipes. The sequence goes on from JACMZG010001863.1 coordinate 35,520,583, forward strand.
CGTAAGATACATGCGTTATGATACTCGAGTAGTAACGAGGGATCGATATCGCACATTTTCATCAATGCCTTTTAATTAGTGCTGTGACAACTGCTCTAAGACACTTAAAAGAGACCCTAAAAGTGGCTAGTAATAAATAAATACAAAGAGAATAATCAAATGATTTTTAACTTAAATCAATCATCATTTGCCCTTTAAAAGGCAAACGAACAGAAAAACATTTTACAAAATGAGAATGTAATAAAACGAAAATAAAATTATATGTACAGTCATATTTCTGGAACTGATATTCGAGATCAATAAGTAATAAAAATTAAGTAATAAATAATTTAAAAAACATGAAAAAAGAATAAGACTGCGATAAATAAAGTGATATAAAATAGGAATGGGATTTAATAAAATAATTGATTAAGTATAAATAATGTCATATTTGTTAAGCAGTCAAGAATAAAATATAAATCAATTAAAATATGAAATAGTTTAAAATAAATGAATTTGAAGGAAAGATCTGGTTGTGACTGCTATGGCGTCAGTTAAAGTAGGAACAGATAGTCTTGTAGTTGGCAGGGCAATCGATAGGAGCAGGAAAAATAAGAAGGAAGGCTTAGACGTCAACTTACTTTAAAAACCATATAAACGTAAATTAATGAATAAAATAATATGACAAGGCTGGCAATATAAAACAAAGGAACATTTTTGTGTCTGAAAATTAAATAATATAGGATAATATAAACTATATATTAACAGTATTTTCAAAATGGCGGTCAATTTAGCTTACCGTATGAAAAACATTTTAAGTAATAAAATCGTTTTGTATATAGTTTTAAAGCCCTTATAGAGTAGAAAAAAGAAAATTTTAAAACTGACACCAAAACTTATAAACATAAAACAATTTTATTAAAAAGAATAAATCGAGTAATATATCGTTGGAAAGCTTATTAGTAGGTCAAAAATGTTGTACATCAAATTACAACAAATTCAACATTGTGGTCATAATTTTATGTAATAATTAGTTTTTAATGATTGTATAAGAATTCATGATGTTATTTAGCGAAGCAAGTACTTTTTAATATGTATATTGACTAATAACTGCAATCTTACAAGCGAAGCGAGCCCCTATTTATAATAATGTAACGTTCTAAATATACGCAATATAGCGCACCCCTTTTATTATTTTTTTAATTGGAAATATACCCAATCTATAGGGATTAATAAGTTTCTATACATTAATAGATTACAATACAGTAATAGATACAATTAATAATACAAGAAATCCAGCGAACGATGCGATCCCTTTATTTTACGTATCAATAAAAAAAATTCATGCAATCTACTGAGCGAAGCGACTAGTATTAAAATATTATTAAATAAACTATGCAGCTTAGAGAGCGAAGCGAGCCTTTTTTCTTTAATATTGGCATTTAAAACCTCAGAAACGAGTCCGTATTTAAACAATTTTATTTATTGTGTTCTTCTGAAGCGCACTACTAGTATTTAAATAAAAGTAAACACCAATATTTATTAATTTTTGCTTCTATATTTTTTACACTTATACTTATAATTTCTTATTATCAAGTTCTAATATTTCTTTATAATTGAAAAAAAATCCAATACTTTGTTACCATATTACAATTTATTATAACAGGGAGTTTACCATCGGTGTGTTAATTTAAAGCGTTTGCTATAATGGAAACAAACGAACGTGGCAAACCTGACTTCAAAGGAAATAATTAATTACCCTATATAAAAAAGTATTTTTTTCTCTAAATGGCAATTAGTTCTCTCTTAAAAGTTTCTTGATACTAACCGCTAAATGAGTTTGAAGTATGTTATTGTTTAAATTAAAATGATTAAGCGACTTTTAATGTTAAAGATAAAAAGTTTAAAAACTTTACAAGCATAAAATCTTTTAAGAAAAATATTACCTTAGGAAAGCAAAGTTTATAAATATGGAAGAAAACATAACAAATAATTTATTACGAAATAATCTTGTTTTTATCTCATATTATATTGTTATTATTTAAAGTGGGTTCCTGCGAAGTTTTCTTACTTAAGGAAAATATTTGTATAAGGTTATGTTAATTTTTTATGAAATACTAAACTAAACCTTACATTATGTCAAATATTATTCGTCTATTTGGTAATAAGGGGCATACCGGCCATTATTAAATCTGTAATAGGATTTAGCCTGTTAATCGAATCAATAAAACATAAATAGGCTAATTTGTTGTGTTACTAATCTTCTAAATCATATAATTTTGTTCCGTACATGTTTTCAAACATGTTTGAGGATGAGAAAGATAACTTTAACGGATGACTACATTTAATAATAACTACATTAAATTCAATTTAATCAAGTATTAAATGAAAAATACGTTATAGTACAAACTTTTTACAAAAATAAAATTGCAAAATAAATCTATTCAATTTTACAATCCTTAAGGACCATTTAAGTGGCATGAGCTAAGGCGATACTGACAAATAGTATAATTTTAAAATGGTATTTATATTCGTATTGTTGTCTTTATACACAGACCCATAATGCATATGTGATGAAATTGGCCAAGAAAAAAAAATTAAATTCCATAACATACCTCACAAAACTAGTTTCTAAAATCAATTAATTTCCTCTGTCGCCTTTGCAATATCTAATTGAGAAATATTTTAATTAAATTCTTAGATTAATTAACAAGAATTCTACTCTTTTAACTCAAAACAAAATTATAATCTTATAAAATTTTCACCTTAAAAACCAAAAACATTTACAGATTAATTAAATAAAATATATTTGTGAAAATCTTAGGAGAGAGAAAATATTTCTTAACAACCACTATGCCAGGATTAAAATTAATTAGTAATCTTATTATTATTAATTATTCAAAATTCGTTTGAAGATACAAACGAATAATTTACTTAATCATCTTCAATACAGAGATAATTAAATTTGACTAAAATAACAGGAGATACGGTGATGTTTCTTTCAAGTCTAGATGTACTGGTTTATCATCTTTACAATAATTATATAGTTATTTTTTGCACAATACAATGTCAGTTGTGTTTTGAAAGGCTAATGCCAAAAAAGTTTTTAGAATGGGCGCTAATAGGTGTGATATAAACACTATCTTATCAGACTATCAACGAGACAATTCTTCCCAGCAATTTTATTATTTGTTAAAAGTGAAAAAATCTAGCACGAGATCAGAAATCTTAACGAAATTCTTTTCTTTTTCGAGTTATCAGCTAAATGGTCCATATATTATGTAATATAGTAAGTAATGCTTTCTTGCTTCATCCATAGAAAATTGAATAAATATGTATGAATGAATTTTTCAAACATACAAATTTGTATTGTTGTGTTGCTAATCTGGCGCCAAGTTTCTAATTTGGCGCGAAAGTCCAGACGACGGGTGAATTTCCTTTGGAAGAAATTTTTTCAACTAATGATAAAAATTTCCTCGTTTAAGTTTTCATTTTCGCTAAATAGTCGGAGATGAATTTATTTAAAATTTTTTATTTAATAAAGAAAAGTTTTGATGCTCAATCGAAGAATCAGCTACCGTCGATACTTGCTGTTGGATATAAATATCCCTGGACCGGTTTCGGCATAACGCCATCATCAGCAGGCGGGGCAACACTCGAAGTATTCTTACAATCTCTTGAAGATGTATTTATACCAAAGATTACAGAGATGTTTAAGGTGATCTGTTACAAACGTTATGTCGACGATATATTTATCATCGTTGATTCTGAAGTAGATAACACCAATAACCTTTTAACCTTCATGAACACAGTACATCCAAAAATACAATTTACATTAGAAAAAGAAACAGACGGACAACTCAACTACATGGACTTGACAATAACGCGAAAGCATCACAAACTAGACTTTAGCATATACAGAAAACCAACAGCAACCGACCACACAATACACGCAACTTCAAACCACCCAATGCAACACAAACTAGCAGCCTACAGATCCATGATACATAGACTTCACAACATACCTATGACACCTGACAACTACAAAAGAACTTAACGATATACGACATAGCAGACAGGAACGGATACACTAGACCGACATCGACAAACTCATCACACAATACAAACGGAAAAACGGCTCTGCCAACACCACAACAGACGAGACAGATACTAACAGACAATGGACAGCTTTAACCTACGTAGGAAAGAAACTTACAGACTTGCAAACTTCTTAAACAAACACAACTTAACAACAGCCTTCAAAACAAACAATAATAGGTAACAAAACTAACACATAACTCCAATAACCCAAATAACTCAAATTTATATAACCAAAGTGGAGTTTACAAGATAACTTGCAAAGATTGCCAACAAAATTATATAGGTAGAACATATCGTACACTAAACACTAGGTATAAAGAGCACTTACGCTCATTCAAAAAGATAAATCAGATTCTAACTTTGCCAACCACCTTCGCACACACGGACACGAACCAGACACAATGTCAAACTCTATGAAACTGCTACACAAACAATCAAAAGGACCTAAACTTGACGTACTTGAAAGACTAAGAAATATACAAACACAGAATTACTGACAAGACAATTATTAACGAACAACTTACTTTTCAATTCGGACATTACTTTTTCGGTACTCAAACCAGCACTTGACAAAAACGAAAACGGGAAAAACCATGACCCGGTGCACATCATAATAAAAGACACAAAGCATCATAACGCCAGATGGCTCACCCGCACACCTGACTCACACACCTGACTACTCAGGGTCACGACCTTGACTCAGTACACATTCCCTTTATAAACCCCTTCCTACTTCCTCCCTTATCTTCAGAGGCTCGTCGTGCTCATTGAGACTAGAAGTTAATCACTGATTTAACTTTATTAGTTGAGAGCTCGAGTGTTGCCCCGCCTGCTGATGATGGCGTTATGCCGAAACCGGTCCAGGGATATTTATATCCAACAGCAAGTATCGACGGTAGCTGATTCTTCGATTGCTTCTTCAACTTGCGGTAAATATAACCTTTTTAATTTTGATGCTCAACTTTAAAATCTAACGCAAGCGCTCCTTGCGGACGAGATGTACACTTGTTCGTCGTACGCTCTTGTGTGCAGTTCCGCTGTAATCGCCGCTTCTATTCATCGGCTTATTTTTGAGAATTACCGCTATATACCATAAATTGCGTTGTATACCATACGTTTTGTGACGTCGCTTTGACATACTACATACTATTATGTATGTATACATAATATTACCGCTAAGATACATAATATTTATATAAATATTTGGAACTAAACCATCCATCGCCAGTAAACCAAGTTAGCTCTTTAAATTATGTCATTTACGCTATCACAGCCCTCTTTCGTCATCCTACATTTATAATGTATATGTGGTTTTTGAATTCTACAAACATACCTGCAGAAAAACCACCTGTCCAAGTGGAAGTGTCAGAGACAGACCCACTCAATCAGTAAATAAGTGAGTCAGTGTCATAATACCTTTAGTTTGAGCTTAACTATTTATTTCTTAAATGTAAACGAGTTAAATTTTTATTTTATTAAAATGGTTTATACATTATAAACTAATGGCACTAAAAATATTCGTTAAAAATATATTTTGCCTTCTCTTACTCAAGGAGTATGTCTGTAAAAAATAAAATTACATAGATTGAACCAAACAAGCAATAGAATGCCAGAGACTATTGCCACAAGAGTGAATAAAAAATATAAATGACTACATATCTAAATAAACTAATTTATAGAAAAATGTACTTAAGAAATTACTTATTATATTATAATATAAATTAATTTATTTATTATATGATATTAATACCCTTACTTTATCATTTAACAGAATAAGTAACAGTAACGAGGTAACTATTTAATTATTTTTAAATGGTTTATTCATATCGTTATTAGCAAACAGGTTTCAGCAGTTAAATTTTTTATGAACTTTTATTTTTAAAATCTAAGAATAATAAAAACCTAAATTCTTTTAATAAATGTTAGTTCTGTAAAGTCAAATAAAACTTACACAATAGTGCTTATTTACATTATTTGAACTTATGATATTGCAGTAGTATCAAAGATATAACATTCTATATTTACTTGACAGTTTTCTTAAATAATAGAAATCGAGTATAATAAAGAGGATGAAATGTGGAAGAGAACAATGCTCCAAAAAGGATATGGAATTATTAATTTAAAATTGGGGTTTTGAAATGTTGGAAATTTCCACGAAATGAATTATTGATGCTAAGACTAGAAAGTCAAAGCAATTGAAGCATCTCAAGAATTAAAGTTTTATATTATTTTCTCACTTTTATTTCAGACTTCATTTTATTTTATATTAGACTTCACTTTACTGAGAAGAATTTCAAAAATGTGTCACTTCTCTCTGTATTTGATTAAACTTTTGAAGCTGCTCATGTCACAAAACTTTTCTCATATTAGGTGCCGGATTATTGTCTGTTATAAAGATGTTTCATTTAAAATATAATAATTTAAGACCTCAAAACACTCGACTTTCGTTATATTTTTGACAATAAATGATACTTCCAATATTTCTTTAAAAAACTTATAAAGCTAATAAATTCTTCTTTTCCTTTCACAATAAAATTCAATAAGAAAATGTAAATTAATGACACCTCCCCCTGTATAAACTATTGTTAAAATTTGATGTGGGTAACAAAAAGTTCTTGAATAACAAAAAACGGAAAAGTTACTTAAGGCTTTTGGTGGCATATCAACCCACTTGAGGGTTTATTTGGTCGAGATAATTTCCAAGATATTTAGCTCTCTTATGTGGATCCATTGTGCCCAACATGATAAAGGGTTTCAAACCGTTTAAGGAGAGAAAGAACGCTTATTCAAATTTCTCGTCAAAACTTATCACACTTGCTTTAGTAAGCGGCTTGTAGATGTATTCTGCAAATTGGTGTGGTGGTACCAAAAGGAAAATTGGTTCTACCTAACAAGTTTTAATAAGATAACAGTTATACTATGATGTAAAAAGTGTTAATAATTTAAGCATATTGGATGCAAGCCACTGAGGGGGGTTCTATATCCTAATGCAACCCCCTAAGAGGGTTTTCGAAGGATCTGTACTCTGATGACTTGAAGCTATACTCTATAATAGCTGGAGTGCACCCTAGCTTAGAGTGTAAGTATAAAGCTTTACCCCTTCCACTGTACTGCGTCCCTCCTACTCTCTCCCATACCCCTAAATGTATCACCTCTATTTGCTGAATCTTAAATTCATCTTTTCTAAACATTAAATTCAAATTATTATTTCAAGCTTGATAAACACCTTCAGAAATTCTATAACTCGATTTTGGGTGATAGTTTTAATTTAAATTTAGAGTGTTATAACAAATTTTAACTCGATCCGGTTGTCTTGATTTATTTACTTTAACAGTTTTAAGAAATACTGATCAAATTAAAAAGTTAGTGTAAAATTTATTGTAATTAATTTGAAATTAATATTAAAAACTCATTCAACAATTGTAATTTTTTTGTAAATTTTCTTCAAGGGACAATTAGCAACAAACGAAAATCAAAAGTGTTGTTTTATTTGTAATAAGTATTGTTAAAAAAATAAATAAATAGATTACATAATGGTTTTATATTGGATTTACTTAAACACTTGAAACAAATATTAGTTTAATAAAAAAATAGAAAAACTGTATTATACTTTAAAATATAATAAAAAATCAATAACATAATACAGACTAAAATGACGGAATAATTAGGTATAAATTTTACAAAACAAAGCAATTAAAAATTTATTTTTACTAAAAATTAAAATAGTGAATTAAGAAAATAGGAACTTAACAACCACAAAATTTACAATACGTCTTATGGTACTAATGTTATAGTGAAGGTTATAATGATTATACAATAGGAATAGTTATTATGGCTATTATTATTATCATTATTACTTATATAACTATTATAGTAATTATTCTTGTGATTAATTAATTCAATTTATTACACTAGCATAAGATAGAAAAAAGAAAAGGAAGGATAATATTTATTAGAATTCTCGTTAAAATTAGTTTGGTTCATAGCAAGACATATTAGTAGAAGGTGTTTTATTAGTAAATATTAGTAGATGTGGTAGAAGGTAGCTGTGGGAGCAGGTAGATGTAAATGCAAGAGAGTGAGAGATAATATCGAGACAGACAAGGGGCCGAGTTGCATAGCTTCTCTGATTACAATGTACAAGATTATCGGGTCAAATAGTAAAGGTGCTATTACAGACCATAGCTTCAAATACCAGATGGGCAGAAAGATATTAAAACGGACAATTATGTATTTATATTTCTTAAATACTTACTTAAGCACTATACTTAGAATTAGTATTCCATCATTCATACCTGAAAAAAATAGTATATTAATATAAAAAAAAAAATAAAGGAACATACTATAACACAACTAAATTGGTATGTAAGTTATCAGAGGACGCACATTGATCTGTTAGAATCTAAAAGATTGTGAATAAGATTAAAATATAAGTATAAGTTTATTATATGTTACAAGATAGTAAAGAAGGTATTTTTTTACCGTGTATTTAAACTACGAAACTACTGTTTTGAAGTTTTTTTAAAGTTGCCAACAATAAAACCTTCGAAACTGTCGTAGATATTAATAAAAAACGCATTTCACTTACTTTTCCCTTACTATTATTTTACTTAGCCATAATAGTAAAATTATTACTATCATCATTCATTTAACTGCAAACCCTGGGGGCATTCGGTCCAAAACTAAGTGATTATACGATCACGGCCACATAGGCAGACAATAACATGCAGTTTTTATAAATATTATATTTACAATCTAATACGACCTGGTTCCTGACTACGTTTGTATATATATGTATGTTAGAGTACCCAGACCTAGACGTTTCGTTTTCTGAAGATAACTGTGGATAATGTTATTCTTCGAAGAATACGAAATTTTTCGCAAAAATCAAGCTTATGAGCACCTTGAAAATCTAATGGTGCTCGTGAGCTTGATTTTTACGCAAAATTTCGTATTCATTGAAGAATAAAATTTTCCACAGTTATCTTCAGAAAACGAAACGTCTAGATCTGGGATACATACGTAATCAAGGGCCTTTAAAATGAAGTTCTAACACACTCTCCTAATATATACCGCCCATATTCATCAGCAAATTTTTCCATTATTTCAAAAATTCCCTAAAAATCGCGAAATTTAGAAATATTAAATGAATGTAATTATGGTGTAAAATGATTATCATCATTTCATGACATTTTAGTTACAGTCCAAGAGCCGAACCTGAATAAATTTGACTAATTTTGTACTACTTCAAACCAAATTTTTTCTGTAATTAAACCTTAAATAGAGAAGAAAAAACATAGTCTGCCTATCCAGAGGGGAGCCCTCCATATTATTGCGCATGCTTAAAATTTCAGAAAATTGCACAATTTAATGCTTTCATGAAATAAGAGGTTTCCTTTAGGTTGTGAGCAAAACATGAAGAGAATAGTTTTTAAAGGTGATAAAATATTCTATAAAACGAGTGTTTAATAATTAAAGTCGGATAACTGCAACCAAATTTAAGGCTCTTTCAAATCACCAAAAAATGGTTAATTTATGCTAGTCGAATATCTTTGAAAAAATATCGGTTTTTGTGAATTTTTGGGCCATTTAACAAATTCCATAAGTTTAGTTGTAGTTTTCCGATTTTGATGAAAAAACACGTTCTATAGGACATTTTATCAACTAAAAAAATTTTCTCTTCCTGTTTGTACATGACCCACAGGGAACCACTTATTGCAAGAAAACTGGAATTATGTGCGATTTTTTAATATTTTGAGCGAGGTCTTTTCATATAAATATATGAAGGTCTCCACTCTGGATAAGGCAGACTATGCTTTTCCTTCATAATTTTAGGTACATTTTCATAAAAATTTGGTTTGAAGTTGTACAAAATAAGTCACATTCTTTCGGTCTGGCCCTTGGACTATTAGATTTACATGTCGTATTAACTTAATTTCTTGAAAAGAATAATCACGATCGCTTTAGACAGAATAATAATGTTATTCATGTATTAAAACAACTCCTTGTAAATTTTGCTCTGCCCTTGTTAAGTGCTATCCCTAATAATCTTGTAAAAAAATATATATCTCTCCTTAACTCTTATAAAATAATTTTATATATTTCTTATATAACCCTGTTATAGTATCTAGAATTTAATTAATATAAAAATGACGACATTCTTAATGATTAAAAAGAAAAAAAAAAGAAAACTAAAGTAATATTTGGAAATAAAGAAAAATTGTATAGAAGCTGTTGAAGCGTACTGTGAATAGGAGGATATTTATATACTGATTCTTGGCATTAAACATTGGTTATCTAATTAATTCTATATTCTATAAGAATAGTCACAACTGTATCTTGGCCATTAGCGACATAAAACAAATCTTTTTAGAAAATTATTTATAAAACGTAATATAAAACAGAGGGGTCAACATTTATCTTGTTGTTTGATTAAGTTTATTTGAGTTGTGTAATGTGGGTCATTGTCGGTTTAAGAAAAACAAAGAACTATGTCTAAATAATTATAATTAAATATTTTTTAATCAAATGTTTTAACTATTTAATTATTATTGCATTCACTTTGTATTTTTTTAATATAAGTAAATTTACCGATCCATTGTCAATGGATACTGGTATAAAAAGTTTATAATGGATTTTAATTCTGTTATATTATAAGACACGGTTAAAATCAGTTGACAGCTCGGTAAAATAATTGGAGGTCAATTAATTTACCGTTTATTATGCTATAGAATGTTGTAACAAAAATACTTGCTATTTATCGAAGGGTTAATGAGTACGGGCGAGTACTAAAACAAGCGACTGATAAACCAATACAAATCTATACTTTTATTAATATTATATATTATATTTCTTATATATATATATATAATATATATATATATATATAATAAATATATATATATATATATATATATATATATATATATATATATATTATATAATATATATATATATATATATATATATATATATATAATATATATTATATTATATATTATATATAATTAATATTATTAAAATTAAATCGCTAAATTTTGATCAAATTTAGTTCAAATGTAAAGTATTAAGTGTCAAAAATGAAAATATGTAGTAATTTATGGGTTATTACAAACCCAACGAGAGGAACGCGCTGCAGATATAAAGCAAAGCCTTATTTACATAAAAAGAGCTATTTTTCCCTCTAGTTGCGATATATACAGCTCTATGAAGATTTTATAGAGTCACATTAATATTTTGCAAAATTCGGTAATATCAAATAATATATTTCCCGTCTCGGTAAGAAACTTCATAACTTTTCTATGTAAAAGTATAGCTAAACATTTTTATGTAAAATCTGCTATAACTGTTAAACTTGGACGTCGTCTATCACCTTCTATTGAATAAGATACCACATTAAATCGCATCATTTATTTTAGCTCGTAACATTTAAGCAGGTTACTGCTTTCACCTAGAGTTTAGACCAACAATTTCCGAAACCTTATTACTCACTGATAAGTTTTAATAATAACATAATCCAATAATATGACTTAAAATTAAGCAAAGAACTTAATAAAATTAATATTTGATCAAAACAAACATGAAACAGTAAATAATATTCTCTAACTTTAATAAACTAACAATACAAAAACATAGAAATAAATGTTTAAAAAAAAACAACAAAATATTAGGTCACTGTCATGTTTGACTAATTACTTCTCCAATAAATTAAGTTTAATATTGATAAATTTAATTTGTTTAACTAAAATAACATTAGAACCAACGATAAGGTTAAATCGTTTAAAGGCATGCGTGACTACTGTGTTATCTACAAAAAATATGTTAAAATTAGAGTCAAACTAGGTACTAAAAGAAAGCACAAAGACCTTTAAATGTTTAAAATAAACTTGCATGAAATATTAAATATTAGTGTAATTAAGTGTTTTTCTTTATGTAAATATAAATTTAATATTTATTAATAGGTTAGTAATATCTAGACAATATTAATTAACATTTTTGTCTCTTAACTAAACAAAATTAATTACAAATTGATTAATACAGAAATGAGGTACATTTATCTACAAATGTAAATTGATCTCAGTGAAATAATTTATTTTGAATTATGGTCAGTTTTGAAATAATTATGCAAATATACCAATTCATTCCAAAGACCAAATTATTTTCCAATCTAAGGAGCATTGAATACATTAGTGAAATCATAGCGAGATGCAATTTTTCTTTACACATTTTTCTTTTACTTTTTAGCACCAATAGAGATCCCAAAATATTTGAATTCGTTTTTCATGTCTATGTTTCTAAACACATTTATGATGATATTTCTAATAAAAATTCCACAGGCTCCACCAAACTGGTTAAAAATGATAATAATAAAATATTATAAGAAATAGTAAATTTTGAGCTCCCATTTAAATCTCAAATAATAAATAAATAAAATTAAGTTTCAAACTTTAGAGCATACTTAAGCAAATAATAGGGCAGATCCAAAAAGACTAATATTTAAAGGTAGGACTTAGAGAGGAATAACATGGTAGAAGTTAGACAGCTTCCCTAAGTTACCATAAAGGTACTTACCCCTACTTGAGCTTCACTTGAAAGAGACTAGAGAGTTCCCACCCCTCTACAACCCCTTTCGGAGCACATATTAAATGCACCTTACAAACGGCGGACATAATCAGTGACGTCGTAATAAATCACTTTACACAACACAGATAATTGAAGAATATATCCGATAGATAATAATTAAAACTTATTTAAAATTCATTTTACTTAATTTAAGACAGAATAGTCGAAAAATAATGTAATATTTATATGAAATTGTAATTATTATATAAAATCAAAAGATGATGCCATCAATTTTATGGTACAGTTATGTCACTAAGCTACCCAGTTGTTTTATCCCCCCTCTAAGTATTATAGTCTTTGTGAGTAGATCGTATCTTGTAAATATTTTATACTTTTTTAATAGATATCTCGTTTTACATTCAAAACATATTAACATTTATTTTGAAAACGCTTTATTCGCTTTGTTAATTTGTTTCATGTATTTAAAAATACTTTTTTTGACTATCATGGAATTGGGAACGAAAAAGTTTACATTTACTGTCAGATAAAAAGAGAGGCGACAATGAGACGAGAGTTGCACGTAATTTCACGCTTCACACTCATCTTACCTCTTCTTTAAACATATTAGAATTATATTATAATTTATCTCTTTGTTTATTAAAATCATTGTTTACATTATTATTCTGTAGTAAGTCTCATTAAATTTTATTCTTTGTATTTTATGTAGTTGACTATTTTTTTTTTCTATTTTTACAAGGTTTATAAATTCTTTACGTGATTCCGTTTTCTAGAATGAAGCCGCTTCTTTTGTTAAAGTTGAGAGTATACACACACACACACAAATATATATATATTATATATATATATATATATATATATATATATAATATATATATATATATATAATAATATATATATATATATATATATATATATATATATATATATATATATATATATATAATAATTATATAATAGTTCATGAAAATGGTCATATAAAGCATTTCCTTCCATGCATGTGTGTATAGACTACACATTACATAGATATATACAATACACATAGATTTGTTAGTCTGAGAGGTTTGAAGTTGAAATCCCGCAAAAGACCACAATAATAAGTTGTTGTGAAAGGTATCAATGGAAACTTTATTAACTTTTGGTATTGAAGTCACTTTTTCAAAACAGTAAAACAAAGTATAGTATACTGTAATGATAGCGTGTTTGCTAGAAGTTTAGATAATTATATAAAAAGTTTAATAAATAAAATAGTTGAAGCAAACTTAGTAAGAAGATCGAGCATACAATTCTGTCAGAAAACGTTACGACATTAAATGTCTAACACAATAATACTATAGAAATCAATAACAGTACTTACTAACATAAATTTAACAAGTGATATATAACTAACACATTAGGGTTCAAACTTACCCTTTCATTTAAGGGATTGTCTAGTTCAGTCACGAGAAGGATTAAAGCAAAAAGGTATGGTCGAGTTCCGTCACGAGTTGGATTAAAGCAAAAAGGTATGATCGAGTTCCGTCACGAGAAGGATTAAAGCAAAAAGGTATGGTCGAGTTCCGTCACGAGAAGGATTAAAGAAAAAGGTATGGTCAGTCTCGTCAAGCCTGGTCGAGTTCCGTCACAGCCATGGTCGATTTCCGTCACAGCCATGGTCGAGTTCCGTCACAGCCATGGTCGAGTTACGTCACGAGGTTTTATTTTCCATACAATAGTTCCGCCACAAGATAATAAATCACACTTTTTATTTATTTTTTAATTTTTTTTTTAAAGTGCATATTTTACTTTGTATTCCATGCGCTCATGTGGGCTATGACATTAGCATTAAAATTACAATGATTTAAATTACAACAATATAATGATTTAAAATTACAATTCAAATGTATGTGATTTTATCCAATCAGAGATTCACACTATCCAGGTATAAAATACGGGCCTTTGGCCCGTAGCCGCTACGCGGCGTCGGCCCGCAGGGCCGCTCGCGCCTGGGGGCCTCCCTGTGGCCGCTTCGCGCCTGGGGGCCTCCTGTCCGCTTCGCGGCCACATTGTTGTTGTTTGTATGATGTGTTGTTTCATTATTGTTCTTGTTACATGGCATTTTGCCATGTACCTAGCGAATTTTCACAGCCTCTCCACACAGGCCCGCTTCGCGGGCCTGAGAGGCTTTCTCACAAATTTGATTTTACTAATTAAGATTTTATTAATACTTTATTATTAATAGTATGCTATAATATTAAAACTAACAAGCATTGTAAATAAAAATATATTCATGATTTATGTTTTTAAATAAAAATACCGTTTCCGTCACTTAGGATCGATCATCTAAGGATGATGACCGTTTCCGTCATCTTTGGATAGATAAACAATATTAACATAGATGGCTCACTCAAAGATTTAAAAAAAATAGTTGATGGGATGCAGGCTCAAGTAGTACAGTCTAGTGGTGACAGCGTGAAACTGTCACATATTTTTATTTCTGACATTTTATTTATTTATTTATTCAACCAAACAACGAGCTGTTGAGGTAATCAAGTCTTTCCATCCGCTTTTCAGCGCTAGAATCATGAGGAGTCGATGGATGAGTGATCCCAAGAAAGCTCTATAAGAAATTTCGTATAAATTGGTAAAAAGTGAAAAAAATAATTTCTCACTCTTACTTCAAGAGTGGGCGAAAACTCTTACTTCGAAGTGGGCGAAGCGGCCCACCGGGCCGCTTCGCGGCCCGGGGGCCTCCCTGTGACCGCTTTGCGGCCACATGTTGTTGTTTGTATTATGTGTTGTTTCATTATTGTTCTTGTTACATGGCATTTTGCCATGTATCTAGCGAATTTTCACAGCCTATCCACACGGCCCGCTTCGCGGCCTGAGTGGCTTCTCACAAACTTGATTTACTAATTGAGATTATTAATACTATTAAAGTATGCTATAATATTAAAATTAAGAATCATTAAAACAAAAATATATATTCATGATTTTGTTTTTAAATAAAAATACCGTTTCCGTCACGTCTGATTGAGCTGAAACCGGTCGCAATGGTTTTAGAATGACTTCGACCATATAAAGACAACTTCAACTCTTACTTACATTTATGATTGTTTATAAAATTTAAAGCAAAATGTCAAATTTTTTTTTGTAAACAAATTGTTTATTTGAGTAAAATCTTAAGGTTGAAAAAAAATATATTCATGATTATTTAAAATAAAAATACCGTTTGCGTCACTTAGGATTGTCCGATTGAGCTGAAACTGGTCGCATTCGTTTTAGAATAACGTCGACCATATATAGACTACTTCGATGTTCTTCCTCTTTACGGGTCTGCTTAGCTCGGCGTGGTTCAGTGGAAGCCATTTTTGCCCTGTCTCTCTGGGACAGTAGGCTTACCATGATGGAGCAAGAGGTAGAGGTCTCTCTTTTTATACTATATCCCCACCTCTAACACTACTGAACCCAACAGATATCGTACGAGTCTTTGACCTAGACGTATACATATATACAAGATATATATATATATATGTATACCAATTGCGCCATTTGTGATGGTTCGATTGAGCTGAAATTGGTCTTAATCGATTCAGCTAGCCGTCTACCTAAATACTAGATACCTTGTTTTAAAGCCATTTTAAGTTTCAAAAAAAAAATTTTCATGACGTCATAACTTGGTTGATGACGTCATAATGTTTTTATAAACAATAGGCCTCGTAACCTCCTCAACATCTCGCGATTTGCAAAGTTTCGTTTCAATTTGAGAACGCCTTCGAGAGTTATCGTTCGCCATACGAAAGGGTAGAAACTCTTACATACATAATATATATACATATATATATATATATATATAATATATATATATATATATATATAACTTTTTTCGGACATATATTTTATCAGGAAGCCAATAGGAACCGATTCCACTCACTCCCACCCAACTTCCGTCATCCGAACAACCTCATAAGCGTCATTTTCATTATGAAAATTCGCTAAAAAAAGCAAAAGTATTTTCATATCCTAGGAATTTCTTTTGAAATGCGTTTTCTTGCGTCTTATAAGAGAAGCACTCAAACAAGTACAACTGGATCTTCATAAAATAAGTTTGGTATAAATATACAAATTCTTATTTATAAATTTTTAAAATTCGTTCCAAAAGCCTGGTTAGAAACAAAACTGTTACTTCTTTTTACACATTTCTTTGAATATTTCTAATGAAATACATTAAATAAAAACAGTCTTGTACAATGGATTTAAAGTTATCTCAATTTCATATTGTAAACAAACCAAATTCAGGATAAACTGCTGCATATTTTATTTTTCTCGGGAAAGTCGACCATCGTTAGTTGATCAAAATCGCGACTATTCAGGGAATCTCTAATTTAATAATTTTGCTAGAAGGTGTTGCATAGTAAAAGGTTAAAAAATATTTTACAAAATCTTATAAACTAATAAAAAAGGTCAATTTCTCTTAAGGAAACTAGACCACGCTAAATATAAATATTGGGAAATTTGCAGATTGTACCCAGCCATATGGTCATGAGGGTTAGGGATTTAATAGGATTCCGTGCCGGAACTTGGATATGCAAAAAGAGAAGCACTCAAACAAGTACAACTGGACCCTTCATTTTAGCTGCGCGGAACCCATTCACTTTATACCTCGAAACGTAAACCCAGAGTAGACAGTACTTAACAAGTACATTCGTACATGCAAGTACACAGACTAAAAAGCGCTTCGCAAAGCTGCTTGAATTTTTATATGTTAGATGAAAAGGCTTAGTTCTTCATATTGGACAGATTGTTTTTTTTTTTTATTTTTAACACGAACAATATGAAAAACTCAGACGACAATGAATTTACAAAAACCCTAACTAACCTGTTAAGAAGGTTTTAGTGAGGTTACACAAAGTCCTTGAGAGACAAAAAATATGTTTCAAGCTTCTCAGTGTATTGATAGGCCATAGATAACAAGCTTTTAGACTCTGATTACTTTTAGTTTAGTTGCATTTGATTCCTTGCGAGGGATAAAGGCAGCAGTGTGTGACAGCAAAAGAAATAACTAAGTTTCTTTTACTCAACAATCAAAAATAGTGTTGAAAGGTATTTGACCTTCTTCTCTTTACGTGTTGAGAATATATATTTCCAACCTTGCTTCCCTGGATGTCTAGTACAGGCAAGTAGTAGACTCAGGGTGAGCTAAAACCTTTTCTTTCTAATCTTTAGAGGGCTTTTTCTTGTTGGAAAAGAGAGCTTTTTGAGATAAGTGCTTGAAAACACGGCAATACAAAACGAACAAGCAATCTCAACCTCGAGCCATGATAAGCAACCAAGGTTTGGGCTGAATTTATAAAATAATTCTTCTAAAAAAATTGTTCAATAGAATAAATAAAATAAATGATAAAATACAAAATCAAATCAATAATGCAAAGATAGGATAAAAGTAAAATATTCTCTTTGAAAGCTTATACGATAGGATGGATTTGATTTATTCAAACTATTAATATTAAATTTCAATTGCTAAGCAAGTACATTAAATAACAATAGTGTAATTTGCTTTTACATCTAAATGAAACAGTTCAGTCAAGAATGTACTATTTAGAGTGCCAGACTTAATTTTCATAGACTAAATTCATTTAATCAATCAGAGTCTGATTGATTACTCTCATTATCAGCATTACTTCAATTTTTATCAAATAACTTTTGTACATTTTTTTAAAATTGTAAAAATCAGGAAATAATCAAATTCAGTTGAAATTTGGTACACGTGTACACTTTTACATAAGAAATAAGTTTACTACGTTTCGTTTCAATGCGGCAAGAATATCTATGGTTTTTGTTGGATTATAAAAAATAATTGGAATCGATCGTGATTAGTGCCTGGATGTATGGCCAACATGTGGGAGAGCACCCAAAATTTATAAGGAGAACCCTACCAAAAAATTGTTTTACTATTTACTGGCGTAAAACCCGTTATATATCAAAAGAAGTTGAAGAAAAAATGATTTTCTTTTTTCGCGGTGGCACCCTTAAATTTATGAGTTAGGGGGGCTGTCCAAAAAAACTAAAATTACAACAAAACGTATAGAAAAAATAATAATCATCTATTTTTATTGCAGCACTTCTTCGAACTCGCTCCGCTTGTCTTCAGATAGTAAAAACTTCGTTTTATTCACAGTAGTCACTCATCCAGCTACTGACTTACCTCCATGCTCTATTACATTGGTGATCCAACAAAAACCTTCAATATATAATAAGTATAGAAATGAAACTTCATAAACTTTTTATGACATAGAGGTATACACTTGAACCAAATTTAAATTCAATTAGATAATTTTTAGATTTTTTAAAAACGTATTCATGTCATTCAATAAAAATTGAAAAAATGAATAAATAATTCAGACAACTTAGGAGGTTTAGGACAACCATTCAGGAGGTTTTAAAATACCTAAAACGGATAATTTACATAAAAATCCCAGTTTCGGATTTTGTGTAAACATAATAATTTCTCAAATACTATCATGGTGTATAAATGAGGAAAAGTGGAAAGGAGATAATTAGATAAGGAAAAAAAGAAGGCAACATAACGAAAACAAGTTATAATATATGTAGTTTGTAATAATAGTATTATTTATAAAGTAATTAATTGATATAATATAAAAATTTTACAGAGATAGAACAGTCTGCGGTAGTGATAGAGTGGGGGAGTGACGCAGGATCAATTAAACAAACGAAAGTATCGCATAATTTCCGTTTTGATTCCTTATTTGACTGATGAAATTATCAACCAGAAAATTGTTTACCTATTTACAGTGCAAGTTAAAAAGACTGTATAGTATACAGAACTTACTACTAAAGGAGTTGATATATGTCATTTTTCATCATGGATCAAGGTAGTGACTAAGTGACTCATTTTTTTATTTTTATTACTTAGAACAGTTATTTGTGCAATATAATTACTGCACAAATTACTAAAATTAATTAAAATGATTGTGTAAAAGGAATTTTGAAATAAATAAATGCTCATATAGACAATGTAATGAAAAAAAAATTGCACTTAAAAAACTGACATTTTATAAGGTAAGAATTAATATCGAAAATATAAATAAAGCAGCTTAAAAAGGAAGATTTACGGGTTTTTGTTCGAAGAAATAAAAGTACAAAAATATACGTATGAGGAGATTAAAAAATAATACAGGAACAAAAAAAAGTTTTGCTATTCTTTCCTATTACAAATCCTTATGCAATGAGAGAAAGCTTTTTGGAGGGGGTAAGAGGGATTTTCTAAAAAAGGATTCTTTTCGGAATCTCAAGATAACTTAAGACTAAATCCTGGTGACACGCAAAACAAAATTTAAAAGGAAGATATACTTTTATGTCACTTTATATTTCACAACGAAGTGATTGAGAGGTTTATCACCTTGAAGCGACAGTTGCAGCTGAGAAGTCCTATTGATCAGTTTTCGCTAACACCCTGAGTAGTTGAGGTTTTGGTGCAAAGTGTTCCCTTCACCTTTTAACTTTTTCAAGTTGAGGTCTTATTGCTCTCTTGAAAATTTTTTAAGCTTGGTGTTTTTTTGGAAGAAACTTAGCAATTATTTATAATTTAATTTATCAAAGTAAAAAAAAGTAAATCCATTTTATAATACAATACTTCTTTTAATTAAATAAAAAATACAGTATTAGTGAAACATCGGGTTGCGGGTAACTCGGTACATTTCCTCACATCTTCGGACTCGATTTGCTCTACCTCAAAATGTCATGATTATATAAAACTTATCTTATGTTATAGAAGTAATGATACTGTATTACTTCTATAAGATAACTCAATAAGACTAATTTTCAATTGTTAAAAATTCTTTGAAACCTATATATGTTATTCGATAAAAATTAAAATATGCTGTTAATGAAATGAAAATCGGTTTATTAAGGGACAAATAGATTAAAACATTTTTCTGATTTTTATAAATTGTAGATATTTTTTCTGCAGTTATTAACTGATGCCATTATTATATTAACTGATGCCATTAATGAAGGTTTATTTATTTTAACAATAATGATTTTCTGGAAAGCATAACAAGACCTAAAGATTAGTTTTTGTATCAAGTATCAACTTTCTAGCATTAACACACAAAGAGCTATGACAATAACAGGTACAGGTACACACATACAGACAAACAACAAAGTAAAAAACACTCAGGAGAACTTAAAACACCTTAAATGGATAATTCAGTTAGAATTCCGGTTAAGTGTTTTTTCCTATTTACGGTATATGATGAGGAAAAGTAAATGACATTTACTCTGCCAAACATATTTTGATTTATTTTCAGTAGCCCTCGTTAGCTTCATAAGCATGATTTATGTACCAAGTTTTGAACAATTAAGGAAAAAGGGCATAGAAAATCATTGTGTTCAGGGAATTCCTTTAGAAAATAGCTACTGAAGGAGGTAGCAGTTTTTAATTAGAACTAGAAGTAGTAAGGAAAAGTAAGTAATATCATTTCGGATAATCTTATCGAATACATTTCATATGTATCTGATTTATGTGAAATATGTATCTGATTTTCAACAGAAAATTCAATAAATCACCTCATCATAATTAAATCCAGTATCCCTCAGGTATAACAACTTAATTCACTTGAGAGAAATAACTCAAGATACAGTGAGACTAAAAGGTCAAATATTGATATTTCTTCACCACTGAATAATCGTTCCATCTCCTTGTATTGATTAATCTGACATTTAGTTTAGGAATTAAAACAAAAAGTATATCATTGATGATGACGATTATTACAAATTTTAGATTTTTAGTCTTTAGAATTTTTAGTAATATTACTCTAGATTTTAATCAGATTTTATTAAGAAAATCTGTAATGGTCGGAAAAAAGTATAAGGTGAGTTGTCTACTATATTGTACAATTTTTAAAGGATATAATATATATATAATATATATTATATATATATATATATATATATATATATATATATAATATATATATATATATATATATATATATATTATATATACAGTATAAGTATAAAAGCAGGCTTGTTAATATTCTAAAGAGAGATCGTACTCACGTCATTCTTACCCGGTTAACACTGTCCTGTTATAGACATGTGGTCACGTGGGTCGTCGAACAACAAAAGAACTGTTCATGTTTTGAATTTAATTATTTATTTATTTATTAGATATCCAATTGACGAAATATTGGTCCATTACGATGAAACATTAGAATGTAAATTGGAATATTTTAATCAATATATGGCTGGGGTCAAATGAAAATCGTTCAATCCAAAAATAAACGCAAACTTAAAATCATGAAATTGTTCAGTGCATTCATAGCTGGTCAAATTCTATATGTTTAAAGTGCAGTAAATTAAATCTCTGCATTTCCTTAGGGGCAACTCTATGAATTGCATGCAAAATATAGATTTTCTTAGTCCTTTATTAATTACATCATTAATGGCTGAGAAAAAGAGTAAAATTTTGGGAGAGAAAATTAAGCAAAAAACGCAGTTTTGAACAATTTTTACTTTTCTCACCTATTACCGTTAGTATATAGGAAAGGCATTGTGTTCACTCAAATGCCTGAAATATATATTCCGTTATAATTATCTGTTTGTGTTTCTGTATCCCACCTAAGTTTATCCTAGATACTTAAAACTTGGCACAAAAAACAGTTTAAAGGTCTGGTTGTGCTGCCTAAAAGATAACAATTTTGACTATTTAGATGAGTCATTAAAAATATACATATTTTGTACAAAATTTGACAGCTCGAGCTAAAATTTAAATAATGTTTATTTATATGTGGTGAATCGATCCAATTAATTTTTATTTTCATATCGGTCAGTTTTTAAAAATATTGAATTTTAAATTTTTAAACTTTGACGCCATGTTTTAGGCATTTTTGCTAAGTCATTTATGACTGTTGATGACTTCATAATCAAATTATTGCTTAATAACTTATGATTACTTTTTGCAAATAATATGTATCACTCCATTTATCAATAGTTCAATTCTCTAGCATAAACACACTGGGACCTTAGATAATGACAGACACCCTCACAAACACATACACACTTATATAGATCCAACAACTAAGTAAAAAACACTTAAAAGGTCTTGAAACGTAAGATTTAGGTAAAATACAGGGTTTAGATTTTTAATTTAGACACATTACTTTTCCTAAATACCTACTTAATAAAGGAGGAAAAATTAGTTATTTATCAAACCGAATTCCTCAAGAGATAACAATACCGACAGTTTTTACATTTTTAAAAGTACAAACATAATTTAAAAATAATCCGACTGGTCAAGTCCCCGGTCCTTCCTTGTTCTGAATACCAACATGTAAATTCTACAATTCTTAAAAAAAAGTTGTTGATTTTGGATCATTGCCCGGACTACGCTATAAACCTCGCACATATTAATCCAATGGTGCTAGTGTGTGCTTGTGTGTATGTTTCATACAATACAGTATTTTTGTTTACATGTAAATGATACCAACAATAACCAAACAAAAATAAAATCTAAAGGTTAAAAATATTAAGAATATAAAGACGTAAACTTGGGTTTTATTTGGAAATAAAACCAAAGACTTTTGAATAAGTTAAGAATTTAAGGCGCAGAGGTCTGCATGACAATGACAGCCAAAGGCTCATTTTCGACCCATCTCATTTCTTTTAGAATTTAGTTTATTCTAATGTAATTTTATTTATATAAGTCTAAAAATATCGTAAAAATATATTATTTTACTTAATTGACTTCTTTCACAGAACTTATAAAATTAACATAAAAGTAGAAAATACAACATTAGAGTATTATTGTTGCTAATTATCTAACACCACATGATAAGGATGTAACTAATTCTTAACTAACCAATTATCAACTTTAAACAATTATAAGTTTATAGCCATTTATAATTCTTGCAAGGAATTCTCGTTATTTCCTATTTAGTTTATATGCTTTAAGCTGTAGTTTTTAACTTATTAAAGCTGTTTTATTATTTTATTTTACATATCAATGGTGTTATGGTATTTTAAGGAGATCCTGGAATCGCAACCCTGACTTTTCCTTTTAGTTATTACCACCAAAAAAAATGTACAAAAGTTAACTTTAATGTTTAATAACCATGTATATTAACTATTTTCTCTTAAATGGTATTTACTAAATTGACTTTCTATAAGTGTAAGTGTTTATGTGCCTGATATCATCCTAGCTGTCAGTTTATTGACACAAGTACGCCTAGAATTACAGGCGAAGTGTTGTCATGATAAACTTTTTACAATTTTCACCCTGTCTGATGTAATTTATGAAATTATAGCCAACTTTAATTATTACTTTGTAATCAGAAGACAGCAAAACCCCATTTATAATGGTGATTTTAGCAAAATAAAATTACAGTGGCGATTTTTACTAGCACAGGTTAGCCAATTACTTTTATTTAAATATAATTAAAGCAATTAAATAAAATTATGGGTTAAATTATAAAAAATAATTTAGTAAAACAAGGGAGGTAATCGGATACGAGCTACCTTGGACATTTTGTTTCTACGTTACATTTGCCTCACTAATACGGGCTCGCTTCGCTTGCATCAGAATATGGTAATCTCATAATTTATAAAGCAGTTCCTCTCCGGACTCGCTTCTCTAAAAACGTCCATTTCATACTAAACCCTCCTCCATTCAGACACTGACTTTGCCCGATGTTGCTTAACATTGATGATCCGATAAAAACCATAGGTATACCACCCTTATAATAAATCTTATTACACTTATTTCTTATACAAAGGGATAGACACGCCAAACTTCAACCTAATTAGACCATCTTTCGATTTTTAGTGATATTTAAAAAAAAAATACTTGTCATTCGATAAAAAAAGTATCTAATGCTGATAATAATATGAATATTATCACATTTGTAGGACTTATACAGTACAACATTCGGGCAAAATTTCAAATCCATCCAAACATTTTTTGCATTTATAAATTTTCTAAACTTTTGCTGAGTCATTAAGGTAATAGAATAATTATATTCCGGGTATCACAACTAGACCTAAAGATTGATGTTTGTACTAATTTTCAAATCTTTAGTATAAACACAATGGGAGCATAAAGACACTACGATGATAACAGACACACACACACACAGGAAAAATTAGTAAAAACCACTTAGGAGGTCTTAAGAATATTTACTGTCCACTTTATTCGTCTTAGTGATAGTGAAAGTGATAGTAATTAAGGAGAGGTGATAGACCACCTAGCAAGTAGGCCACGTTGTTGGGCCCCTTTTGCTGACTCCCTGAGATTAAAGATAGTTTTCTATCATATGAGTTGTAGTACAGGCATTTTACGCCTAGTCCACAGAAGAGCCATGATTTTATTCTGTTTTTACAGCTTCAAATAGAAACAACACGTGCCCCACTGACAGACCAGGCTTTTCTGTACTCGAAACATTAAGGCAGAAACACACACACACACACACACACAAACACACACAAATAATATATATATATATATAATATATATATATATATATATATATTATATATATATATATATATATAATATATATTATATATATATATATATATATATTTAATATAAACTACTATTGAGGGTCCTAAATTTGCCTAAACCCTGGTTCATTTAGGGGTTAGGGATCTTTTACGAGTACCTGACTCGTTTTTCGACGAGTTTTTCGTTCGGCTTAACGTCCCTTTTGAAGGACGGCACGTTAAAGGATTTCCATCCCTCACATTAAAATCCTAGAGGTCCCGACCGGGATCGAACCCAGGCTGTCTGGGTGGCAGGTTCACGTGCTAACTACTATACCTCCGGGACCCCCACTATTCGTCTTATTTATTATAAATTTAGTAGTCATACTATTACTAATAATTACTGTAGTTACATCTTAATTCACTAATTTAATAGTTTCTACAACTAGAACGAATTCATTAGAATTTACTACTTAAAATAGTATTGTATTGAAGTAAAAAAAACTATAATATTGATAATTGGGCACTATTGAGACGTTAAAAAAAATGACACTATGTACAATATATTTAAACTATATTTCATAAACTGTAATAAATAATCTATAATCTGATAATAACCTGAAATAGAATAAAGTAAAAAATAATAACCAAAGTAAAAAAATATAAATATAAAAAGTCTAAAGAAATTTATCATTTTAGCAATTTCCTTTTAAAAAAATGTTCGTAATACTTTTCGTTCTATTTTTCATTTTCACATTTATTCTTATTAAAGCATAAAAGAGGTCTAAAAATCCTGGATTTTTTGCTAAATTAAAGCCTTCCTGTAAACCACACAGGTGCGATAAAAGCAAATTATACTTTAAAAAAGAAAAATAATCTACCTTAAGATTTTAACGAAACAAATTTAAGACAGAAGATAAAATATTTTTGAACAGGTGTTTTGTTTCTCAGACTATTTACAACACTAAATAACCTGAAACTATTTCTGCGGGAAATATATATGGCTTTTTTGCCTCAATAAATTAATTACGAATGTTTTTATTGGTAATACAAAGTAAAAAAAAAATAAATAGTGTATTCACAATAAATAGCGTATGTAAATTATGACTTGGCAATTTCTTGATTTACGGGTAGGGGACCCCTGGTAAGGTATGGAATGTTTTAGTCTATAAGTTTAAAATTTTAAATAAATAAATGCCTCTAAAATATTTTTTGGGCCGCGCTTGGGCAGAATACGTCACTGTACGAAGCCAAAAACTTGAGAAAACTAAATTAAGATCATGACAAAACTCAGTTTTTTTGTATTTTTACCTTTTCTCATAGTCATGACAAATACTAATGGGGTGCCTTGGGGCAAGCTGATAGAGTTTATAAGGTGATTCAATTGGAGGGTTTTTATGAATGAAAACAATTTTTTTGACATGTTAGGTTATAGTCCGGCAGTGACGTCATTGCAGGAATCAGTATACACAACTTACATTATAATATTAACAAATTAGAGCACTATTGCTTAAAAAATTCAAATTTTAAAATAAATTTTTCAAAAATTAATCCTCAGGATACATTCATCGAGTTTTAACACGTCAATATTCGTTTAGACATGTTTGAAATCAGATAACTGATTTTATATGGTTAACCTAGAGAATGTAGTTTTGAAAGTTTATGTATAAATTATTGCCACCCTGTATGTGTAAGCTTACTTGGCTTAAGGGTCGACGCGGTCTTTCAATGTCTCAAAGGTTAGCGGTTCGAATCCCGGCCGGGACGTATTAATTTGTTTGTCTATTTTTGACCTTTTGAATATTTCTATGTGTTCAACTTATTTTTGATCGAAACATTTTTCTGCGTATTATGGAATGATTGCCGGTTAATGATGTCAAAAACATTATTTACCGAATAGCACACCTAAACCAATAGATTGACTTTTGTTTTAAGTTTCAACTCTCTACCATAAATGTTCCAAGAGCCACTATAGCACTATAGGCACACTCACATATACAGACAATTTTGTGAAAACTACTAAGGAGGTAAATCTCGGTTTCAGATGTTCAGTGCAGGCATAATACTTTTTCTGTATACGTACTGTATAAAATACTTTTCCTATCAAATACATAGGGTATAAATGAGGAAAAGTAAAAATTATGCAACAAAAGTTTATTTTTTTTTAATAAAAAGTAACCCGAAGACCTGGTGCTTGAACCCGCAATCTCTTGTAGTAGAAGCGAAAGCGTATCCACAACGCTATGAAGGCTTATGTATTTTTGACAGATTATTTACTAACAAAAATGTCATGTAAACAACTACTTAATTATAATAGACAGCTGGACTTCAGCTTCATAGTTGGCAATTCTTTCTAAGAAGAACAAAAAGAAAACGAAGAAACCCAAAGAAGAACGAGAAGAACAGTTGTGATAAGAATTCATTTTCTAAACAAGATTTTCCCCATGTATTAGCATAGACAAAATTTTAGGAGGTTGTTTTTAATATAATTTATTGTTTTAACTTTGAAATGTTATGAAATCGAAAGTTGGACATCTATATTTACGTTAGAAAGAAAACAAGTGTGGTTGTTTCGATTTTTCCGAATAAATACGGTAGTGAAATGTGACTTTTTTTGTGCATTTGGACTCTCCGTTTTTTTTTGACTTTTTTTAATATAATTCATATTATTTAACTCTTGAATGTTATGAAATCGAAAGTTGCACATCTATATTATCGAAAGAAACAAAATGAGTGAGGTTTAGTAGATTTTCTGAAATAAATACGGTAGTAAAATCTTATGTTTTTGTTTACATTTTGCACTCGTTTTTTCTGGTGTTTTTGTACTATTTTTGACTTCTTATTAAGATAATATTCGTATTTTATTGGTTTAACGAACAAAGGTAATTCGTTTATACTGAAAGAAGTATGTATATCAGCATTTGTGTATGGAATATTAGTAACTTTGTTGATAAGTTGCTCAAGTCACTTCTGTGCATTGATGCCGTGCATAATTTAAGTGAAATGTCAACATCTTCTATTCATTTGTATAATCTAGAAGACGTGCATGCTAGATTTTTTGTTAATTAATAAAGGATGCATGAGACATTGGCACAAGTTGAATCAACTTCATGCATAAATAATTACTGTTGTAAGATGTCAATGTCATTTACTCAATTTATGTTAAAAATCAAATAATCTGTCAATATATACTGTGCAAGAGATGGAAATATAACAAGCAAAATGCAATACTACACCTGGATTGTTCCATCATTCGACATTTGTCTTCATTGATGGCTCTACATAACGTGATGCTCAAGTTTCGTCACGTTTAACTTATCAGGTGCCGACGGAGCCTGAACTCACTGTAACCTTTGATTAAAAATTCCAAAGAATATAATGAAGTATTTACTAGAGATGAGCGGTGCTCTCTTACCACCATCATGCTTGGTAAGCAAAACATGTATCATTTGATACTACCGAGTTTGCAAAACATGAATACCCCACAATATAACTGATCGAGAGACACCTAGGAAATTTAACTTGCAAAATGCAATGCTAAAAAATTATCTATGTTCATAAAATGATATTGTAATGTCAAACTTTATGACTCACAACAACTGCGAAGCTATGCCACCTCAAGAAAGTCAAGTTCATCACGATGAAGCCTTCACGAGCATCTGTTGCAACCTTCGTGCGACTGGTCAAACTATTTTATTCTTAATTAGGATTTAAACTTGTATTAAACCTTTCTTTCATTGTTAAAATTTATATAATATATAAAATTTAGTGAAATTGATTCTTTTATTTATTCTAATTCTCTAACGACCTACACCATTTGGGAGGTTTGTCATATAGGAGCCAGGTGACCCTATCGACTCGATTGAAGTAGACATTAGTTGATTCATATGGGTTAAGTCTGATTTAAATAAACTAAGTATGCTTTGTTTTTATTTTTACATTTATAGAATATATTCCTGTCGGTACAAGACTAATAAGTTAACCTTGAATAAATAATTTTAGTTGCCCCAAGTTAATCATTGACTAGTTTTGATTTAAATATTCTATGTCAGCTTGTACCCACTCATGTTAAATTAAATCTACTTATTGCTTCAGCTTTTATTTATTTGAGTTGAATCAAGTTGAATTGAACCGAATCGAACTTTAATCAGATCAAGCGATTTGAATCAACTATCCACTCGATTATCTGTTGAGTCGACTCATAAAATCGGTTTAAAAGTCAATTTGGCACATCACTATGTATTTCTCATTGAAGATCTGTTTATCTACAATTTCTACCCCCCCACAGGCTTGCCTTGTGGGTTACTTTATACTTTTGTGTTAACTTTTTGTATTCTTTTTCTTTTTGTATGTATACTTGTAAATAAAGAATTGTTCAAAAACACAAGACTCATGACTACTCAATTTTTTTTCCCCTACAATTAAACAGAATTCCCATCATGCATACATAAAAATTTGAGGAATCGTCTCAATTTTCCTCTGAGACTTTTTATGTTCAGGTAAGTATTATTATAGTAAAGTATTGCACATTTCTAACAATATAAAATTATCAAATTGAAATTTTAGATCTACTAGAATTCAAATGTTCTACCACAAAAAGATTTAGACTGAAAAATCAGTCATCACCTACTGTAATCAAATTGCAAAGCTTCTGTGGATACAAGTAATTGAAAACAACCAGAGGAAGGCCATGAACTTAAATGTGAATTACATTAGAAGTCATATCTCAAGTTTCATTAAATTGCTATACCCGCAATAGAAACACGGTATTCTATTACCAAAAATAATAAAACCGTTAGAGCCTTGTAAGCATCACCCCTGCGGAACCACTAGGGTGTAAGTACAACACACGTTACGCTCAAATTGTATCAAAAATGGCGATAATATAACATAACTCTTCTATCAACTGAGAGCATAACCTGGGATGGTGTCAAAGGTCAGTGTAAAGACTAACACCTTAACGACCTCGGCCACGGAGGCAGTATTCTATTACACTATTTACACAAATTCAAATGCTGTTGTCTTTTTGGCTGGTTAAGTTAAAATTGCATCAGCTACTTGAGGAATGCGTTTACAAGAAAATTCATTCATATCCTGAGAAGTCTGGGAACCACAATGTGATGCCTCTCTCGATCCAAAAAACAAGAAAACTATTTTTAACAACAAAATAATTATCACAAATTTGTATGCTGCCTGCCTGACACTGATGGAACCTCACAGTCAGTATGTGTTTGACTGAACAAAGCTCAAGCTATGGTATATCAGATCTTATAGATTTAGGGTGCCCGGCCCTATATGACAAACCTCCTAAATTGGTGTAGGTCGCACGAAGGTTGCAACAGATGCTCGTGAAGGCTTCACCGTGATGAAACTTGACTTCTTGGAGTGGGCATAGCTTCGCAGTTTTATGAGTCATAAGTTTGTCATTACAATATCAATTTATGAACATAGATAATTGTAGCATTGCATTTTGCAAAGTTTAAATTTCCTAGGTGTCTCTCGATCAGTTATATTGGAGTATTCATGTTTTTCAAAACTCGGTAGTATCAAATGATACATGTTGCTTACCAAGCATGATGGTGGTAAGAGAGCACCGCTCATCTCTAGTAAATACTTCACATTAATTCTTTGGAATTTTAATCAAAGGTTACAGTGAGTCAGGCTCCGTCGGCACCTGATAATTTAAACGTGACGAAACTGAGCATCACGTTATTAGAGCCCATCAATGAAGACAAATGTCGAATGATGAACAAATCCCAGGTTTATTGCATTTTGCTTGTTATATTTCCTAGTGTCTCTTGCACAGTTATATATTGACAGATTATTTGATTTTAACATAAATTGAGTAAATGACATTGACATCTTACAACAGTAATTATTATGCATGAAGTTGATTCAACTTGTGCCAATGTCCCATACATCCTTTATTATTAACAAAAATCTAGCATGCACGTCTTCTAGATTATACAAATGAATAGAAGATGTTGACATTTCACTTAAATTATGCACGGCATCAATGCACAGAAGTGACTTGAGCAACTTATCAACAAAGTTACTAATATTCCATACCACAAATGCTGATATACATTCTTTCAGTATAAACCGAATTACCTTTGTCGTTAAACCAATAAAATACGATATATCTTAAAAGAAGTCAAAAAATATACAAAAACACCAGAAAACAAACGAGTGCAAAATGTAAACAAAAACATAAGATTTTACTACCGTATTATTTCAGAAAAATCTACTAAAACCTCACTCATTTTGTTTCTTTTCGGATAATAGATGCAACTTCGATTTCATAACATTCCAAGAGTTAAATAATAATTATATTTAAAAAAGTCAAAAAAAACGGAGAGTCCAAAATGCACAAAAAAAGTCACATTTCACTACCGTATTTTATTCGAAAAATCGAACAAACCACACTTGTTTCTTTCCTAACGTAAATAAATAGATGTCCAACTTTCGATTCATAACATTTCAAGAGTTAAATACAATAAATTATATTAAAACACCTCCTAAAAATTGTCCATGCTTACATGGGGAAAATCTTTTGTTTAGAAAAATGGTCTTATCAGTAGGTTACACCAACCGTACTGTGGTTATCTCTAGGTTACCCTTGTCCAGCTGTGGATACGCCTTCGGCCCGTAGCCGCTACGCGGCCTCGGCCCGCCGGCCGCTTCGCGGCCCGGCCTCCTGGTGACCGCTTCGCGGCCACATTGTTGTTGTTTTGTATTATGTATGGTTTCACTATCGTTTCTTGTTACATGGCATTTTGCCACGTATTTAGCGAATTTTCACAGACTCGTTTCACAGGCCGCTTCGCGTGCCTGAAGGCTTTCTCACAAATTTGATTTTATTAATCCTTTATTAATAGTAAGCAATAATATTACAGTTAACAAGCAATATAAGAAAATAATAAGTATATTTAAATACATAACTAATACGTTTTTTATAGAGGTATAAAGAAACAAGGAAAAAATCCACACGTTGCAACTGTTGAAGTAACCTTGTATAAAAGGTAAGAAAGAGTATAGTTTCATCTTTCATCAGCTTTAGTTATCGTTCACTATCAAAAAGGTATAAACTCTTACTTACATTTATGATTGTTTATAGAATTTAAAGAAAAATGTCAAATTTTTTTGTAAACAAATTGTTTATTTGAGTAAAATCTTAAGGTGAAAAAAAATATTCATGATTATTTTAAAAAAAAAATACGTTTCGTCAATTAGGATTGTCCGATTGAGCTGAAACCGGTCGCAATCGTTTTAGAATTGACTTCGACTATGTAAAGACTACCTCGAGGTCTTCTCTTTACGGGTCTGCTTAGCTCGGCGTGGTTCATGGAAGCCATTTTTGCCCTGTCTCTCTGGACAGTAGCTTAACATGATGAGCAAGAGGTAGAGGTCTCTCTTTTATACTATATCCCCACCCTCTACACTAACTGAACCCAACAGATATCGTACGATCTTTGACCTAGATGTATACATATATGCAAGATTATATATATATATATATGTATACCGATTGCGCCATTTGTGATGGTTCGATTGAGCTGAAATTGGTCTTTAATCGATTCAGCTAGCCGTCTACTTAAACACGAAATACTTTGTTTTGAAGCCATTTTAAGTTCAAAATTTTTTTTTTCATGACGTCATAACTTTGTTGATGACGTCATAATGTTTTTATAAACAATAGGCCTCGTAACTCCACAACATCTTCGCGATTTGCAAAGTTTCGTTTCAATTCAGAAACGCCTTCGAGAGTTATTCGTTCGCCATACGAAGGGTAGAAACTCTTACCAATACATATATTATAATACATATATATATAAACTTTTTTCGGACATATATTTTTTGTTATCAGGAAGCCAATAGGAACCGATTCCACCCACTCCACCTCAACTTCCGTCATCCGAACAACCTCATAAGCGTCATTTTCATTATGAAAATTCGCTAAAAATGTGTTTATTTCACTAAAATGTTAAGTAAAAATTAATTATTTCTACGTAAATGAATCAATCTAATGTTAGAAAATAATCTCCGAAATTTTCGGCCAAATCTGTTCCTTATTCTGTTTACAATTGGTAAATATTCATAATTTTCAATTTAAGTCGCCTATATCGATTCCTGCAATGACGTCACGCCATTCATAAAAAGGTCAGGTTATAACCTCCGTCAGTTTTTGGTTTGTTTACATCGAATTGAATCACCTTATAAATTTCTATCATCTTGGCCTTGGGGGTCTGAATATAACAAAACGAATTTCTTCCCTGAATGACGGAGAGCTGTCAACAGATAAAAATTATGTCGCGGTACTTCGCATACCGGGCGAATTCCCATTGGAATGCGTGTTCCCGTGCTTAACAATCCATTCCTTGCTTAAGGTTCCTGTTTATACTTTATAACTTGAGAAGTTACTCATTTATCAAGCCCTACGCGTAACTATTTTTTTATGTACTTTCAAAGATAATGCACTAGTGCATTATCTTAAAATACTCCAGACTTGCAAAATATTAAAACTCCAAATCTATTTCTAATGAAAAATAGTTCAAATTAATAAATAATAGAATCAAACGGAGAATGATCTCACACAGGAATTGTTTTGTTATAAAGACAAAAGACGTTTCTCTTGTCTCTTCCAGTACAACTCTTTAAGTGTTAACTTATTTACAGTCGACGAACAACTCTTGGGTGTTTGTGTAATAGAAATCAATACAAAATATGAAATTTATTGTTTAAATATTTTTTTTTTCTATTTGTTACCATAGAATTAAGAATAATAGGAATAAAAAATATTCCAGGCTAAACTAATAGATTTATTATAGGACATGTTAACCAAGGTAATGTACTTATAAAGCAAAAAAATATGATTAGAATAATTGTTGGTATAACAAAGGGAATCATGTAGAGAATCGTCTGAAAAGTTACAAATTATGATTATTGTTAATTTATTTATTTTAAATTCATTAATGTATGTCAAAGAAAATGAGAAGTACTTTATGAAATCCATTCACAGTTATAATACTAAGAATAAATATATATATATATATATTTAATTTACCATAAAGTAGCCCTGCGCCCTGCTATGGCTCTTTATTTTTCTAAACATGCATAAATAAATATAGTTTAGTTGTTAGATGTAGGGTTATCTTTGCATGAAGTTTAAAAATAAGTTATCAGACCAAGTAACTGTACTTCCTGTAAAATACTATATATATATATTATATATATATATATATATATATATATATATATATATATATATATATATATATATATATATATATATATATTATATATATATATAATATATATATATATATATATAATATATATATATATATATATATATATATATATATATAATGAAAAGACATATGTTTTTTTTGTCTCATGATCAGCATTAGTTCAAGTTTTATTGAATTTCTTGTATACTCTTTTCAAAAACTTTTTAAAAATCGAAAAGTAATTTAATTAAGTTTAAATCAATTAAATTATATATTAAATTATATTGTATACTTAATTATAAAATTATAAGTATAGTATATATCGTTTCAATACGGCAAGTATATATACGTTTTTATGATGTTGGATCATAAAAATTAAGCTGGGTCAGTGCCTGGATAGTTTACCGCTGGTTTTCTTATAAGTTAGTAATGACAATTAACATGTGATTGGAAAAAAGTCATTAATTGTGCTTGATTGTAATAGATATGATGATTTTATATCGTTAAATCCAATGTCAAATAATTTGTGCTTTTGTGGGTACGAATCAGAATGGCTAAAGGGTCCAAGGTGCTTCGCTATACATCCTCTTAGCTAAACTGCCATGTCTATTCCAAACTGGGGTTCGATTCCCAGTCAAGCCGTATCTGTTTCACTTGCTTCGGCGGCAAATGGTGAACTTATATAGTGAACTAAACTCAGAAGGTATTTTTATTAGGAAAGCCACAAATAAGGGTTTGAACTATTGATTCTCCTCTGCAATCTAATAACATGCCCCTAAGGCATTGGATAACATTACATTTTGAGGACAAAAATAGCGACTCCAATGTCGCGTAAAATAGTTTGTAGTAGAATAGTCGAATTTGTAAAATATTTATTTAATTTGATCAATTTGATTTATTACTAAATTTAAATCAAAGAGAAGAAACTTAACGTTTCATCAAGGAAAATCCGTGCTATATTTAAACAACAAATTAATTGGAAAAGTTTAGAGTCAATAAAGGATAACAATTCGACCTATCAATACAAACTAACTTTCCAAGTTAAGCTGATTAACATAATTTTAATAGATTTGCTTTAACTGATGTAATATTTAGTTTATGTTGAAAATGTTTAAGTTCTGTTCGCATAGTTAAATTCTTAGTAATGTCTTGGTTATTGTTAGTCAATTTATTCTAACCCAAACACTTTTATAAAAATCTGGTACGGGGTACATTTTCTGTATACATCCGATTCGCTACGCTCATCCTCACTACGCTCGTCCTCAGAATATAAAAATCACCGAATGTACAGGAGTAAGTTTTCGGACTCATTTCGCTCGTTCTCAAAATATAAAAATCACCGAATGTACAGGAGTAAGTTTTCGGACTCATTTCGCTCGTTCTCAAAAAATATAAAAATCACCGAATGTACAGGAGTAAGGTTTTCGGACTCATTTCGCTCGTTCTCAGAATATAAAAATCACTGAATGTACAGGAGAAAGTTTTCGGACTCATTTCGCTCGTTCTCAAAATATAAAAATCACCGAATGTAAGTAATTTTCGGACTCATTTCGCTCGTCTCAAAATAAAAAATCACCGAATGTACAGGAGTAAGTTTTCGGACTCATTTCGCTCGTTCTCATAATATAAAAATCACCGAATGTACAGGAGTAAGTTTTCGGACTCATTTCGCTCGTTCTCAGAATATAAAAATCACCGAATCTACAGGAGTAAGTTTTCGGGCTCATTTCGCTCGTTCTCAGAATATAAAAATCACCAAATATAAAAATTGATTAACTAGACCTAAAGATTTAGCTTTTAGCTTATATATTCAACAATATAAAATTATAGAAGCATAATATTTTGCAATAATCCGAATTTCATTATGTCATTGATTTCAATTAGTTAGTTTTAACTCTAGCATAAATACACTGGCAGAGACGATGTTACAGACACAAACACACGCACACTGACAACTTAGTGAAACCACTTAATGGGTCTTAAGAATACCTAATACGGATAATTCAAGCATAACATCGGATTCGAATTTTTCGCGAACACAATACTTCTTATATTTATGTCTATACGGTATAAATAAGGAATAGTAAAAATTTAAAATTCCACAAAAGCCACTCATTTTAATGAATGCTTTACTATATAAATTATTAAGCAACTTATTTTTGCTCACTCTCTTTCTTACATTAAATAAATAATAGTAAAAATAGAGATTTGTGACGTCCAATAATTCAGTAGTTATAATAATTGAATAAAAGCAAGATAAGATAACAAGCTTGGTTGTCTAAGGTAAATTCAGAAAATTAATACCAAGTATATTTAAAATGTTTTGTATTGAGATTTTTCTTCCCCATAACTCGCAATACACTTATAGGCTTAAATCTGAAACTATTCCAGCCAAATATGAGGTTTATATTTTAAGGACTCATGCTTCACTTAAAGTCCAAGAGCTGGACTTGAAAAAATTTGACTCATTTTGTAGTACTTCAGACCAAATACTTCTGAAAATATCCAGAGTGGAGCCCTTCATATGATTGCGCATGCTCAAAATTTAGAAAATCGCACAAATTTCAGTTTTCTTGAAATAAGTGGTTCCCTGTAGGTCGTGTTCAAAACATGAAGAGCACATTTTTAAAGTTGATAAAATTATCTATAAAACGAGTGTTTTTTCATAAAAATCGGAAGACTGCAACCAATGTTATACATAGCTCTTTCAAAAACATTGAAAAAATGGTTAAAAAATGAAAAGTTAACGAATTACTTTGGAAAATATTTGCTTTTTGTGCATTTTTTGGCAATTTAACAAATGTCTTAACTTAAGTTTTATTTATCCGATTTTGATGAAAAAACACTAGTTTTACAGGAAATTTTATCAGCTTTAAAAAAAGGTCTTATCATGTTTTGCACATGACCTACAGGGAATCTCTTATTACAAGAAAACTGAAATTTGTGTGATTTTCTAATATTTTGAGCGAGCGCATTTATATGAAGGGCTCCACTTTGGATAGGCAGACTAGGCTTTTCCGTCATAATTTAAGGTATGTTTTCAGAAAACTTTGGTTTGAAATAGTACAAAATGAGACACATTTTTTAGGCCTGGCTCTTGGACTATTAATTTTTACCGTGAAATGCATAGGCAGCAAACTTGTGTCCAAAATCAGTTTCGTCTTACATGAAGTTTGTAACGTTTC
The DNA here is from genome assembly GCA_018340805.1 of Microvelia longipes. Taxonomy (NCBI): domain Eukaryota; kingdom Metazoa; phylum Arthropoda; class Insecta; order Hemiptera; family Veliidae; genus Microvelia; species Microvelia longipes. The sequence goes on from JACMZG010001863.1 coordinate 35,558,138, forward strand.
ATCTAAATCTGTGAAAAATTGGACCTTGAACTAAATAATTCTGGCGCTGTGGTCCGCATGTTGGGCGAATTTCCTTTGGAATGCGTGTTTTCGTGTTTAACCTTTTATTTCTTGCTTAAGGATCCGGTTTATGCTGTATAACTTTAGCATTATCAGGCACTATTCGTAACTCATTTTTTCTGTATTTTTTAAAGGAAATACTCTTTATTATCCTGTTGGTAATACAAAACTATGTATCTAAAATTGGCAGTGCACACCATTATTTGCTCTAGTTTAAAGCTCAGTTCTTTTCATAGTTGGTTTCTTTAAAGAGCAGTTTACTTTAAAATAGAGAAAAAATGAGCTACGAGTAGTGCTTGATAATTGAGTAAGCGCTGAAATTATAAAGAATAAACCGGACCCATTAGCAAGACATGGATTGTTAACCACGGAAACACGCATTCCAAAGAAAGTCGACCAACATGTGGACCACCACACCAGAATTATTTTGTAGTTATAAACTTATATAATGTAAAAAAAACGATTAAAAAACAATATCCCTACCAAGATTTGAACCAAGGTACCCTGGCTTTAAGTACTCGTATCGACATCGGACTGGTTTTTGATTCAGAGTCCTAAAAAACACGAATAATGACCTTTTTCGCGGCAAAAAATATTAACCCTGAAGTTCACCGATTTTTGAAAATTTTGCTGACTCAGCATACCGGGTTAATGACGTCCCTAAATCCTGGTTTTTCATAGGCTTTGTGTCCTCACCTAGGTTAATTTTTGGTCTCAGGGATTTTCTCTAGATTAATTAATTAGTAAATTTAAAAATTGTAATTTTTATTAAATAAAGAGAAATAAAAAAAAATTTAAGTTTCGCGAAACGTATTTTTCCGTCATCAGGGACCTCTGAAACGGATTTGTGTCGTACGTGGTTTGACTCTTGCCGTGACGCTATTGCATTAGCGAATATTTTCCCATAGGGAATTCGCTAAGAAATGCGGACAGTGCAATGCAAAATTTGATCCAGTTTTATCAAACTGGTTGATAAAATCAATTACTTATAACCTCAAAACTATTAAAACCTAAAACACAAATCGAATATGCCTCCTATGCTTTTTTGATCTTATAATTTTTAGTACAAAGCTATCATAGCTTTTAGCGAATTTCCTTTGGAAATTCGGCTAATGGGATAGGCGTCATGGCGGAATTTGAACCTCGGACCACGAGACAAATCCGTTTCAGAGGTCCCTAATGACGAAAAAATACGTTTCGCGAGACTTTATATATATATATATATTATATATATATATATATATATATATATATATATATATATATATATATATATATAATATATATATATATATATAATATATATATATAATATATATATATATATTATATATATATATATATATATATATATATATATATATATATATATATATATATATATATATATATATATATATATATATATATATATATATATATATATATATATATATATATATATATATATATATATATATGTATATATTATATAGACACTTTCTTGTAAACACTCTATCTTTCGAACGGATTAATATTTTTTAACCAAACTTGGTACAAAAATCAACCTTTGGGAGGACACAAACCCTATTGAAAACCAGGTTATTGTGACGTCATTAACCCGGTTTGCTGAGTCAGCAAAATTTTCAAAAAATCGGCAAAATTCAGGGTTACTATTTTTTGCCGCGAAAAAGGTCAATATTTATGTTTTTTGAGGCGCTGGATCGAATAAAACCGGTCTGAAGTCGATACGACCACTCTAAGTGACCAAAAAGTCCAAAAAACCATTGTAAATTACCAAAACAAAATTTAGGTCGATAAAAAATAAATTTCGAGTAGGGTATCATTTTCGATGTATTTTTGGGCGCTGAATCGAATGAAACCGGTCCGAAGTCGATACGACCACTCTAAGTGACCAAAAAGGCGAAAAACCACAAAAATTATCGATAACCAAAATTACGGTCAATAAAAATTAAATATCGAGTAGGGTGTCGTTTTCTTTGTTTTTTGGGCCTCTGAGTTGAATGGCAGTGGTCCGGAGTCAATACGAGCACTCAAACTCAGGGTACCTGGGTTCAAATCCTGGTAGGGACGATAAATTTTTATCGTTTTTTTTACTTAATATAAGTTTACAACTAGAAAATAATTCTGGCGCGGTGGTCCGCTGTCGGGCGAATTTCATGTAGAATTCGTGTTTCCGTGCTTAACAGCCCATTTCTTGCTTAAGGTTCCGGTTCATGCTTTAGAACCTAAGCAGTTACTCGATTGTCAAGCACTGCTCATAACTCATTTTGTCTGTATTTTTCAAAGGAAATGCGCTAAAACCTTTAAAGATAACTGACTATTATATTTAAGCTTAAATATAAGTAACTAAGCTTTAAACTAGTGCAAATAATAGTGCGTACTTCTAATTTTAGAGGCATAGTTTTGAACAACCAACTGGATAATTATGCGCATTTCCTTTGAAAAATACAGACAAAATGAGTTACGAGCAGTGCTTGACAATCGAGTAACTGCTTAGGTTCTAAAGCATGAACCGGAACCTTAAGCAAGAAATGGGCTGTTAAGCACGGAAACACGAATTCTACATGAAATTCGCCCGACAGCGGACCACCGCGCCGGAATTATTTATTTAGTAGTTGTAAACTTATATAGTGTAAAAAGCACGGAAACACGCATCCAAAGGAAATTCGCCCGACATGCGGACCACCGCGCCAGAATTTTTTTATCAACGACACTGCAAATAGAGACATTTTTCATATGGTAAATTCATTAGGTTAATTCCTATAAGAAATTGAGTTGACCCATATCAAAAGTTTTTCAGACAGAAGGGTTTTCGATGTTGACTAGGGTCGAGGAAAGTGAACGTTTTAAATGAATACTATATTTCACAGCCCTCTATCACTCTTCTAAATGACCTTCTGACGAGATTCTAATTGGAAAACTGGTTTGAAGATAAAAAAAGAAGCTAGGATGAATTTGAAACTAAACCTGATCACCACGAGAAACCATCCATTAAACTTGTCTTTTTTCTCAATTTGAGATTAAAACCTCCCAAGTAGTTCCCAAGCCAACTAAATGACACGACGGGATGGTTGACATTAACACCAGAGACCTCTCTTCACTTTCTTCCGAGTAAATTAGATTTTGTTTTTCGTCGCTAACTGCTCCAACTAGTAACACAGCTGTCTAGAAGTAAATTAAATGAAACCCTGTTTCCTATCCTACGCTCTACTTTAATTTGATTGATACAATTCTGGTTAAATTTGTTTTCAATCTTATCTATTCAAACTTAAATTTGATCGTAATGTTTTGAACGCAGTTTAATATAGATTTATTATTTTTGTTCCAGGTTCGTGTTGTAAACAATTTTCAATCATATTTCTATCATAATTTTACTTTAACCAAGGTAAGACAATTTTAAGTAAATATAACAAAAGTTTAACATCTGTAGAGTAAATTAATTTAAAATTATGTTAAAATTAATTAATTAAAGAATCTATATTCTATAATAAAAACGAGTGATTCACGTTTGGTAATATTAGTACCAGTACCAGTAATATGAGCCTTCCAAGAGTACTCTCTAGTAGTAGAATTCATCGTCAGTATTTTTTTTAAACATTTATTATTAACAAATTTGGTCGGGCTGTAACTATAGAGTGACAGAGTCAAGTTAATAATTTAGATAAAAATAGGCAAGACATGAAATGAGATAGCCTAATAAATCTGGAAGTGGCAACAAAATGGTAAAATTGGACAATTTAGTTCTTTAAGGGTTTTTAATAGTGTGGTATAGAGGGCTTAAAGGTTAAAATTGTTGGACTAGGCGGATTTTTGGTTAGAATTAGGAATTTTTTTCCTTGGATTGCATAATGGTTTTCAATTAATATTAATTTATATAATTATATATTAAAAAATTTATTATTTATATAATATTAATTTATAATATATATATATATATATATATATATATATATAATATATAATATAATATTATTATTTTATAAATATATTTATATATATATATATATATATATATATATATATATATATATATATATATATATATATATATATATATTAAATATATATAAAAAATTTATTTATATAATTAATTATAATTATATAATTATATATATATATATATATATATAATATATATATATATATATATATATATATATATATATATATAATATATATATATATATATATATATGTATATATATAAAAGCGTCAGTTGACACAGCAACACGGAGGTCTGGGGTTCGATTATTTTTCATACATTTTCTCAACAAATTTAGAATACACTTGAAGGCGTAACGGTTGCCTCTACTACTTAAGGTATTTTCCTCTGAGGTTAATATGATGAGCCGCTGACCTGACCACATGAGATGATCGTTCTATATAATATTTTCTCATAATTAACTCTATCTGAATTATTTTCGTTAACAGTATTAATCAGTTATATCCTAATTATATAAACAGGGAAACATAAAATATATTCAACTATGTAAAAAGATGCGCAACAAATTGAGTTTGTTTAACAAAATACGTCTCATAAATCCCAGTTAATTAACGAATTCAATATACATCAGGATAGTCGAAAATGTTAAATCAATATTTTTAAAATCTAATATATCACGACACGAATGTTTTGATTTATTAAACCGAGGTCGTTATGTTTTTTAAACATTAATTTTACTTTAAACGTGAATTAAATAAACTTTGAGTTAGAGATGAGATGATCGTACTATATAAATTTTTCTTAATGAAATTCACTGTCAGATGTCAGATTCGTCTCACCTTAACTGACAAATTATTAATTCATTATATTTAAAGTAACATATGTCAATTAATAATTGTGTGAATTATTAATTAATGTATTCAAATAAAATATATTCAAAATAATATATACCTTACGAAAATCAAGTGTGAAAGAAAATTTGTATAAAGATCTACCATTTATTAATAATTGCTAACCATTCATATTATTATTCAATTACTCTATATTGGTTTTATTTCAATAGATTAGCATAATTTAGTATTATAAAACTAATAAGCTCTTTATGATACATCAAACAACTTTTTTTTAGAATTTAGTCAAACAAAAACAAAATTGTATAATTTAACTAAATGTGTGGTTAATAATCTTTTAATGTTACGTGAACACTGTTTGAGTTAAACAGATTAAATAATTATTTCATATAATTGAATAAAGAACAGTACGTGGTATTGAGTTCTACTGAAATTATTTAAAAATGGTTTAAATGCGTATGGCTAAATCCTTTTAAAAAGAATTAAAGCTATCGGATCGATCCGAGATGAAATGCGCTATTTATTGGACCCGTTTCACAAAAGTGCAATTCGTGTAGTTACAAAAAAATGTGAGCAACAACTTGTCAAATTTACATGTGTTACCAAGTATACACTTGTAGATTTGTAGCTTTTTTCTAGTTAAAAAAAACATTTTCTTGTCTATTACAATTACATGTAACATTCACAAGTCCGAACCTAGGTAGACTGAGTTATAAGTTGATTTTATTAAAATAAAACTTAGTTTTTATCGCTAACTTTTAGTTTATTAGTAATCTAGTGCTCCATATGAGTTTGTAAAAATTTTTTTATAAATATTACTTCTCTTATTTTAGAAATAATTGCATTCGAAATAATTAACTCATATGAATGAAACTAGGTTTTAATCATATTTTGACTCATTGTTTACAAAAACTCTTTTAAGTTACAATAAATTGCAATGATATTCGTGAAACGCTTAATTTTTACAATTTTAGCTACAAGTTGTTTTGTACAATAGTTTGTAAGATTTGTGGGGGAGATAAAAAAATTTGATTGGAGTTTGACACAAATATGCTTGTTTTCTAGGAGATTTAAGAAAAAACTTGTAACAAACTAGTGTTCTTTAATAAAATTGTATGAAAATCGCTAATAATTACTAGTCTACACTTGTACATTAGCGAAAAAAATTTCTTACAGTTATTTAGTAAACTTGTAGCTTTTTTGTAGAATACAAGACTTGTACGTTTGTGAAATGGGGCCCGCGGTGAAAAACTTCAGATGTGCTAACGTTAAATTCTAAAAAATTTGGGAAAAACATGTTCCTAAGGGGGGTATAAAGCAGTCTCCCCCGGTTGCAGTTAACTCATGTGACTTCAAATTCATCATTAGCGAATTTCGAAAGGATCGCAAAAATAATAATGATAATATTAATAGCTCAAGGAATAATATTAATAGGAATTATTATATAGGAATAATATTAATATCAATCTCATAAGGAACTTTGGAGGAAGGTCATGGAGGGGGGATGAGACTCACTGATCAAGAATATATACTGTGCATATACACGAGATTTTTGGGATGGATGGGACACGATAACTTTTAAAAGAAAAACGCGCTGAGGAACATATAGCGTAAAAGAACGAGAAAGAATGGGACTGCTTTGTGGCCTCTTTTGCCTTCCTTTGGTCAGTTAGTTATATTGGTCAGAAACTGTTTGGTCAGTGCTGTTGGTTGGTTATTTGGTCAGTGCCATGATATTAGCAAATTTCTAAATGTGTTAATTGAAACACGTGATTTGTTTTCTTTAATTGTATTGTCTAACAATAAATCGGCTGACTATAGTACTACATATTCGTAATTTTTCAATAATATATTGTTTGACATACATCATAGAGTTATGTTAAACCAAAGAACAAATTATTTTCAACATTTATATTGAAATGAAAGAATATGATGTATGCATAAAAATAGATAAGTGAAAAATTACTAAAATATGGTTATATTAGTATCTAAATGTTTTCGAATATAATGCAGTTTCTAAAACTGTCTCTATTATCGCATGATTTAGTATAATTTTTAAAAGTTGCTAAAAGTGGTAACAAATTTCTGTCTTTGGCTAATAGTTACTTATACAATAAGCCTCTCTCGGCCGCCTTGCGGCTACATGATTGTTGTCCTATATTAGTTCATCATATTACTAGTTTATATAAGTGGCATACTGACACGATATAAGTGAATTTTCAAATGTATTAATAAAAAAACGTTATTTGTTTACAATATCGGAATTAATGCTGATGATACATTTTTACTCCGTACACGTTTTTACCATATACAACAGGTGAATAAAATTTGAGCCCGATCAAACATTTTTAAAGTTTTGTGATTTGTTGACATTTTTGCTGAGTCATTATTGTAAATTACACATATATTTTAAACAATAGGGTTCGGGACAATAATAAGGGTTTTTTAATATATTTTTATACCAAGTTTCATTTCAATCCGAAAAAGTATTGCTAACAGCCACAACGCTAAAATTAAAAGCCAAAATTAAAATTTATAAAACGAAAATAACAATGTTAATAAACGACTTTGTCGTTTTAACCACGATAATTGTTTTAAACAAATTACAAATAGAAACTTTTATTGTAAATTACATATATAAGGTTGAATTACTATTTAGTCAAAACGATAACAAATTTAAACTTTAAATAAAATTAATCTGACAACTTAAAATAAAGAGAACTCAGAGAATTACTTTGTAAAACATATTTAATGAGCGTAATACGATTTATTGGTTCAAGTTTTAATAATAAATAATATCCAAAATATTATATTTTATTAATAATACTATATTATAAAACATATATCGTGATTTATAAAATCTTTTGTCGGGATTTCAGAATTTATTTAATAACATTTAATTTATAGAGTAAGGTTTGTCGGTGCTAATGTAACACATGTTATGATACTATATGTAGGCGAATAAGACAGCGTGACTTTTTCACACCTGGTTGTCACATTGAATATGATTTATATCCTAAGAAATTAAATAGAAATCGTAGTTATAAACATTTTTTGGAATGAAATAATTTTTTTTATAGGAAATGTTATTTTCGTGGATTATTTTTTGTGTGAAGTTCAAGGTTGAACAAAATTTTACATATGAAATACTTGTTCAGTTATAGTTTTGATTTTGATCAGTTAGTTACATGCTGATGATCAGTAAGTGATGGCACTTTATTTGCTATTGAACGGTGATACACCAATAGAATCCTTCCTTTGCTGATTTTAGCGGGCTGATTGAAACCAAAACATTCAAATATAGGCTTCACACTTTATCCGAAAAATTGATTTGCTAGAAATATCTATCAAGTTTTCGAGTCGTTTATAGACATCTATCGAGTCTATAGACTCACAGATATAGTTATATTATAGCCATACGAGTCTATTATTACGTCCAGTCTACTCAAACACTGACATAAAGGTAATCTACATGGCCTGGGGCCTCCTTGTGACCGCCTAGCGGTTACTAGGAGTTATCAATCCTAAGATTGGTTTGTTACAGCTTTCCAATCATCTCTGCAGTCGGCTAAAAGTTTTAAATCATAATGTGTTTCACAGTGGACATCGTCCTCTAATCCTACTTATTGACTCTAAAAACTTATTCCTTCGAGTATTGTTTTTAGAGGTCCCACGTGACGAAGAAATGTGGCCAATAGGTATTTTTTATTTTCTGTATAAAGTGTATAAGACAAAGAGTTTCCTCTATTCCTCTAAGAGCTTCTTCATTACTGACCCGATCTATCCAAGAAAATTTCAACATTCTCCAGTAACACCACAATTCAACAAACGTTTCTCTACTGCTTTCTTTCGATTTCCCACATGACATTTTTAAAATGTATTAATGTATATATACCAAGATTTTATTACCAATTTTCAACTCGCTACTCAGCGGGAAATAAGTGTGACACACAGACAGCATGATGAAAACCACCTGAAGCGAATAATTATGATGTAGTCATAATCAATCGGTTTCTAATTTTCCTATATACCAAATGTCGAAGGTATATAGGAAAAAGAAAAAAAATGAATTGATTTTGAGCTTTTAGAAATATAAGAGAAACTTAATCCATGTTTGCTAGCTTAAAATAAAAATTGATTATATTTTTTATCTCTTAATAAATTTCCAATATGAAAATTGTGCACATCATATTTTTTGGATAGGGAAAATAGACAGCAGAGGGATTATTCGGCAGGTACGGAAGGTTCCTGCTTTATTTAATGGGCTTTAGTATAAATATAAATACAATTTTTTATTAGCTATCTATAAATAGAATTTTATAACAAACGTATCAAAAATTCAAGAAACAAGGATCAAGTTAAACGAGGAGCCAAGTTTTTACTAAGTATGTAATTTGGAGAGTTGCCCACAACTTTGCTTGCCATTTAGATGGTAATAACCTTCAGCTACCTATGTCCGGCTCAGTTAAATTAGAAATCTCATTTGCTAAAACTAAAACCATATTTTAACATGTTTTCTAATTATTTTTAACTACGTAAAACATAAATGTTGGTAACTGGGATTAAAATATACACAATTAATAATATTTTAAAATTGTATTTATATTTTTATGACACGTACGGTTGGACGGCTTTTAAGGATTGAAGGATTAATGCGCACTATGTTCTTCTTATAACGCATTTTTGGTCAATTATGCAACTAGGATGCATAATTTTTTACTGCCGGAGATTGTTACTCGCTTTAGCTTAAGTCTCAATATAAAAATAATAATAATGCCTGTTTTAGGGCATTTCGGCCCTTCAGGGTATTCGCCCTGCGGGAACCACCTCGGGTGGGTCACATCTACTATGCTCAAGTAAAGCTAAAGTTGGCGAAATCTTTTTACAACAAATTCTATTCATAAAAAACTGAGAGCATAGCCCGGGCTGTAAACCCCGGACCTCCGGTGCTGAAGTCCAGTACTATATAAATATACGACTGTGGCTACGGAGGCAGATGAGTCTCAATATATTTAAAGTTATTAATAAACTTAAACTAAAAAAGTAAAAGCTATAAATTTAAGTTACGACGTATAAATTAAGTAAGAAATGGATGCTTTAGGAAGAAAGTTTTTAATAGAACTTTTCCCGGTATGCGGATTGCGCCAGAATTGTGCTTTTAGTAATATAATAATATAATGTATACAAAGCTTTAAAGAAAAAATCGGCAGGTACCGAGATTTGGGAACTTCAAAGTACAAGAAGTACAAGAAGTACTTTTTGTGCTTATATCAACACCAGATCGGTTGTAGTCTTAAAAAACTTCGGCATTGACACTCTGCTCGAGTTTAACGAATTTCCAAAGATGATCTCATGATTTTTGGATAATAGAGGGAGTGGTTTCTTTAAAGGAGGGACCTCGCTATTCAAGAATATACTTACACACACAAATATACATATATATATATATAACAATTAAAATAACTTACAGATGGTTAAAAATATAGAAGGAAAGGATGTACTCGAGCTTTCGCCGTGCGGCTTCGTCAGGAGTGTAGCACGTACAGTACGTGCTACACTCCTGACGAAGCCGCACGGCGAAAGCTCGAGTACATCCTTTCCTTCTATATTTTTTAACCATCTGTAAGTTATTTTAATTGTTGTTTATAATCTTATGATTTGTTTTCTATTTTCTTATTGTTTGTTATATATATATTATATATATATATATATATATATATATATATATATATAAATATATATATATATATATATATACATATATATATATATATATATATATATATATATATATATATATATATATATATAATATAATTATATATTATATATATATATATATATATATAATATATATATAATATTATATATTATATATATATATATATATATATATATATATATATATATATATATATATATATAATAATAATCCTATTATATCCTATCCTATAAATAACCTTTTGACTATCCGACTCCAGTTATGTCACCCATCGCATTATCAAATTTATTTTAAGGGAATTCTGTAATAAGTGTAATTTTCTAATTATTGTCTTAATATGGAGGAATTAAAAATAACTAATTAATAATACGATATTATAACCATTTTATTTTCGTTGAAAGTTTAAACTGATAAGACTTAGTGATACGCGTATAAACCTCTCTTAACTTTATTTACTTTATAGAAGGTAATTTATAATTTATTGCTGGGTATCATAAATTATAGACGAGCAATTACCGATAGACCGTTTTATTACTTTTAGGTATTTATCTTATTAATTAATTCAAGTTAAACTGACTGTAATAAAGATGAGAATAGATATAAAATATTACAAAAGAAGTTAAATAAAAAATTGGACCATGGAATTTTTGTGGAATTTTTCTCACACTGACGGATCTTTTATAGAAATAATGATTTGAATCGTTGGAGTGGAATATTTTTCCAGGTCTTTAAACTTTTACAGAAGAAATAGATCAAGTCTTGCAACAGAAAACTTGTATTTATTTTGAGACATAACTTTAATTAAATCTAAAAGAATAAGTTGTATATTTGCATAAATAGTATATAATATAGCTAAATTAACCTTATCAATGCTAGAATTATTAAATATATAATTTTAATTAAATTGGAAAGAAAGCCATTATTAATTATTTTACAAGAATATTTTTTTGCTTAATTTTAGGGTCATATTAGCGTTTCCCCTGACTCAAATCTCACTCAACTAATCCATCCTAGAGTTCATACGCACCCAATCATCTAGGAAGCACACCCTCCGTACATGCCGGCAGGTGTGACAAATCCACAGGGCTTGCCCAGTACATCTAGTCATACAAGCTCCTCTGATCACATTATCACTTGGCCCCGTCCTTGTTCAACCAGTCTCACCAATCTCATCTGATCCTCTAGCATCGCCAGACTCTAGCTAGGCTCACCGCTCTGGCTAGTCCAGCGCCACCCAACTGAGAACTCTGGCAACCCGACGCCCAATGTGTGTCAAAACTCATTCTAAAGTCCTGACCTGAAAGTCAAGGTTCTGCAGTGCTACTAGGAGACATCTGTCATCAAGAACCGAACACTTCATTCCTAATCACTTACGCTACTCTTGTCACCGCCTTCACTTTCACTGATTAAGTTTTCGGACATACGAAAGCTCAGTATATCTTTTTGACCTTCATCTCCATCAGCCCGCAGAACCTTAACTTTGCGTGAGCTGGAGTCAACAGAAACGTGGATCCAGACTTGTCTCAGATGAAACAGGAACCAACGTCACATTTGCGTATTAGCAACCAAAGAAACCACGTAAAACCCTGGCTGGGTTGGCCGGCTCTAAATTCAAGACCTCCCGAGTGTACGGTACCCTCATATAAAGGTACTCCCCCCGGCTGGATTTGAACCCTTGACCTCCAGGTCGAAAAGCGAGTGCTCAAACACTGAGCTACCGGACTCGGTAAATGTTGTTTTTTTAATAAAAAAAAACCTTTTAGGACAAAAAGATAATTTAAGCTTTATAAGTTTGCTGAATAGCCCCTACAATGATATCTTTTATCATTGAGCGGTCTAAACAAAGAGACTTAACAACAAGTCTTTTTTTAGGTAGTATAAGAAAGTAAGGTGATGTAAGTTAGTATAAGTCTCTTTGGGTCTAAACGTTAAAAGGATAAAGCAACCCTGGGCCCAGGGAAAAAGAGTATAGAACTAATGGTAACCTAACTTCATCTTTTAGCCAGGAAGGTAGTTCTGACCCGTTTTGTTCATTAACCTGACAATAAGATGAGTTCAGATTTTAGTTTTTTAGTATTTATAACTTTTAGTTAGTCTGTTATTAGCAAACATATATTTTTGGTGCGACAACAAGAATTATTTGAAAAAGTTAGTGAACGTCTGTCAAATCATGATGTTTTACCGCATAAAGTTTAAATTATTAGATTATGTAATACATTAATAAAATATAGGGCTAATATTATTATAAAAAACTATACTAATACAAAACTAGGCAGCCAAGTATGATCACAGGTCTTTCGTGCATTCGTGAACATGATATAAAAGTTTAATCCTTATTATTTGATTAAATGCCAATCTACCAAACTATTTTTCTTGGGATTTAATTAATCTAAGGCTTTGGCACCCTAGATATTTGGTTACCTAATATTTCTAAAGGTTGAGCGCAGCGAGACCGAAGTTATGACACCCTAACTTCAGATCACTATTTCATTCTGAAGTCAAACGTAGCGGGATTGAAGTCATGCCACCTTAAGCTTATAATAATCATGGCATTGACTAAAGGCTGAGCCAATCAAGTCTAAATATGTAAGGAATAGTACCGAGGTACCCTGTGCCCGATTTTTTTAATTTGTGTAGATGGGGACACTTTAGTCAAACCCAGAAAAATGAATCGGTAGAGGGAATTGAACAATTTTAAAAATTAAGGAAAAACAAGAAACAAGTCTCTTCACTGATGTTATAGTTTAACGACAGTGCCAACTTTCAGACATAACAGTCTATCAACAGTGCCTAACCAACAAATTATAAAATTCAATCTTACAAAAAAGGATACAAAAACTTAATAGCTTAAATAATAAATGAAAAATCAAAAAATAAAGTGAATGTAACCCATAAAATGTACAACCAATAAATATATAAGAGTATGTGTGCATGCGAGCAAAATAAATAAATAGATAAATCAATAAAAAGATAAAATATAAATATAGAATAAAATAAAAGATAAATAGATAAAACAAAAGGGAAATAGAGAAAATATAAATATAGAATAAAATAAAAGATAAATAGATAAAACAAAAGGGAAATAGAGAAAAAATATGAATAAAATAAATAACAAAAACGACATGAAGTTGCTCACTGAGAAGAGGTTTACCGTAGTCCCTTAACCTTATCGTCCTGTTATCAACTCATGTAATAGAAATGGAATATTTTAATATTTTTACTTCTCCTCATTTTATAATGTAGGTAAAAAGGAGTAGGAAAACATCCGAAACCAGGATTCCACTTAAATCATCCGTTCTCGGTGTTTTTAAGACCTTCTGAGTGGTTTTACGAAGTTTTCTGTATGTATTTGTGTAATTTTAGCGAATAAAATCGCAATTTAGTGTTTATTAACAAATTTAAAATATCGGGTGCTGGCTACCTCAACTTCGGGTACATTGCCTTAAACTTCAGACTCTCTACGCTCGTACTTAGGATATCATGGTTGCCCAAAGCTGAAGATGTTACTGCTTCGGTAACGATTTGTTTGACATCAGAAAAAAATAACTTTAGGTCTATGATTATATAATTTCGGTAGTAAGATTAATTAAACAATATAATTTGTTATTTAGTTGGCTAATACATAAATAAATTTAGTGTGACCTATTTTTTTATTGGCAATATCAGTTTCCTATATTAAATTTCAACATTTAATTACACCTATAGAATATTTTATGAAAGGAAAGCGAAACAGGAGGCTTTTTAACAGGGACTGAATTCAATGTAGCTATTATCTTAAGTGAATAGAATCTGATTGAAGAGAGAGTGAATTGAAATGTACTGAAACATAAAGCAATGTAACTGCAATGCCTTTCAGCTTATGTATTCGATATTCATATTATGAATTGAGAATAAAGAGGGGAAGGTTACAATTAACCTTGGTTTAATACCCTTATTGAAACAAGTAGGGACAATGACACTTTATCATACTGTAAGGTTTTATATATTAAAATAAATGTTTCTTTTATAGGTTAACATATACTATACCCGGAATACTAATATTGGCTATCACGAATCTGAATCATGATGATGCTACTTATTGCGTTATTGTTCACAATAGTGTTGAAGAAATAAGCCTAGTCCCAAAGAAAAATAATTCAACATGAATATTTTAAAACAGGACACAAAGAAATAGGAATAATTAAGGGCGTAGTGAAAGGGAGAATAAAAAGAAGGCAATTCCACCCAGAAGATAATTTGCCTCACTCGAGACAAAAATAAGTGAGTACCTACCTCACCTACGTTTACTTGAGGGGGTTCCATCTCTTCGACTATGACCGCCCACTGAGGAATACTTATGTTATACCCCCCAGGAAAACCCATTGGAACTGGTAAGATATTTTATCCAATCAGCCCATACATATTTTAATAGTTTAAAATGCCATTTTATCAGCATTAGAAAGATACATGCTAGAGCGGTGGATCCCAACCTGTGGGCCTTAACCCTCAAGGGGATCGCGAAAGGTTTTTAGGGGTTCACCAAATAACTTTAAAAAGAGCAATTCTCGAGTTCCATTTAAAACTTCGAGTAATGATAGCACTGCAACTAATTGGGTTAATCCAATAAAATCATATAATGAATTATATAAGTGTCGATCTTGCTTAGCTCGTCCTCAGAATATCATAATTACTTTAATCATGGTGGCATTACTTTAATCTCATTACCCTCGACCTCAATAATTAAGTAGTTATCCAAAGTAGGGTTTTATGACTTATGAATCGTCCACAGAATATCTTGTTGGGCCTTATGGTTAAGGTAGTACTACTTTGGTCTTGCTACGCAGGACCTCAGAATTATTTAGTAACCTAATTCCTAGGTTAAAAGCTTCAATAAGTAATACAGCAGATAGCCAATTAATACGAAAGCAATCACTATTTATATATTATTTTCACGAATCCATTTAAAAACCCTGACAGCAATTGAATTCAAGTTGGCGACCAACATCATAATGCAATTTAGTGAATCGATATACAACTTACAGATGTACATTTTTGTCAAAATCTTTACTCGACTGATAAAAGTTATGATTTTTAACAATTTTTTTGAGGAAGTAACATAGATTATTTTCCAAGCATCACAAACGGACCTTAACAATGGTTTTTTTAAGGGCAAAAAATATTATATTTTTTATTATTCATATTTGTTTGTGTCTCAAATATACTCGATGATAATTAGATTAGAGCACAGAAGATACAAGATTTAAACAAATTCTATACATAACGTCTCATGGAACTTTTTCACGTAACTCATTAAATACATTTTTCATTAGGTTCGCTTTGCTCGCCCTGATGTGTTTATAAGCAGGAGAAAAAATAGAATGCATTCTTTTATATCGCTCTCTTGGATGCTGTTGAGAATTTTGTTAAGGACTCAATTTATATTTTTATGCTAGGGCTCGTATCGCTCTCTTGGATGCTGTTGGTAGCTGAGAGTTCTAAATAATTATAAAAGGTTTTGGGCTCGCTTCGCTTGCCTATATATAATTACATTAAATAGTTTTATTACTGGGCTTACTTCGCTTTTATTGGTGTATTTTTTATTAGTGACTATATAAAACAAATATTTAATATTTTTTTTATAATTTCGCTAGATATATATGAGATGTGAAAAGGATTGAATAGCTACCATTTTGAAATTTCTGGTTTGTCTAAATGAATCACATTCCGTTGATATGTATTCAAATTTGTACCAAATTAGAAGTTAGTGGCACTCATATAGTTCGGTAGAAAACGAACTCCAGAAAGTTTTAAGGCTCAAACAACATCTGACAACCCCCAAAAAGCAAAAACTGATTAATTTTTAATTCATCCTCTGTTAGGTTTAGTAAATATTACATGAATGCATCGGGGAATATTTTTAAAAGAGTCCCCAAACAAAAAAGGTTGTGAACCACTGTACTAGAAATAAACCTGATAAATACATATAAATAATATTAATTAAAATTATGATTTTTATTAAGATTGCTAACAAAAAAAATATTATTAATAATAATTATAATAAAAATGTCATAAAAAAATTTAATAACAATATTAATAAGGGTACACCTTTTAACAGTCAATATTATCTTTCAATAATTCCTCATAAGAAACTTTCTCGAGTAAATTTAATTATAAAATATATTTAATACCTACCTTTATTTTTCAATAAAGGTGAAATATAATTAAATTAATAAGTAGGGAGTAGATTACATTTCAAGAGGTTAAGGATGTTGCTTGTTAAGCTCTAATAATACAAGCAATAAAGTTATAAAAAGAACTTATATAAAATCATATTTCTCTTCAGAATGTTAACTTTTTGAAGCTATTTTTTATTTAATCTTTATACTTATTACAAAAATGGTTGTTAAATAATATAGTTTAGTTCGAGACAAAATAAAATTTAATTTAATGACTAGATAGTATCCTTGAAAAGATAATATAGATGTATTATATCATATTTTAAATAAAAGTTGTTTTTTGGATACATAAAAGATAATCTGAAGTTTACCTTACAGGCTATTACAGAGTTATAGTCAGTTGAATTAATCCCTTTGATCTAAATAGTCAGCTAAACTAGCGTGGATTTTATAAATCAGCTGAACTAGTGTTGATCTTATAGAAGTCAGCTAAACTAGCATAGATCTTATAATTAGCAGTATTATAGCGTGGATCTTTGAAGTCAGCTATAATAGCTTTGCTGCGGAGACTTCCGCGGTTAATGCCATAATGACTTAGGTCTTCAGTCCCATTGAAATTGATCCCGTCAATGTACATTGACGCAGTCATCACCGGAATACTTAAATCTTTATAATACCTTTGAATTATTAAACATCTAACAATCAGCTGTCTAGCGTTGGAATACAATTGCCAGCTGTACTAGCGTTGAACTAGGCAAAACTACTATAATAATTATTTTTATTCGTATTAAGCTACTGAACTACTAACAGTCAGCGGTATTAACGTTGAACTAATGATGAACTAATAAGTCATCAGTACTAGCGTTGTTTTACTAAACTACTAACAGTCATCTGTATTCTTGTTGAACTACTGAACTACTTATAGTCATCTGTACTGTTAAACTACTGAACAACTAATAGTCAGCAGTACATACGTTGAACTATTGAACAAATCATAGGAATCTGTGCTAGCGTTGAACTACTGAACAACCAATAGTCATTTGTACTGTTGAACTACTGAACTAATAATTACCAGCTGTACTGACGTTGAACTACTGAACTAATTATAGTAATCTGACCTAGCGTTGAACTAAAGAACTCATAATAGTCATCTCTACCCGTGTTAAACTACTGAACTACCAATATCTGTACTGTTGAACTACTGAACTACCAATATCTGTACTGTTGAACTACTGCACTATACTAATAGTTTGGTGAACTAACGTTGCTCTAATGAACTACTAAAAGTCATTTGTACTTGTCACTTGTTTTTTAAACAACTTATTGCTTCTCTGCTTTCTATAACGTCTAGGAAGCATCGCATTGGCAAAACATTTATATATTCGTGAAACATAAAGTTAATTTTTGGTGCTAGAGAAGAACTATTTTAATGCTTCATAAAATTATGTTTAGAGCGATTTTATTGCCGTTTCAATAATATTTTATTCGACAGAAAAAAATAAATGCATAAAGTAAATAAATAAGTGTTTAGCGGTTGAGCCAGTGTTCCGACACTGCCTTTCTACATGGACCAGAGTCAGTTCTATCGAACTATTGGTTCCTCTTGTTATCCGTTAAAATTCGCCACATACCTGCAAAAATAAGCGCTCTTTGTTTTGAAAAGTCGGGATTGCAGAGCAACAAGACGAGAGCTTTATCTAGAGAGTTTCGTATGTTTATGAGCAAGCCCAGTCTAGATTAAATGAAAGAAAAATATCCTGACTGAAATTGATCTACAAATAACAAAGGCTTAGTCATATCGGCTCCTGACTATAGTTTTATTCTACTCAGAACTTCAAAAAAACACCTATGCAAAAAAAACACCCATAATTTAGATTTTCTGGTTATTTTCTATATTTTTTTTCGGTCTTTCGTTTACTTTGATTGGTTGTAATTACTCAGGACTGTAATAATAATTATTAATCGATTCAGCATATATATAGTCTAGTAACTCTAGCTATACATATAGCAAAGGAAATGTGGAAAGCAAAGTAGTTAAACATAACGAAATAAAGTATTTCAGGACAAATTCATTCCTATGAATATAATTTTTTGAATTACTGTACAGTGTCGAATAGCTTAAACAGTTAAGGTAAAGGAGACAGGTGGTAATTATTTTTATAAAATTGGGAATTTATTTATTTATTTTGGGTAATTAATTTTTTTTTAATTTTTTGTAATTCTTATTATTCATTTCTCAAAGTGTTGTTGATTAGTGTGCAATCAATATTTTTAATAATATTTCATTAAAAAAAGCTTGTAAAAATACATTATGGGACTGACCTGTCGTTCGACATCCGGATCAAAGGTGGTCATGTAGAAGACGACTAAGTAAGAAAAGCATGTAGCTGCTGACAGGAGTAGGCAGTAGAGAAGAGGAAATGGCAAAGTAACAAATACCAAGTAGTCAACAAGGAGAGCCCATGACAGACGTTCTTTAACAGAAGGTTCCGGTCCGAAACGAATTAAAACAAAGGTTTGAAACGTAAGAAGTGCCCATGATATAAATGGAACAAGAACACTGTTAGGGATTTTATAATGAAGAGCAAATAATATGGCAGCTAAAGGAATAGGAACGGCGTGGGGCAGAGGTGATCCTCTGAACGAAGCCCATAGTGCGAACAGAATAGAGGCGAGTAGAAGCCAGCCCGGGCCGGCCCTGGTGCCAGACGACTCGCCCATAACCGACTGAACTCTTCCTTGCTGTGCCTGGGGCAAGATCGATATAGGACCGCCCCCTTACCCACTCCACTTCTCCGCCACCCGCTAAATAAACTTTTCCTTCATTTCTTTTTATCTTCCACCCCCTTGGTTTTTCAGCTACCCTCTTCTTCAAGTCCGAATTATCGTCCTTTCCACGCCAAGTCTAAACTAATGAGTACCAATATAATTTCCAAAGTTTATTTCTCTTTTAAAACCTTTTATGTTTACTTAACTTTAATTTATAACATAAAGAATACATAAATACTATTTGGCTGCCATTCCTGACCTTACTTAACCAAATCTTAGTAATCTTTTTTAAACAAAATGTAATTTGAACCAAATTCAATACAAATGTTACATGTTGCGTACTAGTAAGTATAGTATTTTATCTACTCGCGGGCAGAAAAATGAAGGATCACTCAACTAGTTTTAGAACAGAGAGTAGAAGTTCCCATACATTTATGAAAACATTTATGTGTGACATCTAGGGGATCCCAATAGGCTCGGATAAATACATTGAAATGTTTCGGTTCTCTCTTAGCTGGATTAACAGCGTTTCCTGGGCTAGTAGAGTAAGTTTGTAGATAATTTTTTATAAACATTAATTAATCATTTGTTTGGAGCCAGGGGCTACTATTTCAGCTCAATCTAACCATCAAAAATGGCGTAAGCGGTATACATATATGTATAATGTTGTATACATGTATTCGTCTAGGTCAAAGACTCGTACGATATCTGTTGGGTTCAGTAGTGTTAGAAGATGGGGATATAGTATAAAAGAAGGGCCTCTACCTCTTGATCCATCCTGGTAAGCCTACTGTCGCAGAGAGACAGGATAAAAATGGCTTCCACTGAACCACGCCGAGCTAAGCAGGCCCGTAAAGCGGAAGAACCTCAAGGTAGTCTTTATATAGTCGAAGACATTCTAAAACGATTGCGACCAGTTTCAGCTCAATCAACTTCATCGCAACCAATGCAATAAATCTGAGCACTTTGACTGTCCTGAAATAAATAGAGTAAGGGAGGCAAAGTATTTAGGTACTATACTCTGGATCAGTGTCTGACCTGGAAACCTCACTTAAAACAGCTAACTAATAAATTAAAAACATTAAAATGTTTATTTTTACGTATTCGACCTTTTGCTACTATAAATCAATTAAAAATACTGTACTACGAGTCGGTAGACTCTATCATTCGCTACGGAATACTGTCGTGGGGCTCTGCTACAGAGAACCACAAGAAACCTGTCGTAATACAACAGAAATCATTTATAAGTATTATTTCTAACAAAAGAAAATTAAAACATACTGAACCATTATTTAAAATATTAAATAATATATATATATATATATATATATATATATATATATATATTGAATATAGACCAGATGATACAGGCCTCATACCTATCTCAAGTACATAAAAACATAAAACAACATAGATGTATTGCTACATAGCATGAATACGAGAAGCATTGCGTTGCAGTTGTTAGCAGTACCGTTCTGTCGCACCAGCGCCGCACAGAAGCACTAGTTCTATCAAGCATAGTATGGTTAATAATTTACCTCAAGATGTTAAGTCCATAGAAAAAAAGAAAAGTTTTAAAAAAACATTTAAAAATTATTCAATAAAAGTTAATAATAACTAAATTAAAATTCTATGTATAGAAATAAATTAACTTATTGTAAATATTCAAATAAAAATTATTTATATCATTTAAAAAATAAAAAGTAATAATTAATAATAAAATAGAAAAGAATAAAATAAAAATGTATAATAATTATATAAAGTTTATAAGCATAGTATTAAGTGTTAAGTCAACACCTGTTCAGCTCAGGCCTTGGGGCCATCATGAACAGGCTAATCTTTTATGTTCATTGTATGCTATGTAAAATTTTATGAATAAAAATAATTAATAAAAAAAAAAAGTCAGACAATCCAAAGTGACGCAAACGGTATTTTTATTTAAAAACAAAAATCGTAATTATATTTATTTTCAACCTACAGATTCTACTCAAATATACAATTTTTTTACGAAAAAACTTAACATTTATCTTTAAATTGTACAAACAGTCATAAATGTATGTAAGAGTTTTCACCCTTCCATATAGTGAACGATAACTAAAACTGATGGAAAATGAAACTAAAATTCTTTTCTTACCCTTTATACAAGGTTTCTCCAACAGTTGCAAGGTGTGGACTTTTTTTCTTGATTCTTTATACCTCTAAATAAAAATCGTAATAATTATGTATTTAAATATACTTATTATTTTTGTTTATAATGCTTGTTAATTTTAATATTATAGCTTACTATTAATGATAGAGTATTAATAAAATCTCAATTAATAAAATCAAATTTGTGAGAAAGCCTCTCATGCCCGCGAAGCGAGGCTGTGAAAATTCGCTAAATACGTGTGACAAGAAAAAATAATGGAACAACACATAATACAAAACAACAACAATGTGGCCGCGAATCGGCCACACAGGGAGGCCCCCGGGCCTTAAACCGCGTAGCGGCGTCGGCCCATAACCAAAATCTAACCAAATTCTAGTGAGTGTCCCAAAATGAAGTAAAAGCAAGGGTAGAGTAGACATATATATTGTAGAGGTGAGGCTGAAGCCGGAAATTTTATATTTTACTAACGAGGAGAACCCGAGTCAGGAAAATGTTTATTATTAGATAAATTTAACTAAAGCAAGTGACCTTAAAAATGAGTCAGGAATCTTTTCTTCCGGAGTAAGAAAGCAAGAGGAGTACGAGGGGGTCGAGGATAAAGGGAGGCAGTTGGATTTGGGAGTTAACTATGTGGGAAGGATATCTTATATCCTCCTTTCCTTCTATTAGGAATGGAGGAAGGTTTTTTCGATTCACCATGCCAAACACCTTAACAAATGGCACACACCTCGCTTTAACGCCATTGCTCATTTCACAATTTTGATCACTTCATAATGTTGGCTTAATGACGTCATAAGATTTCCAAAAAAACGATAGGCTTTGTAACCACTCTAATATCACGTCATATATTAAGTTTCGTTGCGATTTAAGAAGGCCTTCAAGAGTGCCTTCAGCTGGTTTAAATTTAATTTTTAACTTAAAAAATAAATTTAAAAAGAACAAATTTAGCTCAACATCACTGAAATAAGATTTTCTTAAAAGTAGCACTCAAAGTACAAATAGTTTTGAGTCTAACGATACTTTAACCACAGGGTGATCAGACAGCTACGGCTTGCTACAGATCTAGATATGTTTCAATATGTTGTTGGCTAACTATTTCACTTAAATATTTATTCTAATTTAAACTAAATAAATTTAAAAAAGCATTTTCTTTACATAAATTAAATAAAATGTATTTTAACTAATCAAATTATTTTAACTCTAAAATTTGTTCTTTCTTCAAAATTCATATTCTGTTATTAGTTCTATAATAAATAGTCGGGGAGTCCTAGGCTTATTTTGTATCTCATAAAAGCTATAAAATTGGTCTGTGGGATATTGAGGGGGTAGTTAGTACACTGTAAAAAGCTTTGGTCTGTCGCCGAAAGTGGGGCCGTTTAGAAGCAGTCGAGACTCAAAAACTAAAAAATTACCTCATAAACCGTATGGAAAAGACCTTTATATTTTTACTCCGGGCATTGAAACAAACTCAAATCATAAAGGTCTGCCGCGATCTACGGGGCTGTTTTGTAAATAGACCATAGGAGTTTTAAAAAAACTACCTCATAAACGGCATGAAAAAGACCTTCAAATTCTTGTTCTATGGACCAAAAATAAATAAAATCACAAGGTCTGTCGCACTCTATGGAGTCGTTTTGAAAACTGACCATGGTCAAAGTTTTGAAAAAATGCCGAAATTTAGATTATTTTTGAAATTTGAAAAGTGCTTGAAGTAGTATAAATCGGAGATTTTTAAACAGATTGAAACAAAAAAACTACCAAATTAAAGGTGGTAAACTGGACTACCAAAATGTTCCTGAGCATTTTTTGTCCATTTTATTTCAGATTGAATAAAACTGCTTTAAAGATTTTTAAAGAACAAAAAAGCACATTAAGCCACTTATGTGTACAACCACGTACGAGTTGGTTGTAAAGATAAATTAAGACACTATAAAAGTAGACACTTTATAGCCGCCCAACTTAACACCTAAGGCCGGTTGTAATGTTACCTTTTGGTATAAAAAACATACTTTTATTTAATAAAAAATACTTTTATTTGTTCTACAACAAATATCATGGTCTATTATGACACAAAAGTGGCTTATTATTGGCAGACCATGCTGATCCCCCTATACGAGTATTATTCTTATATCTTTACATAAGAATATAAGGGATATATTTTCTTATATCCCTATATCTTTACAATCACTATTCAAATGGGTAAGTAAAGTAAAAAATATTAATATATTTATTTTTTACTGCCTGTGCCCCCAGAAATATATTGAATGCAACATGGCTGAAAAGCGTTTTTATTGCTGTGGAAATTAATTATTGACTCTCCTCTCGTGAATGAACAAATTGCCGCAGCATTAAAAACTCATTTACAGCCTAAATGATTAATTATATGATATAATGTAATTAATCTAATGATGCTAATGATGATTATATTACATAATATACTATTTATTTGATAGTTTAAATTTGAAATTATCCTAAAAATTAACCGAATAATCCTAGTTTGATCTTAGTTTATTGTCAACAGTAATAAAAATGAGAAGTTCACACGAGGTTTTCGCTTCTATCTTTGAAAGTATTAATTGTATAAAAAATATAAAAGAGGCTGTTTCCAACATCATAGAATCAGTCGCAAAATAACCAAGTTACTGCACTTTAAAGATTTTTATTTTTTTGTTCTTCAAAAATCTTTAAAGCAAGTTTATACAATCTTCAGATTGAATTTAAATGATTCCTGAGCTTTTTTTTTGTCCATTTTATTTCAATAAAATGGACAAAAAATGCTCAGGAACATTTTGGTTGTCCAGTTTACCACCTTTAATTTGGTAGTTTTTTTGTTTCAATCTGTTTAAAAATCTCCGATTTATACTACTTCAAGCACTTTTCGAATGTCAAAAATAATCTAAATTTCGGCATTTTTTCAAAACTTTGACCATGGTCAGTTTTCAAAACGGCTCCATAGAGTGCGACAGACCTTAGAGGTGATTTTAATGATTTTCTTCATATACAAGAATATGAAGGTCTTTTTCATGCCGTTTATGAGGTAATTTTGGGATTTTTTTTAAAACTCCTATGGTCTATTTACAAAACAGCCCCATAGATCGTGGCCTTTATGATTTGAGTTTGTTTCAATGCCCGGAGTAAAAATATAAAGGTCTTTTCCATGCGGCTTATGAGGTAATTTTTTTAGTTTTTGAGGCTCGACTGCTTCTATACGGCCCCACTTTCGGCGACAGACCAAAGCTTTTTACAATGTACTAACTACCCCCTACAATATCCCACAGACCAATTTCATGGCTTTTATGAGGTAGAAAATAAGTCGTAGGCTCCCGGACTAAAATCTTTTCAAAAACTACTTGCGTGGTAAAAAGCTCTCCGCCAAGTCTTTGGTCAAAAAAGTTTCTAGTTTAACCTGATGAGCAAAAGCATTATTTACATACAACACATTTTTTCTGATTTTCAAAGAAAATGCGCAAAAATAGTTTAATATTAGAAGAATATTAGCGTCAAAATTGCTCTGTAAAGTCAATGAAAGAAAGATGACCATAGTTTTATCTAACATTTAAAATGCATACGGGAATTTCCTTTGAAAAATCCGGAAAAAAACTAGGTTGAGAAAATATTTATAAATGCATTAGTTTCGCTGCTATAAGGTCGGTCTGCGTTTTACTAATTTCGACGGACGTACGGAGGGGAGGGGTATTAGAATGCGTTATTAGTGTTAGTACGTGGTTGCAATGTATATTCGTATTTGGAATAAAAATATAAGCTGCTATATGATCAGTCCGTGTTTTTCTCATTTTCGACAGACGGGGAGCATTAGAATGCATTATTAATAGTTTTAGTGCGTGGTTACAATGTGTATTATTAGTATTAGGAATGAAAATTGAGAAAAGTTGAGAAAACATCAATACATTTGTGTCCGTGTTTTTATTATGATTAAGTAAGTTAATTTACCGGAACAGTTAATTGAGTTGTGTATTGGTTTGAATATTTTTAAAATCTTTTTAGCTATGGATAAAATATTAAATTGTGGAGTTTGAATCGTTTAAAAGAATCTTTTTTATTGCATGCATGTTTGGTAAATTTCGGCCCGGTTCGGTCCGTGTTTTAGAAACTCCTATATATATCATGGTTTATATAGGGTTGTGCTAAAATAAGCTGTTGCGACATTAAACTGTTGCGGAATTGAAAGAGTCGCCTCCGATGTGTAAATGTTTGGAAAAAGAAGAAGTAAAACAAATCACTTTAGAGAAAAAGAAGAAGTTTAATCTTTGTAAACATGTGTAAACTTTTTAATTTTAAGTATAGGAACTTTTTTAAGTTCTTTGCACTCTTATAATTTTCTTGTTAAATTTGATACGCTTTTTCGTTAAAATGGGAGTTCGAGGTTTAACTACTTATATTTACAGTAATTCAAATAAATATTTTGAAAATTATTGCCTGAAAAATAGTGACCTAGTAATTGATGGCAACTGTTTGGCCACTATTTTATTTTATAACTCAATAACAAATACAGCATCATTTGGTGGTGATTATGATAAGTATGCTAAAGCTACTGAGAATTTCTTTAATCAATTATCTAAATGTAATATTAATGCTATCGTAATTTTTGATGGAGGCTATGAAAGAAAGAAATTAGATACTGTTTATTTAAGAAATAAAAATAAAATTATATCGTTGTCCAATGCTGGGCCTACCAATCATTCTAAACAATGCTTTCCATTAATGATGAGACAAGTATTTAGAGATAAATTAAAAGAGATGAACATAGCTTTTGCCCAGAGTGATTTTGAAGCAGATAGTGAAATTGCAGCGTTAGCTCGTAAATTTCAATGTCCTGTTCTTAGTAATGATTCAGATTTCTTTATTTATGATGTTGAAATGATTCCCATCACTGAATTTCCATTAGAGGCAGATCTAGACGGTAACGGTTCATATCACATGTCTTGCAAGATTTATAGGGTTGAAAAATTTCTAAAATCTTTAGGAGGATTGCCCAAATCTCATTTGCCTCTGTTGGCTGCCCTGCTAGGAAATGATTACATCAGTACGAGTACTTTCGCTAATTTTTATTCACAAATGAAAATAAGTAGAGGAAGAAAACAATCCCAGATTCATTGTAGAGTGCAGTCTATTATAAGTTGGTTGAAGAGGGAGTCATTTGAAAGTGCTTTGAAGAAGGTAATTTTTATTCTATTCAATTCAATTGATTTTTGTTTTCCAGTATTCATTTATTAAATTTAAATTGTAGTGGAATAAAATTCAACTGACTTTACTCTCGTATTTTGAGCTGTTGCATGCGACTAGAAATTTCTATGAATAGAAAATTTCTATGACTAGAAATGTCATAGAAGAAAATTTTGACCGCCAGGGCTACTTTTAATGACTGTCGTAATTGTAGAGGAGGTTATGTCCAAGTAATGTTGCCTGTAATTTATCAAGGTTACTTTTTGTGACAGAAATGTTGAAATGTTAAAGTGCATTTTATTAGAATGGCTTCACCATGCACGTAGCTAAAATTTGCTGGTAAACGGTAGCATTGTCATAGAGAAAACTCACAAAACAGCTAAAACTTTAAATACAAATAGATAAATTTGTGGGATCAAGTGGCTAGATCAATTGTTTTAAATCCCGACATGAAATCATTTACCTTCAAATTAGGGAGAAGCGGAATTGGTAAAACGATTCATCTCTAGAATTATGGACTCAACTCAACTATCAATTTCCTTTTTCATGATAATAGTTTCAATCAAAAAATCACTTGAATAAATATATAAACAGTTCAATGAAAAATATAACTTTCATTAATCTAATAATGGCTTTATTTTATAGGTTGGGTTTGCTTATTTTTTTTAAATGCATTGTAATAATTTTTTTTAGATTCTATGGCATCTTAAGAAACAGAAACAAAGATTTGTAGCAATGAAAGTAGCTAGAATAATACAGGATTATAGTCAAGTTTCTACACCTTTAGATGCCTATGTTATTAAAAATGAGGATAAACATCTGGACATTGAAATTTTAAATGTTGAAGATATTTTGGTTCAGTATGATAATATTAATGAAAATGCAAATGAAGATATTTGTGATGAAGATGGTGTTGAATCTGGTAATAGTAATTGTAGTGATGAAAGCGCTGAACATTCTAATGAAGAATCAAGCGTTGAAGATGAAACCAATGTAATTACTGAATTGGAAAATAAACCTTTGAAAACTGTTAACAGAAAGAAACTAAGAGAAACGGATTTTTTTAGTAATAGATTTGAAAACTTTCCTGACTGGCTTGTCGAACATTCCCGCAAAGGAAATTTACCTAACTCGATATTCACTATGTTATCGCTTAAAATATATTACAGTGTTCCTCAAGTTGAAAATTATGACATGTCCCACGCAGGAGAAATTGGTTTACCAATTTTGTCTAAATTGGCTGGAATACTACTAGGTGATGATGTTTTTTCTTATTATAGCCGGACACAAAAAGCTCGTTTTGGCTGTAAAAAAATAGCAACTGTTACATTGTGTGGAAAAAAGAAATTACCTAATGTTTCAAATTTATATCAATTGAATAATACTCAGAGAAAAAATGTATTATTGGATGTTTTTGAAATTGATAGTAATACTCAAAATATTATTTTAAATTTTCCTGACAAATGGCATTTAGTTTTATTGTCATTTGTATATTGGGCAAAAAATATCCAAGAGATTAATTTTCAATGCTATTATTTACATTCATTTATTACAATGATTATTTGTATTAGAGTGATTGAAAATAAAATTGGTTACTTCAGAAACAAAAGACCTTTCATGCAGCGCTATGCTTCTAAAATGAAAAAGTGCGACATAACATGTTCATTGGATAGCACAGACAGTGTACAAAGCATAATCGATGCTATTCCTTTAGAAGAATGTTTAACAGCGTTTGAAATATTTTTACCATATTTTCAAGTAGAGGAAAAACTCAAAACAAATGTGAAATTTTTCTCGAAAACAACGATTCATGCATTTGCTCAATTTCAAGTCTGTTTAGATCTTGCTGTTACTTTAAATAGTTTATTATTATTTCCTATCCAAACTTTACCAATTTATAATTTTTTTAATTCTACCTTCCTGTACAATTTTTGTACTAATTTTAAGAAAAGGACTAATATTCCTGCTTATTTAGATACTTTATTTGTAAAATGTCCAACTTTACTTTTACTTCATAAAAAAATGTCTGAATTATTGACTAGTGTTGTTAGCTTATCTGAAAAGCCTGAAACTGTTAAGAAAAGACGAAGGAGAAAGAAAAATTCTAAAGATGTTGATATTTGTTTAATTGGACAGAAAAGTGATGAAGAAATTAGTTCTTATTCAGATGATGATAATGCTTTTTCTTTACTATCTAAACTTTCAATTAAATAATTTCCTATGGGTGCATTTGGTCAGCGTGCTCAGATCATTATGTTCAGAAGTAGAAGAAAGGGTTAGAGGGGATTAAAATAGCCTTATCACGTAATGACCTGAATCTATCTTATAAACACCATTTAACTGTCCTGTGTAATTGACAATTTGGTAGGTTATATTGGTCATTGGCATTGTCAGTTTTTTGTTGTATTAAAAATTAAAAGGACAAAAAATTTAGGCACAAAAAGCAAGAATACAAAAGGAAAATATTCTGCAATTTTTTTCAATTTTTTCCACCAGGAAGGTTTCATTACCCACAGAGTGGGGCAAAAGTGAACAAACTAATTAAGCTCCAGGCACGTTACTGTTGTTCAGCCCCTCAACTAGCTTTTTGGCCTTGTAAGGCTCCGCCTTCTGAACTTGATCCATGCTGTAGAAACACCTTTTGTTCTGAATGGTTGTATCTCATGAATGTACCCTGTGTTGAATCTTTTGTTACCATGACTATGTGAAATTGTTATTTTATTGTACTTCCTTAATTATTTGTGGATATAATTAAAAATAGAAGGCTGCCTGTAAAATAGTTTTATTTTAAATTTCCATACAAAGAACTTTTGACATGCTGGTGCCTTTAAGATGTGTAAATAAATACAAATCCAAATTACTTTTGATAGCCAACTTGTGTGTGTAGAATTGCCCTACTGCTAATAATATTATGCTTAAAGAAGTCAAGTTTCCACATGAGTTTAAAGGCTAACTCTTATTTTGACTGTAGACTTCAGCATTAATTTTTGTCCCTTTATCTTTTAAAACATTTTCCAAATGTGTCCCTTAAAAGAAAATTTTTATTTTAATTAATTACTGATATCAAAAATCACAATGATCTATTTTGTCAAGACTGGGTTACTGACTAAGTTATTTTGACACTTAAATGTTACTGACAGTAAGTTGCTAATCGAGAGGGGAAAATTCTTTAAATCTATCCTGGCCCTGCACCTTAGGAAAGTCAGAATATACCAACAGACTTCCTTTCCTCTCTGGTTTGCCTTAGTTGATAGAACTTAGCTATTAATTGTGACTTTAATTTTTTATAAATGCATTGACTAGCTAATTGAGACAGACAGCTAGGTATAAAATATTTTAGCACCACAAATTAAAAGATTTGGTTCATTCAGAGTGACAACTGTTAGTTGCCCAGGACATGTAAAGTTTTCTTTCTACAAAGCAAAATCTTTATTGTTTTAGCAATAAAAGTATAAGTTGAGATTTTTTAAGTGCCTACATTCAGTCATCAAGTTTATTTTTTTTTAATTTTCAAAGGCACTTACTGGGAAAACTCTAAAAATTTACCTGTTTATTTACTGTTAACTATTACTAATTTACCTGTTGATTATGTAATATTTTATTGGAAGTAGTTTTTCATTTTAATAGAATGATACATTTATTTTCTTGCTATTTAGTTGCAAAAGAAGTATTTGTTACTAAAGAGTTATTTTTTATGAATGTTATTACATTTTTAATATAAATTTATGATTGTTAATTTTTAAGTTTTTTCTTTACTTTTCCTCAGTGTTGTAAGTTTTCCATTTTAATGCATACAACATTTCTTCAAGTTACAACCAATTAGTCGTGGCATATGTACACGGCTATAGTATTATTGTGCGTAAGTACAAGTTGTGTTGATAAAAAACAACAATGTATTGTCAAATTATAAAAAAGGTTGATCCTAGATACCTTGTGGACGCATACAACTACGGGAAGGCCTTTTATTTGCATAATTGTTACGATCGTAAATCATATAATCATTTTGTGCTGACATTTTTACCAGGTACTTAAAATTACTTAATATTGTTTCATCGTACTTCCAAATTTTTTAATAGTTTGATATGACAGTAGATTCAATTATTAATTCTATTCCAGAACAAAGACATCTTACAGTCAATATTTATTATTAGTCACACTATTCGTTTATAGTAGATATAGGTTTATGCATATTTCTAATAATGCGTAATAATCTAATTTCTATGTTGAAATATTTGCTTAGCATTATCAGGTAAAGTTAGAATCACTTGATTGAAAAGAAAGTTGATAAGAATAAAAGTAAAAGAGTTGAGAGAAAAAATGCAATAACTACACATCATTTACTTCCCATTTAAGTTATTTTTTTATTATCTCTCTTTCTTCTTGATGATGACCAGATCCCATCACACTGCTTACAATAATTAATGTTAATTAAAAACACTAAATATTTTATAAAATACATTTATTTAAGCATTTTCTTTAAAATCTTTAATTAAAAATAAAAATATACAACATTTAGGACAACTTTTTAAAAATTTAATTTTTATCTTTTTTTGCTATTTTATACATTAACAAATTTGTTTTTCTCTAGCAATATACAAATATAATTTATACTATATACCTCTCTCCATACATTACTTCAATTCTTTAAAATAAACAGATGTGTACAAATTGCTCATTCTATTGAACAAGGTAAAATATAAATTAAATTTACTTATGTGAATGAGCAATAAGGATTCTTTTAAAATAACAGTTTTGATTTTATGAATGTGTGATTTTGTACAATACAAAATGTATGATTATTATAATATCATTGGTGTTGATACATTGTTGAAAAAATAAAAATATTTTTGTCAGTCAATTAATTCAAATAATTTGCTGCTTTAAAAAATGATGGTTCTTCTCATGATACAGTGATGTACTGATGGTTTTACCACACCCTGACAACTCTGATCTGTAAAAAAACATTGTCATTAAAATAAACTAATTGAAGTAAGAGGATAACCAATGTGAATAAGTATAGGACATCGAATTGTCTGTTAGATCTTCAATTTAACCTTTTATTAATCTCTCCGCTGATTGTCTTGATGCGGTATTGTCGTGCAATTGTTCTTTTGTTGTTGTTTCACTTAGTTTTTACATGCCTGCATTCTAAATTTAAATACATATGCATAATAAGCATGTTCACAGTGGGTGCTATGGCACCCCCAAAAAATTTGAAAGCTCCACTTTCTAAAAAAATCATCACAATAAAAATTTAAAGAAAATAAAACCCCAGGATAAACACAAAATTTAAAACTTCTTAACATCTGCTATCGCATAAAAGTAAGATTTTAAATATATTACCGATTAAAGAGTACCTTGGAAATTTTCCTTGCCACAACGGATGCGCTACGCTCATCCCCACTACTTAGGAAGTTTTCCTAACCATATCAGATTCGCTAGGCTCATCCTCTCTACTTAGGACTCACTTTGCTCATCATCAGAGTATAAAAATCATTTAATTTATATTGCAGTAAGTCTTAGGACTTGCTTTACTTGTCTTAAAGCAGTAAAATCATCTGTTTTATCCCTAGCGATCACCCATCTAGTTACTGACTTGCTCAATGCTGCTTAACATTGGCTATCCAGAAAACACTGTAAATATACTAGTCGCTTTAAACTGAACAAAGTGCACTTATTTATAAAGGGATACAATTGTACCAAATTTCATCTCAATTGTGAAAGTTAACTTTAAGTTGTGAATCCTTTAGTAAAAATTAATCATTTGATCATTTTCATTATACTGGAAAATAAATACTAACATAGGTTGATGTTAGACAGGTGTAGGTGGTGGTGTATTACTCTTGATATTAATGGTTATGTGTTCTGATTCATCTTCCTCAGCCATGGTAGATAAGCGAGTTCTTTCTTCGTCATTTAAAGCATCTCTTTTACTACCTCTTTTCATTGCCTTTATCCTGCTGGCAAAAACAAATCAATGCTTTCATTTTAAAACAAAACACATCAATGCCTTTATTTTAAAATTGTAAATGTTATAATAGTTTTATATATTATATTTTTTTTAAAAAAATTATAAAAAAATATATTTTTAATATTGGTAATAAAGTATTTTTTTATTTTTTTTTTACGAAAAATCCTTTTAAACTAAAATATAAAAAAATGTACAACCATATACTCAGAGATTGATAGGAATATTCTCCCACAAAAGAGCCATTGAAGCTCTGCACTGTGGGGAGGAGTGTTTAGACCCCCAAACATTACACATTTTGTTTTTCAATTGAAAAACAAAATTTTGTTTTGCCTTTATTTTAAAACAAAACACAATTGTAAGCTAATTAGCAATTTGTTATAAGTAGGTAATATTGTTGTATTGAACTAGCTGTCAGTTGTATTCAGACTTTAAAGCAGTGACCAGTCATTATTGAACATGAAATTAAAAAAAACGTATTGGGTACTACCCGGTTCTACGCTACAGACATTGAACTTTTCACTTAAAAATAAATATTTTCTTTGATATTACAAAAAGATGCACATTTATTTTATAATAAATGTCATTAAAAGAAAAAAATAAATAATTAGACTTACATATTTTTATTTTTTCCAGGACTCTTCTTCTTTTCCTTTCCACTATTAACTTGTTTCCAAATACCACTTTTGTTCATTTCTTCCGATATATTAATTGATGTTAGAGGAATTTTTATGACATTTCCATTGGCTAGTGGTATCTGCATGTCAAGGGCACTTGACTCTTTTTCCTGTAAAATTTAACGTTAAGTGAGTTAGCAAATAATATTTAACAAATAAATTAATTGGAATGGATTTTTTTTTACATAAGATATCAATAAAGTTAGTGCTTGACTATAATAGACTTAAATATCTCAGTATTAGCTGTAGTTAATTTGTATTAAATAACTTAAATCAATAAAAAAATTCTAATGTGTGAGTGAACACTTAGGATCAAACAAATTTGTTTCAGTAAGAGGAAAACTTAAGTGAGTTTATCTGAAATTGTGAGGATGAGCAAAGTGAATTCAGTAAGGAAGAGGATAAGTTTAGTTTGGTAGTTTAAAGATAATTTTTTATAACATTATCTTTTATTACCTCACAAGCACTTTATAAATGTTCTATTGAAACATTTTAACATACTCTGACAACACACATAATTGAATTAAGGCTCACCAAACAGCCCCCTCTCTATTGAAAGAGATTTTGATGCTAACTCATTAACTTCAAGTTTTGGATGAAAGTTAATTTGCCTTTAGATTTCACTTTACTAGTGTATTTATTATTTGATACTCACAAAAAACCCCAATGATTTTTCTATGAGGCACCACGGCTCAATGCCGATTTGTGCATGTAAAATAAAATAATTGTAATTTGTTTAAATGTGTTTTGTAAAATTGTATACTTAATGTGCAATGAATGGTTATTTATTTATTTCACTCACAACACTGCTGGCAGAATTGTCATTATCCTCTTCATCGGCTCGGGATCTTCTTATTGTATCTGGCATTACATCGTCCATAATCTTTAATTCCCTTTGTGAAAATATACAGTCTAAGAATTTCCTTATAACTATCATAACAATCAACTAAAAACAAAATTTTTTCATTAGAGTCAAACAATATTTTCTAAAATTGAAAAAGGGTACATTCAATAAAAGCAACTAATGGAACTAAACTTAAAATATTGGCATATTGTGTCATAATACTTTAAAAGCTATATAGAATTGTTTATAAGGTCTGTATCACTCTGATGGGTTTTCAGGGCATTATAAAGGAACCTTAGGCAGTTTATTGATAGATCAAGTAGTATGTAAGAGGCTATTACCTAGATAACTAGAACTTGTATGTGTAGAAATTGGAGTATTGGCTAGACATGTTAGCCACAAGGTAAACTATTAGGACAGTTCCATGGAATATTTGTGCAAATTAAAAAAAATTGGGTATTGAGTACATTGGAACTTTTCCTCATCACATCGGATTCGCCACGCTCATCAGACTTGCTTTGCTTGTCTTGGCTACATATGTGCCTGATTTCTATCTGATTGCAAAATTTTTCCGTGTTTGATGATTTTTCAAATTTTTTGCTGAGTCATTATAGTGGATTAATGACATCATAAACCAATTATTTTCCAGATAGCACAACTACACATATAGACTGATTTTTGTACGAAGTTCCAACCCTTTAGCACAAATGATGATAGCAGACTTACATGAAGACAGACAACTATGTAAAAACTACTCCAGAGGTCTTAAAAACACCAGACACGGATAATTCGGATTTATTTTGCAAACACAATACTTTTCCTATATACCTTCAGTATAAATAAGGGAAAGTAAATATCTCTAAGAAGAAGATCTCTCGTAATTGTATAGATCAAATTATGCAGATTAAGGTTGAGACAACACTATTCACAAACCAAAGTATTTTTAATAACTTACCATCATTGGGAAAAGAATTGATATTTTTTTAAATGATTTGATAGTCCATAGCATAATAAGGCAAGCTAATTGAATGATAGTAAATAAATGAACTCTCATAATTGGCACCTGAAAATACACAAAGAAAATGTTAGTGTAGAGCATATCATGTCTAGCTTGGAAAATTATTAATAAAAACTGTCTGATGAATTTATTTGCTAAAATACAGTTTACTCGGGCAGTGTAAGGCAGAGCCTTGATTTTGATGTTATAAATACATCAAAATAAATTTCTTTATTTTCATCACAATGATTTTTATAATTTACAATGTATAAAATATAAATGTATATTTTTAAAATAAATTTCTGAAAATGTATTTTTTAAATATAATGATGACAGCTCTCAGTAGTTGTTGGACACATCGAGAGCTCCACCATTCTCTAGTCAGAGTAAAGATAAAGAAAGTACATAGAAAATAAAATATAAATTATTTATAAAATAATAGATTTTAGATAAAACAGTTTTATAAAAAGTAAATAATATTTGACTTCATATAGATTTACAATAAACGAATTTTAATATAAAATAACTGCTGTTAGTGGATCTATTAATTTTTTTTTAAAGTTAATATTAATGCCCATTTAGAGCCTTGCAGCTCATCAGGGATAACCCCTGCGGGAAATACCTAGGGTGGTAGTAGCAACCGTTACGCTCAAAGTGTATTCTAAAGTTGGTGATCATTTATTTAAACAATAATTTTCTACAAACTGAGAGCGTAACCTGGGATGCAAACCCCAGACCTCCATGGATGTCAAAGGTCAGTGTTAAGACTAACGCCTTAACGACCTCAACCACGGAGGCTGGATCTATTGATTTACGAATGAAATTTAACTATCACATTTTTAAAGGAAAAATGATCTAATGATTTTGGGGTCACATAAATTAATTACAATATAAACTAATAATAATTTTTATATAATTAACGAAGAAGTAAATTAATATAAATATTAATTTACATATATAATCTAAATTAATTTATACATATAAATATTTATAGACTGATATCATGGATTATTCACGTGAAACATGTTAATGTAAGAGTTCACTGATAGCTCAGTTGGTTAGAGTGTCAGGCTTTTTCAATGTCACTCAGGGATAACTTTAGTCTCAAGGTGATCTTCAACATGAAGGTCTCATTTAATTTAAGTCGTCCTAATAGGCAAGTTTGCTTGAGAAGCTGTCAGCACTTGAGAAACATAGCGTGATGTAGATATCCTTCTGCCACTTGAGCTCTGGGACTATACGGTGAGACAACAGAGAGCTGTTAATGTTATATAGCATAGTGCAGGTCAGAATAACTGCATATAGATGAAGCATTGAAACTGCATAGCTCTTGTAAGTCTGCACCCTGGCCCTTGAGAGATAACTATGCAGCTTGATTGAAGTAGTTAACGTTGAAGTCAATGAGTCAAAAAAAATATAGAGAAGTTTCAGTTAAGTCTGTAGTAAAAATGCCCGTTTTAAGGCCTTTCGGCCCATCAGGGTATTCACCTTGTGGAAACCACCTCATGAGGGTTGCATCTACTACACTCTAAGAATTAATAATACTATTCATAAAACCTTAGAGCATAGCCCGGGCTGCGAACCCCGGACCTTCGGTGATGAAATCGAACGCCTTTACGATCACGGCCACATACTTAAGTCTGTAGAATAAGTAAAAAATTAAGAGACTCTTAGTTAAAATCAAGCTATCTAGAGATCTGTGGTGGGTGTGAGGTGGCCTGAATGATCAGCCAGCAATGGTCCAGGATTTGGTGTAGGATTATCTGGCCATAGGCTTCAGTACACGACTGTGTAAATTGTCCTTACGCCTGTAGGGAGCTAGTAATATATGTCCTAGAGAAATAGTTCTTAGATAATGAAATATGTGGTTCTCATCTCTGCCTTCTTACCACTACATTACATTCCAAATGGATATAGTACAATAATAATTAATACATGGTAAATAAAGAGTGAATAAATTACCTGTCTTAGGAACATATAATCTGGCTGATATTTGGCAGGCATAAACATAATAAGAAGTCTATCAAAGAATTGTAAACCTTTTAAAGATGCTACACCCATGTAAAGGAAGACACCAAATAATACAGGCATTGGTATATGACAAAGTATTGGAGTGATTAACACAGAACATCCAATGGTAACAAATATAAGAATATGAGTCACTCTCTGCTCTCTAAAACAGATAAAATAAAAATGACTAAACAATCAATATTTGATCAAATTATACCAGTTAGCCAAGAGTGCCCCCCAAAACTGTATGACACAGTATTTCAAACCCTTTTATTAAAAAAAGGTACTTTTATTAAATTATTCAATGCACAGTGGTTAACTTTTCTTACCTGATGTTAAGGTCAGCCTTAACATAACAGATAAAATACTCCCTTTTCTTCTTAAAACATTAATGGTTTTGCACTGATAATTGCCTTTAGTTAGGCTGAAATAACTTATAGTGAAAGTGTGTTTCCGTCAATAATTTAAACAATGGTGATATCAAAATAATAAGTTAAGGTCCTGGATAATATTATCTTTTTTTAATAAATCTTTTATTTTTCAATATTTACAATTTTTTTACAAATATAAAACTATTTACACAATAGAAGTTATCAAAACAATAAAAATATCTTTATAAAATTGAAATATCCCACAGATCCTAGGACAAAGATTATCTAGTATACCACATGGTATACTAGATAATCTTTGTCCTAGGATTGAGTTAGGGGGAAACAAATATAATCACAATTTGGAAAAATTAATAGAAAGAGTTAATTATTATAATGTATTATAATAATTTTAGATCCAATATAATTTAAGTTAATTTATTTTAATGTTATTATCATTTTAAGTAAGTTAAATATCTTTAAAATAATTTAATATAACAAATTAGTCATGTTGACATTTAGAAGTAAGGCCTATTTCATTGGGGAGGGGGAGCTGAAATAAATAAAAGGACTAGTTATAGCATTATGCAAACATTTTATTGTCTAATTCTTATTCATCTCAACTGCCATCTCTAAACACTATATCTCTATGATTCTTAATACTAAGGAATATAAAAACAAATTCTGGATAATTAATTAATTATCAAGTTACCTGACACCAAGAAACTGAGGTTTTTCACCAGGGGCTGAGCATTCAGATTCAAGTTTGAGAGAGTTAACGTGATTAATAGAAAGTACGGTAGCAGCAACAAACCATGGAAGACCCATTATAGAGCAAATAAGTATTAAAAATGAGAGAACAAATAAATCTAGATGATAACCACAGCCTTTCTGCAAATTAAAACATATTGATACATCATTAATAAATGATTGTTGTAAATGAAATTCAATTAGTATGAGTTTCTTACTTGTATTGCAACTAAGCAATACTTAAGCTTAGGAAGTAAATATTAATTTTATTACCCACAGTAACCTTTTCAGGTACTTACCTCACTCGATGCTGCTTAACTTTTAAGATCCAACAAAAACCATAGATATACTTACTGTATTAAAACAAAATTGGTATACTAATTTATTTTGGCATACTTGCACCTAATTCCAACTCAATTAGATTATAAATAAATAAATAAATAAACGTTTATTACTATTCCAAACATAATTAAACTTACAAAAAGAAAACACCAATATATATATATCTCTTGGAAAGTAAATGGTTGTTGTTCAGCTTTTCAGCTGGTCTTCCATAACAACCATTTGGAAGGTTTTACATAAAATAATGATTATCATTTAAATAAATAAAGCTATTCAGCCGTGTATGTGTACACGTTAATAATTTAACAAAATTTTACAAAAAAAAAAAGAAAGATAAAAGAGAGATCAAAATTCCTCAGAGATCAAAAAGAGATTACTGATATCTGTTAAGTATATACTTTTATATTGTAATCATGCAATTGCTTTATTATAATTATACCTTATCACATTATAATTAAATTATATATGAGTAAAAAAAAGTCAAAGAACAAAGGACTTATAAAAACAAGCCAGGAAATTTATTAGAAAATAAAAAAAAACAAAAAAAAAAAAAATAAATACAAATAGACACAAACACACACATATATGCATGTATGTGTGCATACATACACACGCATACATACATACATATACATAAACACACATATACATTCACACACACATATATATACATATACATACACACATATATATATATATACACATATACAACATATATACTCACACATATATACACCATATACATACACACACATTCATTTCACATATATACATATACACATATATACATATATATACACACACACATACATATACACACACATATACATACATATATACTCACAATATACACCCATATACATACACACACATTCATTTACACATATATACATATACACACACATACATGTAGGCACATATACATTCATACACACACATACATACGTACTTAATTAGAGGGAAAACAAAAGAGAGAAAAAAATACAAAATAAAATAAATAGAACAAAATGTCTCTAGAAAAGTTGTGACGGTACCTCACAGACAAACCCCCCTACATGAATTATAGTTGTAACTGATGGGTTACAAAGTGGAGCATGCCAAAAAAAAGTAAATTAGGTATTCTAATAAATGGAAAAAGAAAAAGGACTTGACAGACTTCATATAGACTTTCTGAACATAAGACTCCACAGAAAATTAGGGAGTTACTGTGATAAAATAATAAAATAAAATTAAACAAAAAAAAAAAAAAAAAAAAACTACAATTTTAAAAGTTAAAATTATTGATGGTACAACATTTCTAATAAGAGACTCATAAATTAACAGAGTAAACAATTAAAAAAAAAAAATAAAAATAAATAAATATACACATACATTCATATAAATAAACTTACAAAACCAAAAAAAAAAAAAAAACAAGATTCATTTACTTTCATCTTTCTGTAATTGTAACAATCTATGTTTAATTTTATTTTTGAAAGCTGTAGGGGATAGGTCTAGCAAGTTATTAGGGATGTTATTGATGAGGCTAGGGAAGTAACCTGAGAAACATTTTTCAAATTTGCTGGTGTTATGATGATAACTATTGATAATTTTCCTCCTGACATTGTTCTCATCTCTTCTCCAATTAAGAAGTGAAGCAAGATAAGGTGGTTCACCAGATTTGAGGATGTTATATGCTAAGCAGGTGGCATGCAGTGTCCTTCTATGATTCATTTTTAAAATGTCACGTTTGATATAGTGAGGAGTAATGTGTTCATACCGATTAATTTTCCAGGCATACCGCATGCATGCATTCTCTACCTTTTGAATTTTAGACTGTAGGGCAACAGTCAAATGTGGGCCATAGACTGAGTCGCAATAGTTTGAAGTGAGAGAGTACATAGGTTTCTGCCAGTTGCCATCTTTGCTCTGGTGTTGTGAAGCGTTTTAGTCCATAGATTTGTTTGAGTCTTAGCCAGCCGGTACGGCACACACTGATCACTTGT
The DNA here is from genome assembly GCA_018340805.1 of Microvelia longipes. Classification (NCBI taxonomy): domain Eukaryota; kingdom Metazoa; phylum Arthropoda; class Insecta; order Hemiptera; family Veliidae; genus Microvelia; species Microvelia longipes. Next base: position 35,598,915 of record JACMZG010001863.1, read on the forward strand.
TTTTCAAAATTTAAAGTGTTGTCAAATAATATCCCAAGATTTCGCACTGACGAGACTTCTCCAATGGGTTCATTATCAAGTATAATGTCAATATTTGGTAGATTCTGAGAGCTTTGTTTTGTGGATATCATAATGACTTGTGATTTACTGGGATTTAAAGTTAGTCCATGAGCCGTAGACCATTTGGTTATATTGGCGAGGTCTGCAGATAAGAGATTAGATTTTACAGCAAACTCAGATGGTTTAAATTTGATATGCACTTGAGTATCATCAGCATAACCATGAATTGTAGAGTGTTTCACTACAGCTGACATTTCGTGTATATAAGGAGAAACAGAAGGGGAGCTAAACAGCTTCCTTGAGGTACCCCTTTCGACAGCGTTTCCTCGTTAGACTCTATATCACTAATGATGACTTTTTGCTTCCTGTTAGTTAAAAAAGATTTAAACCAAAGCAAGACTGTTCCTTCTATACCTATATACCTGAGAATAGACAGCATAAGTTGAGGGTCTACAGTGTCGAAGGCCTTAGAGTAGTCTAACAAGACCAACAGCGAAGCTTCTCCTACATCAATGCCTTGACATATGTCATTTACTATTTTTAGCAAAGCTGTATTGGTACTAAAGAATTTTCGAAAGCCTGATTGCAGACTGGGGAGGACTTGATTTTCATTAAGGTATTCAGTTAGTTGGTTTAAAACGATTTTTTCTACTATTTTAGAAATGATGGGCAAAATACTTATTGGACGGATATCTTTCAGCTCATTTACTTCAGGTTTTTTAGGTAGGGGTGTAATGTGAGCGATTTTCCAACTGAGAGGTAAGGCTCCAGATAGAAGTGATGTGTTGATTATATGTAGTACAATAGGCATTGCATATTTTAGGATATAGCACAACATTTTTCTTGAGATACCATCAAAGCCAACAGCATTACTTTTAATTTGGTTGAAAATTTTCCACACTTCTGTGTCGCTGACTGTTGTAAATTCAAAAAGTCTTGTGTTTTTATATATTTTGTTGCTTTTATTGCTTTGATAGTAGTCCAAAACATTATTGTCAACAGAGGTATTAGAAGAGGCATTAATCATGAATTGGTTAATCTGATCTGGCGTAAATAAATCCTTTTCTAGCTTATTGCCGGTTTAGATGGAGCCCCAATGTTTTGATACATTTCCAAAACTGTTGTACATTTTTATTTTTAGTACAAAATTTAAGATATGCTTGTTTTTCTCTCTTAATTGCTTTATTTACATAGTTCCTTAGATCACAGTAATATTTTCTGTTAGCATTTGTCTTTTTTCTGCGCCATATCATTTCTGACTTGTCTCTTAACCTCATCATTTGTCTTATGTTATACGTGATAAAAGGGGGGTCTGGTATATGTTTGTTAGAAGCCTCGGTCCACGGTGCTACAATGTCGAATATTTCATTCATCCTTGCATTAAACAAATTTACCTTAGAATCAATATCTTGTGCTTCATATAATTCTTTCCAATTGGCATTATTTAGGAGTTGTTGAAAAATTTCAACTGAGAAATTATTAAAATTTCTAAATTTGTATTTGACCTCTTTTTGTACTTCTTGGCAGACCTGGAAATCACATTTTATCATATGATGATCGGACAGTCCTACATCAGCCGTAACTGATTTGTACCCCAAATTACATAGCTCGTTTGAGCATGCTATGATGTCGATCAACGTTGAGGTGTCTTTGGTCACTCTGGTGGGTTCTTTTATTAGCTGCTTAAGATCAAATATTTCTAATATGTTGGATAGGTGATTTAATTTTGAGCTTGGTTTACAGTAGTCTATATTTAAATCTCCTAAAAAGAAGGGTAAAATCACACATTGTACTAACTAAATCTAAATTGTCTTCAAGTTCAGAGAGAATAGAATAATTTTGTTTAGGGGTTTTATAAGTTGTTCCTACAGCTAGAGTAATCTTTTTGTTTGCACTTACTTTAACCCAAATCTGCTCCAGTTGTTCTGAAGTTGTATTAATAATGGAAGACTTAAGCTTTGTAGAAACATATATTATACTCCCACCACCTCTAGTATATCTGTCTTTGCGATACAATTTATAACCTGGTATTTGGACAGCGCTGTCTGGAACTATGGAGTTTAACCAAGTTTCATTTAAGGACAGTATGTCTATTTCATGAGATCTGATTATATATTTTAAATCAGGAAGTTTGTCAAGAAGAGAGCGTATATTTATATGTGCAATGGTAAGAGGTTTATTGCAAAGGCTAGGTTGATTTATGTTTGCTTTGTTACAGTTAATTGTATTCCTGAGGGTTTTATACATTGGAGTTCCGTCACCAGTCTCTAGGACTTTCGTGGGGAACTCGCCTCGACGTTTTTTGGCATCACAAGTTTAGCCTTTGTGATTTTGGGCATACCATCAACATAACTTATTCTTAAGTCTTTTTCACCAGCATTTAGTCTAGTTTTCAAAGTATCTTTTAGTTGTTTATAATATGCTATTTCCCGTGCTGTTCTGTCCCTGTTTACAGAAATTTTTAAAGTATCGTAGATGAATTTATGGTTCCTTAAAAGTTTGTTGGATACATCTTGACTTTGAAATATGACTTTGAGAGGCCTAGACTTTAATTTTTCTAAAGCGTCATCTGTAACTAACAGTTTTCCGACATTATCCACTATTTGCTCATTTTCAGATGTTTTAGATTCATTCTTATCAGATTGCTGTAAACTTTTTAACGTAAAACGACCTACTCGAGTTGTCTTGAAATCCGCAGTGATATGACATGCTGATAAGATGCTGTCTACTACTGATTTATCATGATTAATACGAGACTCTGAGTCTGAGGTATTAAGTTCTTTTACATTAAATAGAATGATATTGTTAGTTTTGCTCATTCTAGAGGAGATTTCATTCATCATATCATATTCCATTTGAGCTTTGGTATTTTCCAGTTTTTCATCAAAATCTGTATATAACTGTTGAAGCCTTACGTCTAATTTAGAATCCATATCCATTAATTTATTCATTATATCATTGATGGTGAAGTCCTGACTACTAACATTAGAAGAAGTGGGGGTATCTTTACTTACGTAGTTTGTATCCAGGCATCGTTTACAAAAAAACAACTGGCCGTTGGCATTTTTACATTCTTGAGTATAAAAATTTAGTCCCGCCTTTGATAAATTGGAACAGTTCTGATTACCATGAATCCATTTATTACACCCGCCTTTGCAAAGAATAGCTTGCATTCTACCGGTGATCAATTCATTACAGATCCCACAACAATCTGATATAGGCGTTTTCGAACTCATTTTTTAGATCTGATTTATTAATTGTACTTAAAAACACCAAAATAAACAAAATAAATTGAAATTAAACTATTAAAACTTAATAAAAATGATTAAAAACCCGGGGTAACGATGTGAATCGTATAACCGCACGTAACCTTCCTGATTATGTTTATGTTATTTAACATAAACATAATCAGATTATGTTCTGATATCTAGATTATGTTCTGATATTTAACATTTTTTTTAAAAAAAAAAGTGCACACAAGTTATTACATAACAATTGAACTAATGATGATATCAAGAGGAAACTTGGCACATATTTTGGTCTTACATATAACTACATGCATGCCAAATCTCAATACGATCAACAACTGTTTTTGTGTTTTAAGAATTTTCAAAAATTTTGCAGAGTCAATAATGCAGGTTAATGACACCAGGTAGGATAGCACTACCAGACCTGTAGATTGATTTGTGTACCAAGTTTCAACTCCCTAGCAATTATACATTTGGAGATATGATGATAACAGACACACACAGACAACTTAGTGAAAACCCCTCAGGAGGTCTTAAAAACTCTGGAAACTGATAACTCAAGTGAAATCGGAGTGAGATTTTTATTCTAATACAATACTTTTCCTATATACCTATGGTATGAATGAGGAAAAGTAATAATCATAAAAGGCCCGTAGGACTTACTTTAAGTTTGTTCTCTTTTCTATTAACTATAACAGCAGTAATTTGCTGATCCATAAATATAAGAATAGTTCCAAGGAGAGCTGGTATAATAGCGAGAGGTATACTCCACCATTCATTCAGTAAGGGTGATATTAACCAGCCTCGATTGGGCAGCGTAGGTTTGAACTCACTAGGAACCTGACAAACAAAAGTAAAATTAATTAAAGGACACAAAATTCTTGCTAAATTGATTAAATAGAATGTATGTCTAGCAACATATGGTTTATGATAATGGAATAATGATGTAGCAGCACCATTGCATTAACTCTTACACTGGACTTTATGACTGTTGCTAAAAATCTTGCTCATAATCTGAACACAAATAAATAGGAATTAAAATCAGAAAGTATTTTAAAATTTTACAATCCAATATTTAATCATTGAACATAGATAAACTAACTTAAGACATTAAAACATGTAATATAATTTTATTTTGGGACTTATTACAATAAAAGAACTTCAGAAAGGTTTCAAAGAAAAATTATAAACATTATTTACAATGCATAGTTAAAATAAATGGATAAAATAAATATCTTCTCAAAGCAAGAAGATTAAAAAATATATATTTGTTTACTTAATAAATAATCACCTCAAGTTTTGGAGTGCCGATTCCAACAAAGTAGTCCAACGCAGTCATACTTAAAATAGCAATAATTACTGCAAAGTCACTAATAAATTGGCGAACCTGAAAATTACAAAAATAAAAATAAATAACAAGACAATATGTCTATCAAAAGGGGTTTCAATAAGCATTATTAAATTTTGAATTACGCAAATAATGCAAATTTACAAAACAAAAATAATAAATTAAAAAGTATTTGTTCAAATACCTTTTTTTTAAAGGGAAAATTACTTTTTTTAAGTAAAGGTTAGTCCACAATTCCTAACGATTTTACTACCAATTTCAAATTAACTAGATATGTAATAATAATATTATTAGATCATCAAATGTTATAAGCTATCCCTTTCTACTTTTCCTTATTCGTACCATAGGTATATAGGAACTCTTTTCGCAAAAAACTGAAACCGGGATTTCACCTTTATTATCTGTTTCAGGTGCTTTGAAGACCTCCTTAATGGTTTTTACAAAGTTATCTGTCTGTATGTGTGTGAGTCTGTTATCACAAAATTTCATCTTAACTGGATTATTTTCCATTTTTTTTTAAAGTGTACAAGTCATGCAATACAAATTGTACCAATCCTGATAATGAGATGTAACTTGAAACACATTTCAATCTCATATATGACTACAAGCGTGCTAAAACTCAAATCGATTGACAATTTTGAGTCATTATTTCCAATTAATGGCGCCATAAAAAATATTTTCTGAATAGCTAACTAGACCAAAAGATTAATTTCTTTACCATGTTTCAACACGTTATCATAAATACACAGGGAGATACGATAATAACAGACACACACATACAGACAACTTTGTGAAAACAACTTAGGAGGTCTTAAAAACACCTGAAATGGATAATTCAGGTGAAATCCTAGTTTGGATAATTTGCCAAACACAATACTTTTCCTATACACCTGTTGTATCAATGAGAAAAAATAAAATCAATTGGTTGAAATAGTGTATAGAAGAATTATTTTCCCTTAAGAATCAAAAAAGATATTATTGAGTAAAATATGGGAAAAAATAAAAACAGCAAATTTAAACAGTTTCAATATTAAAAGGTTTTGAGGATTTTCAGAGAAAAGCTCAATAACCATCTAGGGTAGCAATGCATCTCAAAGAATTTGAGGTAGAGTAAGCAAAATATTATGAAGTCTAGTGTAGGTTATGAGGTCTTAATAGGTTATGAGGTGTAGGTTATTTCTCGTGTAGGTTATGATGTCTCGTGAAGGTTATGAGCCATCTAGTGTAGCAATGCATCTCAAAGTATTTGAGGTAAAATAAGTAAAAGGTTATGAATGGTCTCGAAGTTTCAATACTCTTTAACAAATATTCCACATCATAAGAGAAAACTGTCAATTTCAAAAGATTTGATTTGACTAACCTTTGCAGGGAAGAAAAGTGCATTTTTAAAATCTTTAAAATGAACTGAAATAAGAAAAGTTCCCAAAAATAAAATAATAGACATTAAGAAAACATCAGGTACTGCATCAGGGCCAGCACACTTGGCTCCCTCTTGAAACCATGTGCCGTTGTTTAACTGTAACAACATAAAACAGACAAATTAATAAATAAGTAACAAACAGTTCACAATAAAATAATATTATCTACACCAAAATAAGTAATATTGAACACTTGGTAATAGTAGTAAATTATATTGTATCAATATAGTTTCATCCATAGTGTATTTCATCCCTGAAGATGCCTTCCAGAGTGAAAGTCATTAACAGAAGACCAAAGTCTTTAATTGATGACACTACTAATATAACTTGGCTCATAGGAGAATATATACTAATCAGTGACTCAGCTAAACACAGTATAGCCAAAGATAATGCAATAATTTTCTATTTTTAAGAACACTACAGTCCAACTCTCAAATCATATCATAAAAAACTCCTACAATTTTCATCCATTTTAGGAGAACCATGATATCCTAAAGTTCTTTTTAATTTTTTGGACTTCCACACTCTCAGGGTTTAAAAAATTAGATAAACAGAGTCCAAAAAAGTTATTTCATCCAGAACATAAATGAAGAGCTGAAAATTTTGATTTTTTTTTCAGTTTTTAAAATCTGTTCACAAATTTTCAAAATGTGTAAATCCTATTTTAAAAAATAATCAGACCAAAAATAAATATTTTATAATTAGATATTTAAAGGTATTCGATGCTATCAAATATTATACGTTTAGACAAAATATTGGACATAAGTTTTAGGGCTCAACCTGTGGTGGTCAAACAGTTAATAAAAAACTGAATCATTAACTCAAGGAAGGTGAATTATTAGATCCTTTTTAAACTCTTAGTTCTTCTCAGATTATTCTTTTTATTCCTTATTAGTAAAAAATTATAGCATTATATAAAAAGAAAAGGTATGCTTACACTACAGGAAGCTTTATCGAGTGAGAAATAATCAATACTAGGAAGGCCACTAGACATATTTCCATTAATTGCAGGAGGTATGCAATGGCAACCAGCCATACTTGTCTCAAGTGGAAATTTGTTTCTAATACTTAATACATTTTCAATAGCCTAAAAAGTAAACAAAATAATTAACAAATTCATATTGTAAAAAATGAATCAATAATCAAATAACTATTAATTGATTAATAATTAATTTCTATATATACTTTTTAATTGGTCTATGGTCTACTTAAAAAATACAAATTATTATACTCAGTTAATTCATTAATTGACTCAGAGTAATGAAAAAAGTGAATAAGTGGTCACTTAAACTAAAACAAGAGGCCCTCAGCTTCTTTACCAATCCACGGCCTTGGCACTTCCCTGTGGCCGCTATGCAGCCACAAGGTAGTTCTACTTTATCAGTTCTCATATTACTGGTTTATATATCAAAAGTTCAAAAGTGTTCAAAAGTTAACGTGTCCCATAGAAACGTCAAGGACGCAAAAATCTCGTACACACACACACACACACACACATATATATATATATATATATATATATATATATATATATATATATATATATATATATATAATTCATGATCAGGGAGACCCCCCTTTAAAAAGATTTACCTCCCCCCTTTCTCCCTCTTCATGACCCCAATCTCATAAGCTTATTTTTTCTTAGAAAATCGATAAAATTTGAAAAAGAGGCCTTCGGTCACTTTGCTTCCCCCCCTCTGTGACCCCAACCTTATGAGCTCATTTTTTCTTCTAAAATTCACTAAAAGTCCCTGTGTTTTTAATTTAGTGTTATTATTAATTTAAATTTTGCTTTATTATTAAGCTGTTATCTGATAACAGTAATTGCACATTTATGATTTGACTTTATTGTACCCCTAAGAGGTTCCTTGCAATAAATGATTACTTATTATTTTTAATACTTATCATCTGCACTAGCAGTTTGATTTATGAATTAGATTAATTATAGAACTTACCTTATAAATAAAAATAAAGGCAATGAGGGTTGCAAAATTCTCTTCAGTAAAACGAGTGATGTAACATACGAGAGCACTTGCATCCACGGCAACAAGAATAAATAAAATTATAGATATCCATATTCCTATCCATAACCGAAAAGACATATAGTCCCACTCAGCTTCCCTGAAAAGGAGAATGTAATTTGTCATAAATATTTATAACAATAACAAAACTACATTTTAAATTTTAATACAACACAAAAAATAAAATATCAAAACATACAAGACCAACAAATCCGCTAAGTTTTTTGTAATTAACAAGATTTTAATGAAAGTAATGTAAATAACTAATAATTAAATATGCAAAATAAAATAATTATTAAACCAAATAATAAATGTAAAAGATTGATGGTTTTCCTATTATTAAATACTATCTTTACTTGTTCGGCACCAGCCCCAAAATATTTTTTACTTTATTCATATTAATTACATTACATTTTAATCATGCTCTAAAAATAGCTTTATTAGCAAAGACTTTGTTAAAATTAAAAAATATCATTACATAAATATTTTTATAAATACATTTTTAGAAGTATAATATATAAAAAATTGACTGAAATAACTTACTTGCAAAAATCATAAACAATAGACTCAAAAACAAGAACAGGGCCTGTTGAGCCAAGAATAGTTAATGGTTGTCCAGAAAAGAAGCCATAACCGACACCACACACAAAGCCAGATACAAGTGATTCCATTGCAGCCATATTTCTACCTGTTGCTTCACCCAGTAAACCTCCAAAAGTAATTATAGGCGATAAACAAGCAAAATAAAGAAATATGTAAGAAGCAACACACTGGACTGCACACGCTTCTTTGAAATCTGACCAATACCTGAAAAATTATTAAAAATGAGTTCCACAATAATACTGATGTTTCATCGTGTAATAGGTTTATTGGGAAAGGTTTAAATAACCTGATACTAAAATGATGGGAAATGTTTAATGTTCAGGAGATATAGGACACCTTGATACTTTTCTAATGGTTAAATAAATTTAAAATGTTGTACTACTTAAAGCATAAAGGCGAGTTTACAATATTGAAATAGTGGTTGCAATGCATGTAACCAAATGGTAGCACTTATTCCAACCTGTGGAAACTAAGATTCATTTCATTATAGGATGTTCTTAAACACTGGGAGAGGTTAAAATTTTTGCAAGTAGACTAAACATGAATCAAAAATTAAAAACCAGTTAAGAAACCATTCCATTTTCAAATGCTTGGCATTTTCTAAATCCTTCTTCTGACTTTGATAAGAATAACTCTTATTTGTGCTGTACCTTTCTGAAATTTTTTCTTAATTATTTATAATGTATTAAAAATCAAAGTTACAATGTATTAACTGGACTGTAATTAAATGTTTATAAAATATAACATAATGATAAATACAAAATATTTATGCAGGCGCAGGCAAAGAGAGTGGGAGAGACCTATTTGGCATCATCAGGGATTTAACATTACTTTATGACAAACTTACCAGGGTTTCTTCCTTTTAATATCATTTATTAGTCCGCCAAATAACCGTCCACTTCTCGATAGACCAGATTCTTCTCTTAGCTTTTGTTCTTCTTTCTCAGGATCTACATCATCTTTCTTGTTATTTTCAGGTCTTTTCCTTAAATCTTGTGAAGGGATAGCAGCAGGAGGTTCAATTCTTATCGCAGGGTCCCATTCACCAGGAGGTAATACAGTGACTGCATCAAGAAATTCATCAACAGCAGCTAACAGGTGATTTCTATTTTTTGCTTTATATGCAACTTCATGGAACACTTCATCAGACATTAACGTAGCCATCGCTCGTCCTACCTCATGAAAACTTAATAAGCCTCCCTAGAAAAAACAATCAACAATAAATTAACTTTCATGCAGGATACTAAATGAAAAGTAACTGGATTCTTATTTTTAAGGTTCAAACTAAGACAATAACACAGGCCGGGCCTTCAGCCCATAGCTACTTCGGTGTCGGGCCCGGGGCCTCACTGTGGCCACTTCACAGCCACACTGTTGTTGTTTTATTATTATTACTTGATAAGTGGCAATTTGCCATGCATTTAGCGAATTTTCATCACCTCACTATTTTTGTTTTAGTATTTATTGTTACATGGTATTTTGCCATGTATCAAGAGAATTGTCATTGCCTTGCCTCATAGGCCCCCTCCGTGGACCCCTGTGACGCAGATCCACGGAGGGGTTAATTAATACAGCCTAGTCGGGGTCATATTAAGTTATTTAAGTAGGATTTAGTAAAACATTTAGATAACTAATTTTTACACCTTCATCTAGTACAGAGAATCACCATAGACTTCTATATAACTTATATATAACTTCTAACTCATTTAAATTTCTTTTTCTCTCTGACATTCATTATCAGCCCTATTGAAAACATATAGATCAGCTATTAAATTTCAGATGCTTGATTTTATGTCAAAGTGATGTGTAATAAAAATACCTTTTTTTACTCAATAATAATTAAATACATTAAAAACACAAAAAAAGATAAATAAATTTTACTTACAATAGGTCCTAGAAGAACAAATAAAAATCTAGTAGGAATAGGGACTTCAGTGAGGTCTCCAAAGAATGTAGGGTATTCTAGACGCACAAAGGCTGAAATTGGTTTATCCAAGAAATCCACTTCACCAACAAGAATATTGGAGGCTTCTGAACCAGGTGGAATTTTTCTCATAAAATTTACATTACTCTGAAAGATTTCATATAAATTAGCACTGATTGAAATATTATAGTAGGGGACACGCAAATAAATATTATACTAGGGGACACACAATTAAATATTACAGTAGGGGACACACAATTAAATATTATAGTAGAGGGCACACAATTAAATATTATAGTAGGGGGCACACAAATAAATATTTCCTAATTATTCTACTAGCCATGACACAAACATTCTATGCTTATTTTATTTGTATATTGCATTTATTATGAAACTTTTAATAACAAATATAAAAATTAATATTGTAAATAAATAGTTATAAATATATTAAAGAGTAATTACCTATTTACAAAATAAATCAAGAGATATTATATTCTTTATTTATTTATTTACAATTAATAGCTTACACTCCTTTAAATTACAAAAAAAGTTTAACAAGAATCATTTGGTTAAAAAGAGAGTAAACATATGAGTTAGAGTGTATCTATAATAACAACTAACTTGTTTAAGTAAACAAAAAAAAGAATATTTAAAAAGTAAGTTACATAATAAGAGTTAAACTATTAAACAAAAATAAGAAAGGATATTAAAAAATATATTTTTTTAAAAATGAAAAAGTAAGATGTTTCATTTTAAAACTTTTTGTGAAAGTAGCTATCAAAAACTTCTGTCCATTTTAAAATTTATTAAATTTGGTTGGGTAAAGAGTTCTTAAAAAATGTGTACATTACAACTAATTTTAAATACATCCAAAAATAAATGGTTGAGGGTGTTTTAAATATAAATATACCTATGGCACAATCTTTAATAAGCCCTTTTAGAAAATAAATAACAGATACAGGCCCCCCAAACACTACTTTGGGAGGGCCGTACTTTGGGTGGGCGTATCCAAATAGCGTCCCACCCAAAGCGTCCCTATTTTGATACGCTTTCATGAAGTTCTTGGAAATATAATACTAAGGATTGTATGGGACTATGCCCTAAATACCACTAACATTCCCAAAAATGTTATGTAAATCTGACTAATGGCCTTTGAATAATGTTGGTAACAAAACTCTTTACAGACAGACACACTTTATAATGATGACAGAAGAATGAAAAAAAACTTTTATAAACTAAATTGGCAAAAATTATAACTTTTTACAATAGTCCCAAGTCCCAACAATTTTGCAATAAGAAACCTCTTAGTTATGAGTAGAGAAATGGATAAATTAAAAAAGTCATCAGCGACATTAGAATTATTATATAATTCTGAAAGCTAATATAAGCCATGAAAGAATTTGTTCATGATTGATTATACTTGATGTCTACCTGTCACATATATTGATTGAAAATTTATTTGTTTACATAAAACAAACAAAGCTTATATATTTAAAAATATAAACCAGAGATAGGAAAGTTTGTAAAATAATAATTTACAAAAAAGAATAACTTATAAAAACTAAAATTAATAACTAATAAAAACTATAATATCTAAATCAAATTTTAGATAATATAGTGGCTAAATTAATTCAGTCACTATAATATCTTGTATAATTTATAAATGTATTTTGCCACACACATTTGCTTATATGAAAATAGACATTTGTTTTTATTCTAACAGAATTAAAATGAAATATGCAAGCATTTAGAAAAACAGTGCCAGACCCAAAATAGAAAAAATAATTTATACCAAATAAAGTTTAGAAATTAACAGCACAAAAAGTCTAGTGCTGTTTCAATAAAATACCTTTATATGATCACTTAGATCTCCAGCACTTTGGTTTCTAGGCATTGAAATAGAGCTAGGACTCCTATCCATTGATTCTATTTGAGATCCACCTAAACCAAAATAAAAACTACAAATCAAGTTACAAAATTACATTTTGCACATCAAAATAAATTGAAATCAATTCATTTACAACAATTCTTAAAAAAATAAATTAAGGTTTGGAACCTTAATTTATTGATTAAATATAATCAATAAATTTAACCTCACGATAAGATGATTTTAATGTTTAAAAAACATTCAAGTTATTTCAATATTCTAAAATTAAAACAGTCAGGAAAACAAATATAAAAACACATTTTTATTATTCGTAGGTGGTCATAGTTAAAACAAATCCAAAGTTATTGTTGAAAATTCTATCATCAAAGGTACTATTAGGAAACTACATTTCTTAGGCTTGATTTAGTCATAAATAAATAGACTAAAATTAAAAGCTTTTCATTTGACTCATGGTTAGACTAAGGACTAATTTTAGTTAATGGAATTAATTATTTTATGAGTGCTAAAATTTTGGAAGCCTTTGATACATTACTATGTTTTGTTGTTGAGCATTTTACAATAGTATTATTATAATTTTAATGATAGTATTTTAATAATTTGCAGTTGATATTTATAGAACATTTAATTTTTAACAAATGTATCTTTTGGACACTTTTTTTTAGAAAGAATCATCCATTCTAGTAATATAATAATGTCATCTGTTATTTGTTTAACACTTTTTTCTTTTAAAACTATATTAAACATTAAAAATGTTTAAGAATTCATTTAAATTCATAACTTGTAACACTTTAAAATTAAAACATTTAGTTTTTACAGTTATAGTATAACACACAGCTAAAATCAGTTGACAGCATGGGAAAGTAATGCCAGGGAGCCAATGAGGATAGTCCTGGATGTTGAACCACACCCAGAATTTCATATCGGACTAACCTCATTGGTTCCTCAACACTATTTTACCATGTTTTTAACTGATTTTAGCTATGTGTTATACTATAGGTGCAAACTGGATGAAAAATTTAAGTAATCTAATAATTCAATAATTATTATACCTCTGTTAAAAGAATAAATTAAAGAAGTCAATTCAACAAACTAATTGGAAAAATCTACAAATAAAAATATTTTTACTAGTATTTTTTTATAGTTAACATTTTTTGTAAAATATTTGTCTTATTAATTAAAAAAAATGCAATCATTTAGAAGCTGCACAGTTATATTAATATTCGACACAAAGTGCAACTTTACAACTAGAGTGCGTGAGTTTATATATTTAAAGCTGTGTAAAATCATGCTTACAGAAGAAATTTAATTAGGCCTTCATAATTCACATTTTAATCAGTTTCACATTTCACTAAATACTTTGAAGATATGTAGGGATACAAACAACCAACAGAGCTCAAATAAATAAATAAAAAATACATTGAAGTGATAACTATACATATGCAGTGGTGCAAAAGGTAAAAATAGAAACTAACTACTCAAAATAGGTTAGGCTCAATGGCTGTGATTATAATCAGTGCTTGATTTTGTCACTGTAGGTCCCGAATACTACAGCCTAGGCTATGTTCTCAGTTTATATAAATATTTTTAATTTAAAGATTTTGCCAACTTTTTTTATTATTTGATGGCCCAAAAGGCTATAAAATGGGCATTTATTTATTTAAAATACTCTTATTCTAAAATATATATTTTTAAAAAATAGAAAATATTAAAATTTGCTTGATGATATTGGAAAATGTGGAAGAAATGAAAACCACAAGTTCAATCATCAAGCAATTATGTCAATTGACAAATTCTAAGTACTCGTTTCCTTGATTGTTTATTGATAGTTTTAAAATAGAGTTAACTTAAGTTGCATAAATAATTTAAGATCATCAAGGTTCCCCTTCTATGTAAATCCAACCATATAAAATGATGCAGTGACTTGTTTGATTGGCTTGAAACTTTTAAGTCAAAAGACCTAATGATCTCTTCTATGACATTATGTTCTTTATATTTAAAGCAAGAACATAGTTTTGATTAAATAATAGTATTCTATTATTACCCAAAAAACTAACTAAAAAAACATTACTCTTAAAAAACTATGTCAACATATTATTCGCCATAATACGATCTATTAAAAACTAATGTAAGCACCTAAAAACAAGAATGTATCAGATACAGAATATTATAATGTTATTACTGATATACTATTCTACAAAACAGGGATACAAATTGAGTATAAAAATTTAAATAAAATAAAAATAATACAAATACTAAAGTTGAGCCAAAGTGAATTAGTTAGGATGATTATGATAGACTTAAATAAAATTAAATGATCAAAACATGAAATATAAAAGATTAAAAAAATTATATTAAATAAAATAAAATGTGTATTAATATACTTTAAAATAAAAGGTAATGCTAATAAGGTTCACTATAAATGCTAAAGATCAACCCAAAAATGCCTTTTTGATAAATATTTAAAATTAAACACTATAATAATAAAAAAGAAGGATTCTTTAATGAAAAGGGTTTCTAATTTAGATTTAAATGATTTAGAACTAAATTTTAACAGTTAAAATTTGAATTAGCATTGCCCAAAAGAAATAAAAAATATTATGAAACACATACTTCGTAACTAATGAATAATATATACTAACTAATGAATATTTAAAATGATAATAAATGAATGCATCAATAACACAAACAATATAATAAAAGGGGCGTTTAAGAAACAAAACATTCAAAGGAGTAAATTATCTGAAATAAAAATGGTTGTCTTGCTTTTAAAAGATTTTTGGTTTCATTTTAATGCAATTTTACCAGAAGCGGTTGGAAGATTGAGAAATCTAGATGGCTCAGTCTTGCCAGAAGGCATGTGAGAATGCAATCCTTGTTCCTCCACTGTTTACAAAATCAATCAAACAAACAAATCTTGACTATTTTTTAAGACCAAATTTGTATTTTATTCTTTTCCCAAATAACTTTTAAGTCTGCTAAAAAAGTATATTAATGGAAATAAAAGTTTCCACTAAAAACATTCAATTTATAAGATTAATAACTAAATAAATTAAATAGACCCATTTTATGGTTATTCAGATAACAAAATAAATAATAATACCCACGAAATTTCCCCTTTAATTAATTGCGCAGTTAATTAATTTAATTTTTAATTAGTACTTGCACATTACTATCTCTATCTTCATTACTAATCCTTCGGAAAGACAAAATTACTTTACAATTTCATACAGGCTAACACAATCAATGTCCATGATCATGATTAACTAGTCCATGATCAGTATTCATACTAACTTTTCATCCATTTAATCTCAGGATATTTTACTATTTTTTTTCTATAACCCTTTGAAAGAAAATGTATTGGGTCTTAGCATAGGGCTATACAATCAATGATAATAATAATAATAATAATAAAAAGAAATGTAAAATTGTAGAAACTTGGCACACAGTGTCCGCTCTACAATTAACCACTTTCTAAGTGAGAAAAAAACCTAAACATAATAATAATAATAAGGATAATGATTTTTCTTTTGTATTTCTAAATCCAACACTGTATTAAAAATTAATTAATAATTAAATTTTAACTATTGACTAGTGGTAAATGCCCATAATATGGTAAAGAAGATATGGTTTTAGAAGATAATAAAACCATTAATTTGTGAAAACTAAGGAAGAAAGGAAAGAAGAAGGATGTCAGACATTTTTATTCATTTGTTTAAAGGAGTAGGCATGTACTTGAAGGAACATAAACTAATTATGTTAACAAGTGCTTCTAACATGTTGTGCTGTTATTATTACAGAGGACTGAGAAATAAATTAAGAGACAGATTTATACAGAGAATTTAAGAATTAATATTTAAATTTAAGAACTTATAGAATAAGACTTTTTATTTCTCTTTGCTAGGTAGAACTCTGAAGAAATAAAAAGAACCTGCATTAATACAGAAGTGTATACAGAAGTGGGATTTCATTTGACGTGAAGTTAAAAGCGTATAGTGACATGTGCTGAAAATAAATAGTTTTAGAAAAGTTTTTTGTTTAAATTCTGGGATAAGAAATTTTACTCACTTCTAGATGAAGAATGATTTCTACCAATATCCGCTAATGAACGGATGAGAGGTAACCTAGAAACTTTATTTTCTTTACTTTGATGAAGATGCCTGTGCCTTTTAAGAAGTACATCTCGCACCTTAAACAAAAAATCCACAAGTCAACTGAAATAAAAGTAACTAAAGATTTTGAAACAGAGTATGTAAAAAGCAAGTATCAATCATATCAAATTAATGAATAATGATTAAAACTTACTTAAATTGTACTTATATCTGACATACTTATAGTATATTTAGATATAGATATTAGATATATACTTAGTATATTATAGTATATATTATATATATGTAATATATAATATTATGTATATATATATATATATATATATATATATCTATATATATATATATATATATATATATATATATATATATATATATATATATATATTATAGCATATTATAGTAGTATATATTATATATATATATATATATATATATATATATATATATATATATATATATATATATATATATATATATATATATATATATATATATATATATATATATATATATATATATATATATATATATATATATATATATATATATATATATATATAGATATACTATAATATATATTTAGATATAATCTCTGGAGTCTAGCACAATATTTAAGTTAAAAAAATGGTAGGATTGTCAATACCTTTAAAGACAAAAAGATTCCTAGTTCTTGATAGGGCAAGACTGAATGCTCAGGTTATACAATAATTTTCCAAAATTTCTTCACTCTTTCCAGTAATATAATATTAAATAATAAAACTAATACTTCTTGGAAAAGTGACATTATTCTCTTAAAAGTTTTTAATAAATAAATCGGTGGTGAATACAACAACAGTGGTAATAAAAGTAAAGCCTTGTAGAGGTTTAACTCTATGACTTCACTTCTTTGTCAATTAGGCTCAGCCCGTAATAAATGTTTTTATGGCAATTAATTTTGGCATATTAGTAGCAGTGCGAACCCCTATGCATTTTTGGTGGGATCCAAAAACTAGTAGATGCACCATAATTCTTTTCTAATTTATAATATAAGAAATATTGTCCCTTAAACAAATTATTTGAAGTAAACAAAGTAATGAATTGATAAAGACGATGATAAAAATCAGCTAAGAAGTATCTAGCTAACATAGAGATATGTTACTAAATAGGGCATAGCCTATCTCAATACATTGAGAGGCATGAAAGATCATTCTAGGGCGGGTGCCATCCGTTGGCGCGCCAACGAATTGCCTGCACTTACATTTTTTCGCGTGATTTCTCTAAAAATTCATAGACGCTCCAAGTCGTTGGCGCTCCAAGTTGTTGGCGCTCCATATCGTTGGAGCTCCATTTGAAATGGAGCTCGAACGATTTGGAGCGTCTATAAATTTTTAGAGAAATCACGCGAGAAAATGTAAGTGCAGGCAATTCGTTGGCGCTCCATATCGTTGGAGCTCCACTTTAAATGGAGCTCCAACGATATAGAGCGCCTACGATATGGAGCGCCAACGAATTGGAGCGCCAACGATTACACCCGAAATAAATAATATTCGTTGGCGCTCCATGTTGTTGGAGCTCCATTTAAAATGGAGCGCCAACAATTTGGAGCGTTCTTAAATGGCGCGCGTACAATGTTTATGCAAAAATAATTAATTGCAGTTCTCCGAGCATAGTAGGGTTTAAGTAACTTTGCACTTGATAATTCAAGTATTTCGTCGTGAGTTAATTTTGATTGGCTGGCTTCCTTTTAAAAAAGGAAGTTAAAGGTCAAGTTTGATTTATTACACTGTAATTATTGGAGCTCTAACGATATGGAGCGCCAACGAATTGCCTGCACTTACATTTTCTCGTGTGATTTCTCTAAAACTTTATAGACGCTCCAAATCGTCCGAGCTCCATTTCAAATGGAGCTCCAACGATATGGAGAGCCAAAGAATGGCGCTCCAACGACTTGGAGCGTCTATGAACTTTTAGAGAAATCACGCGAGAAAATGTAAGTGCAGGCAATTCGTTGGCGCTCCAAGTTGTTGGAGCTCCATATCGTTGGATCTCCATTTGAAATGGAGCTCGAACGATTTGGAGCGTCTATGAATTTTTAGAGAAATCACACGAGAAAATTAAAGTGCAGGCAATTCGTTGGTGCGCCATTCGTTGGCGCTCCATATCGTTGGAGCTCCACTTTATATGGAGCGCCAACGAATTGGAGCGCAAATGATGGCGTGCGAACGAATGGAGCTCCAACAACTTGGAGCGCCAACGACTGGTACCCTCTTGAAACTCCTCCAAGAGTGATTGAAGGTTATAATAAATCAATTGTTTTCTGCTGCCTACACATAGTTTGTGTTTTAATTTGTATTTCAAATGTTCTGCTGTATAAGTTACAGAAATTTTGTTCTTTTTATTTGATTATGATGATAGTTGAAGGTGGTCAGGTTACTTTTCCAATGTTTCAAAACTGAACCAATAGGACCCCTCTAGTAATAATAATATCTATATTTAGTGGTTATCTATATTACTTCACAACATCAAGTAAGACAAAGTCAATAAAACTGCAAAATATCCTATACTCACTTTTTCCTTATTAGTAAAAGTAAGAGCTTGAGAGTTGACCATATTGTCAAGAAAAAGATCAGCTACTTGTTCTAGAGTTGAAGCTACCATGTCTAAGATTACAGTTCCATTAAGAAGCATGGAGCGTAGCTCGAAGAGAGAATGAAGTGATAATGTGGCCACATGTGGTTTACTCCATCGCTCTCCCCCCTCCTCCACGTCCTCTTCAAACTTAATCCATCTGTCAACGTTAAATATATCCAACCATTAATTATATACATTAACCAAAAAGTTGATTCTTCACACAAAATCAATTTTATAAGTCGATTTTGGCTCAAATGAAAGGAATAATTTGAGAGTTCACTATGTTCACAACCCTTAAGTTTTTTTATAGAAAATATTTCTAAGGCACTTAGACCTCATACGTGGGTCCATTGCACCTGAAAATAAAATTTGGTGCGAAGTTGAGATCACAATGTAAATGTAAATTTATAAAAAAGAAATAATTGAAATTTATCAAGTAATTTAAAACTTAAAATAACAATACTATTAGAATATTATAATATACAACACAATATTCTCCTGCGCCATACAAGAAATTCGAGGGTGAACTCAAGGCAAGTTGCAAGAAGTCTAACAGACTTGCTAAAAGGAACTCATATTAAAACTCTTGATTTTATATTAACTAAATCCTTGCTAACCAATTATTATGAACCAACTTTATTATGGGGAAAGGCTGAACCATCTTGAATATAAATACCCTAAAACTCCCTAGAAATTTAATCCATTATAATGAAATATAAAATGTAATTGTAAGAATTATACAATTTTAATATATTATCAAGACCTTATATAATACAAATGTAGATCAGAGTGGATGTCTTCTGTAGATGTCTCTACACCTCTAGGTATAAGAGGTATGTAATAACTAAATTAGATGCAGAAGGAAAGTCCCTGGTATTGACGAAATTGTCAATATTGAGAATTTCAATTGAGAATTGAACTTGTTGAACACACGTTCAACAGAACATGACACTCATAAAGTTGTTGTTAGTTAGTAATGTGAGAGGACAGATATGTAATTGGTCCAAAACCTGAGTAATAAACTAGTGCCCAAACAAGAAGTTAAAAAATAGAGAAAATGAAAAGATTGTTTCATATGCCTATAAAAATCTTAATACCAAGTCAGTTATAGTAGATTTTACTGGTAGTTTTGACAGATAAGTTAATATGTTAATAAACATAATACATTTCCATTTGATTAAAAACTGATTTTACTAAGTAATATCAAAAGATACCTATATTTTTCAGTTTTGAGGCTTTTAGCTTAAAGGTACAAGTTTTAAGTTGGACTTTAAAACATTACTGTCAAAATATGAAAACAATTGCTATAAGTTGAAGCAAATGTTGTCAACTCAACTGCAATAAATAAAATTTTAGAAATTGAATACCTAGCAGTCTCCTTCCACTCTTGGATGTTGTCGACATCTGAAATACTGAGTTCTTCCATTTCACAAAACAATGGATGTGATTCATGACCTTCTTTGTCAGCATCTTCACCAAGAATAAACTGTACTCTTTGAGCAGGCGGGGTGACTGAAAGTAGAAAATAACAAAAATTAATAAACATATTAAGGACCCATTAAATTAGATGTTATTAAAACAGATAGATATCTGTAGTGCATTGAAAAAAAACATAGAACACAGAATTAAATTATAAGATTTAAGTGGCAAACAATAATTATAAAATTATAATAACCAATGTAAACATACCAAAAGAATATAAAACAATAATGAATAGAACTATTCTAATGATAATGATTTTCATAAGAGTAGAAATTCAATGGAATATTAAAAATAAATAACTAGAATAAATTACAATAAAACTACAGAAACGAAAGGTGGTTCACATGCACCACTATTCCTATGTTAACTGTGAGTTAACCAAAAAACAAGTTCTAAAAATTAAACAGTGTGATACCTAATTTTATAATTCTTATGAAATAATATGGATTTAACTTGCTTACATTGACAAAGCTTAAGACTATAGAAATAGTATAGTTTCGATTTGTTGACAGCCCACCGACAACAAGAAAGGGAAGATCTAAGGGGGTGCAAGCAGCTTAATCAAAGCTGCTTAGGATAAAAAACAAATAGACATTCTTTTGTTAAGTTAAAAGCTCACTGCTAGACAATATTTTGAAAGTTAAGATTATTACAATCTTTAAAGTACAATATATGTTGTACTTTTATTGTTTTTGTCACATTTGTTACTATAAAAATTATACTTGTATCATAGAGACTTGTATAACTATAATTTTTTTTCACATACACAGATTTTGCCACAAAACTAGACCTGTGAGAATCACAGGGATTTATAACCTCTCTGGCCGTCCCTTCAGGTACGTTAAGGGTTAGCAGCCTCTTTCATTATAACAATAATAAGTAGGTCCACTTAAAGATTGACAAAAAAGGAATATCCACACTTGAAAAAACACATATAAAAAAAGTACATGTAATTGACAATAACAGGGATATAGGATGATAAAAAGAACTGGGTTATTAACCAGTTCTTTCTATTGGAGTTTCCTATTGGAGCCCTTCAGATGGAAATTTGTCTAATAGACAAGTATACTTTGCACTTTGATCAATAACTTAGTCTAAGAAGCCATAGAACTTACTTACTAAAATTGACATCCAAACAATAAATTAAAAACCTAAAGTAAGAATTGAAATAGACCAGTTTTTACAATTTGGTACAGTTTTATTATTTTTCAAAAGCTTTACTGGCAAATCCATCCCATAAACGGAATTTAAAATATTGCTCTTTTTCTGTACTTTTCCAGGTAAAAAATTAATTATTTACACTACTATTGTGCTTACTAACCAAAGTAGTGTATGTTTTCAGGATTTAAGTTTGTTCAGTTTTATGAAAATCTGTCAATATAGAATACCTATAAATGGTATCCATCAGTGAGATGGATAATCCAATATCAGTAAATAATAAGTTCTTTTGAAGGGTTCTTTTGAACCCATCAAAAGAACTTATTATTCACTTACTTATTCAATTAGATACCTAATGTCTTATTCAGAATAGATTCATAACTTTTGTTCCCTCACATTACCTACGCACAGTCCATTTCAATGTCTAAAAGTCTCTTGAATATTTAACAAACTTTTAGATCTGATCATAGCCCAAGCCCAGTGATGACTTTTTTTTAATTCTTTACATTCTACAAACTAATCTGATTTAACCCGATTATAGGAGAATGTAATGTCGATGGGATTAAAGCTATGGGCTTGTGAGGAGCTTTAGAACCTCAGCAAATTTAAATCCGTCCTATGTCTTGACAAATTAGAATCTGTCCTGTTTTTAAGCCAGTATAAATTTGTCTTGTGACCTTGAAAAAATGGACTGGCCAGTTGTCTTGAGAAATTTGAATATTTTTAAAAAATATAAAATCTGTACTATTGGAAGAGCAAATATCCTTTTTCAACAAATTTGAATGGGTCAAGTTTTATTGAAAAATTTGGGGATAACTTACAATTTATAGTGGGAATTCTAATGCCAATCATCTTCATTATCTTAAAAAGTTTTTATTTTATTCCGATACTTTTTATATACATATTAAATGATTTTAAGTTAATTTTTGACTAATAGATTTTTTTTAATTACTAACAATTATTTTTTGTGAATTACAATTTTCAAATATTTTACCCTAAATTAATGTTTTACCAATGGATAAATTCCAGAATTATAATATCATAAAGTACGAAGTGAAGAAATGATGTCAATACTACTTTAAATTTAAATAAAACAAAAACAGTTTTAATAGTCGTTTTTAACAACTTCTTTATTGGTAAAAGTATACAATATTTATTTTGAGTAAACTGTAGCCATATTTTATTTATTGATTTTTAGTAATTTGTGCCTCTTTATTTTTATTTTATTAATTTTGGTATGAATAATAGTTGTTAATTAAATTATAAATCTGGTTCTTGGCTCAGGCTAGAGCAAAGGGGGTCGTACATTTATAACATGTACATTAACATATATTTATTTTAGTTAAAAAATGAAAGTATGGTTTTAATGATTTTTGTGAATTTAATAATTCTGGTGCGAAGGTTCCCAAGCGGGGTAAATTGTATGCTTCATAAAATTACAAGAACAGTAACACTTTTACTTGTCTGTCAATTTACCTGAATTTTCCAAAGAAAATGCATATGGTTTTTATCAATAAATTAATCCTTTTTAAGTTACTCACTCAAATAGATTTAAATTAATATGAAAATAAAGATGATAACATTTTAGATTACTCAGATGCAATGCATGACTTTTTGCTGGAGAATTGATATTGACTGATGTAAGTGATCTAATGCTATGATTTACTCATGGTGGGTAAAAATAGGTATCACATAAGCAGGACACTTTTGTTTTAAATATATTTTTAATTTTTTTCATTGCAAAATTTATTCACCGTCCATTATCAATATACCTTAATAAATATAAAAAAAAATATTTTAACTTCTAAAAAAATAATATTCATCATTAAATGGTAAATATACTTATATAGGATAAATAAATCATTAATAACCATACACACAAAGAGGTACTTGCATATGTCTCAAATTATTGATATAACCTTTTTAAATTAAAGTAATATTAATTATGACCCTATTAAAATTGCATTTAATCATAAATTTAGTTTTTTAAATAATTTTTCTTTTTGAATGATTTTTAAAGAGTTCTATAACAACAAAAATGACATCACCGATTAGTTCAAATTTTTGCCACAAAATAGATAAAAAATTTTAACAACACATCAAAGATTTTGTTAAAATTAAATATATATTTACAATAACCTGAAATAAGTGTTTTTGAGGTTTCTAAATTCTTTTTATATGCCGTCCTTTAATTTTAAATAATAATCGAAAAAGGTGCAAGTAACTCATTATTCAAGAACAGTTATCAACAACTAATTATTCTACTTTAACTGTAAGCAACTACAAAGGTTTTTGTTAGTAAAATTACCTACTCAAATTGTAAAATATAAAACAAATATGTGTCTCTAGAAAAATAAACACATAAACCTACATTGACATTGTTATGAAATGAAAAAAAAACAAGTAATGAAGTCATAATAAACTGAAGTTAAACAGCAAATCAATTACAAGCTAAAATAATAATTACATGAATTACATGAATACCAACATGAGGAACTAAATGAGAACACAAGATAAGAGGAAGGAACAAACTTGTTTTAAAATAAATTGAAAGTTTTGTTTCGTATGATGGCTTAATGGTTTCATAACAAATCCTGTAACTGATGTTTTCATAAATAAAAATAAATATAAAACTAAAAAATCAGAGTATTGATTCATTCCATGCTTGAAATACAAAGAGGTTTAAGATTATGTACCTTTTTATCAGTAAGTACGTAGTACCTATAGGTACATATTCTTTAAAGAAAATGTGGCATACATATGATAGATAATAACGTTGATAATATAGTAATATTTGCATTTTATGATCCAGTCTAAATCCTATGCATGCCTTTATATCAGCTTTGTCATTCCCCATTAAATAGGATTTTCTAGAACACTTATTTAATTTAATCTATTTATTTATCTGAAGTGTCGATTATCACAAGTATTTTCAGCATTCAATATTTATGATAAAGATTATTAAACGGATATACTTTCCCCTTCTTTAAACAAATCAAGAACATGTATTGTCAGAAAAGTATCTCATAAAGTAAAGATAGACATTAATTATATGGTAGAAAGTTATTTATTAGTAAAAACATACATATAGATATATATATATATTCTCTTATCAATATTATTGTAAACATATTTCATAGGTTAAAATGGAAGCATGGTGTCAGGGGGTTTTCCATTTTAACTTTTTTTCATAAATAACTGAAGGTAAATAGTAAAATTATGTGCTTGCACTAAAAACCCAAAACCAATATTTCAACCCTATTATCTGTTTTAAGACTTTAAGTATTTAGGTGTTCTATATATTTAGGTGTTTTAAGACTTCCTGAGTGGTTTTTACTAAGGTTTCTGTATATGTGTGTCTAATATCATCATAGCCCCCACAAAATTGAAATTCGGAACAAAAATGAATCTTTATGCCGAAATGTGCTGTTCATAAATAGATTTTATGATGTCATTAACCATTACCATTATTAATGACTCAGGAACAATTTAAAACAATCATTAAATGCGGAAAAATGTTTGGCTGTATTTGAATTGGTCAAACGTGTATTCATATATGAGACCAACAAATGTACTAAGTTTCATCTCATCAGCAGTATAAGATCATTTTTTATCAAATGACATGTATACGTTTTTTTAATTTTTTTCATCAAGTTGTTTATTGGCAAAAGTATACAAAATTTTTTAAGTGTGAAAAATGTTAAAATAATCAAATTTGGTTGAAATTTGGTACAAGTATATCGTGTTTTCTAAGTAATAAATTCACTAAAGTATATAACAATACAGCAAGTTCATCTATAGGTTTTGTTAGATCACTAATGTTAAGAAGCACTGAGCTAGGTCAGTACCTGGATGGGTGAATGGTAGGAATAAAATGCATGTTTTTACTATCTAAGGACCAACAAAGTGAGTCTGATGTGATGAGGAAGAGTCCATCAAATCCGTTAGGACGAGGAAAAGTTCCGAGGTACCTTATAATAAAAGTTTTGTTAACCATATCCATATCCATAATCGTCAGTGTGAACCAAATGTCTAAAAAATTTGAAGTACATGCTTAATGGACACTCTGGATTCTAGGAGTGTCATAAAAACATTTAGTCAATCAAAGAATCTTGTCTATGATCATTATATTAGTACCTAGGAGCACATAGTTTTTAACTGGCGCTAAAAAAGATCTTTTATGGTGTGAAAATAGAAATCAAATTTTTCACAATATATTGCACTGTGTCACTATTTATTGGCTTACAAAAGGAATTGTAATCAATCACATTATCTTTGTAAATGAAAATATGAAAAATGTTAATGCATAGAAAAGAAAAAGAATGGAATGAGATTTTATAATTGGGTTCAGGTTCAATTAACATATATTTAATAATGGTTATACAAATACTACAACTGTAATAGTTTATACTATTAGTCATTGGTAGTAGCTAATACTGTAAAAAGGAGGATTTTTATTGAATCAATATTATCTTTTATCTATCTGAAAATACTAATGATTTGTTCAGGTAAATAATTAATTGTTTTTGAGATAAAAGCATAATCTAAATTTTTTTTAAAGTCAATCATTTTATTTTTATAATATAGTATCTTATAACCAGATAACTACATAATTTCTGATTGTAAAACAAAATAATATTACGACCTCCCTTAAAGGATGAAATATAGTTGAAAAACTAAGCCAAATTGAATTAATTTATAGATAAAAATATCTATTAATATATGTCTCATATATGTTTATAAGTTAATGAACCCAACCATAATAAAAGAAAATTATTGAAAAAGAAATAAATTTAAGCCATTCCACCTTATACTGCACTATAAGTATGATTAAACTAAGTTAACTCATATATTATTTCATCTAAAATTCTTTAATTCAAAAATAGCCAAAAATTTGGATGCGGTTTTGTTATTTTTGGCAAAACTCATCACACAGGCTTACATGTTTCAGTAGCGAACTCTGAATTTTCCCCAGAGCCTCTCCTCAATGAGAGACTCCTGCCTCTTCGCAGCACACCAAATCTTTTTCCATCATCGTTACCTGTGTTAGTTATACAGTCAACTTCAAATATTTCTTATATAAATAAGAATAATTTTTAAATCAAACATTAAGGACTTATCACTAAAATTTATTTTAGTTTATTATATTATATTAACTATATTTAAATATAATAATTCAAATTTGTTAAAATTATATTATGTGAATTATTTTTACAGGTTAAGAAGAATGTTTACTTATTGGCGCTCATCAGGTAATTATTAAATATAAATTTTTTGCACTTTTTATTACACTATTTTGCAATCAAAAGATAAAAAGTAAATTTCATTAAAAAGTTTCTTTTCTGTGGACAAAAAAACTGATTTATTACACAACAGTCTTATATTTTTTTTTAAATTTAATATATTAAAAAAAAATGTAGGACTTTTGTGCAATTAATCTGCTTTTATTTAGTAAATTTCATTTCAATTAAAATTTAAATGTGTAATGTAAACACACTACAATGCCTGTCAAGGTGAAGATAAAAAAAAATCATCTTTATAAGCATCATTTTCTCATTAAAATTCCAAAAGTTTAAAATGAAAAATATCTCTACTCTACTCTAAAAACCTCCTCAAAAGGTAACCTGAAGGTTACCTTTGTCCAACAGATTGATATGAACAAAACAATATAGGGGCTCCGTGATGCCCCAACTAAATTTATAAAGGGAAAATTACACTTATATGAAGTTTAGTCAGCTTTTCTAAAAGCCAGACACTTTTGTGTTTTTCACTGTAACTTAGGAAAGTGCTCTAATATATTAGAAAATAAACTAAAACTGCTTTCACCAGAAAGATATATTTAATTAAGAGCTGTATATTTTATGCTATACTAACCCTTCAATAGTTTATTAAAAGTTGTATTCACAAACTTATTTTAATTTTAAAAAGAAAGCTCAAAATGGGTATCTTAATTTAACAAAAAAATATTTTATACATTATTTAAAAAAGATAAAAAAAAGAGAGTAAAAGATTTTTAAAAAAGCATAATTTTTATTAAAGTGGTAACTAAGAATAATAAATAAAACATATTGCTACCATAGCATAGACAATAAAAAGGATATAATACATATTGATGATTAGTGTTTAACACCCAATGTCTTTTACTAAATAGGTATTTTTTCCTTTGGAAATTCGCTAAAAGAACTAAGTGGGGGGGGGGGGTGAAAGTTTGAATGATAAAAATATTACACGGTGTTCTCAAAAAATAGTTTTGTAGCCATGCACTCACTATACTCTGTCTATTATATCTAGACATTTTGTAAATGCTTAGTGTCTAATTAAGTTAATCTTATTATAATCAAAACTTTGTGGCTTATGAACCGAATAAAAAATATATATTTATTATTTTTTCAATTTAAATGAATAATATGTCAGCATAGATATATATGAGATGCCTAGATATAATAGACGGAAAATAGAATGTCTCTATAATGTCCAACCACTTTAGCATAACCAGTTTTAATAAGCTCAGAAGAATATAATGTTACCCTTGATCTAAGATTACACTATGCAACTTCATTATGACAGAACTTCTAACAACATAATAAATTTAGCTTTAAATCCGTGACTAATTCTAAAGTAAATGTTTCGAAATAAACCATTCATTTGCATTATGCAAAGATAAGTTGTAAATCTTTGACTCAGTTTTTGCTACTAGTCTTTTTCTAATACTATTTACATCTATATCTAAAGTGGTTTATTTGTCTAATTATATTTATCCTTAGCGCATGCATGGAAGAATAAAATAAAATTATTGTTTAAAAATTACATTAAGCTGAATGTTCAATTTTTGGGCTAAATTCACATAGACATTGTTTAAAACTATGGGTTGTAATTTTAAGACTGGGTCAATTATACTGAGTTAAAAATTGTCAACAAGTCAATTTAATTTGAGTTCTATTTTTATAAATAGACAAATAGGTTTCAGGCATGTTTCTAAATTATGTTCAACTACATTTCTACATAAATAAATAATAATACTATAAAATGTGAAGTGCGTGAACTAGAATATGCTAGCATTTGCCTTATTAAATTTATTTTTCTTCTCTATTCATTACATTATATAATATTATAAAATTGTAAGAACTAATAAAACTTAAGAATGAAGTTTTGGAGAATGGTTGGAATTATAAAGATTTAGTCATTACTCCAATAATTTGTAATTATATTTTTCATGGTTTTGTTTTGCTAATTATAATATTAAATCATTTGATACTACTGACTTTGCAAAACATGATTGGCTATTGACACAATATAGTCATGTCAATTATTATTGACGACTCCACGTAATGCCATGTCATACTCTGTTTCATTTTAATTTGTCAGGGCACCGATTAGGCCTGAACTTATTCTGCCCTTTACTAACATCTATATAATATAAATTGAAGTATTTACCAAAGAGGAGTTGTTCTTCCTTACGTCGATTATCCTTGGCATGCAAAACTTGTCAGGCACTCTAATTAGACGTAATGAAATTGAATGGGATATGACATTATGTGTAGCCATGAATAATGACAAAAGTCAAATGATGTAACAGTTCCTAGATATATCATAGCACTTTGCTTGTTACATTCCTAGGAGTCTCTCGCACAATTATATTGTGGCTAATTATAATATCATGATAATTTTTTTTTAATTTTAGAGTAATTTGTATATGATGTTAAAAATAGTATGTTGTTGCTATAATTAAAACCTCTATCTTCATAATAAAACCCCCAACAAAAGAAATTACTCAATATTATTTATGAAAGCAATGCTATAGAGACCAATCTGCAATAAAAAAACTTTTTATTCTATTTCTTGTAAAATTAAATTCGTTTAAGAACTCTTTGAGAGTAGCAGCTGCATAAGCAGTAGCTAAAAGTAAATATAGTAGCAGTAGTTAAAATTAAATTAATTTTAATTAGCTAAAACTACAATTTTGAATTTGCTATAGGTATGTAAAGCAAATATTTTGGGTACCAAAATATATCTTTAAACCCCATATTGCAAATCATTAATTATAAATTACCTTGTCATATAATGCGTGAATAACTGAAAAATTAATGCATAAATAAAACATACATAAGCTTACACATAAACGAATATAATTTTTAAAATAACATTTAATCACACCAAACAAAAACTTTCAAATAACACTAACACATATAGTGACATTTCCAATACAATAAATATTCATAATATAAAACAAAAAGTTTCATAAGAACAAAGAAAACTACAAAACACATAAGTAATAAACAAAAATAGTAAAATTTAAACAACTTTATCTTTGATAGGTATTTTTCACCTCCAGAAAATTTAATTCCTAATAATTAAACGTATTGTTAACTAGTATATAATTTTACCAATTTTATTTAAAGAGGGAAAGATGTAAAAAAGAAATCAGATAAATTTAGCCACTAAATTTAAACACGAGATATAAATATTAGTAAAATTCTTGTATTGATTCATATAGTTTTATTTTATAAATGATGGATTCCAACCATCTCCTAGGCTAATGCTAGGCTACGTTTTCCCGCCATCTCATCAGCATTTCTAATCCTTCAGCTATCTCTGTTAATCACAATTTTAAAGAAAAATAATTTGTTATACACCTGTTGATCAATAAATAATGGAATAACTTAAACAAATTGACGGTAAATAATGAAAGAAAATAAGTCTCTCCACAAAATAAAACTTTAATGACAAAGCGCTTGCAACCAAACTAGAGGCCATCATTAATGCAAAAAAATTTGAGTTCTTAAAGAAGAAGAGAAGCGAGTCTATGTTTTCTTACTAGGTATTAGGGTCAGATTCACCAGGTCTACTAGGACTACCAGGTCTACACAGGTTCTACTAGTGTAGAGTCTGACCTTAACACCTAGTAAGAAAACAAAGACTCACTTTTAGCGAATTTCCTTTAGAAATTCGCCTAATGGGATAGGCGTCATGGCGGAATTCGAACCTCGGACCACGACACAAACCGTTTCAGAGGTCCCTTATGACGAAAAAAAATTTTCGCGAGATTATATTATATATATATATATATTATATAATATATATATTATATATATATATATATATATATATATATATATATATATATATATATATATATATATATATATATATATATATATATATATATATATTATATATATATATATATATATATATATATTATATATATATATATATATATATTATATATATATATATATTATATATATATTATATATATATTTATATTATATATATTATATATATATTATTATATATATTATTTATATTATATATATATATATATTATTATATATATATATATATATATATATATATATATATATATATATATATATATATATATATTATATATATATATATATCTATATATATATATATATATATATATATATATATATATATATATATATATATATATATATATATATATATATATATATATATTATATATGTATATATATATATAATATATTATATTATATATGTATGTATGTATCTAGACACTTTCTTGTAACACTCTATCTTTTTCGAACGGATTATATTTTTTAACAAACTTGGTAGCAAAAAAAATCAGCTTTGGGAGGGACACGAACCCTATTGAAAACCAGGTTTTGTGACGTCATCAACCCGGTTTGCTGAGTCTGCGAAATTTTCAAAAAATCGGCAAAAATTCAGGGTTAATATTTTTTGCCGCGAAAAAGGTCATATTTATGTTTTTTGAGACGCTGAATCGAATGAAACCGGTCCGAAGTCGATACGATCATTCTAAGTGACCTAAAATCGAAAAAACCATTGTAAACGACGAAAACCAAAATTTAGGTCGATAAAAAATTAAATTTCGAGTAGGGTGTCGTTTTTCTATGTAATTTTGGGCGCTGAATCAAATGAACCCGTCCGAAGTCGATACGACCACTTTAAGTTACCAAAAAGTCGAAAAAACCACAAAATTATAGAAAACCAAAATTACGGTCGTTGAAAATTAAATTTCGAGTAGGGTGTCGTTTCTATGTTTTGGGTCTCTGAGTTGAATACCAGTGGTCCGGAGTCAATAACGACCACTCAAAACTCAGGTACCTGGGTTCAAATCCCTGGAAGGGTCGATTAATTTTTATCGTTTTTTTTTTTTAACTTAATATAAGTTTACAACTAGAAATAATTCTGGCGCGTGGTCCGCATGTCGGGGAATTTCCTTTGGATGCGTGCACTCAAACCCAGAGTACCTGGGTTCAAATCCTAGTAGGACAAATTTTTTATTGTTTTTTTTACCTAATATAAGTTTACAACTAGAAAATAATTCTGGCGCGGTGGTCGCATGTCGGCGAATTTCCTTTGGATTGCGTGTTTCCGTGCTTTTTACATTATATAAGTTTTCAACTACTAAATACAATAATTCCGCGCGGTGGTCCGCTGTCGGGCGAAATTTCATTTATTATGGCGTGTTTCTGTGCTAAACAATCCTTTCTTTGCTTATGCAAGAACCATGCCCATAGCGTGGTTCCGGTTCATGCTTTAGACCTAAGCAGTTACTCAATTGTCAAGCACTGCTCGTAACTCATTTTGTCTGTATTTTCAAAGGAAATGCGCTAAAAACCTTAAAGATAACTGACTAAGCTTATAAGATAGTAACTAAGCTTTAAACTAGTGCAAATAATAGTGCGTACTTTTCTAATTTAAGAAGGCATAGTTTTGTACAACCACCGGGTAATTATGCGCATTTCCTTTGGAAAATACGACAAAATGAGTTACGAGCAGTGCTTGAACAATTGAGTAAACTGCTTAGGTTCTAAAGCATGAACCGGAACCGCGCTATGGGCATGGTTCTTGCATAAGCAAGAAATGGATTGTTTAGCACGGAAACACGCATAATAAATGAAATTCGCCCGACAGCGGACCACCGCGCCGGAATTATTTATTTAGTAGTTGAAAACTTATATAATGTAAAAAGCACGGAAACACGCATCCAAAGGAAATTCGCCCGACATGCGGACCACCGCGCCAGAATTTTTTTCTTCTTTAACATCTCAAGGGTTTTGCACTGATGATGGCCTCTAGTTAGATTGAAAACACTTTGCCAGATAAAGTTTTTGTGTTGTGGAGAGACTTCTTTTCTTCCATTATTTATGATGGACTCTATTCACGCTCATTCTACTAACGCAAAATTAAACGTAACTTTATTCAAAATTAAGAATAATTTTTGTTCTAAGTATGTTGCAAGCAAAAGCATTATTTTAACTTTGTTAATTAAACACTAACAACTATCAAAGTATGCTTCATTGTTGTTTCAGACGGTAATAATACGAACAAAATATTTTAAAGTGCTAATTATCAGCGAAGAGTCCAATGAACTAGGACTCACAAGTTGATGTGATAATTGTGTTATTCTAACAATGCAGTAATTCATGAGCAGGAACAATGGATTTTTACTTAAAAATAAATAGCGTTTTGTTTTTAAAAACTGGTTAGTTTCCTTGATGGACTAACTCTTTACCTTCACTAAAGTATGGTATCGTTTACTAACCTAACCTTCGATAATTTAGTATCGTACTCAACCTTCGATAATGTATTTGGTGTTTTTATTCATCAACTTCGCTTAAGTATTTGGAATTTAAAGTCTGTCTTGGTGTCATTTAACCTCCAATAAGTATTTGGTGTGTTTAACTTATAAAGTATTTGGTCTTGGTGTATTCAACTCGATAAATCTTTGGTGTTGGTGTATCTCCTTCGATAAAGTGTTTGGTCTTGGTGTATTCAACCTTCGATAAAGTATTTGGTGTTGGTGTTTCAACCTTCGATAAAGTATTTGGTGTTGGTGTATTCAACCTTCAATAAAGTATATGGTCTTGGTGTATTCAACCTTCGATTAAGTATTTGGTCTTGGTGTATTCAACCTTCGATAAAGTATTTGGTCTTGGTGTATTCAACCTTCGATAAAGTATTTGTCAATGTATTCAACCTTCGATAAAGTATTTGGTGTTGGTATCGTATTCAACCTTCGATAAAGTATTTGGTGTTGGTCTATTCAACCTTCGATAAAGTATTTGTCAATGTATTCAACCTTCGATAAAGTATTTTGGTCGTACTTGACCTTCGACCGTACATGAAATAAATACTCGTACTGACGGCAATTTAAGTTATATTAACACAAATAACCTGCTGGTGGCGTAACAATTCGTTATAAAGAAGGGAGGGAGCTCGATTTCGAATTTAGCTTAATCTGAAATGATTTTTCCAGTCAAATTTTAATGATATGCTTTAAATCATAATATTTTATTCATATAATTATGTTGTGAGTTGTCAATCTCTCACCCTCTTCTACTGAGTAATTGAATGAAAAAATTGATCAATCGTGGTAATAATATTGTGTAGAAATTACATAAAAGATAGATTCACACACACACAACCACACAGATATATATATATTATATAATATATATATATATATATATATATATATATAATATATATATATATAATATATAATTATATATCGCAACTTAACCTAGCATGCAGAAAATAAATTAAACACATGCCGTGTACTTTTCGTACATTGAAATTTAAAAATGAATCTCCAAAATAATAAGCATTAAAGTTAAAGTAAAAATATATTTTTACATATATATAAATATATTTTTGAAATTATGCATACATTTTTTTAGTAATCTTTATATTTTATTTTATAGCATTTGATGCATAAAATTACTTTTATACTATGAGAGTTAACTAAATTTATATAGGGCTTAAGTAGTTAAAGATAGTGAGAGGGGGTTATACTCGGATGGGTTGTTGTTGTTGACATAAAATTCAGATTAATAATTTAATTATCACAGGAGTTTCGCAACACCATTCATTATTTCTTGCTTATTGAAACGTTAAAATCGAAATAATGTAATTTAAGTCCTGCCGCAAAATGTATCATCTGGGTCCTGGCTTTAATTGTCGCACACACAATATTTTTAAGTATGTACTTCAAAATTATTCAAAAATTAGCGTCCAAATTTAAAAATTTTGGTATGAAATTTCTAATTGTATATTTGTTTTGTTAAAGATCCTAGAAGTTCCACACCGGCTCTAACTACTAAAATAAACAAGTCTTTTGTTTATTCTCGTCACGTCTTGCTCTTCCCGCCATGTTCTTGTAATAAAATGTAATTTGCTCTCTAAAACTACCTTCTCTAATAGATTCAATAATAATTTACATTTTCTTTTCAACTCAACCAACAATTAAAGGTATAAATAGGAATTATGTTAGAAGGGATAACTTTTAAATAATAAATAAATAGTTTACTTTGTATGCTTTTTTGAACATTTCAAAACAACCAATCATAGTTTTCAAACAAGTTTAGGCATTAATAAAAATTTGCTAAATTTAAATTTTATCAACTTTTGAATTGAAAACATAAGCGCAAAAATCGATTCGTATTAAATTTAATTCATATCGGGTAGTGACAATCTTTAATACATCTTTCCCTATTTATTATTTCTTGGATCTACTCAGTTCAGAGTCCAAGACTATCATACTTTTGGAGACATTTCAATAAGAAGTAATGAAGTGAAAGAGATAAGTCTTCTAGCTAAGCCCGCGATAATAAGAATGAGGCTTCAGCCGTTTTGCTTGATTGATTTAAAACATCTTTAGAGGCATGAAACATGTATTTCTTATTCCAAGCAAGTTTTCTTAAGTGCTAATTAGAATAAACATAAGATGCAATTGTATATTTGAATATGTTAGTAACGAAACGTCACATAGTTTCTACCTGTTTTTACATTAGATAGGAAAAAAGTGGCAAAAGAAACTTAATTTCTAACAAAGAGAAAATTTTAAGTAATGACTTCACCATTATCGCAAATCTTTATTTTATCAAAAAGTAATGTTAGAAAAGAACAAAATAAAATATATCTACCTGGAAGTTCGGGTATATGTGAGTCATTGTTTTTATGTGATGATTTATGATGCCTGTGATGTCGCCTGTGATGCCTTTTACCACTGCCTGGTAAGTGAACTCCAACATATATTGAATGAGCTCGATGACCTGAAACAATTAAGTAAATATGTCGATTTAGGACAGAAAAATAGTGCCTACCAATAATATATCGGAGGATTAAAACAGAAAATTAAAATGACATTGAGATGTACAAGTGGCACGAAATAGTACGAGTAAGCAAGACCCTGCCAGAGTAAGGCGGTTATCGTGTGCAATAACGCCACGATTAATTACAACGCGTAATTTTTTCTATAAGACCAGATCTTAAATTTTATTGCTGTCAGATGACAAAAATAAAAGGGGCAAATTAAAGATGAGATCATTGTATCGCCAATAATAAAAATGAGTAAAATATGAATAAAAATTAATTTACTTTTCGTCACACTTGAGCTGTTTAACTACTCATTATAATTGAAATCGATGCCTAATTAAGTAATTAATATAAGTATTAATATCAAATATTAAGGCGGAGAAGCAGGGAAGAGTTCAAAAGAAATTATAATGGTCTTAAGTACGCCAAGAAAATAAGCTTGTAAACCTTGCTCTAAAACTAGTATTTCACTTTTAAGAATATCTGTTGAATAATGACATTTATACGTCTTTTAGACGTTAGTAAAACCCGGAGAACAGTCCGATTCAGTCGAAATTCGGCATAAGTGTATCCCTTTATATAATAATAAAGTATGCCAAGTTTCATACTTATACGGTAAGCACATCCCGATTTTGTCAAATTATTTGTGTTAAGCAGCAGAGAGCATGGTCAGAAGGTAGAAGGTGGCCGCTGGAATTAAAAATGAACTATCCTGTCCAGGGAAACGAGTCCAAACATATATTTAATTATAAATTAGTTGGTTTCCATATTCTGAGGACGAGCGAAGCGAACCCGAAATAAGTTGTGAGGATGAGCGCAGCTAATTCGTAATATTAAAGAAATGTTAAAAATTTAGGAAAAATTGTTTAAATTTATTTTTAAGTAGAGAATTAACAAAAATAAAATTGGCGAACTATTTTTGTGTCAACTGTATAATATTTGAATGTCTAACTTGAGAGATACTATTATCATGCAAATTACTGAAAGCAACTAAATATTCTCTGTTCCTAAAAGGATTAATCAGCTTGACGTCATGAAGCTAGCTCAAAAATAGATTCTTTATTCACAAGTATGTTAATGAGAGTTTTAGAATGATAAATAAATTGGAACGGTAACACGAAAGGAAACAAGAAAATGTTAATTGATTGAGGCCTATCACTATCATAACACTTTGAGCGAATTTCCAAAGGGAAAATGAGCTTATGAGGTTGGGTCATGAAAAGGGGTGAAGAGGGGGGAGAGGGGTTTTTTTAAATGAGAAAGCCAAAGGCTTCTTGTTTTATAACTAAAGCCTCTTTTTAGCAGATGAAATATCATTTTTTGAAAGTCATTCCATGTCAAATCATTATAAAAAAGTGCATTTTAGACTCGATGGCACAGATTTTAATAAAATTTGGCTGACAGGTAAACACCTAAGACAGAACAAAAAATCAGATTTTTATCCCAATTATAGAAGGCATATTGTTCGCGTAATATGTTAAATTTTTCATAATTTGTTATTTCTTGATATTAATTTGATTTTCTTATTCATAAAAATGTCCTATTAAGTGTCTTTTTTGTAATATGGAAGAACCAACTGAGCTGAATTTAGGGGGTTTCTTCTTTTTAATGGTGCTTACCTGTCTATTTTCTTACAAAATTAGGGGTGAAGCAAGTTTTTATCGGTAGAAGTGTTGATTTGATAAGGAATGACCATAAAAGTAAGAAATTTTCAATACATCTTATAATTACGCAATTTTTGTGTATTATCATATTATTTTTTTCTCATGTATTGTTTTTCTTAATTAACTTAATTATTGTATATTTGAGTGTAATACGGCAGTGTTACGGTATTGTATTAGACGAATCTAATACTCGCATTCTATGACGTTCTTTGAAAGAAAAATCAATGTTGGTAATACAATGAAAAAGCTTGTGTCAATTCTGATTGAGAATAATACAGATAAAAACGTCTAGACTATACACAATAACAAAAAAATACAGTACACAATAAAAAAAAATTAACAACAGAACGAAATAATAATAATATAAAAACAAAGAATAGAAATGAAAACTGTAAAAAATAAATTTGTTTTTGGGAAAAATTATTTATTATTTTACAACAAAAAAAAATAAATACAAGAAAGAATAAGTTCTCTCCAAAAAATAAATAATAGCATAGTAGAAAACAAACAGTTAGCTATAAGTATAAGTAGCAACAATCAGAGAATGTAATGAAATAGCACTGATTACTTCAGTTGGAAATTTTTAAAATAAATGCTCTATTAGGAGTTTGAAAATCATATTTCTCAAAATAAATTAGTAAATATTAACTGAAGAGGTTAATGGACTGTTGATAATAATTATAAACAATTTATTGAAGACTAAAGTCCTTACAAAAAAATGTTATATTTTAAACATTTATCTGCCTCATTGGCAATGATCGTATTGGGCCTTGATTTTGACACAGGCTTTGATTTTCAGCCCGGGCTATGCTTTAAGATTATATGAATACTATTTGTATTAAAAACTTTGCAAACTTTAATTAATTCTTAGAGGATAGTAGATGCAACCCAACTGAGAATGTTCCTGCAGGGTGAATACCCTGATGGATCGAAATGCCCTAAAACATAGTTTTTTTTTATTTCTTTTACAGAGTTATTAAACTTTTGCAGAGTGATACTTTGTATCATCAGTAGTAGAATCTAACATAAACTATTCCAGCACCAGATTAACAAAATATTAATAACCATACACCCCACATACCTGGTTTTGGTATAACTTTAAATATTGTTTTGTTTTAAAATAATGGTGTCTATGGTTATTAATATTTTGTTCATTTGAAGCTGGAATAGTAGGTGTTGGGTTCTACTACTGACGATGCTGAATTTCTTTACTCCGTGAAACATTTAGTATGTATTTTTTATATTAGAACTGCAGTCTTTAATAACTAAACAATTAACAACCTAAAACACAAAAAAATATGGAGAATTGAAAAAGAACCTTATTTTTTAATTTAATTAAAAAGTTTTTTTGAAAGTATACATCTTTCAAAATAAGAGTCAATATCACTTTAAAAAAGCACTAATTAAAATTTAATTAATAAATACCTTGATAATAAACGTAAGAATAAATTGGATGGATGCAATTTAAATTACTCATTTTAATAAGCTCTTTACAAAATTACATACATACATTACATAAGTTTAAATAGTTATGTTCATTTTATTTCAATTAAAAATTTCAAATTGTAAAGTATAATTTTAAAACGAACTGCACGTTTAAAAACGAAAGAAAATAACTGAACAGGCTATGTATCAACAGCAGTTATATATATTTAAAATGCCTTCTAGAAAAGGCTGTCAGATTGTCACAACGTAGATGATATAGAGGTTCACAATACAATCGTACATTGCATTGCTCAAATAATGTATGATAAGATATATCCTAAACTAAATACAAAAATTTTCTTCCGCTTTAAAACTTTCAACGGATTTCAATTTAATTAATATCACTTATACATGATATGTAAAAATGATACCATGAATACCATTAAATGATAACATATGCTCTTCTCAACAGGTTGGTTGAGTATAAATATTGTACTCTACCATAGACATACGCTAAATTCAGATTCCCGAAGATCTCCATTTGAGTTGTACGGACCCCCAGGGATCACACTTTGTGTATGCCTGTACTAAAATAATATATAAACCAAGTAGGGAAATTCCAACACCTAAACAAGCTAAAAAATTAGACATGCGTGATCAGGTAATGGTTGGCTCAAAAATATAAAAATCGGTAAAGTTGTAATAACTGGGTATGAGCCCTCTAGTGTGTGTTCCATTTTATTGGCAACACTGATAATATTAGTCGAGTTTACTAGTAGTAGAGGTAGAGTATAATAGTAGTAGAGGTAGAGCGAAGGTTAAGCCTGGTGGGTACATAAAACCTTTGGGCCCTTTTCTCTATCCCCGAAGTTATCCACCTTTAACTTCTTTACCTCCACTATTATATCATTATTAAACGTCCTGAATGACACAGGTGGGGAGGTCCTGCTTATCAGTTCCTTCTCGTGTAGTAAATTTCCTCTTGTTCAAAAACTTGAAACCTCAAAGTCTTTCCTAACATGACCCATAATAATAAAATGACAGGCAATTTCTTCATTATAATCTTCACATACTGCTCATGTGGAATTCTCAACTGCCTTCATTATAAGGGCAGATGTCTTTCTAGCCAGTAACTATTCAGGACTCCTACCATTGGTCTAAGACTAAACTTACTAAGGCAAAAAAAGCCTATAGATTTTCTCCTATCAACGTAAAAAATGCAATTTTGTCTACACAGGAAATTGAATACATTTAGCTAAGAAATTATATTAGATATTTTTAGAATTTAGACTGATAAGCTCACGTACCTTAAAGGCGTTTATATAGTATTAAAGGCTCCATTTATATTGTAACGGTATATTAAGAATTATATTTAGAAGAATTGAAATAACGATACTGTATTGCAACAAATCTGAGATACACAGCTAGAAGTAAGTAAATAGTATTTGTTTTATAATTAAACTGAGCAAGAGTACATAAAGAAAGTCTCCATATAGATCACATATACGTGATATTTGATTATAGATATTGTATATTTTCCTTATAATAGTCGAATTCGCGCTTTTGTGACTTATAGATTAGATCTGTTATAATATAAATTCTGTCTTATATTTTTATTGGACAACTTATGTGATAATGTATTAAGACTCAGTAATTTACTTGTTGTTATCGTACCTTATACGATTTTTGTTGTATTTAGTCTATCTTTCTATTATGGGATGCCTTGTGTATGTGGCTAGTGTTAAGTTTAATATCTTCTGTAGTTAAATTCTGGGAAATAATTCTTACAATTAAATTTAGTTAAGAACACTAAAAAACATAAAAGAACTTATAGTAAAGGTAAAATCTACTGGGATTTTTTGTGTCAAGATTTGAGAGTAATACAAGTATCTCATTCAATATTTTAAGTGTTGGTGTGCATTTAACTTTCTAGTTGTAAAGGCAAGTAGGTGTAAGGATAGTATATCTCTCGCATGTGGCGTGTTCTACACCATACCATGGAGTGTGGGTAGTAAACAGAGCTAAGTGGTGGCTATTCCAGAGATTGATCATTTTAAGATACAGGCTGCTATCTAAAGACTTCATTGTTTTATCAGGCCACGATTGGTATAGTCACAGCACGCGTTATCTCATTTAAATTATGGACTGTGTGCTATTCACGAATAACGCGGACCTCTCGTGCTCTGCTCAGGGCCCTGTTCTCAAATACTGATACTCACTTGAAATGGTGTATGTTTAATTTGATGGTTGTGAAAATCATATTAGTGTTGGTAATTGCGAATGCTCTTCTCCACAGATATTAAAGTTTTTCTCTTTGAGTATATATAATAAGACGATCGTGTGTACTCAACAGTGTTGGGTGTAGAATGAAGTTGCGCCTCTCGCACGGTGTCGGTGATATAAGCCACGCAATTCTAACAAAGACATCAAAAGGCTCGCGCCTATAATAAAATATTGTTTTAGTTACTTTTTTTCTACTGTGGATTGACCTTTTTATTATTGAAGTACATATTTTATTATTATCTATAAACTTTCAATTTTATAATTTAACTCGATAATTTTAAATCTCAGCTGTACCATGTGTAAATGGATTTTTAATAACTAGACATTTGTAAGGGTGGTCATATTATTTAGGATTAATCCAACTCTCACGAAATCACCGAGACAGCACAAGATGGAGCAAGATAACGATATACCATAAACAATAATAATACACACTGTGTGTGTAGAGCGGTATTTAGCCAACTAGTATTGTATACACAAAAGAGTATACGTCACTAGTATGTCTTCACTCACACATACTTAGATAACTTTAGCTCAACGACTCTCATATTGTAGATGATATGTATATGGCCTATGTATATAATGCATCTGTTTTGTGACGCTTTACGACCCGTTATTCACCTTAAACTCACTTTTTTTTTATATGATTTTGTATCTTAAGACTTTTTTTTAGTGAGTGTTAGCACACGTTGGTTACCGATATAATCCGCGAATTAATGATGATACCGTTTATGTCTTTTGTCTATATTTTTCGCACTAGAGTTTGTATTTTTGTTTTTACTCGATATGTGTTTTGTTGATATTTGTGCTATGTAATCATCTTATTTTATGTGAAGTGTAAAAGTGGGGTCTGCAGATGTTATTAACTTAATAGTGTAATGTGGTGTGTTTAAAGATGTGTGTTAATCGATGAGTAGTTGTCTAATATAATATGATGAATTAAATTGAGTAGAAGAAATACCTCGAAATCTGATGACAGCGTCAGCATCTAATATTTTTTTGTACGGCGTATTATTGTTATTTTATATTATGTTTCATATTGTTTCATTATTAATTATTGTGTGTGTGTTTAATAGAATGGTGAAATGTTTTTCATTTGTAATAATAGTATGTCTGAGAATACTTGTATATAACTAATAAGTTTAGTACAATTTTAATTTATAATTGTGCAAATAGATTTTGCACGACGAGTCTTGCTCTTTTAGTGCCTTCTGTAATTATAGACTAGTAATTGGTGCATACTCACGTCTACTCGACTTATGTTTATGTAAAGTATCGTACTCGTTAACTGAGCTTGTAAAACAGATAAAGCAAATATAGTTACCTCATTACAAATAATAAACGTCTTCGTAATTTCGATAAACAAGGCAATGCTCAGTGTGCTTCCGTGGACACCAGGGAAAAAATAATGTTTATCCTCTCAGAAGATAAGCTATTTCCTTATAGCCACTCACATTATTAATAATTAACTTATCCCAAAACACACTTGTGAGTTCAGCTCCTGTTATCTGACGTGTGATAAAGAATAGATTAATGAATGTCAATAGTAACGACTCAAGTTGCAGAGTAATTATAAATATATCGCTAATTGATAAGGTTTTAAGTATTGAAGATCTATGTTGTGACGTAAGATGTGATAATTGTATTACAAAGCTGAAAATACGAAAACAGAAGGGGACACTACAGCAGCGCCTCATTACGAGAATTTAGATACTGACGAAAGTAGCTCGAGTAATAGATGAGACCCGTGTCCATAAATCCTAGACCATTGTTTAGAATGAGAAATGTCTGCTCTGGACAAATATTTATTCAACTGTGTCACTTGTGTCGTAAATATACTATCATAACTTTCAGTTGCTGAATTATACATACCAAGTGTCAAT
Source organism: Microvelia longipes (assembly GCA_018340805.1). NCBI lineage: Eukaryota > Metazoa > Arthropoda > Insecta > Hemiptera > Veliidae > Microvelia > Microvelia longipes. The sequence continues at coordinate 35,642,160 of JACMZG010001863.1, forward strand.
GGCATACGCTTTCTATCTAAGTTCTATACAAGCCGCTTGTATAGCATTGTATAAGCGAAGCCCTCTTAAATAACTTTACACTCTCTTCAGCGATCAATAGTCTATATTTGTATATATAAAATGGGCTCGCTCGCGTTATCCTAATAGAGAGTCGCAAACGAGACCTATGGCATTCGTGAGGAAGTTACATAAATAGTTTAATCGCTTATTCACAATATTAGTACAAAATCATACACGTTTTGTTAAAATACATACTAACGTTTATCCATGTACAGACACCGACCATAACTAAGACCACAACTAAACAGATGATAGAGATTGACCTTAAAATAAAAGCGTCAGGTGAACAATGTCAGATTCATCAAGATTAATTCATTTAAAAACGGCTTTAGACTTCAGAAAATTGTCTTTTCCCTCATTATGTGACTCATGCTAATTCAAAATATGGCAAGTTCGTTACCACATTCGTAAACTTTGAAAAGTAAATATCGAGATACGATAATATAGAGGGCTTGGGAAATGTTATCAAACAAAGAAATTTGACATCAATATTACCCTATAAAGGTAAATTTTAACCAAGTTTTTAACAGATTTTTTTTTAAATACGTGTTCCATTAACAAGTCCATTTTTGAATGTCCAGGACTATATTTTCCCCGTATTTTTAAGAGTTTAATAATAGTAGATCAAAAATGTTCCATTTAGTACAATAGTCTAGCAACCAACTAATACTGTTACCTAGCACTTTATTTAAAAATGCCAAACGTTTGACAAATCGGGCATTTTCTAATTGCAGTACATGAAGTTTCTTTGGCTGTAAAATAGCAATATCCTCAAACCGGAATTTTTTTTATTTTATTTGTTATTGCGATGCTTTTTATTGTAAGAGCCATAAATTGTGATGTTTTTAATAAGCTAAATTATGTAACTAGCTTTAATTTTCCCATATCTTTTTTGAAAGAGGAAACTTCAACAAATTTTCTCTTTACAAGGAAAACTACCCAATTTAATTACATCCCATTTTTAATTACATTATTAAATTTAGCATTTTTTGTCTTTAATTCTACGTTATGTATTATGAATTCTACGATATAAACACAAGGAAGTAGCCTAAAAAGTTACTTTTCTTTTGTATTTTCTCTCTCCCCAAAATACTGTCTAAGTTAAAAACTTTCAAAAACTTTCCAGATTTATATAGACAAAAGTTTCCTTATCACGAAAATGTAAGAAAGATTGCACGAAGAAATTTTCATGAGGATATAACAACCGGAGATCAATCTAATGATGAAATACGAGGTTTTTATATTCCGTAGATGTACTTAATTTTACGAAACATTACACTTTTGGCAGCATGATATTTGTACTTTGCACAAGAAAGCGTGTAAGGTTGGTTTGGAAATAAATTACAGCCAATAGGCCGCTTTAGCAGCTTCGCGACCACATTTTTGTTGTCTCGTATTATTCTTTGTTGCTCCTTTTTTTCTTCAAATATTGTAAATATATATACGCTAGTAACATTGTAATCGCTTTGTAAACAAATATAAAAATCAATATATGAGACATAAAATTTAATTTATCATGAACAAATTCATTCGTGGCTTAAAATTAACTTTTAAAATATATATCATACAAATAGGGTCGTCCATGAATTTTATTAAACATTATCGATTCTATAACCGTAGTTCTAAAGGTACTTTACTAAAAATTTGGCACGGTTGTAAATAGTAATGATAGCTACCACTTGATTTAATAAAAAAAGTGTTTCCACTCTTCCATCATTATTAGAAAGTGTGACTGGCAGTGATAGACTATTACAACTTTTTAGTTTTGAAGTAAACTTTCCATACGGCTTTAGATACTTATATAATAAAATAAGCTTCGTGCCAAACCTGGCAGAATATTTTTTAAATATTTGAGTTAATGATCAGTACTATGTGTTTAACCCAAAGAGGCCACCAAGCCTCGTGCTTTCTTCTTGCTTATCAATCCGCTTCTTGCAAATCATTCCAAAAATTAAACAAAAAAAGTTTATTGATTTTGGTCCGACACTAATGATGGTCTCTTCTTAGGTTAAAAGCGTTTGGTATTAAAAACTTATCTTTTGTGGCAAGACTTCTTTTTCTATTACTATTAATGCTCGAACCTAACTTCTTTAAGTTTATAACAGTCATTTAAGTTTATTTTTTTGTCAACTTTACTAACACAATGCATCTACACCGTTATTTAAATTTATTCGTCAGCAAAATTTCTTAGCTTTCAATATTACTTAAAGAAAGGAATGACTTGTGACTGTGACCAATCGATACAAAACCCGAATTAATTAATATCTTTCCATATAAAAGAGAAATAAGTTAGCATACATTAGTATAAGTGGGTTATGTTATCTTATGTAGCTTTAAGGTGTGCTGGTTAAATGACAATACAATATAGTCTTGAGTCATTTCCGTTAATATCTTAACGGATTTACACGTGCCTTCATCCAATTCCTATAAAACACCTACTCTATTTTCTATCTGAAAGATTTAAATGCTTCTTTTTTTTACACTTACGAAACTATAATGACTTTAAAGGTAATTTTTAACTTATACAACAACTAGAGAGAACACTTAATTTATAATATCAATATATTATTTTGTATTGAACTTCCCATGTCAAACACAAGAGCACTGTAGCGTTGTTAAGACGATAAGCTACATTTATTTTAATGATATTTATAAAAAATATTTGTCAGCTTTTAGTCAGAAGTCTCCATATGTTATAAATGAAGAGTCAGCAGCAAGACATTTCGCTCATTTTGCAAATAGCTTAAGCTTCTTCTGTTGTAGAGTATTTGTATTAGAACAATCAATCAATAAGAAATATTTTCTGGTGGAAATTCGCTAATTGCACGTATAAAATCGGTCGTGTAAATGCAGTGAAGGAGGAAAGTTTGGGAAAGACGAAATTTAAACCAAAATTTGGATCTTGTTCCTTTATAATTTCGAACACTTTAAATACTTAATTAAAAATACTTTTGTACTTAAGTATATTAAGTACTTTAATATACTTATACTACTTGTATAAGTGTTTTGTGTTGTTAAGTTACGAGCCGCGTTTATAAGTCATAGGAAAAAACAATGAAATTAAGTGATATAAGAAGTAAAAACTGATTTTTAAATAAAATACATGTCTATTATATAATTGAAATCGTTTCCATATCAATCTAAGAGCATAAAATTAAGTATTTTAGTGCTATGCATAAGCAATAAGGGAACAGTTTTTCCTGGAAGAATACATCACAACCACACAATTTGAATTAAAGTGTTTGTTATCCTGACTCTAAGGATTTGTAAACGATTTCCCTCGAGAGAAAGTCAAAGTTAACGCTCTGATTAATGTTGCTTTAGGGAACAAGGGAGATGTACAAGGAACAATCTTTACCTTAACCCTTAAAGTTTTAACACTTGCCACAGCTTGTTTGTTCTAAATTTATATTAAGTACAACTAAATTTGATTTAAATAGACATGTTAATTCAAATTCTGTATTTCCACTGTTTTTAAAGAGGTATATAATTAAAATAAAGTTTTAAGCATTATTAAACAAAATATCTTTGTTATCTTTGATCAAATGTGAAGAAATAGAATTTTTATGTGATTGGAATTTTTGAGAGGATTTTCTACTAAAACGTTAAATTAGATACCGTATAAATGCAGACTACAATGCGGAAGACCTCACTATATTTGACCTACTAAGAAAAGGGTCGATTCACACTTAAAGTTGCGTGAGTCGCACTAAACTATAAAAACACTATATTTCTTTGAATCTATGATTCTGTTAACAATGTTTAGGGAATCCCTACCTAGAGACAACCCTAGGTTGTACTCTAACAATCCCTAGGTAGGGAGTAGAATAAGTCAAATTTTAAAAATAACAATTCATATTGTACCAATTCATATTGTACCAATTCATTTCACTACCTGTAAATATTTAATTTTAAATGATAAGGGGATTTAATTTCAAAGCCTAAACGTAATGGGTCCGGGACCTCAGAATCAACCCCTACGGACCCCAAATGTTCCTTTCTTATTAGGAAGCTTGGGGGGGGGGGCATAACATTAAATTGTCGCATTAAATAGGGCCCATCATAAAAACAATATATCATTAACATATCAATCTAAAAATTGTAATATTTTATCGTTCAACCTTCCTTTTATTATTTGATATAACTACATTAATTTTATTTCATTTATTATTTTTATTTTTTTTTTAAAGAAAGAAATCTGAATGGAGTCCCAAGTCAGAACCGAATAATTTTTGTAAGTTTATGGTCAACATTTTTATAATTTATTATTATAATGGCAAATAATTATGTATATATATGTATATATATGTATATATATATATATGTATATATGTTATATATATGTATATATGTATATATATGTATATGTATATGTATATAATATATATATATATATATATATATATATATATATATATATATATATTATATATATATATATATGATATAACTAGGATTGCTCATCCTTATAAGGCCCATAGTCCTAATTTGTACCATTTATACCCCTTTCCTTGTAAAAAACAAAACATGGGGTAAAATCCTATTAATATCAAATTAAATAGATCAAATTATTACTCACATAAATTACATTATTTCTCTCTTGTCAGTTCATTCTATTCTAAAAATGAAGCAAATCTAGTAAATTACGTGTAAGATGTAGGTAACAGTTTAAGCATAATGACATTTAGCAATTTTTCTTCTATTTTTGATCTCTTTTATATATTGTTTTACCATAAAGAAATTAGTCGTTACATAATGGTTCCAAGTCAATGCAAGGTCGATAAATTAGGTCACTGTATTAAAGAGACCTAATTTATCGATAACCCTAATATAGGTCTATAAGATATCAATTTTCTTATATAATATGTATCGCATGTGGATAAAAAAATATTTTTCTTTGAGTGTAAAACAAGAAGTATATAAGTATAAAGTGGCCGAAATCAAATGACAAGAATATTCATGTCATTTTAAGAAGATTAAATCGACGTGTTTATTATGATGAGTAAATAATAGCGAATTATCTTTCGAAAACTTCTCCAATGCTATAGACGTTATGGCGGGAGTGGAACCTCGGACCATGAATTCTTGACAAATCATAACATTCTGGATGTATTTATTTCATTTTTAATACAATGGTTTTACTTCTAAATCGATACATCATTGCTATTAATTTATTATAAATAAATCATTTTTTGTTTGAATATTCGAAAAAAAATTATACGTGAATTTCCTAAAATTATCACTTCTATTTTCATAAAAAAATAAATGGTATAAAACACTTGTTTTAAACAGAAAAAACAAATACATTTTTCTTTTAAAATAAACAAAATAAAGAAAGAATAACAAACATTTTTTTATGAACTAATAAAATGTAAATGCTTTATTTTTTCTACAAATAACATACAAAATTTTTACTTTCCAAAAATCATACGAGCACATAAAATGCAAAATTGTTTATAAAGATATAATAGAGGAGCTATAATTATTTTTAACACTTAACATTCTGGCTAAGTGTAAATAGAATACTTCAAATTTGTTCATAAAAATGTGTTAAATTTTTTGTTAACATAATTATATAGTAAACACTTTATCTCTCCTTGAATCGAAAATGTCTATTCTAATTACTTTCCCATCCTAAGGGAGGAAAAAACTATAGAGATATATACTAGAGGGGGCATAGCCTATGTTAGATACATTAAGAGGCCTGAAAATCGCTTTGGGGCTCTCAGGGGCACTGTGTAATCTCATAGAAATCTGCTTCATAGGTAAGAGAAGGTTATTATTAATACATTTATTTCGGTTTCCAGCACATTGCTAGTGTTTGATTTGTATTTTTAACTTTTACTTCAAGGTATTGTAATTTTGTATTGATTATTTGATAATATTTATATACGAAGGTAGTCAGGTTGCTTTTTAGATGTTTTAAAATTTAACCTATTAATTTAACCTATTTTACCTATTAATTTAACCTATTGAGAAGGTTACAATAGGTTCTATAAGAAGTGCATAATTGGTGATGATAAGTTATTGACCATTTAGTCTTTGGTTAAAGTTTGAAGATATAAAATATTCTAGTCACAAGCAGCTATTGAATACTAGTTAACAAGTCCTAGATAAAATTTAAGGCTCAACATGGATCAAAGCATTTCTGGTCTCGGTTAGTTACGCTTGCTATTAATTCCGCGGGAGCCTACTATTCTTTTCGGGATAATGGCCTCAGTAGCAAATGCAGTTTTCTCTTACAGAGAAAACTGGTTATATATTACTTGGTTTATATGTTACTTTACCGAAACCTTAAAAATCACAATATCCTATATCTTGAGTTTATAAAATATTAATCTCTAGAATTTAAAATACAGAAAAATATTAATTTTATCAAATCTAGAAGAAAAAAGTTGAAAAAAGCGATTTTAATGGTCTAGAATCCACAAAATAGTGCGTATATAGAATAATTAATGCTATGTCATCATGAGTCTAGAATGAGACTGTCGATTTTATTCACAAGCCTCCTCTAGGTTTCCAAACATTATTTTTTGTTTTAGTAGATTTATGTCTTGTAAGCACATATCAATACAAACAGGGAATAGAGAGAAATTAATTACTGTAAGTTATTACTATGAAAAGAAAAAACTAAGAATAATTTTAAGAACTTTGACACCAACGTAATAAAAGTTATAACTATCTCAAACATTAGTATTAAAAATAATTAATTTGTTATTTTAGTTAAATAAAAATGATTAAAATGATAAAACTAAAGTAATATGGAGACAAGAGTGTAGCCCGCAACTGTGCACGGAATAGATGATTTGACTCTGGTTAAATATAATTTTTTTATTGTATTTAAACTTGTTATGCAAGTTAAATATATTAATTGATTTAGTATATTAATTTAGTATGTATAGAGTAGCTATATAAACATATTTGTTATGTTAAATACACAAAAATGTACTGCAGCACGTCTTAGGACTCGCTTCACTCGTCTTGAGATAATAAATGCATCACTTTTATTCCTAGAAGCAAGTCCAAAGTGAAGTGGATGAGCTTAGCGAATCTGATTAGGAGAAAAATTTAAGATACCCAGTTTTTTTTATTATGAATTTTACTTATATAGTATTTAGTTTATTTTAATCGATATAATTTATATTATATCGACTTTTTTACCTCTGTTACCAATACACATTGTTTTATACAGATCTTTTATGTCTATGGCATTGAGACTTTTCCCAGGAGGAAAAAAATAAACAGTACTATCTACCTAGACTGAAAAAATAAGCTAAAATCCTTTTTAGGCCAAAAGATGTAGTGGATGGTGCAATAATAAATGTCAAATATTTTTTGGGAAAAAAGTCCGACATTTTTGTATTCAAATTGTATGATTTCAAATAGACGGAGTATAATTTATAAAATACTCCGTTTGTTGTATAAATCTTTACTTAGTTTTAAAAAATAAGTTTATTTCTTTTAATTTTATTTTGGTTGGCTACACTGGGGGACACGGACCCTATTAAACAAAAATGGACGTCTTTCGGTACTTATATGTTGTATTACTTGTTAGATTTATTTCTTTTATTGATTTATATTAGCAGTAATCTTTATGAGTGAGAGTCTAATAAATAGCTCAATAAAAAGTCTTGTGTTGCGTATAATTATTAACACCGTCTTTTATAAGTAGCCGCCTCATGTATTTAGAAATTCAAAGTAGTGATACTTGGGAATTAAATAACATCGTAACATCGTAGTTTAAACACAAGAAAAACAAAACACAAACAAGAAATACAAACTATAAATGCGTGTATTAACTATTATTAGTTATTCTATTAACTAACTATTGTTAGTTATTAGTTAGTCTGTTATACATATAGATTATCAATGAGGCACCAGTTATAACAATATATTAACAAGAGGTACCAGAGTTAATTTTTTCATACCCAAAGTTCTTTAATAAACATTTCAGAATTTATCATTTACAGAATTATTCACTGAAAAAATGTAAAAGAGCTTCTTAAATAGATCTTTCTACCATAAAAGATTCAAATAAACAATGTATTTATACATAAATAATTATTAAATATTAATGTTTTAATCAAAAGTTGATTTAAATTACTATACAATAAAAATAAAAAGGAGTTAAACCCGCAATACAAGTTGATATACATATGAAAACATGAACACTTAACCTGGGTCATAACTACATATTTTCTTATGTATTATTGTTATTTTTTTCAGAGCAAAGATGAGGCGTTGCGGCCTAGACTCTTTTTTAAGGTGAGTTTTAATTTTTATTGTGTTTTCGAACATTATTATGTACGGACTAGTTTAAAAATTTATATTGCATTTTGTGAAATAATTGTTACTATTATTTAATTTTAAGAAAAAAGGAAATGCAATAAGGTATATCACATGTTTTTTGCACAGGTTCTAAACCATATACTGACAAAAGTTTATATTGACAAAAATACAACTTAAAATTACGATTACTATGATTATATTAAAAAACTTTTAATATATATTATTCTTATATTACCAATAAAAATGAATAATTAAAGGGAAAAAAACTCTAATCTCTTGCAAGAGTATAAAAAGTTGAGTGATGCACACAAAACATAAAAGTTTAATTAGCCGCTCGTTTTTAGTAATTTAAACAAACCTAGTATTCAAAGAATCACTTAAACATATTTGTCACTCTATTGGATTGACAAAATATGTTTTCTTCGGGCAGCTGTACAATAGGCACTTTACATCTTCAAAAAAAGTAGGTTAAATGCGTTTTTTATCTTCTGCGACAGTTTCGTAGATTTTAGTGTCAGTGACTGTAAAAACTACGAAACAGCTAAAGGTGAAGTTTCTTAAATGTCCACTAGGTTGGCGCTAGTAGTTTAAAGGTTATGATATAACCTTCCTGGTTCTTTTTTAGTTGATCAAATAAATAATCGAATGTTTTTGTTAAAGAAGTTTTATTATTTTGGGAAAGTAAGTTATTATCAATTATTTATTAATAATTATTATTACCAAATAATCATTGATTGAAAATAAATCCAATAAAATAAATTCAGACATTGAAATACGCAGCCAGAAGTGAAAATTTTGGCCAATGAGACGATCGAAAGAAGTGTACTGGCAAGTTTTTATACATTATACTGATTTTGTTCTAAATAGTTGTTTACTATTACTACGAAAAAAATAGCATATGATACATGACTGGGAATGGATTTTTTTACCTCGGCTCCTTTTACTGTAAATATAGTCGCCACGGTAAAAAAGACCTACACAGTCTTGTAACATAATATACCTACTATTTTACGTAAATTATAAGCAATACATTTTTTATACAACAAAGTAGGAAGCAACGCATTGTCTAGTACCATAAATAGTTAGGTTGTGTTTACAAGGGTAAAACAAGATGTCTGCGCTCATAGGAAAATTTGAGCCAACTCTCTGGTGACAAAAACTACATGCCCTGTCTGACAAAAAATGTTTGTTTCTCTACTTGGTTTATATATTACTTTAGATCAAACTCTTTTAGATATTAAATAAATATCAAAGGTCAAAATAAACGTTATAGATAAATAATTAATTAGGTTTAGGATGAAAATTTACAGGCGAAATATTCAATCAGGTTTTACATAGTTCTTAATTCTATTTCAGAATGATTTTAGTCTCCAATTATAAGTAGCTTATTCGTAAAAAACTATCAAGATATTAAAAAAATGACGATAATTTTATAACATAGTATACGTTGGGCACCTACACCGTTTCCTTTTACTGCTCACGCAAATATCGCTCTTTCTAGTCTACGCAGAAAACACTTTAATAGCAGATGCATAAAATAAGGTTCCTCGTTTGATAGGTACTTTTTGTTAACGAATTGTTAACGATTTAATGATCAACAACGATGTTTATCTATCAATCTTTTGTTGTTTAATCAATAAAACATTATTATTTGATGATAAATAACAAATAACTTGAACATTCATAATTAAGGGTGCATTTCAATAAAAGCGTGATAACTACTTACGCATTTCATTAATATATATAATATATATATATATATATATATATAATATATATATATATCAGACACACACAGACAGACATAGAATCGAGTATTATATAGCAGATAAAGACGTATTATATATTATGTAAACATAAATAATCTTTAAAATTAAGTAAGTCAAGAGGATAAACATAGATTATGAATTATTAAGAATTAAATACTACCGTATATCATTGAAAATGTAAATTAGCCTTTCTCGTTAAATATTTTTCAACAGTTGCCCTCATTTATACAAAATCACTCTTTCTGTCTCAAAAATTGATTGCATACTTGACTCGTTTCCTTGTTTACATTTCGAGACGATTAACTGATTAGACAGAAAAATGGTGATAAAATATTTCATTGAAAAAAAATTATAACAAATAACGCATTATCTTTCTTTTAATATTAATCGTTTATTACTACTTCACTATTTGTACTACTAGTATAAATAACTGCACTATATTACTGCGTTTATTATTACACCTAGATTCTTGCTGTACTACTGATGGAACTACACTTCTACTACATTTATAACTTTAATTTCTTTTTTTGTGCTACAAGTAGAAACTGTACTGTTACGTTGATTACTATTACATACTTGCTATACTATAAGTAGAACAGCACTATTACTAGTACTTACTTGCTGTACTACAAGTAGGAACTACACTACTATTACGTAGATTACTATTGCATACTTGCTATACTATAAGTAGAACAACACTATTACAACGTAGATTGCTAGTAATTACTTGCTGTTCTACAAGTAGGAACTACACTACTGTTACGTAGATAACTACAGCATACTTGATATGCTATAAGTAAAACAACACTCTTACTACGTTGATTGCTAGTACTTACTTGGTGTACTAAAAGTAGAAACTACACTACTATTACGTAGATAACTACAGCATACTTGATATGCTATAAGTAAAACAACACTCTTACTACGTTGATTGCTAGTACTTACTTGGTGTACTAAAAGTAGAAACTACACTACTATTACGTAGATAACTACAGCATACTTGATATACTATAAGTAAAACAACACTCTTACTACTTGATGCTAGTATTACTTGGTGTACTACTAGTAGAAACTACACTACTATCACGTTTATTACTATGAAATACTTTTATACGAACATCACAACAGGTTGTAAGCTAGACAAAGATATCCTCACCGGTAATATTTTCCATCCGAGGAATGTATCGCCTTTACTATGTAAAATTAAAAATTAAAATGAGTAGAGAAAAAAATATTAAAAAGTTTTAATTGTTATACATTAAATATCTCTTTATGGGAACAAAGAGATAAAGTTCCCTAAAAATGATTATAACGTCACAACATCTACTTATTAATTCGTCCATTTAAAATTTTTTATTTCAAGTTAAAACAAGAAGGGAAATATTTCTGTGTAAACTTAGCTTAGATGCACTTATAAGCGTAAGAAGCTAGAACACAGAATATTTCCGAGAAAATCAGAAAATATAGTTATATCCTAATAGTTTAAAAGCTAACCTCAAGGTAAAGAAAAATTAAACAATTTTATTTTTAATTAACATTATTTTAAGAATAGAGCTATAAATTTAATACTAAATAGCTATTAATTTCTTAATATTTGTATCCCGGATTTTCCGCATGGTCTTTCCTCATTTAAACTCTTTGCTTCTCTTTAGCTTCAAATTGGTCAATTACCCTGTTTTATTAATAACTGAATAAATAAATCAATAAAAAAGATTTACACTTATCATAATAGAGATTTTTGGAGAGCTTAAGTAGACTAATATTTAAAAGTAGACTCAATGTCAGATTAAATAAACGATACGCTTAAAAAGGAAATAAAAATTACTAATTATTTAACAACCATAATTAATTTGTAATCAGCACACTCAAAAACATAAACTTCAGCCTTTGTGATAACATAACATAAAACGCAAACATTTGTGTTATTAAGAAAATAAATAACACATACACTCACTAAAGTAGAGTAACATATAAAATACTAATATTCTCTGATATCTAATCAAATATATGTTATTTAAGGTTTAGTGGCTACATAAGCCTAGTTGGATGTGGTTTAAAATGGGCCCTTATATAAAAATAAACAATGCTTTCTTTTATATCTTTTTTAAACAAAGGAAATATAATTAACTGGGGAGATTACAATAGGGTCATACAGTATTTTTATTCACATATTTTATTCCTCTGAATTTTGAAGTACGTTTAGTACCTTAATTTTGAGTACTTTAGTGTAATTGGTTACATTATTTTGTATCCAAAGAATAAATTATTACCTTCTTTGTTTGTTTAAATTCACAAGTCCTTTTGAATTGATCTAGTTATATAAAGTACACTCATCTTTACCATCATTCATAAATTATTATTATAGTATATCACTTTATTAACATTATGTTAAAATATTGTTTTATACGAAATTTTCCTATGATAATTTGGTATTAAACAATATTTCAATTGGATGAGAAGAATTAAATTCAAAAACAGTAATTCTTTTGTTTAATTCAAGAACAATACTTAACAAATGTGACACTTATCATTTACATGTGTAATTATTATGTCAGATAAATTAAATTTTGAAATCAAATACAAATTTTAATGACAAAATGTTTGATGTCAGTTTTGCCAATATAAAATAGTAATATTGTAAAGTAGTTGTTAAAAAATAAAATAAATATAATACGGAGTTAATATAATACATATATTTTTTACTTTTCCTCATTTATACCGTAGGTATATTGGAGAAATATTGTTAAAGAGTAATTTTTTTGGACTGGTATGATATAATATATATATATATATATATTATATATATATATATATATATATATATATATATATATATATTTAAATTTGAAGAGTTATGAAATAAATTAATATATAGGACTGCAGTCTTCAAGAAAAGTATTGTGTTTGCAAAAAAATCCAAAACCGGGATGACTCATGAATTATCCGTTTCAGGTGTTTTAAGGCCTTTTAAGTGGTTTTTACAAAGTTGTTTGAACTTGTAATTTTTTTATTGCGTCATTAACTCGCAAAAAGCAAAAATTTCGAAAAATCATAAAACGAGGAAAAATGTTGTAATCATTTTGAGATTTGGCACGCATATAGGCATATATAAGACTAACATATGTGGCAAGTTTCATCTCATTATCAGTATTATGCTATCTATAAAAGAATTAATGAGAGATAGAAACACTTTATTTACTCACAAAAGTAAAACCTATTGAAAGTGCTCAAGTAGTATCTTTACTGATATCAGAATGTATCAGACTTAGCCATAGACTTAAGTCATATGACTAAACCTATTTTCATTAAAATTGCAACTTTAAACTACCTAAAGCTAATAATTCCTAATTAAATTTAACTAATGTAATTTTCATCATCAATGTAATTATTCTTTATCATTTTCAAGGAAAAATATAATAACTTACAGGGGCTTGAATTAATATATCATTTGAAAGATAAAATTCCATACTTATAATTAGATATAAATTTGTGTATTTAAGGAAATACGCTTATTTCTTTTTTAGAGATTTTAAAAACATGTGTATTACTAATATTTAAAACTAAAAATGAAAATTTTACCTTCAATGTCTGCTTCGTCTAATGGGAGCGGAGTAACCGGAGCTACACACGGCTTTATTTCGTCATCTAATAATTTTTTCGTATCACCCATATCGATAGATAAAATTTATCCAAACCGAACAGTACAAAAGAGCAGGAACGTTTTCATTAACAAGCTCAAATAAGTGGCCCCTTTCGAGGCTATCTAGGCACTAAAATAAATTGTATATTAAAATGTTCAAATTCATGGTTTAAAATAAAGCTGATTATCGCCTTTCAATGTGACCACTATATTTACTTGTCAATTATCATTGAAACTCGAATTCGTTTTAGTCTATAAGGTGTGTTTACACAGCTATCGTCAGACTTATCTTATGTCATATAACTCGAATTAATATTAAATTATTGTTAGTATTTAAAGATAAAATAATTTTTATTAATAGCTTAAATAATAATATTAAAATCATGACTCGGAGTTTGCAAATTGGGTGAATTTTATTTTCTTGCATGATCTTGATATGACAGGACATTTTATGATTTATTGTTTGACTTCTCATAGAAAGTCATTTTTTCTAGATTTGTGCAAAAGGAAATGTAAATGTTTATTTTATAATAATAAAGGCAACCTTACAGAATTATATCTGCACTCATTTAATAGTCAATTTATGACGATTTTGTTTTGTTTTATTTTTCACGATTTTTCTTTAAAACATCTAGAAAAAGCTAATAACACGAAAATAAGAAGTCTGTGGTACCATAGGTGGAGTAAAAATTAGAACGTTAACCTACAACCAGACAGGGGCTTCTAGGCGTAGAGATATATACTAGAGAGGGCATAGCCCATCTTAATACATTGAGAGGCCTGAAACATTATATTGGGGCTCTCAGGGGCAGAGGCGGATTGGCCAGTTAGGACGAAGGCGGCAGCTCTCCTTGGGCCCTTCAGCCAAAAATATATTTAAGGATAAAACAACGAAAATTGTAAAATAATGATAAAGCTGCTTAAAAGGGCTCTAGATATTTATTTATGACTCCTATTCATTATACCTAGACTTTAAAGGCCCCATACAAAGACTAGACCCAATAATAGTTCTTAACATACTTGGTCAGGGCCCTAAAGCAGCAGGAAAGGGCCTTAGGAATTGATGTTTTTTAAGTACGTAAAATATACTTAATTAGATACCTCATTTTTGGTTATTTGAGGTCTCTATTATTTGTAACAGGATCTTTAAGGTGTTATATAGAAGACTTGGGCCACAGGGGGCCCTTAATATTCATGATCAGGGCCCTGAAGCAGCAGAGAAGGACCCTAGAGATTTAACATAAAATAGTTGAATTAAACATTAGAATTATATGAATACACTTAAGTTTTATTTAAGTTCATTAATTTTTTACTAAAGTATACTTTAATTTAATTGAAAAAAAAATTAATTTCATTTAATTTTAATAAATTAAATTTAAATAACTTAGATTAAGCTTGCTATTATTATTAATACTATTTTAGTTAATAGTAGACACATATCATTTGATACTACCGAGTTTTGCAAAACATGAATTGTTGACACAATATAATTGTGCGAGAGACACCTAGGAAATGTATCGAGCATAAGGCAATGTTACATCTGGGAACTGTTCCATCATTCGACATTCGTCATTATTGATGGCTCGACATAATGTCATGTCCCACACTATTTCATTACAAGCCTGAA
Source organism: Microvelia longipes (assembly GCA_018340805.1). Classification (NCBI taxonomy): domain Eukaryota; kingdom Metazoa; phylum Arthropoda; class Insecta; order Hemiptera; family Veliidae; genus Microvelia; species Microvelia longipes. Next base: position 35,657,545 of record JACMZG010001863.1, read on the forward strand.
CTCACTCTGACCTTCATTAAAGGTCAGAGTGAGTTCAAGCTCTGTCGGCGCCCTGATGAGTTAGTTAGACATAACGAAACAGAGTGGGACATGAAATTATGTCGAGCCATCAATAATGACGAATGTCGAATGATGGAACAGTTCCCAGATGTAGCATTGCATTTAGCTTGTTGTTATCCTAGGTGTCTCTCGCACGATTATATAGTGTAATAGTAGACTCATTTACTTGGGAAGTAATAAAGAAACACTATTTTTAATCGTTTAGCGAACTTTCTTTTCTTAATCATCCCGTTAAGTTGTCAATATTGCCAAGTTGTTATTATTTATACAGACTTGGATTTCAGTTGGATCGTAAATTATTTTAACGTAGATAAAACATTTTTAAATTATTTGACATTTGATAAAACGTTACATAATTTTAAATGTTTTAGGCTTATTTTATATATACTTTAACCTTGAAGTTTAGATTTTTATGGAGACATAATGTCATTCAACCAGTGCCATAATGTGTGTGCGAATATGCGTAAACTTGGAGGCTAACCGGTCAATGATACGAAGCTATACTTAAAGTAATAAGGGTACCATCATAATACCCGACCATCATGACTGACCATGAACCCAGTCGACGATAGTTATGATAAAACATCCGGAATTAATTAGCAAAAAAATAATTTGGTTAAGATTAGTAAAGAATAAAATATTAACAATTTTGAGTATATTATAATTTTGTGTGTATATTCAAATGAAGCATATAATCGCAAGTAAATATACTAACTGACATACTAATATTGGCCAGCACGAAGGTAAATAAATGTGAATTAATAATTCTCATTGGGTTAATTCGAAAAGAACAAATAAATCCGATCATCTTTAAAAGCGCAATTTTGATGCGTTGGATTTAAAAATCTGTAATAAATATAAAGGCACATTTTTTGTTGATTTTGGCGCCTTGACAGAAAAGTGCTTATTTTGCTTCAGCAGATTAGGAAACTTCTATTTCCAATACTATTTAATTCTTTTAACTCCGTAGGCGAAGTTCTAGGCAAAATGAATTAATGAGATTGCTTTCTAGAATGTAAAATAGGCATTGCCGCTCTCATAGCACAATATAAGACCACTGGTCGCTGCAGTGCCTCGGGGCTTCACACGTCATCGTCTATTGAAAATTCGCTAGTACTGTGATATTTTAACCTGACATTTCGCTGATATATACGAAATAAAAACACAATTGTTACCCACTTGTCACAAATCAAAAGTCATTGATTCATTCTATACAACATGCTTTCTTCGAAGGCTATCATATTTTCAACATACCTGCAACAAATTAAACCATGCACTAGTTAAAATTGTAATAGGTATTATAATATTTTGTTAATTATTTGTAATCAATTAAAAAATAAATTATCTTGTCTTGAGACAAGGTTATCAGACAAAATCAACGATTTCCAAAATAAATCTGCATAATTCGCTAGTGCTGCAAACATTTAAAACGGATTTTATATCATGAAGATTTAGGTCTTCCGGTGGTGACCGCGTCAATGTAAATGAAGAATCCGACGTTTCGCTTCCACTGTGGGAGGCATCTTCAGGGATGTAGGACATCATGGATAGAAACACAATGCTCTACAAAACTGAACTCATTTTTGATTTTGGAATTTATATCGATTAAATTTATAAAATAAATTAGTATTGATAAAAAAATATGAAAGTTTTTAAAAGTACAACTTAAGATATCAATTAAATAAAGTTAAAAAAATTATTTAAAGAACTCTGGTTTGGTGTACCTTGTTACTTATCCTTGAATTTCAGACTCGCTTCGCTCGTCCTCAGAATATCATAATTATTCAAAGCTTAAAATGATATTGCTTCGGTCTCTCAACAATCGACCTCAGAATTAATAGGTAACTAAGGAAAAATAAAAAACAAGTCTCTCCACTGATGTTGCGTCGATTTCAACGAGTTGGACGACTCAATCACTTCCGTTTCTAAACACTTTCTTCGCATCTCGCCGGCACTGATGATGGTCTGTCAAGTCTGAAAGCTGGCTTTGTCATTATACTTAACCATCAGTGGAGAGACTTGTTTCTTATTTTTCCTTATATCTGGACTCCACAACTCTATTTTTTGTTAATAGGTAACTAAATTTCTGGGGTGTAATAACTTAAGGATAATTAAAGTTCTAAAAAGTATTACAGCATTTCTATCATTGTTTACAAGAAATATGATAATGAAAAATATTTCATTATCGTCTAATAGGTTTATTTAATTTAATTGTTTGAGATTAAACGTTATAATTTTGATAGATGCTACACTATTGCAGGTCATGACATCATAAAAAATGTTAGTCGTAAATATTAATTTTTGTACTAAGTTTTAACTCTCAAGCATAGAGACAACTAGGAGCTACGAGGATGAAAAAAATGACACACACACATATGCGCGCGCGCGTAAGGAAGTAAAAATCAACATAAGTAAATACAATATCAGCAAAAATGTAAATAAATAAATACAATTAAATTGTATTTTTATTAAACAAAAAGTTTTTCAGTAAAACAATTTTTTAACCTCTTCTGAGCATAAAATAAAGTATTAAGCACTAAAACGTCTATTTTTAATAATATACCTTCAATTTTGTAAAGAAACCAATTAAGCTTAAAAAGGATTTTACAGATAAAAATTCAGAGAGAAAATTATTTTCTAGCAAATATTAAATATAATGCTTTCTGCAGGTTTTCAGTATTTTTATTAAAATATAAAACTAACAAATGTCGTTCTAACTGAAGTATTTTATTTAATTTAAAAGCAATTGAAATGTAATTCTTTGTTATTTACATTATTTAAAAACTTGTATCACGTGCTTTATTTTATATACAAATTTAAAAAATTCTTTTAAAATGGGATAAGATGTATACACGTTTACTGGTTTAAGCGTGTTTTATAGATTAACATGATTTAAATAATTATTTTTAACACTAAAAAAGTAATCTAAAAGAATAAAATAATCAGTTTATAAAATAAAAATATAAAAAAAGAACAATCACATCATTTAGAATGCGAGATTTGTTTAGACTGGCAAATCATCAATTTAGATGTTTAAGACAGCGGTTACCAATCTAGGTAGTGACCTCACTCGATGGTGGTTAACATTATTAATCCAACAAATATATTTGTTAAATATGTGTAGATTTACTAGTCGTATTGTAATGAAACTTAGTCATAAATATTTATTACATAAAGGGATACGCTATTACAAAATTTTGAGATATTTCGTTTTTTATTCGATTTTCAACAATTTTTTTAAAAAACATATACGTGTTGTTGAATAAAATGAACTAATGCTGATAATAAGATAAAAATTACTGGTACATTTATATTCTTTTATATGAATACATGCATGCCAAAATTCAAATTGACCCAAACATTTTCCTCCGATTCTTTGAATTTTTACAATTTTCTATGTCATTATTGACAGCTAATTATGACATAAATATCCTGCGAGCTTCGATAATAACAGATGATTTCAAACATACAAACGCTTACCTACATACCTATTCAGTATAAATGAGGACAAGTAAAAAATATATATAAATGAGTTTTAATCTTTTCAATACTTTGATCTCAAAATACACCGATGAATTAATGGAATAAAATAATAATAGCAACTTTATTGTAATATTTTCAACAAAATAGTTAAATATACCAAAAAAAAAAAATGATTTTTTTAGAAGCATTCTATTTTTATTGTTTTAAATAAACTAATGTATTTATTTTAATACAACGATATTTATTTAATTTTGTGTTTAATTTCAATTTTAAAAATTAATTGAGGATTTTTTCCTCATACATTATTATTAATAAATTAATTTAATTATAAACTGTATGCGTCACACGAAACGTGACATAATTACAACAATGCAAATGTCTATAATTAATTTTTCGTTTTATTAAGGCAGCGATGTATATGGGAAAATAAAATTTAAATTTAGAACAATAATGGAAAAATGTATTAAACTTATTGAAACACAAATGCATATGGATATGTATTAACGTATAGTTTTTTATACCAAAAAGGTTTGGTACGATAAAATCAAAGTGAGAATTGAGTTCGTCTAAAAATGTATTAAATAAAAAAACTTGCGTAAAGAATAAATGGAAGATGAAGGCTTGTATTCAAAGAAATTTTCCTTACCTAAACCTAACATTTTCCTAAGGAACCCTTAGGCTTCCTTAAGAAGACCAACATGTTTCTTAACCAAACTGTAAACCTAACATTTTCCTTAAGGGCTCCTTAAAGAAAATGTTAGGTTTAAGTAAGGAAAATGTCTTTGAATACGGGCCTAAAATGAAATTGCGACGCGGAGTTCTACAAGCGGGGCGAATATTCTTTTTTTCTTAAGAATCCATTTCTTTCTTTTTTTATGCCAAGTTTCCAGTTTATGCCTTACTACTCATTACTACTCAGTATCATTACTACTCGTTATAGTTTTTTCTTAATGCATTAGAAGAAATGCACATATGCATTCTACAGGTTATACAAAACTTATGGTCATCATTTGAAAGTCGACACTGTATAGATTTATAGAAAGTTTTTGCTAATTTTATTTTTTAGCGCATTTCCTGTAAACAATTTGGAATCTAGGAATCCTAGACTCGCGTACTTAGAGTATTTGTATTGACTCTGGGACCGGTTTGTAGTTCTGTTAATATTTAAGTTGTCTAAGTTATGGTTTATAGCTTCTTCATCAGCATAATTATTGATTTTTTACGTAGGTACTATTCTTTCGCTAATTTTCTCGCTACCATTCAGATTTGAATATTTAAATTTGAACCTCTATAGTGTGGTAAAACTTATGAAAGTTCTTGCAAAAAGAAGGTATCTAGAACTTTTTATTTGTTTGCAGTCCAAACAAAAAATTTGAATGTTTAATTATGGCCAAACTAATCTTTAGAAAATAAATGTGAAGTGTAAATTTATCTTATAAATGCCAGAAGAACTTCATTTTACTGTGACCGCCTTATACTTATAGCTGCCTGGCTATAACTCACGGCTGAGTTTAGGGTAAGACGATTAACACCCAATACAGGAATGTATTGATGTTTAGCCTATTTAACTTTTACACTGTGTATAAACTAAACAGAATTATTTTACCATAAAAATTATTAACTATACATAGAACTTAGATTAGTTGTATTTGCTTTATTCGCTTTAACTAAACGACCAAAACCAATTATTTTATACTATTATTCAATGCGACTAACATAATAGTAGACCGACCACAATATTATTATTAAAAATTATTATTAGGTTTCTATTATATTTTATTCACACAGAAATAATAGGGCGTTATAAAAGAGCACCTTATAATAAGACAGGATTAATCTCTGTTTTCTTCTGACAATTTTTATAACAACAACAGTTATTGTTACAAGTATTAGGGTTAATATAATTTCATTGGCTTTAGATGCAAGGTGAGGAAAACAATACAGAGATTGCAATGTGACGGGAGTACCAAAAAGCTGCCCAAGAAGTCAAAAAATAAATTTTAATAAAGTGAATTAAATTTATTTCACTCCGGTATAAAAATCTTATAAGATATCAGGACAAAATAAATGTATAAAACATGACCCCCAATCCCAATCTCATTCTTCTTCGGGAATTCGCTAGAAAGGGAAATACAATCTTTGATACCGGAAAAACGTCACTAGGTCGGGAAAATGAATAGCGCCATTTTAAATATATGTAAATGCCTGCCCATAGCTACTTTATTAAGTTAGAACAGCGTCAGTATATTACGTTCTCGTGAAAGATAATAATATAAGCACATAATAAATAGTTTAATGCATCCACGTGACATTCAATCAAGCAGTAATTATTGCAATAAAGTAACAGTGGCGGTGTAGATTACTATCCACACATTTTTTACAATGAACAATGAACGTCAAGGATAGTGAGTCATAAGTTAATTTGATTGATAATTTGTAATATAATACATCAAGTTGCGCTCATGCAAATCATATTATAAAAATCATTGAAGTATTACTAAATATTATTATAATCTTTAGTATATTTATTACGATAAGGTAAATATTTACAAATAATGCGCCACATTAAAGCAAAATTAATTGACATAATTATTTTAATAGAAATTCGATGAGTATTATAAATAATTACTATTAAGAAAAGAACGATTTTAATTCAACAATATGTTTAATAAACAGAAACAATATATACAAAAAACTAATATATTTCAATCATTTTAATCTTCAGAAGAGACTAAAAACTAAAGTACAAAATTATAACTTAAACCATATACTAAAGTACGAAATACATACTCATAAATTTGTAAAATCAAAATAAATATTAAAAAATAGTACTAAACTTTTTAAAAAAATACGGATTTTTGTAGCTATTACATTAAAACATTAGCTTAAACGTAACATGTGGCTTAGTCTGCCAAAATTTGGCTCTAAGGCTTAATTTGTCGTCAAGCAAATTATTCATTTTTTTAGTTACGTAACAAATTTATTTCTAACAAATTTATTTCCTTTATCGTAGCAAAGAAGCCACGATGAACCATGCAGGTAAGCAACGCGGGCCTTCGATACGAGGTGGCGGCAATGCGGCCCATTAATAAAAATAATAATAAAGCAACAAACAAGAAGTAATAAGCAAGGATCTTCGAAGCGGGAATGTTTTATTATAACATGTTTTAACATTTAACGACTTAACAAGTTGATAAAAAGTTTTAATTAATAAATGCTAAAACAAATTTACATTTATGAAAACGTGTCGGCATTAAACATGTTTGACATTTAGAGTGAAAACGACTAACTTCATGTGAATCTCAAATACTTTTTAACTCCAAAGATGTTTCAGATTTGTCTAAAAAACTGGGATAAAACTATTGTAGCTTTCCTCTGACAGGAAAGCTACAATAGTAGCTTTTTACCAAGCATCTTTTTTTCAGAAGAATATGAAAGTAATATCTATTTGAATATAAAACCCAAGAATATAGCAGTATAAATTTGTTTCACTATTTGCGTTATAAATAGAACAAATATTAATACAAGAACTCAATTTTATTTTTATTGATCTGGTTACCACAGCATTTCATTTCTATTATTTATAGTAGACTAAACAAATATTGGGGTTTTAAATTGTCATCAATCACAATCTAGTTTGATATCTAATTTTATTTTTATTTCCTTCCGCATAGTATATTTACAATTAAACTTAACAGAGTCCATAAGTTATTGTTAATTTAAACTCGAGCATCAGTCCTGATTAATATTTAACTAGTTTAAACTGCCACGCTCTTGATAAAACAAGAATATTTTTTTAATTTTATTTATTTTTAGAGATCATAATTGGAGATATAAAAAACTAATCTATATTTAGTATTGAAGTAATTTTAATATAACACATGTTTTTTCTGAAAGCTTTGCTTATTCACAAAAAAGAATGACTTCCTATTTAAAAAAAAATAGACTTAAATTATTACGTTTTGTGTTTTTACTTTTTTATTGTAAAAATAAAAAGTAAAAACACAGGTTTAACTGTGTTTGCGACTAAATCCGAAACCGGAATCACACCTAAATTATCCGTTTTAGGTGTTTTAAAAACCTCCTAAGAGGTTTTTAAAAAGTTGTCGTTCTGTATATGTGTTTGTGTGTGTGCGGGATGTCATCATAGCTTCCCAGCGTATTTATGCTAAAGAAATGAAACTTAGTACAAAAATTTATCATTGGGTCGAGTTAAGCTATCAGGAATATACATGTTTTATGATGTTAACCAACATGAATACAAAATATTGGTTTTATATGATTATTAAAACGCAATAGTCATATATAAGAGCAAAATATGTGACCAGTTTCCTGTTATTATCACCATTAAAAATGGTGATATTTAGATTAAGATGGTTTATGTTATTATAAAAATTAAAAAATGAGTTAAACTCAGTAACTTATTTTCGCTTCAATACAGAAAGTATATATAAACTTAAGATAATTGAAATATATTTTCAATGATGCTGAAACAAAATCTGAGTGAAAAAAAAAATTTTAATATGAGTTAGAGAGAAAGATTTGATTAGTTGCAATTTCATTAAAAAAAATCTGTATATTATGAGATTATATAAAATTAATAAATAGAATAAATTAGATAGTTTAACTTGATTAATAATGTAAAAGCGAATCTAAAAAAAGAAAAATGCATACCATAATAAAATAGGTTTATTTATACACAACAATTCTAAAACAAAATAGCGAGGCAATGAAAATTCGTAAATACATAAAAAAATGACATGTAAAAAGAAATAAAATAAAATAATAACAAACAACAATAAATGCGGCCGCGAAGCGAACACAGGGAGGCCCACGGCCCCCGTAATAATAAAATTAATTAATTAATTATTTACTTTAATAATAATAAATAAAAAATAATAACATACAGTAAAGCCTAGGAATTTTTAGGATAGTTTAAGGCCCATTAAAATAAAACCAAAGTAAAAAAAGAATATTTAAAAGAAAAATTAGTGAGCTTGAATATGTTATGTTGCTATCTAACTTCCTGTAATAGAGTTGGAAAAGCGATAAACATTTCTCTAGTAAATCAATAAACTACTTTACTTCAAAATAAACAATGAAAAACTGCGTCGATTTAAGAAAATAATACGAATCATTGGTCACAATTTTTTATTTTATTTTATAATTAAAAAACTAAGAGTTTGAATATAGAGGCAGATCTGTGCCGCTGCCAAGTCAAGCGGTCAGTGGCGTATGACGTCATTTAAAGTTATCATCTCAAAGATATTTTTACACTTTCGCATTTTTTGTTAAAGATTATTATAAAATTCATAATCCGTTTCAGCTAAAAAAGGTTTTTTTTAATTATTAAATAAACTAGGATTAGATACCCTATTATTTTAATTGTAAATTTTTACTTTAATATTAATAGTTATGTTCTTTAAATTAAAAGAATTTGGCGGTTATTTAATCTGTCCAGATGAACCTGTCCTGTAATTGATAATCCACGATTGATTTTACTTTGATAAAATTGTATAAATTGATTTTTCCTTCAAAATTTCATTTCTCTAATATTTCTTTAGATAATAAGCCTTAAAATAGAAGCTTTTGACCTCATAACTCTCAGGCACTTCCAGCATAGTATAAAAAAATATTTTCTACAACATTAATATAAATCTCAAACTCGAAACGAGGAATATTAAGAGTTTTGTCCCTAACAAACTTTGTTCCTAATATTTGATGCATTTTAAATAGAATAAAGTACATTATTAATGCCAAGTCTAATGTAAAAATAATTAAGATTTTATTTCACGCCAAGTCTATCAGCCTCACACATTTTATTAGTATCATTTCATCAATTTAATTTCTGACTTGTTTTAGCTTCTCTCCCATAAAATTCCGAAAACTTGCCATTCTTATAGGTTTGTTTTTTAGTTAATAAAATACTACAAAATCTCTAATGCCTTAAAATACATTAGAGAACAACGAACCCGGTAGATTGTACTAGTAATAGATAAGTAATTTGTTTGTATTGCCTAAAAGATGAAAACTTAAAGAACAAGTTGTTGGAAGTAACCCCTACTTGAAAGTACATTGAACCCTATAAGAATAGTACAAACTACAAGTACACCGCTGTATTTCTACAGTGTGTACACGAGGGTTTTATATCGTATAAAGCAAAGAGGGTGCCTCTGACTCAAACTTCAAAACTGGCCTACTCCGACAAAACTGAAAAAAGCGGTAACACTTTTCTTATATCTTTTAAATAGAAGTTCAAATATTCCTCGATATAATTAAATATCAGAATGTGCATTTCCGCATCGTTATCAGGAAACCAATTAACTAGTTCCGTTTTGGATAGATTTATTTTATTTAATATATGGATTATAAGAAAATAACCTTGTTCATAAGAAAAAAATATTCAATGTGACATTTCCTTCCTCAAGTTCAAGGAGATAATAATAATCCGCATGGTCGAAAAATCGGCTGCTCTTTTCAAGTTAAGGTAACTTAAGGTAGTAGTGACGCTATGTTATTCGTATTACCCAAACTGCTCCGTCCCTATATGACTTAAAGACTTCAATTTTCTACAGATGCTTGAGACGCATAAAAATGACGTTTCAACGCAAAAAAATGGAGGATGAATTTAAGATTAAGCATATGTAGCCATGTATAAGACAAACATTATGTGCCAAGTTTCATCTCATTATCAGCATTAGTTCACTTGTATATAATTTTAACGACTTTGTATATTCTTAGGTTAAAGCGAAGGGAGTTCGAAGAGGGAGGATGAGTTCAAATCAATATTCGTAGCAAATCGCCATGTGATGAGGAAAAGTTCCCGTAGTACCCCATACCGATTTCTTTATTCTTCAAAAGACAACTTATTATTAAGGGATTCAATCCTAATGGTTTTTAAATATTATACCTGTACCAGCCAAAATTTAGAGAAATTTCAATAAAAATGGGGCCGTAGTTTGGGGATTGAAATTAATTTTTGTAATTTATCCTTAGTCTCACTTAAAAGTTTATAGAATTCACACATTTTTTATAAATTAAAAACAATGACTTTAATTCTATAAGTATTGTGAAGTTTTGTGTTTTGCCTGTGATGTTTTGGTGAAATCAGTTATGACGTCATCTTACTCGATCGACTAAACAAATACGGCGCAAGAACCGGATGATATTAAAAGCGTATGGAATACGATGGCCTGTGAAATACGCTGTATGTGCGTAGGAAAAAGAATTTCACTCAATGTCGTGTACCCTGTGATTTTTATTTTATCTTTTTAATTGTCTTCTATTAAAATTAATTTACACAAATTCATTTATTTTTAGATTTTCTTTTTGCTCAAATCCAAAACATTTGATTTATGATTATATAAATAAAAGGAAAAGGAAAACATCAAAAGAAAATTTTATTTATATACTTCATCTTATGTATAAATCTAACGAACCTTCTATTCAGAAAATGCAATTTTATCTTTCTTTGATTATATGATTTACAAAAAAATAAATCAAAAGAATATTTATTTTCAATCAAAATTTGTCTAAACTTGACATCCTTATAATTATCTTTATGCATCTTAAATAAACTAAATGGGTCAACATATTTTATCTACGTCATAGAGAAAAGGATTATGCATTTTCTTATTATTTTTCGTAATGACGCAGGATGGGAAAAATAAAAATGTGATTTATTTAATTAAAAATTAAAAAATAAAGCTCTTAAATTTGGAGTCCAAAGGCTCCTCAAAGTTAGTAGAAATGTAAAAATATGTTAAAAATCGGGTACGGGGTACCTCGTAACTTTCCTCATCACACCGGATTCACTACAATCATCTTCCCCTCTTCGGACTCGCTTAGTTCGTCCTCACATAGTAAATACATCCGTTTCATTTTCAGCGGTCAACCATTCAGGCACCAACCTGGATAGTTACCGATGCTGCTTAACTTTTATGACTAAAAACAATCATAGATATACTTGTCGTATTAAAACGAAACTAAGTGTACTAATTTTTTACGTAATACTAATACGGTATACACTAATACTAAATTTCAAGTCAATTACATTATTTTCTGATTTTGTACATTTTTTTTTAAAAAAACGTACACAAGTCATTAGTACACAAATGAGGAAAAGTAATATTAAAAAGTAATATTTTTAAAAATTGATAAATTTAAAAAAAATATATCCATCATTTTCCAAATGAAATGGGGTTTAAAGATAAGCATTAAGCTAACTAGTGCAAATAATAGTGTGCACTACCAATTTCGGAGGAATAGTTTTGTATGAACAATAGGATAAAAATGCGCATTTTCTTTTAAAAATACAGGAAAACGATAGTGCTTTTTAATTAAGTAAGTTTATTAATTGATTGCTAAGCACGAAAACACGCATTCTAAAGAAAATCACCCGGCATACGGACCACGACGCCAAAATTGTTTATTTGTTACTTATAAGAAATGTTTTACAAAGAGTCCAGAAAACTGTTAAACCAGCCTTTGAAATAGTTTGATTACATTTCTTAAAAGTTTTCCAGAAAGAAAAGTGTTGAACCTGTTTTCAATGTGTTTATAAAACAGAAATTTTCCCTTGGTATAATAAGCCTCTCAAACCCCTTTATACCAACCTATTCCAAAGGCTTTTCTAGTTTTTCTACTCTACTATTAAAGAGTTTTAGCAAAACTCATAAAATGTTTAATAGCTTATTCCTTTTAGAATTTTTAACCTCCTGAATTTATGAGTTCTGTTTTTATCAGATAAATTTTAAACCTTTAAAGTACTAGAAAACTGTATTTTATTATTATTAGTAATAAAATAGCGTTAAAATCAATAACATTTCTTTATTATTGAATGAACCTAAGTTCTTACATTTCAGAAGTTTGGGGCGATGCTTATGTTTGTTTGTGTGTTTTTACGTGTTACAATTTTGCCGTAAAAATTAACCTATTTGATGAAATGTGGTATGCATGTAGAACTAATTAGTCTTCAGTGTTGTACAGTCTTTTCTTACACTTAATTATATAATTTCAAATTAGCGAAAAACTTGAAAAAATTTAAGCAAAAAAATAAAATAAATAAAAAGCACAAAACCGATAATTAATATGGGGAACATTAAAAATTAACTAGAAGAAAGAAATCGAGTGAAATATCGTTCAAAAAGGTATCATAATATCATATCACTATATATTACAAGATAATAATATAAAATGTTTATGGCTTAACATGTATACTACAGCAGTAGCTTTAAGCTAATGTTCTTCCCGTTGTGATATTTATTTTTAAATTAAAAGAAAATGTATGAAAAGATACATAAAATTTTAATTTTAGCATTCTAGTAAGCAAATCGATCCTTTATTGATTTTTATTGAAACATAAGTAATTTAGCTAGCAAAGCGAGATACTATTAATATAGTAAGTCAATAAGTGTGCTTGTTGTTGTTTGTTTTAAAAACCGTACACAATTCATTCGATAAAATAAGAACCAATACAGATAATGAGTGAAATAGACACACATATAGTGACAGATAACTTTGAGAAAATGACTTAAGAGGCCTTAAAACAACTGAAATGTATAATTTATGTGGCATCCTGTTTCGGATTATTTTGCATACTCAATACTTTTCCTATGAACCTGGGGTACAAATGAGGAAAAGTTAAAACCCTAGAATATTTATTAATAGAGGGGGTACTTCCTCGTCCAGTTCGAGATCAGTTTTAAACGCAAAAACCACTCTTTAGGTACTGACCTCACACGCTACCGCTTAAAACTAGTGATCGAACAACAACCATAGATATACTTGTCGTACATCTATACAGCCATGTATATATGTATAAATATATATTCACTCGTCTCACATTTCAGGTGTAATGTTTAACGATTTTATTAAAATTTTTAGATGTAATTCGATAAACATTTAATCTAATGCAGATAAGATGACACTATAGGCACATTTGGAGACCTTATACAAAACTTCATGTGTGCCATGTGTTAAAGCGATTCATTAATTTCTGCCGACTCATGAATAACGATCAATGACGTCATAAAAATATTTCCCGGTTAGCACAACTAGCCTTACAGATCAGATTTTTTGAACTAAGTGTCAATTCTCCAGCTGAAATAGAGAATTAAGAACTAGAGTAACACACACACGAATAGAAAAAAAAATTCAAAAACCACCAAAGAGATCTTAAATAAGCCTGATTTTTCTCATGAAGATTCTCTTAAACATCTACACCGGATAATCTCGTTAAAAATAATAGGAAAATGATTCTGCATTTTTTCCCTGTTGAGATTAACTTAATAAACCAATGAAAAGGATTGAGGTTATTTTTGCATTAACTTATCTTATAAGATCTAAGAGAAAGAATCCTCTTAAAAGTGAAAGTATCTCTTAAAATATTAAGGCAAATTACCTCAGCATTAGATGTTATCTTTTATTTCATACTTTGAAGTACAATGCAGGTTAGTTTCTTCTGTCAGATTATATTCTTCTGTCATCAAAGATTGTAATTAAGGAATTATTACTTAATGAGTTTCTTTAAGATAAATTATATATAATGACTTCTTTTTAGTTTATATTTATAATAGTTTTTTCCTCAACTACTACTTGGTATAAAGAAATGTGTTTACAAGGAAAATCTGCACCCAAGATTTGACTTTAATTATCCGGTTCATTCATTGTAGTTCTGTGTATGTTATGCTGGAGAGTTGAAACTTAGTAAAAAAAATGTCAAGTTGTGGTATTTTGGAAGTAATAGTTTTTATTTTACTAATGATAGCAAAAATATCAAATAAACAAAAAAATAAACACGAGAAATGATCGAATCGAGATGTTATTCGGGACACATATACTCCTAAAAGACCAAGAAATTTGCTGACTTTCATCATATTTCCAGTTTTATTTTCATATTTATCACTTAACATGTATACGTTTTTAAGCAACTATTCTATTAAAATAAAATTTAGTACGATTATTATATTGTGTCCTTTCTTACAATAAACAAATATAAAAAGGTTCATTTTAATATTTATGCTAAACAGCATCGTGTTCAGTAAGTGGATGGGAGACCGCTAGGAATATAGCGGATATTTTTTTATATATATTTTTTACTATCTAAGGACTATCGAAGCGACATGAGTAAACAACTCATGTCATAAGAAATGACACAATATATAATCGTACTAAATTTTATTTAAATAGAATAGTTGCTTAAAAACGTATACATGTTAGTTAAGTGATAAATAAAAGAAAACTGGAAATATGATGAAAGTTAGCAAATTTCTTGGTCTTTTAGGAGTAAGAGAGCAAAAACTGAATTTTTGCTACTGCACTTACAAAACTCATGTAACAACAACATCTTATTTAGATGTTGTTGTTACATGAGTTTTGTAAGTGCAGTGGAAAATTCAGTTGCGTCGCACTATCATTTTAATTGAGTGACATAAATTTGTTAACATAAAACTATTACAAAGCTTCTACCTTTTATACGGACAGTATATCTTAGATGTAAAATTAATAACTAAATTAATTATTACTAAAAAAACTTCATATTATAACCTATGCTTGACAAAGTGGCTTGAGTGACTAAAGAAGCCAAAACGTTCTTTATTTTATTATTTTTTTTTTTATAAAAGTAATAAATTATTAAAATTCTCACCCTGAAAATCAAGCTCTGTATAGCCCTGTAGTAGAGGCTGGAATGCTCCTGGATCTCTGGGGGCAGCTTCGTCTTCAGCTTCGTTTCTGCCTGTTCTTGCCCCTCTTTCCATTTTATAGTCAAATCTTTAACAAAAATTTATTAACAGTAAATTAGTTTTCATTGATTTAAGTATTTAAGAATACACCATATTTCCAAAATTAAAATGGAAAAAAATATATAATTTTGTTAAGAGGTTATTATGAGTTCTTTGAATAGTAAGAGATGTGGAAGATAAAGGAAAGTAAAAATAAGCTCGTCTACTAATAGCAGTGATCAAGTAAGTGAATAAGATTATATCATGATTTAATTGGCCGCTTCGCTGTCACCTCGACTCGGGCCCAAGCAAGCTTGGCTACCCGTAACCACTTATTGTACTGCCAGACTAAGATAGTAGGTTATCCAGGCCAGATGTTGGGGATCTTTATCCTTTAGCACCATCGACCATGATAAGAAGAAGACAAGTTGTGGTAATTATTCTTGCTTACAAAAAGAAATCCAACCTAACCACAGTAGACCAAAATCTTAAGACGGAGTGCTTAAGGATTGTCAAGTATAGATAAACAGAAATATAGATAGATTATTGATATCCAGATAAGATATACAGAGATAGATAAACTTAAGATATCATTAAAATTTAAAACGAAGATTACAATTCCTGGGGAAAAATTATTAGTATTTAAATATGTAATTTATTCCTAACCGTCAAATCGAGCTTTATAAACAAATTTTTTGTATCCACGTGTAAGAATAATTCTAAGCGACTCTTTATAGCTTTTTTATAGAAATAATATTCATGATAACACTTAAACAATATGATGCACTATTTCATCCAATTTCTAAGTCAATAGTAGTTCATGACGTATGCGTTTTTAGACGATAAACATTTACTTATCATGCTCATTGTCAGTAACACTTGATAATACTCAGATAAAAAACTATTTTATACTGTTGCAGTCTGAAACAAAGTGAAGCAATATTAATAGCGATTTAGCGCTTATAAATCCAGGAAATTGCGTTGGGTACGCATAAAGTTAACCATCATTATGGCGATATGGTTATAGAAAATTATACTTTTTAAGCATTAGACCACAGGTAATAAGTTTTGAAAAATCGGGTACGGAGTGCCTCGGAACTTTTCCTCATCACATCGGATTCGCTACGCTCATCCTCCCTGCATCGGACTCGCTACGCTCATCCTCCCTGCATCGGACTCGTTACGCTCATCCTCCCTGCATCGGACTCGCTTCGCTCGTTCTTAGAATATACAAGACGTTAAATAAATACTGCAACACGTATTCGGACTTGCTTCGATAGTCCTTAGATAGTAAATGCATCATGCATCCGTATCATTCTCAGCGGTCATCCATACAGCACTAACCTCGTTCAATGCTGCTTAACTTTTATGATCCAACAAAAACCATAGATTTACTTGTCTTGCAGATTTATGTACTTATTTATTGCTTTATATAAAGGTATATATACACTTGTACTAAATTTCAACTCATTTAGATTATTTTCTGATTTTTTACAATTTTTAAAAAAAAACGTACAAAAGTTATTCGATAAAATTTGAACTAATGCAGATAGAGTATGTGTCAAGTTTCATGAGATGAAACTTGACAAATAAGTGAGTCTAATAAATAACCACATGCGTGGTAGATCTTAATACGATTGCATAATTTTTCCGCGTTTTATGATTTTTTGAAATTTAGTGGAAGATTGATTTTTGTAAGAAGCTTTAACTCTCTAGCATGAATACACTAGGAGCTCCTATGATAACAGACACACACACACACAGACAGACAACTTTGCGAAAACTACTTAGGAGGCCTTTAACACCTTTTTAAGGCACACAGCTTTTTATACCTACGGTATAAATGAGGAAAAGTAAAAATCGGTCACGAAGTACCTTAGAACATTTTCTTACCATATCGGATTGGCTAAGCAGCATTTCTTTATAAAATAACAACACCAACCACGTAATGTCTCTTCATTAGACATTATTTATTATAAATGAATTGACAGAGCCAATTTTGAGCAAATGCCATAAAAAGTGCCTAAAACCACATTGATAACCATATCAATACGATGATATATCAATTACATACAAACGCAGTGAGTCAAACTATGGATCAACGTTTGATGGCGTCTTTGGAAAACTACTTTGGGAATCAACGCGGTAAGAACCGTGGAATTCTGCGACATAAAAAAATGTTTACGCATACCAACACTTGGCAATAATACAGAAAATGACCTTAGTTCAACATTAATATATTTTCCAAATTTTTCGATACATTATAACAATTTTAAGGTTATAGTTATAACACAATAAATCATGCAATCTCGGCATAGAGCCCAAAATGTAGAAACGTTCTTACAATCATATCAATGTTGTTGGAGAGATGGAGGGAAGACATATTTCGTCTATTAATAGATCCTCAAATGTACTTTCGTTTTAAGATTCAACTCTGTCTGTTGGACAGATTCCAAACAAATGTAGTCATTGAAAAGATAAAGAAGAAATCAAAACAGTCATGTTGGCATCGTAGTAACACTTCCTTAAATTTAATGAAATATTGGTTAAACCGTGAAACATGAAAACATAGAAAATAAATATTTGGAAGAGAAAATTATAAAACAATAAATATGATATTTAGTATAAGAAAAGTAGTGAATTTATCAACCGCGGTACGTTATATCAAATTTCCTTACTCCAAACTGATGAAATTTTAATTCCAATATACTTTTGAGGAATTTTGTGTTTCCTATATCACTGAACATAAAGCATACATAATATAAGAAAGTTAAAAAAACCTTTCTCATAATATGTGTTAAATAACCCGGGTGGTCAAAGCAAGTCAAAGATTATCCTCTCAGCTAAACAGTAATAACTGTATCGGCTGAGGTTGATCAGAATGGTTGGAAGATAACCCACGAGAAGAAGAAAGTATACAAGTGATAAAAAATTATTATCCTCTGTTGCAATGTATTATATAAAATGTGACCTCATGAATGTTAAACTTTTTGTTATTTTCGTGTCGTATTGGTGAAATCACCAATACAGCATCATACACCGATATCGGAAATAAAAATATGTATGTTTAAATTATATAAATAGACAAGGACAAGGAAAATACCCAATATCTATTCACGACCGCAAATTGTTTGAAGTTGGCGTCAAACATCTTATGGTTGAGTCGTAAAGTAGGGACGGGGGTTTTTTACGTGACGGAATCTTAAATTAGCATTCTATCCTACGACAACATTAAACAACTGTATCCTAGGCTACGTCATTGGTTTGTATACATAATGGAATTAGAAAGCAAAGGATGTCGCGTTCAGAGTCTATAGATACTTAGAACAGTCATCTGTCGCGTCTGCATTACTGACAGACTTTAAGTCAAAAGGAAATCAATTTTGGAAAGTGGAGGTGACAGAGTTTAACTTAAGAGTTAAAACATTTAAAGTTTTTTGATATTTGTAACTTTACTTACTTTTCTTAACCTTCTACTGTTGGTGCATACAAAAAGTATTTGATCGCCCTGAAAATGTGTACACAAGTACTATGTTATTGAATATACATAACACCATAGGGAGGCCCTCGGGCCACGCGCTGACCAAAGGCTTGTATTTTTTAAGACTTTTTCCATGAATTTAGTGAATTTTCGTCACGTCGATACGTAAGCCTGCTTCGCGGAACTAATCGGCTCGCCGAAGCCACTTTTTTACTATTTGAGTTAAATAGTGTGCTAACAAGGGTAGAGATATGTCATATCCTTTCCAATTACTTTCCCACCTTTTAGAACTATCGATAGGGATGTTGTAGAGGTCATTAATCTAAAAGTATTTATGACTATTATATATATATATATATATATATATATATATATATATATATATAATATATATATATATATATATTATATATATATATTATATTATATATATAATATATATCCACTTAGGAAGCCTTAAAATTTTAAAAACACATGAACGGATAATGAATGACATACCGGTTTAGAATTTTTGCTTACACAATACTTTTTCTAAATAAATACGGAAAAAATAAGGAAAAGTAATAACACAACACAACAAACCAGGCCGATTTGCTTGTTTCTTGGCAAGCAAATCTTACTTTTGGTTAACATTTGGCAAGCAAATCTTACTTTTAACTTGCAGTTTTTATAGGAAAAGTTAGTCAGTCTCAAACGCAAATTGATGCGTTATTAATTTTTATAGCCATAAAAAGTTTCACTATTATTTGTTCTAATTGTTTATTTGTATTTATTCAATGGGCTTGAAGAATGTTTTAAAACAAATTATTCATAAACGGTCCCTAAAGTTAATTAAGTTTGACTTTCATTAATTAATCAAATAAATCAAATCTCTTTACAAAATTCTGTTGGTAAAGAAATTATTTTTTCTCAGAAACAATAAAATTAATTTAAACTAAATAATAATATTTTAACGGTTAGACAAAATATTCCTTTAGAAAATATGTATTTGCTTCTTTCCAGGATATTCAATAATGTGTTCTCTATGGCATATAGTACTTTTATTTCGTACCCCAGGTAAGTAAGGCCACAGGAATCTTTTTATGAATTAAGAACACACTTTAAGACAAAAACATGTATAGATTCAAAGGACTATCAACCTGATATTAAAAAAATCGGGTCCGGGGTACCTCGGAACTTTCACTTATAACATCGGATTCGCTACGCTCATCCTCCCTGCCTCAGACTCGCTTCGCTCGTCCTCAGAAGTACAAGTCGTTAAATTTATACTGCAACACGTCTTCTGACTCGCTTTGCTCGTCCTTAGATAGTGTCCATTCGTTTCATTCCCAGTTGTCAATTATCCAGGCACTGAACACGCTCGATGCTCCTTAACTTTTATGATCCAACAAAAATCATAGATAAGACTTGTTATACTATAACGAAATTAGTACACTTATCATACACGTCAAGAAATACACTTGTACCAAATTTCAACTCGATTGTAACTCGATTTTCTTTGCAAACAATACTTTTCTATAAACTTTTATTTCAAATTATTATTTCAAATAAA
The DNA here is from genome assembly GCA_018340805.1 of Microvelia longipes. Lineage (NCBI taxonomy): Eukaryota > Metazoa > Arthropoda > Insecta > Hemiptera > Veliidae > Microvelia > Microvelia longipes. The sequence continues at coordinate 35,677,844 of JACMZG010001863.1, forward strand.
TTTAATAATATTAATAAAAAGTAAACACAATATAACAACACTACCTAGTTTACATGAGGTCAGTAACAAAAGAAGATGAAACTGTTGTTGATTTTTTGTATTAATAAAAATATTAATGTTAATACAATAGAAATTGACAGATAAAATATTAGCAATTCAAAAGAGATAACAGTTTACAACTAATAATTAAAAATATAGCGAATAAACCTAAACTATCACTGATAACATGTTGAGGTCATACTGGAAATTTTATAGTAAAATATAACACGTTGATTGAATGAATATTGTCAAAATGTGCACACAATAAACAGGTTGAGCAAATTTGTTTAACTAATATCTGACGTAGTTTATAATTATATTATGTCAATTAAATTACATCTACAAACAAAGGCGTACGGTACAAATCGAAATCTTTGCGTACGAGGTGTATATGTATGTACCACTCTGAACCAAATTGAGACAAGATTTACTTAGATCAAGCACACAAGATAAGATGAATTTTAAATTTTTCATTTGTTTTAGGGTCTAAAATAGGGATTTTTATGCATTTGGTAATACTTTAAAAAGGGTTTTATCTTTGGCTCAATTAAACTAATTTTTGATGGCCGAAAAATGCATTTTGTCACATTTAATCAACTTAAAATAACTTTTTTAATAGAATCAATAGGAATACTGTTTTTCAATAGGAAAAACTGGATTTAGGGTGCGGGGCTAATATTTTTTGTTCTGAAATGGTAGCATGTCACATTTTTTGCGTCGGGCTCTTGGAGTAGTGCTTGTCTGCAGGATTTGATAAATTTTTCTTCATTTAGTTTGTTAAAAGAGACACCACTTCTTCAAAAGTTATCTCTAGATTATAGATTTGCATAAAAGGTTATAAGTGTCTCATTCACGGTTAGTCCAGTAATTAAATTGACCTCGTCCATTTCAACCCGGTTTCATACGATTCAGCAATTTAAAACAAACGAAGTGAAGTAAGGGAATATATTGTAAATGCTATTATCTCCTCATTATTAGGTTGAGCTCTTATGTTAATCTCACAAGTATCCAATATGTACACCCAAACCGCTGGCTATAAAAATGGCTGTTCTTAAACTTTGTCTACAAAAATAATACAAACATGTAGGCCACTGAACTTAACCTATTGCACGTTTTAAACGCAGAATACAATTTGAATAAAAAGGTGTAAATTAAAAACTCCAGGTGTAGCTAAAATTTAGGTAGTGCAAATGTTTGTTTGAGAAAAAGCCAAATTTCATTAATATTACAGAGAATTGGCACTCCTTTATAAAATGTATGAAAATAAATAAAAATAACTTAGAGTACTATTTTTGAGTTGTGTATTGCGTTGAATGTTAGCTGTAGTTTGCCAACAATAATTACATTTACTGAAATAGTTTTGGTTCTAAAATGGTTCCTAAAGATATTTTAAAGAATATATAGTTAAATATATATAAATAATACAGTTATATATAAGTATATAGAAATTAATAATATAAAGTAATATAAATATATATAGATATGGTTTTGGTTATAAAATGTTTCCTTGAGATATTTTAAAGAATATATAAGTAATTAGGTAAAAGTAATTTAATTAAAGTATAAATGAAACGTTAAACTTTACGTCATATAATGGCAACTGACAACTAATTGGGCAGAAGCTATTAGGTAAATCACAAGAAGTTGCTGACATCACAGCCATGTACACTTAGTGATTATTACCATACAAATAAATTGGATTAAATCTCTATATTCCCAGCTTAGCTTTTAACTCCTTAAAGGTCAACCACAATGGAATTGCGATTATTACCTTTAAGAAAGGTTATAAAAATATTTTACAGATCCGATATTGAAAATTTAGCTTATATATTTGGTGCTATAATAATATTAATAGTACAATATTCTTTAACATATTAATACAGTATATAGTTAGCACTGGATCGTAAGACGAATTTTGGGCAATCCCTTTATGTAGATAAAAATTATTAACACTTCGCTAACACTACCCGGTTAAGTAAAGATAGCAACAGTTTACCAACCGGTGATTTTAGCTATTTTAAAAGCTTTAGACTCAGAACTCTAGCTGGATAGAATAGTTCAAGTAGCCCTAGCAATGGTGAAAACTAGAGATATTTTTCAAATAAAATTGCAGACTAGACAAGAAGATGTTAAAGAGTAGAAGATGTTAGTAAGATAAACCCATGAGCCCATGGCCTCTCTCTTCTTACGGAGGAAGAGCTTAAGGTGCCTGGTAACTGTCTTGACCAACTATTGCTGGCTCTAGAAACAATATTAAAGTATAAAGGGCCCCAAGAATAAAGTTGAGGAGGAGACGACAGATCACTTTTTGGGAACGTGAGGAGCAAATGCTAGACTATGGTTTAGTATCTTTGGATGAGGTATTCTTCTGAAAAACGACATGGTAAAACTTCCATGGGCAGATTGTTTTGTGGTTTTTTAGAGTATAAGCTGTATCAATTAAAAGATGAGGACGATGTTGGGGCTGAAAAAAAACGTCCTAGAGACATAATTGCTAGAAGATCTAACTCAGTAATAGTTTTCTTGCTCAAATGCCAAACTAGCCCTTTGTAAGAGAGCAAGAATAAAGAATATTGGTGAATCCATCAAAATAAATATTAGTGAGGAAAATGAATCCGTGTTGATATCCACTAATTGAATACTAACAGTAAAATAAACTCAAGAAGAAGATGGATGGAAAGATAAAACAGATTATGTCGAGTTATGGCATGTTAGCAAATATTCGTCATTGGCAAAGATCCCTAGGTCATAACGATGTCATTTCGGTTACACTTGCCTTAACCAGACATGATAAGAAATTTAGCCAACACAACATTTATCTCTATCTCAAAATAATTCACAAATTTATTATAAAAATTAAATTAGTAAAATTTTATTATTATTAAGAAGATAAGTAGCAAAGATTAATCGAAGAATCAGCTACCGTCGATACTTGCTGTTGGATATAAATATCCCTGGACCGGTTTCGGCATAACGCCATCATCAGCAGGCGGGGCAACACTCGAGCTCTCAACTAATAAAGTTAAATCAGTGATTAACTTCTAGTCTCAATGAGCACGACGAGCCCTCTGAAGATAAGGGAGGAAGTAGGAAGGGGTTTATAAAGGGAAATGTGTACTGAGTCAAGGTCGTGACCCTGAGTAGTCAGGTGTGTGAGTCAGGTGTGCGGGTGAGCCATCTGGCGTTATGATGCTTTGTCTTTTATTATGATGTGCACCGGTGTCATGGTTTTCCCGTTTTCGTTTTTTGTCAAGTGCTGGTTTGAGTACCGAAAAAGTAATGTCCGAATTGAAAGTAAGTTGTTCGTTAATAATTGTCTTGTCAGTAATTCTGTGTTTGTATATATTTCTAGTCTTTCAAGTACGGTCAAGTTTAGGTCCTTTTGATTGTTTTGTGTAGCAGTTTCATAGAGTTTGACATTGTGTCTGGTTCGTGTCCGTGTGGCGAAGGTGGTTGGCAAAGTTAGAATCTGATTATCTTTATGAATGAGCGTAAGTGCTCTTTATACCTAGTGTTTAGTGTGACGATATGTTCTACCTATATAATTTTGTTGGCAATCTTTGCAAGTTATCTTGTAAACTCCACTTTGGTTATATAAATTTGAGTTATTTGGGTTATTGGAGTTATGTGTTAGTTTGTTACCTATATTATTGTTTGTTTTGAAGGCTGTTGTTAAGTTGTGTTTGTTTAAGAAGTTTGCAAGTCTGTAAGTTTCTTTCCCTACGTAGGTTAAAGCTGTCCATTGTCTGTTAGTATCTGTCTCGTCTGTTGTGGTGTTGGCAGAGCCGTTTTTCCGTTTGTATTGTGTGATGAGTTTGTCGATGTCGGTCCTAGTGTATCCGTTCCTGTCTGCTATGTCGTATATCGTATTAAGTTCTTTTTTGTAGTTGTCAGGTGTCATAGGTATGTTGTGAAGTCTATGTATCATGGATCTGTAGGCTGCTAGTTTGTGTTGCATTGGGTGTTTGAAGTTGCGTGTATTGTGTGGTCGGTTGCTGTTGGTTTTCTGTATATGCTAAAGTCTAGTTTGTGATGCTTTCGCGTTATTGTCAAGTCCATGTAGTTGAGTTGTCCGTCTGTTTCTTTTTCTAATGTAAATTGTATTTTTGGATGTACTGTGTTCATGAAGGTTAAAAGGTTATTGGTGTTATCTACTTCAGAATCAACGATGATAAATATATCGTCGACATAACGTTTGTAACAGATCACCTTAACATCTCTGTAATCTTTGGTATAAATACATCTTCAAGAGATTGTAAGAATACTTCAGACATTACAGCAGAAGTAGGATGACCCATTCCCAAACCGTCTGTCGCAACATTATATATTCATGTGAAAGTGAAATAGTTTTGTTTTAATGTAACGCGTAATAAGTTTATAATTTGTGTAACGAGTTTGGATCATGGTTACAGTAACATGTTTTCTTCCTAATATTATCAGTGTTTCGTTGACTGGTATGGATGTGTAGAGATTAGTTATATCGAGTGAAATTAATTTGCTGTTAGGTGATAGTGTTAGATTATTTGTTAATGTGGTGAGTTCGTGGCTGTTTTTGAGCGTGTGTTTGTCTTGTAATTGTGCCAAGTTCTTTTGTTAGGGAGGCGAGTTCTTTAGATGTTTTGTATGCTGGTGCAGGTCTATAGTTATTTACAGGTCTGATTGTTATGTTAGGTTTTTTATGAATTTTGAAAGCTTTAAGTGTTGGTGCAGATGGATTTGGGTTTATGTAACGATATACGTTTTTTTAGGTGCTATCACCAGAGGTGACTTTTTTTTGCGTGTTTGAGTTTCTGTTTGATATTTATTGGTGGATTCTTTGTCTAGTTTATTGTATCCGTTTTTATTTATAAATTTCTAATGTCATACGTGAGTAATCGGTGTTCTTAATTATAACTGTGGTGTTGCCTTTATCGGCTTTAGTTATTGTAGATTGTTATCTTTTAGTTTAGTTTTAATTTGTTTAAGTGTTCTATGGTTCGATTCTTTAAACAAACAACAACTTAACAACCAGCCTTCAAAACAAACAATAATATAGGTAACAAACTAACACATAACCCATAACCCAAATAACTCAAATTTTTATAAACCAAAGTGGAGTTTACAAGATAACTTGCAAAGATTGCCCAACAAAATTATATAGGTAGAACATATCGTACACTAAACACTAGGTATAAAAGAGCACTTACGCTCATTCATAAAAGATAAATCAGATTCTAACTTTGCAACCACCTTCGCACACACGGACAGAACCAGACACAATGTCAAACTCTATGAAACTGCTACACAAACAATCAAAAGGACCTAAACTTGACGTACTTGAAAGACTAGAATATACAAACACAGAATTACTGACAAGACAATATTAACGAACAACTTACTTTCAATTCGGACATACTTTTTCGGTACTCAAACCAGCACTTACAAAAAACGAAAACGGAAAACCATGACACCGGTGCACATCATAATAAAAGACACAAAGCATCATAACGCCAGATGGCTCACCCGCACACCTTGACTCACACACTGACTACCAAGGGTCACGACCTTGACTCAGTACACATTCCCTTTATAAACCCCTTCCTACTTCCTCCCTTATCTTCAGAGGGCTCGTCGTGCTCATTGAGACTAGAAAGTTAATCAACTGATTTAACTTTATTAGTTGAGAGCTCGAGTGTTGCCCCGCCTGCTGATGATGGCCGTTATGCCGAACCGGTCCAGGAGATATTTATATCCCAACAGCAAGTATCGACGGTAGCTGATTCTTCGATTGCTTCTTCAACTTGCGGTAAATATAACCTTTTTAATTTTAGCAAAGATTAACTTTAATTTAAAAAAAATGAAATCGGATTAAAAATTTAAAAAATGCTCTTTATATTTGAAGCCAAAAGCTTTTAACTAAGCAATATTCTTTTGATTCTCATTGACAAAATATATATTATTCCTAAACTAGACTACTTTAACATTTATTTCATTAAACTGTTTCCCTGATTGTAAATGCATTTTGAAGCAATACTTTTACAATAATACCATTGATAAAGGAAATTTAGAGAAATAGAAAATATAAAATCTTTAGGTATGTTTTGCATTTTTATATTCGAAAATGACAATGAATCCTAAGAACTTAAAAATGTCAAGAATTCCAGCAATATTTTCAATTCTTGAATAAATTCCAAGATGTTTGAAAAAACATGTAGGATATTTTGATAACACAACCTCCATAAATCGATTCTCAGATTTTCTTTTCCAGGTGTCTACCTAAATAAATCTTTCTATTTATCATTTTCCTGTTGGTCGTTTTTGATTTAATTTTTAAGATTTTCACTTGCCACGTCCTCATATTTTTTACTCTTCTGCGTAATCCTTATCACCTTTTTGCTTATTTATAATAAGCATTACATTATGTAAATTATATTACATTTGTTAACCACATATATTTATGAGCAAAAGCCTCTAATCTTTAGTACATAATGACCTTAAAATTTAATAAATGAATGAATAACATTTTTACTTATACTTATAAAAGCAAATTGCTTCCTAGCTTAAAATCCACTGCTCGCAAAGTTTTTTCGTTTCATGCACCATAGTCAGAGCAGTAGCATTTTTACTTGTTAGACAAATTTTCAAAACTAGCTAGTTTAACAAAACTTTGCTCACTTTTTCAAAATCAACTCTGCTAAACCAATTTTCGCAGTCATATATGCTCAGTTTATACTAAACTTTGTTTTTTTAAGTAAATTTTCTATGATAAATTCACGAAAATTAACAAAATAGTAACAATATGCTACAGCTTAGACTATAAACTGACCGACATATTTAATTTTATTTACTGACCGAGGAGTTTTTTATTTACTGGCCGTATTTTCAGTTATTTACTATATTTTTATATTTTCGATAATTTAAAATGGTACCGGAGTAGAACCGACTTCGGATCGGTTTCATACCAATAAGAGCCTCAAAAATATGAAGAAGGACACCTTGATCGAAATTTGATGTTTTCATACAGTATTTTAGGTTTTTCAGTTATTACGCTTTCTGATTATTTAAATTAGACGTATTATTATTAATTAGGAATTATACCAGGAATCGAAGTACATCGATTAAGCATCCAGAAAATCGATCTTGTTACCGACAAAAAAGTTAAATTGACTAATTTTAAAATATAACTCTCTTGCTTTGAGCACATCATGCAAGCCAATTCATCAGTGAATTCCTTTTTAAGAATATCCTCTATATAAAATAGGAATCTTATTAACTTTTTATGTTAAGTTTTTAAGAGACAGTTAACGCAAATAGCTGCCCGTAAACTTGAATTCGTATGGGAGGAATAAACTCTCTGGTTCATATCCAAGATGAAGTTGCTGATTAATAAAATTTAATTGAATAAAAAGTAACCAGTTTAGAAAACAATCCGGCTTTAATAAATGGGTTAAAGTCATAACATTTGTTTATCTTTCGAATGTTTTAGAACATTCATGCCAGACCTGTCCAATTATAGCATTGCCTCTTAAAGAACTTTATTTATTGGTATTGTATTAGAGTTAGTGTGACACTTAGATGAACAAAATACCTTTTATGTGAACAATATGATAACAAAATAATATAATCCTTGTGCATCTCTTGATTAAATGTATAGATAATATTGTGTTTCATAGCTAACTTTATACACATTTAAGTTTTAAACATAGAGGTATATTACTAGAGAGGGCATACCCTTTCTCAATGCTTTAAGAGGCATACAATTTTATTCTGTTCAATTGATATTCATGTTAATTTTTTGATGTTTCAAAATTCAACCAAAATAATAAATCTCTCTAGTTATAAATATCTGGTATTGAATAAAAATACACTGTCGGTATTCAAGAAAATAATATAATATAAAATAAAGGTAAAACTTATTCTTACTTAAACTAGTTTCAAATGACCAAAAACAAATTAAACTCATCAGTGGCTGGTATAGCAGTTCTTCGAGACATCTATTTATTCTATCTCTTTACATCTTTTTTTTTATCATATTTCTTTAGAGAAATATGATAGAGAAACTAAGTTTCATATTTGGCGGCTTGTTTTTATTATTATTCAATCAACATTGTTATAATATTAGGTTTGATAATACTAATGGAAATATACAGTTAAGAATATACAAAAAAAACTTTTGAAACAAATTGATTAACCTGATATGAATATAAATCCTTTTTCCGTTTATTTATTCAAATGCGTCATAACATTTTAAGAACTAGAAATAAAATTTCATACTTAATATGAATGACATTTAAATATATACCTAAAATCTTTTGCCAAAATACTAAAATTAAATAGAAAATTAAAATATGTTTTTTAATTTACATAATATTACAAAAAATAACAAATGTATAAGGCAAAAATTATAAAAAAATAAGCAAAGTAGATATGGTCGCAAAAATTATTAATTTATTCTAAACACATATTCCGAGTATAAGCTAGAATGTAAATACAAAGAACTTAGAATCAAAGAAGAAATGACAAAAGAGAGTATTTGGTTTATTCACCAATGCCTCAAGTTAAGTTTAATTCCAGTGTTTTTGTTAAAATCTGGCATTAATAAATTAAATGTCTCAGTTAAGAGTAAAAATAAAATATGCAATTTATTGCTTAAAGAAGAGCTGCGTAGATATTATCGTATCAGGGATAATGTTAGACATTACATTAACTATATTCGTCGTAAACTGGTTGGTTGTTACGGTGATATTAGAGTTATTGAAATTGATAAAAACAACAATATTATTGTTCAAAATAAAAGGAATAAAAAACATAATAAATTAATATCTAAAGTCAAGAGATTAAAAACACCCACGTTTCATCATAATATTCCAACAACGGTTAAACAAAATACTCCAGATATTAGTTATCATAATAATACTGTTTTGAACTCATCTAACTCTAATACTAAGCCGTTAATGCATGACGCATCTACTAGCTATTCAGTTGAAAACGTTGTGCTGAATCATGTTAACGACAGTGTTACCAACCTTAACGCTCAAACTTCGACTATTTTAACTAATGAAACTGTTCCCGCCAGCCTGGGGATGTCTAATGAAGTATTAGATACTAACGTTGTCGATAGCCGAGTCAACCTTAGCTCAATTCACTCTATGACGTCATCTGTGTCATATTCTACTACACCTTCTTCTTCTATTCATCATTCTTTTCCTTCTCGTACTCAATATTTGAATATTGATCCGAGTATTTTTAATAATGATGAGAGGTTACTTCTTGACAAAGGTCTTAAATATTGTCCTAAATCTATTCCTGCCTATTATGATCTGGCACAGCTAGCCTCATCTGTGGACTCTTTACCGCTCGAATTTAATGTTAAACTTGAAACTTCTAAGCAGTTCAGTGGTTATATTAAAAACAATAATCTGAGCAAGGCAAAAATTTACAACATTAAAAAAGAGAATGGCATACTTAAAAGTATTAAAGTTAAGGCAATTAAAGAGAATTTCACTGTTTTGAAGGCGGACAAAGGCAACTGTACCGTAGTGATAGATAGCGATGTTTATAGAGATAAAGTTAAGAAGTTCCTCATTGATAACGATTTTAAACAACTTGACAAGGACCCTACAGACGAATATAAAGATAGAGTTAGAATCGCATTAAATAAGCCTTCCTCGGTTTTTCCGGAAGATTACAATAAAAACAGTCTAAAACAGATGAACCCGTTAGCTCCTAGATTTTACGGTGCTTTGAAGATACATAAAATTGGTACACCCATCAGACCTATTGTTTCTTTTTGCTCATCGCCCACGGAGAAACTTGCTAAGTACCTTAACAAGCTGTTCCTTAAAATTACTAGTTTTAAGGCCATTGATGCTGTCAATAACACCTTAGAATTCACACAAGCTCTTCAGTCTGTGAAGTTACCTAACAAGTATTGGTTAGTCTCGTTAGACGTTGTTGATCTGTTTACTAGTGTTCCTACTGACAAATGTTTGACTTTATTTAACGCCATCCTTAATAAACATAGTTCGGACAAGATTTTTAACGCCGAGTTTATGGAACTATTAGAGCTTTGTTTGAGTCAAAATTATTTTTGTTACGAAAATAAGTTTTACCAAGGCAAAGAAGGACTAGCGATGGGTGCTCCTTTATCTGCTCTCGCGGCTAATATCTTCATGCATTTTTTCTTTAAGGAGTTTATAAGCATAACTAAAAACCCTTTCAGAAAGTACATATATTTTTTGGAAGAGGTATGTAGACGACGTTTTTTGTATATGGACTGGATCGAGGAAAAATCTTATACTTTTCTTAGATTATTTGAACACCCAATGCTTTGATTCGATTAAGTTTACCCATGAGTTGGAGCAAGAACAAAGACTTAATTACTTAGATTTGACTATATCTAGAAATGGTAGTGAGTTACGTTATGAAGTTTACAGGAAACCAACATCTACAGATAATATTATACCCTTCGACTCGCAACATCCATGGAGTCACAAAATGGCTACTTTCCACTCCCTCATACATCGCCTTCTCACACTGCCGCTTGATAAAGAAGCTTATAATAAAGAACTTGCAACCATTCATTTAATTGCAAATAACAATGGTTACAACGTTTCTATGGTTGACAAGTTAATCACTAAAAAGAAACATAAGTTACTTTTGAGAGCTATGGGTGAGGACACTCCTCAAATAGTAAGAAGTGGTGTTCTTTGCCCTATATTGGTTGTTTATCTGATAAAATAGCATCAGTCTTGCAAGGTAACGGATTCAATGTTGGTTTTAGTACTAACGGTACGCTTCGTGCTCACTTGAGTAAAGTTAAAGATCCTGTTCCTGTTGCTTCAAAGAGTGGGGTATACATAGTCAAATGTGGTACTTGCAAGTCTGAGTACTTAGGTCAAACCGGGAGAAGTTTAAGCACGCGCTTAGCCGAGCACACTAAGTTGTCTTCTAGTAGGTTCTATCAGCACATAGTTGCAGAAGGACATAAAGAAGGTCCGCACGAAGCTGGCTTTCTTCATCGTGCTGATAAAGGGCGGAAGCTTGATTTCCTAGAAAACCTTGAAATCCTTCGGAGCCAGAGTAATGTGGGCGACTTGAATCTGAACGTCAGAGGAGATAGCTCGCCACTTCTGCGCGCTCTACTAAAGGTGCCACCCCTCCACCAATTAGTCTTACTCGACTCACCGAGCTGTTACCATCTCGGAAAAGAAAATAGTTTTTTGTATTTTAACTTTCATCTTTATCTTCATGGTATTTATTTTATTTTATTTTATTAACTGTATTTATTGCATTTTTTCGTTTATGGTTTTTTATGCGTTTTATTTACTTATTATTGTATTTTTATTATTTTATATTCGCGGTTCTGTTTGTATTTTTGTGTTTCTTTGTTATTTCTCTTAATTTGGCTTTTATGATGTAATTTGTTTTATTTTGTTTTAATTTGTATTAACTTATTTGTGCAGGCACTGATGATGACCTCATGTTAGGTTGAAAGCGCTTTGCCAATAAACAATTATTTTTGTGGAGAGACTCTTTTCTTCATTTCCTAATTTATTCTAAATTTTAATTTTAAAACAACCAAGAATAAAACTATCGTGACTCTATAAATAAATTCAATACAAGTGAATATGTTACCTGCATCAACTAGTTTGGTCATGATAAAACTAGTTTGTCCTAAAAAAATCAGAGCGAACTAATTTGTAAATTCAATACAAGTGAATATGTTACCTGCATCAACTAGTTTGGTCATGATAAAACTAGTTTGTCCTAAAAAATAAGAGCGAACTAATTTGTAAATTCAATACAAGTGAATATGTTACCTGCATCAACTAGTTTGGTCATGATAAAACTAGTTTGTCCTAAAAAATCAGAGCGAACTAATTTGTAAATTCAATACAAGTGAATATGTTACCTGCATCAACTAGTTTGGTCAAGGTAAAACTAGTTTGTCCTAAAAAATCAGAGCGAACTATAATTTGTAATTAAAATTAAACAAACAAATTAGTTCCCTCCCAAAAGAATAGGAAAAACTAATTTATCCTAAAAAATATTTATTTAATTTAATTCATCCTAAAAAGTAATTTGTCTTAAAAATAGGCTAAAGTAATTTGTTCTAAAAAGTCAGTGCGAACTAATTTTCATTGGCGTATTCACTTGATCATACTTATTTGTCTTTTTTAGAACTAACACAATAATGAGGTATTTTGCAATAGATATAAAAACATTCAAGGTCATTATCGTCTATTTGTAAATAAAATATCAATCTATTAAAAAGTTAATATAACACGAACATAAAATTTCTAACTTAAATTTAAAAAAAATACTAAAATAGTTGCTCTATAGTTAAGCATTGGCATAAGTAAGTTTCAATAAAGGTCTACTAAGTGATGCATTAGGAAATTCTAAACTTGGAAATGCTGATGGATCCTTGAGTTATCTAGATTGGGTTAAAAATGCCAAGAGCTTCGGATTTCATTGATTAATCAATCAACAGAACCTCGTTAATTGAAGTTTATTAAACACTTCTGTTGAATTAAGAGATGCCGAAGTAAAATAAATTACTACATTTAGATTTTTCATAAAATTTAATGTTATCGAGAAGAAAAAAGCCAAAAGTTTACATTTTAGCTTTAACAATATATTTTACTCACGATTATACATAACACATACCTAAATATATGGTAAGTGTATTATAATTTTCTGCTGATTTTTCCGACAAATCAGCAATTTTCATACTAAAGAAAGGTATTATAAAAAGCTTGGATTTAAATTGACGGCGCGAAAAGATGAAGTCGAGGGTAAAAATTGATGCATAGGTTGAGGGGAAATAAAAATGAAGTACTTTTCCTTAAATTTAAGGAAAAGTATTAAGTTGATAGGAGACAAAAATCTATTTAAATCAGAATCAGATTAAACTCTGGCATAAATACTTTATTCATTTTTACAATACAACATTTTAACGACCGATTAATCATAAATATTAAATTTTATTAAAATAATTCATATACGACAAAAGACCCTGGGTGTTAAAGAAACACTCTTCATCTTCTCTTCAGAATGGTTACAACGTAATGTGTAAAAATAGATTTTAAATATAGTGCCTTTTATAAAACCTAAAAGCTTGTTTATGGTGGTGACAATGATTGAATTAAATGGTTAAGTGTGCCAATGTCAAGCATATTACATACTTGGCTTGGCTTTAAGAGTAGCACTCAATGTCAATAACGAAGCCTTTAAGCACCGCGCCTCTCTCTCCTTGCTCTCAAATCCTATTTCAAAACACTTTGTGTCATGTATTGCAATATTTCTTCATTTTTGTAATTATTTCGATTAAGTTGCACTACCTAAAAACTTTATTCACTTTGAAATCTTAAAATTAAGATAATCTATTGCTTGTTCAATGCTTGACAATAAACTATTACTTGAAATCATAAAATAAGAATCATTCTAACTGACTTGTTACATACTGAATACAATACTGTTTTAAACTTTAAATTTTATTTTTATTACTCTTCTCTTAGAATTTCCTTTTAGCGAATTTCCTTTGGGAAAAAATTCGCTAATGGGATAGGCGTCATGGGTATTCGAACCTCGGACCAATATATATATATATATATATATATATATATATATATATATATATATATATATATATATATATATAATATATATATATATATATATGTATGTATATATATTGTATGTAATATAATATATGTATATATATATATGTATATAATAGTATATACATATGTATATATATATTATATATATATATATATATATATATATATATATATGTAATATATATATATATATATGTATTTCTAGACACTTTCTTGTAAACACTCTATCTTTTGAACGGATTAATATTTTTTAACCAAACTTGGTACAAAAATCAACCTTGGGGAGGACACGAACCCTATTGAAAACCAGATTTTTGTGACGTCATTAACCCGGTTTGCTGAGTCAGCGAAATTTTCAAAAAATCAGCAAATCAGGGTTAATATTTTTTGCCGCGAAAAAGGTCAATATTTATGTTTTTTGAGACGCTGAATCGAATGAAACCGGTCCGAAGTCAATACGACCACTTTAAGTGACCTAAAAATCGAAAAAACCATTGTAAATTACCAAAAACCAAAATTTAGGGCGATAAAAAATAAATTTCGAGTAGGGTGTCGTTTTCTATGTAATTTTGGGCGCTGAATCGAATGAAACCGGTCTGAAGTCGATACGACCACTTTAAGTTACCAAAAAGTCGAAAAAACCACAAAAAATGTAGAAAACTAACATTACGGTCGTTGAAAATTAAATTTCGAGTAGGGTGTCGTTTTCAATGTTTTTTGGGCCTCTGAGTTGAATGGCAGTGGTCCGGAGTCAATACAAGCACTCAAACTCAGGGTACCTGGGTTCAAATCCTGGAAGGGTCGATAATTTTTTATCGTTTTTTTTACTAAATATAAGTTTACAACTAGAAAATAATTCTGGCGCGGTGGTCCGCATGTCGGGCGAATTTCCTTTGGATGCGAGCTCTCAAACCCAGAGAACCTGGGTTCAAATCCTAGTAGGGACAATAATTTTTATAGTTTTTTTTACCTAATATAAGTTTACAACTAGAAAATAATTCTGGCGCGGTGGTCCGCATGTCGGGCGAATTTCCTTTGGATGCGTGTTTCCGTGCTTTTTACATTATATAAGTTTACAACTAGTAAATAAATAATTCCGGCGCGGTGGTCCGCTGTCGGGCGAATTTCATTTAGAATGCGTGTTTCCGTGCTAAACAACCATGCCCATTGCGTGGTCCCGGTTCATGCTTTAGAACCTAAGCAGTTACTCAATTGTCAAGCACTGCTCGTAACTCATTTTGTCTGTATTTTCCAAAGGAAATGCTCTAAAACCTTTAAAGATAACTGACTAAGCTTAAAGATAAGTAACTAATCTTTGAACTAGTGCAAATAATAGTGCGTACTTCTAATTTTAGAGGCATAGTTTTGTACAACAACTAAATGATTATGCGCATTTTCTTTGGAAAATACAGACAAAATGAGTTACGAGCAGTGCTTGACAATTGAGTAACTGCTTAGGTTCTAAAGCATGAACCGGAACCACGCAATGGGCATGGTTCTGCATAAGCAAGAAATGGTTGTTTAGCACGGAAACACGCATTCTAAATGAAATTCGCCCGACAGCGGACCACCGCGCCGGAATTATTTATTTACTAGTTGTAAACTTATATAATGTAAAAAGCACGGAAACACGCATCCAAAGGAAATTCGCCCGATATGCGGACCACCGCGCCAGAATTTTTTAATAAACTATTGAATAAATTACAAAACAACCACAAAGATTTAATCATACGTCCGTACGTCTTAAAGTAAATAATAGTATATTAATAAATAATTTCGCAAGACTTTATAAAAGTTGGGGTTAGATAAAATCCTATAAAACTTGAGGACAGAAGTGTACAATAATTATCAAAGTCGTTAATGATTGTCGTTATTGTCATTCCTATCAAATTCCGATAAATTTATAACATTGAGTCGTGTTAAAAGTCTAATTCATCTTAAACCAAGAGGTTTGTAATCAAATACATCGCTGCGACAATAATTATTCTTTTTAAGAAGCCAGTTTGGCTGCAACCAGCCATCATCAGTCTAGACGAGTGTTTGGTAGCAGGAGTACCGATGTCTAGTTACCTCTGACATCGGTACTTCCAGCTACCAAACACTCGTCTAGACTGATCATCTTCAGTAAGGCTGGTTGTAGCCGAATCCGAGATTGACCCACAATGCAGCCAACTTTACGGGATCTAATTCATAGATTGAAAAGAAAGCAATGTTTTCAATATATTTTCCTTTAATCTAGTGTTTCGAAATTTGTTTAACTTCTTCTAAAATATTTAATATTATATTCTGGCATCTTCGAAAGTTGCAGTCGAAATAAGTTTTTTCGCGACACTCAGCAGCAAGGATTAGGTTCAATCTTGCTGAAGAATAAACACAGACATAGGTAAGAGCACAGCTATTATCACGAATATACTACACACACATATATATATATATATATATATATATATAATATAATAATATATATATATATATATATATATATATAATAGAGTTGTTTTACAATAAAATACATTTGAATAATAACAATGAATATTAATAATTTATTATTCTAGTTCATAGGTTAAAGATAAAAATAAAATTCAATTCATTTTGTTAAAATCAAGATGTGAAAATAATCAATAATTATTGTATAACAATTAATTTTATCAGTATTTGAATAAATAACAGTCTAAAAGCTTTTTAATGAATACATAGATACATAAACTAACGTACACAGTTATATTGCACACTAACATTCATTGATTATAACTAAAAAAGGATTTTGTGTTCATGGAACCAGACATGACAACATCACTGACTAGTTAATGCTTTAGCTAGTTAATCTTGGCAGGAAAATCAACAACATATGACTGAAGTTAACCCGTAGTGATGTCACATTTTAATTTAACTAACTCATAAGTTTCAGTTTTTTATTAACTATTTGCTAAAACTTTAAAATTTAGCACAAATAAAATAACGATATTACCGAGCTATTTCGAAGTCGATAGTTGCGAATCTAGTCCCATTTGAGTAAAATACCATTAAGCGTGGTCAGTAAATAGATGGGACACTTCGCAGTTACGAAGTTAGTCTAAAATATATCTACCCTAAACATTGTGTCAGCGTAAAAATTTGAAAGTGAATTCTATGGGAACTCCAATTTACACAAAATAGAATTAAGAGTAGTAAAAGTTTACAGAACATACTTTTTTATTATTTATTTAATTTTTAATGACATTCTAAAATTTAAATTATATTTTGTTAACAGGGTGTATGAATATAGGTAGTTTAAATATATATTTTTATACAAATAATAAATCAAATCCGTTCAAAAGTAAAAGTGATAAAAATAGTAAGGTCATTATCAATAAAAACATTTCTGAACCTTGTAAACGATTCAGATATTGTCCTAGGCCGGCGGAATGACTTGTTTACTTTATGTTAGGATCTGAAACAAGGACGAGGACGTATTATGTACCATGAACTTGATATAGAAGCTTGAACTTGATATACTAAGCCTTGGATTAAGTTCTTTCTGTCTGGGTGTGCTATACTCACCATATGCGTTATGTAATATGTTAGATTTGAGAACAAGGTGTTACATATGTACAATTAATTCTACAACAATTTGGCAAAATACTTAAATCGATTCCAATGCTTTGGATTTGCTGTAAAGTTTTAAGAACTTTTATAAAGTCAAAAATTTAATGAAGCTTATAAAATTTAAATTTCATGCATCGCTCACGTATTAGCAAAATTATAAATTTTCCTATTTCTTCTGGATTTTTTGTCTTGAAAAATCTGTAAAGCTTAAAATTTCAAAAGCCCTTACGCATTACAATAATTAATATTTTAAAAGAGATAAAATAAATTTGTCCAGTTAAACCTCTAACTAGCTCTCTAAAAACAATTAAGAAATGCTAATCAGTCAAAAAGAGTATTTAAATATTACTTCCTTTACAGCATTCTTTATACAATTTCCAAGCATTAACTATTCTAAAAATCTTTTTTTCTTTATTTTCAAAGAATTAAATTATTTTTCCTGATTTAAAGAAAGTTTTACTTTCTTAAAATGTTTAAATATAATAGAAATATACAGAGCTAGTCCAAGAATAAATAAAATGTAAAACCACGCAATAACATTCACATTATTTCATTCATAGTGTAGTTTTTTAAGTCTAGATGAGGTTATTTAAATATTACGTACAATTATTTAGTTTTTTGTTATTTATTTATATAATTAGTTTATTAATATTAAAGCTTAATTCAATGAATAAGATTGATGATTTGACGATTGATCGTTTACAATGTAATGTTGTATTTATATCAATAAAAACATTTTGTATTTTGTATTTTCATTTAAGTTACTTTGAGTAATTATTTCTTTTAAATAATATTATTCATCGATTCTTTAGTGGTTGGGCTGATAAGATTTATATAGACTTTAGATGCTTGTCAAAAAAAATATCTATATTTATTTATTAAGCCTAACATATTTTTACCAGTTGTCCCAATAGTATTGTAACCAAAATATTAACGGTAAATTTGAACTCACAAAGTCAATAGAGTGATTGCATTTTTAAAAAAAAAAATGTTTTGTTAATAAAATGATTAGATGTGTTTAAAAAAATATATTCAGTTGAAAAAAAAAATAATACCTGGGATGGAAACGATTTTCAAAAGTCTAGGACCATGCTTCCTTATATTTCTAAGGAGCTAATGTTAGTTAGTGCATCTGAAATATCCCACCCGGTATATTTTATTGTTATAAAATGCTCAAGTAATTTTATACAATGACTTCTTAAAGCGCAGTGGAGTAATACTCAAAATACAAAAAACCAACACGTCTCTCCTCAAAAGAATTTATTAACTAAAAGCAGAGCCGGCTTTCGGCAATAATGCCATCAACAGTGCCGGTGAGTTGAGTGCAGGCGGACTATCCAAAGAGACCATCCAGACAGTCAGGCTTCAGTCTTTGGATAGTCTGTTAGACGCCTGCACTCAACTCTCGCACTGTTGATGGCATATTGCCGAAAGCCGGCTCTGCTTTTAGTTAAATTGTTTTGTGGAGAGACGTGTTAGTTTTTTGTATATTAATTTTATACAGTTTAATTAAACATGGTATTGTGTCAAGAAAAGAGCAAAAACATTTATATTCCATAAGAACACGTGCGATAGCCATATTTTTTATGATGGTTCAAATTTATATATAAAAGTTAAGTAGTACTAAAAACAATTTTCAGGGAAACGAAACAAGGAGATAAAACATACCCAAGCTTAAGGTTAAAGGCTTTAAAAACTGGAGCTCCAACTTGCGTGTATATACAGGAAGCAGTAAATCAAATTAGGACAGAAGCTCCCTTCAGGTCAACAATTTACAACGCCTTAGTCTTCTATATTCGAGTCTTATTTTCTAAAGACTCCTAATCTTGCAAAATATAACAGAGTTTTTCAAATAAGACAGTGTTTTACGAATTTTAAGAAAATAAACGCAATTTCAAAGACTTATTTGGCACACCATTAGTACCGCAATTATTAATGTAATTATCAATACTCAAATCAGGCTCTATAAATTGTAAATACTATGAATCATATTAAAAGTTTTCTGATTGGCATTATTTCTGCGTTTTATACTTATATATGACATCATTTAATAAATACTCTTCTATATGAGTGAGTCAATTCTCTTAAGATTTTATAATATATTTGAAAAGAATTGACACTAATAAGTGCATAAAAAATAAATCAGATGCAAAAGTATAGTTACATCTGTTGTACCTATATTTCTGTGTTTGTGTCAGAAAAAGTAGATTGCAAATACGTAATAATTTGGTTCATTTGACCGTGAGATGCGAACTCATAGAGTAAATTCAACTAATCGCGAACTCTCCAATTTCCAGCTATATAACGTTCTCCCGTGGTTCTATATTTTTTGGATTTCTCTTTTTTTTTTTTTCATTTTTTTCTTTTATTGTTTTTTCTATTTGTTTTTTTGTTATTGCTTTATTATAATTTTTTTTTTTCTGTCATTTACCTTTAGGTTTTATTTTACATCCTACTGTTTTGATGTCTTTTTATATTTCTTGTTTTATTTTTTGATTTTTAAGCTCATATTAGTAGTTTTTTTCTTTTTATTTTGTTTTTTGTTACTATTCTTAATTTTATCTACTCATCATTATCTAACGTTTGTTTTTGTCGTTGTTTTTTTCATGTATTTTTAATTTTTTTCTTATTATTCTTTTTTTTTTTATTTATTTCTATTTTTTTATTATTGATTAAAACTCATTTTTTATTTGTGTTATTATTCTTTTGTTATTTGATTTATTTTATTGTATTGTCTTATAAATATCTTGTTGTTTTTATTTATTTTTTAGTATATTTTAATATTTATGTTTATTAATGTAGATATTAGTTCTTTATCATTTTCAATTTTTTTTTATGGTAATGTGTGTGGTTCTGCTTTTTTCTCTTTATCTATACTTTTATTCATTCTTGCTTAGTTGCTGTACAATATTTAGTTTTTATATTTTTTTTTTTACTTATAATTTTTTATCATAAATTTTTTTAAACTCAAATTATTTTATATTTAAAGTTCAATATTTTTATATGATGTAATTATAATTATATCATCTCTAAATTATATCTCATATATCTATAATTTCTTCTGAATTTTATAATATTTTTTTTATTTTTAAATTATCTAATTAATTTATGTTTTAATTATTTTTATTCTGTCATATATTAATTATCTATTATTCATTGGTTATATATAATCTATATTTATAATATCTGTTTATTATATATTTTTTATTTTTATTTTATATATTTATTATACTATTTTGATATTGATTTTATTTATGCTTTTTATTATATTTTTTAATATTTTATCATATATATCTTATTTTTTTTTTTTTCTCTGTATGTATTTGGTTAACTATTCTCTTGTGATTCTTAGTTAAGTCTTTATTGTGGTATGGGTGGTGGCACTTTTTTTATGTGTGCTTGTTATGTTTGTTCTGATTTTCTCTTTATTCTGTCGTTCTTTTAGTATTCTTAATTTCTGTTCTTCCACTTATTATCTTTCTGGTTCTTTCATTTGTGTGTAATATTTGTTTTAATGTTTTTTATGGAATTTTATGTTTTCTCGCCCTTTTTTTTCTCTATAATGAATTTTTCTAGTTGTTTGTTTGTGCTGTGTGATCTTCTATTCTCTTTTCAACTATGTGCTGCGCAGTAGACTACTCATACCTCTTAGATGATCACTCTCGATTGGCTTCTGTTTCCCGCGCTGCTAAACTATAATCTACGAATCATCACGAGCTTGCACCTAAATTTAACTAAGCTCTTTCTGTCTACGTTTTTTGTGTCAAATAGCGGCATAAGAAACAACTAAGGACTCCCATCAGCAGAAACACCCGGTTTAATTTTTTAAACTT
>JACMZG010001863.1:35699755-35766527 GCA_018340805.1 Microvelia longipes
TCATAAAATGTCCAGTTTCCAAATATAATCGCGATAATTTGTTTAAAACCCTACAATAATTTTCATTAAACACAAAATGAAGATAAACTCGATATACTTGAAAAGACAACAAAAAGAACCTCGGTCATTAATACAGCGATTCTATATTTTTCGCTTTTTTAATTACACCAGATATTGGATAATTATTATTTCCGTTCACCAATGAAAACTTGGTTAATAATTTATGATTCATAGATTATATCTAATCACAAAAAGCATATGCACTATAAAGTTAATCAACTCTTCACAGATATTGCTATAATAGTTAGGTTAATGGTTCGCAGTCCACCTAAAATCTTTCCGCGAATCCCCAGGGTTTCGAGGACCACACTTTGCGTAAACCCGCTACTGAGTATACCTCCTTCCTATTGATCCTACCCTACCCCTCTTAATACCCCTCCTAATCCGTTACCTGTATACCTCATTTATAGTGCTTAGTCTCTCCTCGTCTGTGGAAGAATTGTACAGTTTAAACCATCACGTCCTTTATATTAAATTTTCTTAATAAGTCTATTTAATTCTCTATTATTTAGTACACACACACACACACACACACACACCACACACACACACACACACACACCACACACACACACACACACATATATATATATATTATATATATATATATATAATATATATATATATATATATATATATATATATATATTATATATATATAAATAGAGAGAGAGAGAGAGACCCGACCCAAATCTTTAAGCCTAAAGACGTTTGACGCTGCAATGTAGAATTAATCAAGAATTCAAATAAAAGTATAGTGCTTAAAATAATCTTTAAAACTTAAATAAAAGTAATGTTTATATTAAACCTTAATTCTTACAGGCTTAAGTTTAAGGCCGAACTGATCAAAATTTCTGACCTAGTAAAGTATTTGAAGTAACACGTACTGAAAGACAAAGGATCATTAATACTAAAACTTGATAGATACAAATCGCACTGACAGGTTCAACGCTCAGAACATTGTTTATACATTTAACATTAAGTTACAGAAACAAAAAATTGTACAGCGCGTTGCACTATATATGTTACTAAATAAATACAAGAAATTTATTTGAATTTATGAATTAGTCCAGCGTGATAAAAGTATTACGCTGTGGAATTATCACATTATGGACATTATATGGATACAAAAAACTATATAATTAAACTCAATAAATTATGCCAGAGGATTAAGTTATTATATTGTTTATAATATTTGTTGTATAACGGTTAAATTAAGAAACGAATTTTGCAAAGAGTAATTAATACTGTATTCTGATTCATGCTAGCAAAATACATAGGATAATAGTGCCCAAATCAGACAATATGGGCAGGGGAAATACACCACGGAAAATCCAAAATGTATGCATCAACATAAAAACAAGTGGCCCTCTTGGCCGCAGTAAGTCCAAAAATCCACATTTCTGCCTCCTTCTTCACCCCTCCATGACCCCAAACTCATAAGCTAATATTTCCTAAGGAAATTCACTAAAACAAATAAAAATAGGGAAAAATATCGGAATTGATCACGACTTTGAAAATCACTTAATTTACAGCAATATGTCTTCAGAAACGTTTGCTCGTCCTCAAACAGTAAAAACATAACTTTCTTTTTCAAAGGTCACCTATCCGGGTACTGACATCGTTTGATGCTGCTTAACATTAGTGATCTGACAAAAACCGAGTTTATACTATTCTTAATTAAATAAAACTATTGGTATACTTGTTTATAAAAAAAACTTTTAATAGAATATATAAATAAACATCAACACATAAATATTAAAATCAATACTAATAATAAAGCTGAAAACCAAGTGGATTTACTCTTTAACTTCATTACATGGAATAACTCTTGAAAATGAACTCATTGTAAACACAAACCATTGTTTTATTCATCTCAAAACTCAAGAGACTTCTTAACCACAGACCGCTTAAGTGTATTGATTTTTCTTCTGTTAAATATGATGTTAAAGGAGATTGCAAATTTTATAATTACTTAACTGAAAAAAAACCCCAAAGGGATACTTTGAATAGGTGCAAAAGTTAACTGTTTAGTATTTAGGTCCATCCTTTAATGCTTTTTAAGGAAGTTTAGACTTAATTTACTTTCTATAATATCCATATTTACTTGTAAGCATAATTAAAACTAGTGAGGATTAAAGACTTGTGAGCATACTTGTCAGCTTAGTGTTTATTAGTATAGTTCTTTATGAGAATATTAGCAATATATATTTTTCATCATTATATCATATGATTTGTTAATTTAAATTTTATGCGGTAAAACGTCATAAGTTTGGGAGATGTAAACAAACTTTTTATATATAATTTAAAAAGCCGCACAAAAACTATTATAATACGACACACGGCTAAAATCAGTTAATAGCGTGGGAAAATCGTTATTTTCTCAAGAGAGAGCCAATGAGGTTAGTCCTGGATGTTGACCACGCGATGTCAACTTATTGCTCAAACATACGACGTTTGATTGTATTATCTGTATAAGTTCCGGTTTTATTAATTGACATATACATGTCAAACAAAACGTTACGTTTTTGATTGACAAAATTTGAACAAATCATGCATTTTTTTTAATACATTTAAAATTTGCTTATTTCGTGGCAGTATGCCCCTTATATAAACCAGTAATATGACGAACTATTTAAGCACAACAACCATGTGGCTGCGAAGCAGCCATAGAGAGGCGCTCTCTAGCGCCGACACCGCCTAGCGGCCAATAGGCCAAAGGTCTTGTTTTAATTTTCGATGACTTAGCAAAATATCTGTATCTGCTCACGGCAGGAAAATGAAGCATTACTGAACTAATTTTAGGCGAGAAAAGTATCTAAATAGTAGATTTCCCAGATCGGCTGGTAATTAGACATAAATGACTGCACTTTACCTGCTTAGGCAGGAAAGAAGCATTTCCCAGCCGCCCCTGCCTATGCTGGTAAAGAAAGTTAATAGATAATTTTTGTAAACATGATAAGTTAATAAAAAAGCCTATTGAATTTATGTAATAATTCATATAATGAATAATTACATTATTTAACTAATTAAAATAAAACAATTTGTAATGTAAACCTTTAATTAGAAATAAATTATTAAATAAATCGATTATATTAAAGGCAACACTTTTTGTCTTGGATTTATTATCTCATCTTTTTTTGTCAAGTCATTTACTATTTTTATCATTCGAACCCGTATTTACTACAATTTAAAAGTTTGTGTATTCTATAGCGTTTTGTGATGAATATCGTCGAAGATATAGACGAACGTTTCGAACATACCCCGCCGGATGTTTTAGAAATAGCTACAAATGCCAAAGAGAGCCTACTACCCGGCAAATCAGGAATTAGGTATCTCAAAGCATATAAAGTGTTCCAAGAATGGTGCTCAGAGAAAAAAGTAAAGAATGTAACTGAAAACGTTATTTTATCGTATTTAAAAGAACTGTCAAACACAAAATCGATCGCTACTCTGTGGTCAACTTTCTCGATGATAAGATCTGTAATATCAGTCAAAGAAAATCTAAATATAAAACATTATACAAACGTAATAAGTTTTTCAACAATTCTAGTTTTGATTTATTACTGTTTGCAGATAAAATATTGTGTGGAACGAGGCAGGAAAGGAAACATTATTGACTCGTATATTTGCCTTCCTCGGCTTTGCCTCGTCAGTCAAATTATATATTACCTGCCTCGGCTTCGCCTCGTCAGTCAAAATTAAAATTACCTACCTCGGCTTCGCCTCTGCAGGTAATTTAGATAGCACACCCTCGCCTTCGGCTCGGGGGCTAGCTTTGAAACTAATCAGTAATATTCCATTTTCCTGCCTAGTTACACAACAAATAACTATTTCAACTCTCTAGCATAAATACAGCGGTAATTATGCGTGACAGAGACACACAGCCATAGGCAGACAGACAACAATTTTGGTGAGGTTTATAAGGCACAGAACTTCAGCAAAAACTTAAATTGTTAAGAACAAGAAAACACAGTAAAGCAAATTCACCTGACTTGCGGACCTTCGCTCACGAATTCTATGAACGTAAGCGTTTATAAAGAGTAACCTAAAGTTTTGTATCTAACGTAATCTGGCAGAAATTATGAATGATTTTGTGCACGAATGAGAGTGAAGAGGATAATGTATGCCCCTCAGTTATTATTTTAATGTCTGAGCGAGGCATTAAACGTGTTATTACTAGCAATGTTTACTCAGGACTGTATGATTCTGTTATAGTTATAATGCACAGTAGGGTTCTAAAGGAATATTATTCGAATATCTCAGAGTACCTTCTGAGATTTATAATACAATTTTCATCCCTTTACGAGTAATTTACACTTCGAGCTCTATAAATATAAACCTTATTTACAAGGATGTTTAAGGAAAAAGTTGAGGATAAATAAATTTAAGAGATAAAAGTTTGTTATTAAAGGTTAGGGGCGATATAAAGAATAAATTAAAAGGAAAAATTATGATTCAGCTTCTAATAATAAAAAGTATGATTAAGAACTAAATTAAAAAATCAAGTAAGTTAAAGTAACAAAAAAGAAACGAAGAAAATTAAAAGATGATATTCTAAACAGTTTTCCACAAAGCGGGCTTAAATGTATAAAAGTTGACGCAGGCTTGTTGTAATAACATAAATAAGAATCATGTAGTGGATCCTAAAGTTTCATGTCAATAAATAATATATGTAAAATAATTCCAGGTTAAATGGAATTTTACTTAACGCCTATCTGGTAAGAGGCAGATATACTTCCTAACAGATACGCATCACCATTCAAGCGGACATAATGTACTATTATAAAATTATAATTTTAGTTTATACCAAATTATTTTAATTAGGCCTAAACACAAAAAGAAAAGCGCAATGCTTTTTAATTCACATTAGGTCCAACCTAATAATTAAAAAAAATCCTTTAAGACGAAATTGATTTGCCACTCGGTACTTCTAAAATACTCGAACAATGTAATCGATGTTTTAATTAAAAAAGAAAGATTGCTTGAATAGTAGAATTGGTATTGAAAATCTAATTAGAAGCTGAATTATTTTCAAGTAAAAAAGGCTTAGGTTAAAATAAATCCTCTTGTAATAATTCAGTTTTAATAAAATAAAACTTTCATTTCATTTTCTTCAATTTTTGTATAAAATATAAGACAGATAAAAGGATAAAATAAAACTAATGAAACTGTTAAGGTGGTAACACTATAAGAGAAAATGGATATGCACTAGAATGCATGGTCCTCGTCCTTACAGCAGCTTATCGAACTCCCTCGTTCTAGCGTATGGAATCGGATTCTCTTCGCATGGTTTATACAGCGTATTTAACTGATGGACTTCATACCATACATAGATCTGGTACTCTGTGTGTAAGAATTAATTTATATTTTGGAGATCAAGAGGTCATGAGTAAAAGGAAACTAATTAATGTTTAAAGGGTTATTAACAGTTTGGTCCAGTAAAGTGCCTCTCGTATGCTAGATTTTAATAAAGCATATATTCGATAAATAATAAATCAAAAATTTTAATAAATATTATAATAATGTAAAACTGAAGTTATAATTTGTCCAGTACCAGTACAAATCTTCAGTCTCGGTATAAAAAATAGAAACAGAGCAGTTCAACTTTCTTTCTTTCTTAAACTCAAAAATAAATTACTGCGTTCTCGTTCATGTTAAAAGTGTTGTGAACTCATTTTTGCAATTATCATTTGTTAACGCTAATACATACTACCCAAGCATTAAGTCAAAAATACTAAGAAATTACCAACAAAAAAGATTAAGGTTTAAAATGTATATATTGTTTTAAAAATAATTTTATTATATCAAAGCTTCAAAAGTGCACAAGGCCAAGTAAATTTCGATAATATTTTGTCGACTAAAAATAATAATTATCTAAAGTTTTCGCCTTAGACAAATATTTAATTTTGTGATAATGGATATCTATTCATAAAAGCCACCTGTTACAGCGGTTTAGATTAAGTTTATTTTATCCTATGTAGTCTAATTATTTAAGTCAACAGTGCCTCTTGAAAGTCGAAAATATTGCGTCGAAATTAATATAACAAAGACGATAATTGTCATGATATCAGTGAAACCATGATATGACTTCATGTCATATGTGGCACGTTTCATGGCAAAACGTGTTGGGTCACTAAATAAGCTTTCTATGAAATTGAGATAATTTAACCCTTACATAATGTATACACTTATTTGAAAATTACGTTAAAGGTGCCAAAAAAGACTTATTACGTATTAAATTAATTAAACCTTTAAAAAATAGTGCTACCATGGTCAAACGAATAAAACGTATCCAATCTCAGAATAAACTCCAGAAACTCAGTTTGAATAGCTTTTCGTGTACTATTTTTTCAGCTTGCTTAATAATGAACTTTAAAAAGTGCTGATCTTGAAAAACTAGTTTACATTCGAGCTCACATATAAGTGCAGATAAGTTTTGTCACTTTATCAATTAAGGCATCTTGTGCATTAAGTGCACTTTGTGCACTAAGCAAATTGGAAACACTCCCTAGATTATTATTTTGTCTTGTAATAGTATTAGATAACACCACTTAGAGATTTTATTTTATTTTTAAAAATCCCTTTTCAAAAATAAAATAATTCTATGTTCCTCATAGAATTAAATTATATTTTGAATAATTTTGCAGCACAAATGTTCATAAAGTTATATTAAACACGTAATCCATGTTTTGATAGCGGGCAAATATATTAGTGTTAAAATTAAATGTCAGCCCCCTCCAAAACAAAATCTCAGACTCAATTAGAATTGAACACGGGTTGTCCATTACTGTCTATTTTTGTGGTATACAAAAGTATAACTCTGGGTCAGAAAATAGAAATGTTAACAAAAAAATTGTTAAATAAATAAAAATACAGGCATTTCCGGCGCAACGCCGATGATAGAGGTTTCGGAGGATCGGAAATGCCAATGTAAGATTAGATCGTACGACGAGTCACAATAATAGCGTACTACAGACAAACTTCGAAATTTTTTAGAGATGCCTGAACTGTTTTACAGTAGATTTAATTATAAAATGTCACGTAATTTTATTTGTCGTAATTAATGTCACGTAATTTTATTAGTCGTAATTTGTCGTAATTAATCTCATGTAATTTTATCTGTCGTAATAAATGTCACGTAATTTTATTTCTCGTAATTAATCTCGTGTAATTTTATTTGTCCTTATTAATGTCACGTAATTTATAGTTTGTTGTAGAATCTAAAATAAATAACGCTACACCAGAGAGTACTTAGAAATAGTCTCTTAAACGTTTTAACTGATGAAAAGTTACAGTAAGGATTTTTCAGCACAGCATCGACGATTTTTTAAAGCACTCTTCGGAAACAAATAAAATCAGAGTAAAAATAAGAGACAACCATTCTCTCTTTGTTTAGTTTAAAATAGGATTCTGACAGATGCAAATGAGTTTTTCGACTCAAGACAAGTTAAAAAAATGTGTATAAGATAAGTGGACTACGGCTGAATTTTGAAGACGTGCCAATGACAGATTTCTCCCACACTCTCAGAATAACTTTCCACCTCTTCGTTGTTTACACAGTGAAGTTCGTTCACAAAAAACTTAGCTAACAACAAAATCCTATACGAAATTTTAATTAAAGTTTTGGATTTATTCAGCAACGTGACATGACACAGAACTGTCTAAAATTCTCCATAATACAAAGCTTGACGAGAGTTTAATTAAATTGTACATTTTGAGTTATTTTTTGCATAATGTTCCTATTGATGTAGTCGTATCGCACTGAATATTAAACTTTGTACATTAAAAACTTAACAGAACAATAATCGACTCTGAGTTAAACTTGAAAACATATTTCCTGAGCCCTGTTGCAATCATTAATGTTATGAGCATAAGAGCTTATTCATTACATTAAAAAAACCTTCTAAACTAGCCATATCATTAAGGTTATCCATGAAATACGAGGCCTGCAGCCTTTTGGCTGCTACCCGTATAATTTTTGTTCTATATCAGTTTGTTGAATTACTAGTTTATGCAAGTGGCATACTGCCACTATATAAGCGAATTTTAAAATGTATTCATTAAAACAACGTAATTTGTTTCATGTTATATATGTCCATCAATTAAATCGAAAATTATGCTGATAAAAAAATTAAAATATGTATTGCATAAATGTTAATGGCCTTACATTTTATTTTTCTTACATAATTAATGTAAAGTTTTATGACAAACAAATTTATAATTTTTATTCTTTATTATGTTAATTTATCATTAACAAACAAAGATGTAAACTTTATGATTTATTAATTTAAATTCAATTTAATGAAATTGCTAAGTTATCTAATAACTTTAATGTAGAAACTGGTAAGTCAAGTTTAGCAAAAATTTTTTTTTTAAAAATACGAAGAATTTTTATAAGTGGAAATGGAAAAAAGTAAAAGGCACTAAAGGGTTGAAAGAACCCTCAGGTCCCACGTCAGTACCCGCAGACTTGCCGGTGGATGACCTTCCTTTACAGAATCCTCAGGTACAGAGAAAAAAAATCCTCGTATTGCGGCGCCTTGCACAATAACCTTCGTGAACAGTTTTGTCTCGGGCTATTGTCCTCAATCGTTCTTTAGAGTAACATCCTATTGAAGTGAAAAGAATATCCGTTAATTCTGCCGACATGAACTCTTCTGTAATGGTACCAAGGGGTCTTTGGCACACATTTGATAGGGGCATCCACCTTATCAGTTTTTACGTATATTAGGTATTGTCTACTTGTAAAATTAAAAAAATGTGTAAGCAGTAGAAATTTATGTAGGACGGCATTTTAATCGCTTCTCCATAACTTCTAAAAAAATCTTTCGTTGATTCGTAGCCGATAGCAAATTTCAATACAAATTAGGTATTTATTCCTGAAATTAGGCCTGCCTGATTTCAAGAGCTAGGTTCTAACTCTAATTCAAAAATAGCTTTAGTTAGTAACCTGAAAATGTATATAGGGTTAGAAATAAAGTCAGACGTATTTGTTTTAAACCGATTTAATATGTTTTAAAATTAATTCATAATTATTAGTTTACAGTTTTTAAGAAATCAGTACCAGTCCTGATTCCTTGATTTCAATCTGACATTTAAGGCCAGTTAACTAAATTTTATGCCCAAAATTTCATGATCGATTTTCATTAGCCCTTGTTAGCTTCATAATCATGATTTAGATACCAATTTTCGATGAATTACAGAAAGATGCCATAGAAAATGGGTTTACATTAAGAGGGGTGGAACGCCCGAGGAGTTGATAAATATATTTTAGGGGTAAAATGAATAAAAAAGGTTTGAAACTACCACATTAGATCCATACAGGGCATAGCCGAGTTCCATCACGTAATCCCCAACCCTCATGACCGGCCGAGTACAGTCTGCAAATGTCCCAGTCTTTTTATTTAGCGTGGTCTAGTTCCGTCACGAGAAATTGGCCTTTTTTATTAGGGAATTTCTTTAGTTAAAATTCTTTTATGAGATTTTATGGTATATTTTTATGTTTTACTACAAACACCTCTTAGCAGACTTACTAAGTCAGAGAGTGTCCTAAATGATCGAGATTTTGATCAAATAACGACAGCTGTCTTAATTTTTGCTTAATTTGCTTAATTTTACTTTTGAATAATTTTAGTTCGCACAAACTCACAAAATTACTCTTTTATTGCATTAAATTGTTTAAATTAGTTGTGACTAGTATTTAAGTTAACTGATAAGATGATATTTTCCAACCTTTGTGATTTATTTTTTTATGTTATGAAGTGTTGCTTTTTGTTTTATTTTATATTAAATATTAATCAAATGTTTTAATCTCAGTTTAATATAAAACCGTGTTTTATATTCTTAATAAAATATAACCAGGTTATCCGTAAATACCAGCATAAAAACGAACCCAACTCAGTAGTGATAAGAACCTGATTCTATATTTAAAATCCAGGTATAATCGAAGTATTTATCAATGAAATATTGACAATTTTTATAGCATCGATGGCCGTTTTAAAATTTTTAACTCATTTATCACAAATTAAGTAACAATAAAGAAATAAATGAATAATGTTAATCGGCTCCCATGCTGATTCTAGGTTTTTAAAAAATTGATAACCTTTCGTTTTCCCAACCTGACAACTATCTCTTTGAATCGCAAATAGAAACGTTGTTACATCTTTTAAATAAAAGTTTTTAACACGACAATTATATAAGACTTTATTTTCAGCTGAAGAATGTTAATGGCGGAAATAACTGAAAACCCCTCTGATGAAGTTTTTACCTGCACATCAATACCCGGTACAATAATGCCATCTGGAATTTCTCATCCCACAGACATTTTGCAAAAAACGTTCACCTTAGACTTGAGCGGATGTAACAAACAACCCGAGGTAAGTCCAGCAGGTGCTATTTATTCAACCATGGCAAATAACTATTTTGCGAAATTCTTAACTTACAAAAAGTTAACTTAATACAAGATATAACGGTTAAATATTTTAAATAAATTTATAATCAATTATTTCGAGACTTTTTAAGTAAAGGATAAGCTAAGCAGCCTTGCTTTAATTCTTGAAGTAAGTCCGCAGTTTTTTAAGGACTTAAAGACAAGCATAGAGATATATTACTAGACGGGTCTACCCTATAATACGTTGAGAAGCTTGAAACATCTTTTTGGGGCTCTCGTGGGCTTTGTGTAACCTTACTGAAACCAAAAAAATTGGGTGAGTTAAGGTTATAATTTATCAATCGTCGCCTGCTTTTCGCACATTGTTTGGTTTTTTTTTGTTTTGTATTTTATAAGGTTCGATTACAGGAGTTACTGTAATTTTGTAGTGCTTGTTTGACTATAATAGTAATCGAATGTGTTAAGGTCATTTTTTCGATGTTTCAAAATTCAACCAATAGGGCCCTTTTACCTTTTACCTTTAGAGATAATATTTCTATGATTAAAAGTACTTAAAATACATTTAAAAAGCACATAAAACTAAGGATGATGACGATCTCTCTTATTGTGGTTTTAAAATTATTATTGTGGCTTCAAGAACTAGAAAACCATTAGCATGAACAATGAGTCACAAACCAATGACCTAATCTTGTGTTGTATGTAACACGTACACACTATCAAATAAAAAAGCTGAAAGTGTGTCTTTTGAAGAGAATAAAGTAAAGTTGTCATAATAATTTATGGATCTTAAAACTAGTTCTAGAAATATCTCGGCGTTATCACGGCAATAGAAGTTTTCTACTCCTAGCATATTTTTATCTTTTTTGTAGTTGTAGATAATTCATCAGAAATAGCAAAGAATTTATAAAATAAATATTAATAAACAATATAACTTGAATATAATTGATAAGTTTATCTAAGAATTATTTAAACGTGGTGGTTAGCATGTGGAGTGGGATGATAAGAGGGAGGGAATAACTCGTGGCCTGGAAGAAAACCAAAATGAAGAAAATAGAACGAGACGAGAGCGAGCCAACAGACCTCTGCCCGGCCGGCAATATCACTTGACTGTCACGAACACGCATTTTCATAACAAAACACTAACTTACTCATACAAACAATATGGTTCTCTAAACATGCACAACAACTCATTTAGAGCTGCTCTAGAGATGATTATCTCTTATTAATCATCTCTCTTGGAATTTTTCATTCCAAGCGTAACTATGATGAAACCCCGTTTATACATACATAAGTTCCCGAAAGCCCCATCAATACTACCATCAAAATAGATAAAAAAAATTATTTTTCCACCAAATAATAAAGATATTTTAAAAATTTTACTTTTTCTCACTAATATAGGTATATTAGTGATATAATATAGGTATATCATTTTGTCATTAACTCGACAAAATGACTCAGCTCAAATCATAAAACCTGGAAACATTACGCGATCGGATTGAGATTTGGCACGCAGGTAGCTATGTGTAAGACTAACATATTAGCTAAGTGTCATACCATTATCAGCGTTAGTTCATTTTTTATCATATGACGTGTGTACGTTTTTTTAAAATAATTTTAAAGAACCTTTACGTAATAAATAAGTATAACACGTTTCGTTTCAATACGACAATTTATATATCAATACAAAAATCCATCACTTTTGTTGGATTATAAAGCACCGAGGATGGTCAGAGCCTGGATGGGTGACCGCTGGGAATAAGACGGATGTATTTAATATCTGAGGACGAGCGAAGCGAGTTCGAAGCAGGGAGGATGAGCGTAGTAAATCCGGTTTGATAAAAAAAAATTCCAAGGTACTCCGAACCCAATTTTTTTATTTTATTAAAACAAATGTAATAGATTATTACCCCTGCATGAAAAAATCGTACGTTGGAATGGTTAGGATATATCTTAAAATATATAAAATACTAAGAAATGATGGGTATATTTAAGTAAGTTATTAAGTATACCTTATAGGTTCATTGAAATATGGTTTGCTGAGCGCTGCTAAAAATTACATAATTCAGCTCATCTGAGCCTAGGTATTATGTATGCTGTCTTCTCAAGAAAACCTATCTAAATTACTATAGATGTAAAGCGACTGAGCATTAAAACAAGCAATTCAAAGACATAACAATTAATTATTCATTAATAATATCACAGGGATATCATAGGGATATTTAAAAATAATAATTAATATGCAATTAATTAGTTAGGCTGTCTTCGTTAAAAGCCCTAAAAGAATACTATTTTACTGTCACTGTCATTAACTTAGACAGTATAACAATAATAACCTATTTTCCTTACATAATATCAATTGTTAATAAGACTTGTTAAAATTATTAATAAATTTCACTTTATTCTAAGGAAATATCATTAAAAGACAATTCTTATTAATAAAATTTCTATAAAGACTAATAAAGCAACTCAATAGTGAAAAAGAAGGTGCAGATATATATAACGAAATTGGATATTTTCCGATATGAGTCCTATTTTTTAAATCTATCGCCCATGTCTAACTTTTTATAAAATATGTCAAAGCTTTTCCTTATTATTAAAATAATTAGCTAATAGCATTTTTAAATCTATTATTTAATTAAAAATAAATTCAAAAATAACAAGTTAGCAACCATGAACACCAAAATATGTTTTCAGTATATAAAAAGAAAACTCGAAAACTGTTAAGTAGAAAAAGAAGGGATAGAAAATGAGTAAAAACGCCGTGCAAGGGTCTGTGACCTTTAACAGGAGTACGGTGTCCAATCAGAACCTTTGTAACCCCAGTTTGTCCTTTTCTTTACCTCTAAACTCTATACAGCTTCCCCATGCTTGATTCTCTCCTTTAACGAAGGTCCATTAAAAAAAGTGTCGTTTGAATCTTTTTCACACGTCTTAAAATTTGTAGCAGTAAGGAGGTAACCATTATCAAATGCCAGATTATATTGATTTCAAAAAATGTTTTTTAGCTGTTATTAATCTTTTATGAATTAAATAAGTCATTCGTTAAAACATTTTCCTATACTTGAGCACTAAACATATAAAGCAAACGTAGTTAGCAGGAAGCAAAATGTAATTATATCCATCGAAGGTTAACATAAATTAATCTTTATCGGTTACAAAAGAATAATGTAGGTTTTCAAATTTAAGTTCGATAAATGAGACTGATAAAATTATATACGAATGATGTAAGTTACCTTAAAATCTTCAATCTATATAATATAAATAAATAAATAAATTGTATTATATATATATATATATATATATATATATATATATATATATATATATATATATATATTTATTTATTTATTTATTTATTTATTTATTATTATTTATTTGAAATTGGTTATGCCTAGTCAGTGAATCAGAAAATATAAAGGGTTCATTTTTGAGTTTTAGACTAATATTTATAATTATGTCTTGGATGTTTATGTACATACCATAAATTAGAAAAATCTTACTTAGTTATAATAAACTTAAGTAAGATTGTCTCAATGTAGGGACTGTAAATGAATATAAATGATTACTATTATTAACGAGCGAAATTTGAGAGAAAATAAAGACAAATTTGTCAAAAAGAATATTATCAAAAAGTAAAAGTTAAAAGCCATAAGTTTTAATTTGAAGTTGACTAACTGGTTCACTTACTGCAATATTAATCTAGTTCAAGGAAACACATTATGACGTGTTTGTCAGAAATAATTTATGCAAAAATCAAGATGATAATACTGCATGTTCCTATTTTTATTTCAACTTAATGTCAAATGGAAACAAAAGAAATTAATATAGCAAAGTTAACCAAACTTCAGTACAATAAGGCTCTTCTTCTACCAACGCGGTAGGATTAAAGTAAACGATAAATCGTCAATAACTTCTAAAATACTTGATTACTGATTTTTCCTCTTACTCGCATGGCGTGTGAGTCTTCAAAGTGTTTGGATTTTGGTTTGGATCGAGAGAGACAATTCCATTGAAAAAAATTTTTTGACAGTCAGGGAGAACACCAACATTTTTTTGGTACTTATAGGAGAAAATATAATCTTTGACTCTTTGGGTATCATCAGCCCCCACATTTTAATAAATGTATGTGTCGTATATATATATATATATAATATGTGTATATATATATGTATGTATGTATATGTGTATATACGTATATATATATATATATATATATATATATATATATATATATATATATATATATATATATATATATATATATATATATATATATATATATATATATAATACACATTAACACTTTAAGCTGTATCTTTCTCAGATTATCGTTTATAAAAATATATTTATCTATTCGTGATTCAATTCTTAACTGACCTCTAATATTTAATTTTACTATGAAATATAAAAAACTTAATTTTTTTCGTTTAAAACTAATGTCCAATGACTGATTAGCACGCTGTGTATTATAGTAGACCTTTCTAAAAGGACAACGTAACATATATTTATTTGTATTATTTATATGTAAATTTAGTGTTTTCACTCGTTTCCTACAGCTACTAGCTAGTCCTCTTGGTCTAGTCTAGCATATTATCAAGTATTTAGGTCATAGTTAACATTGGCTCATTTATTGATAATATTTCAGTGTCAATATTAATGGACCAGCCAAAACCTAATGACTAGGGACTGAGTGGACATGATAAACTTTTAAGTATATTTCGTTTATAGTTCTTATAAGAAGTTTGCATTATAAAATTGTTTATATAAGTAGGCATGTTTAGCTTCTCCAAGCTATATAAAATTATATGTCCAAGCTAAAACTGTGTAGTTTAGTCAGCTAGTGGTAGAGTCTCTGCCAGCGATGCAAAGGGTAATATCAGTCCAATCTTTCTTTTAAAGAAAAAGACCAGCTACAAGCTGTAGATAACAAAATAAATTTAAAAGTCTCTCTTGGTATAGTCAGTCCTCGTATATTCGGTTTTTTTAAAACTACTAAAAGGTAATTTAAGTCTTATTATTCAATAATATACTAGAATTAACCAAATGGGCCAGTTACTAACAGTAAAAAACGAAAAATATTTAAAAGTCCCTCTAGGTTAATCCTTGAAATGCAGTTCTTGTTTGGTCCATTGATGTTTACACTTATATATTAATAGACTTTTAACTCCTATAAGGTTACTAGGGTCATATTTTACAATAATATACAAAAATGGATAAAGTGGACCACCTGCTGTCCCCTGGGTTCTATCAGTCATCATATATTTAGTGTTTGCCAGTCCAAGTCCATTAAGGTTTTCACTTAAATAATAATAGTATTTTAAGTCCTAAAAGGTAACTATATTCCTATTAAACGATAATATACAAGAATGGATCGAGTGGATCAGCTAGTAGCATTAGAAAACGATACAAGAGCAACTCCGTACAAGAGTCCGGTCCTCTGTTCAGTTAAATAGACTTAGTGCAGTTGGGTCCAGTAGGTCCGTCCACCAGTCTGGAAATCTACCCGGTCCGATCAGTTTTTTTTACTAAGCCCCCTAAAACTGTATTAATAATTCTAACAAATATTCATCGTTTTAGTAAAAATCAATCAATAATTGTTTAAAAAATGGATCATTATTTAGATCATTTCATCGCCAAATGGTACCTATAAAAAGAAAATTAATTTTGTAATTAACATAAAAGGAAGGAAAGGAGCATACAATACTATCAAGCACAGCAGTAGTGGAATAAACATATCCAAAATACAACACGTGCTTAACACACTGTTATATTTTCATTACTTCTTCAATGCTCCTGCTTAATCCTGCTTCAATATTTTAAAGCAGGAGCTTTAAAATTTTAGAGCAGGAAATTTTAAATTTTAAAGCTGTTTTCTCAAAAAATAGATGAAATTATTAAGCAGAATTATTGATTATATCCCTTCTTGGTACTGGTTCAAAAAACTAAATACTTAACTTTCTATATTTCCTGGTAAAACCAAACTTATACTTTTTACTCTTCACTATTGATTTGTTATAGTCAATCTAACTTACTGAGTTAATGTTACACTTTGATTTATAACATTAAAATTAAAATATTCAAAAAAAATATTTTTGTTGTACTGAGAAACATGTTTTATACATAAATTTTATCAATTATTATTAATATGTAGATACTATAGTTTAAGATAACAAGCTTCTAGCAGTATTGTTGTGACGTAGGAAGTGGAAGGATCTCTTAATGAGAGTAATTTGGTTACCTGGTTTAACTTCTTATAAAAAGAACGGACGAGATGTCCTGAGATTAAGTTGTCAAATCCTTCCTTACGAAGTTTTATTTCCGCGAAGGAAATAACACAAAATTTAGATTAAACAAACAAATAAATAGTAAAAACACGATTAAAAATTTAAAACAGATTCAAATCAGACCAATTAAATAAAAATAAATACGTAAATTAACGACAGTTAAGGAAGAATTTAAAATAGAGAAGAAATAGAAATAGTAGTAAGGATAGATAGACGGCGCGAGGCGGCTGGGCGCAGCCGGCTTCACAGACTGAGCTTGTGGCGGCTCCCTTGGCAGCACTTATTGATCCCCCTCCCAACCACCGGGACTCCCTTCTAGAACACATGGATGATGCTTCCCTAGACCAAGTCACTTCGGCCACAACAGATGTCTTTTCCATTCACAATCCAATGTACTGTTAACTGACTCTGACACCTGGACATACTGCCCTCATCATCTTCAGATACGATAGCCTATAGTTTACACAGGTATTTTCTCGCCCTCGCTATGAAGAGTATGTGACTCCTAATATATCCCTGCATGATCATTAAAAAAGTTGAATTTACCGCAAGTTAAAAAACTAATTGAAGAGTCAGCCGTCGATACTTGCTGTTGGATAAGAATATCCCGGGACCGGTTTCGGCATAACACCATCATCAGCAGGCGGGGCATCACTCGAGCTCTCAACTAATACAGTTATATGAGTTGATAACTTCTAGTCTCAATGAGCACGACAAAGGCATCATTTCACCTTCAGAGGGCCCGTCGTGCTCATTGGTACTAGAAGTTGTTCACTGATATAACTTTATTAGTCGAGAGCCCAAGTGTTGCCCCGTCCGCTGATGATGGCGTTATGCCGAAACTGCTCTAGGGATATTCTTATCCAACAGTAAGTATCGACGGTAAGTGATTTTTCAATTCCTTGTAGGATCATTTATCTGGAAACAAAATACTCTTAACATCTAACATGAAATATCTCTTGTGTATTATTATTGAATAGTATTCATTAAATTATAAGTTAGTTCATTTGATTTTTGTTATCGGGCTTGCTCGCTTTAACTCTAAACATATGGAAATAAATAAATGACTAGTTCGCTAGTTTAGAGGTCACCCAATACCCAATTAGAGTGGATATGACATCTATGATATGGTGATCGATCTGACTTTTGGACGAGGGAATCATTATCTATGTACATACGTTCATCTTGATGTCTTCGAAATAATGTTTCTCCTTCTCAAAAAATAAAATAAAATACGGGCCTTTGGTCATTAGCAGCTACGCGGTCATCTAATCTTTTTTACATAATACGATTCCCGCATTTGTATACAAACTTGCCAAGGAAAGTAAGTTTGCCTTTATTTCTCTATCTGATATAACGTATATGGGGTCAGTAAAGTTTCTTTACCGCGTCATTTCCATTATAAAACATCCTAGGTTACTGCCTGGAAGGCTTAGTCTGACAGTATGCATAGCTTTTCTTTTACAACTAAACTAACACAACATTATCGAAAACCTAAAAGTTTCGAATTTGAGTAAGTTGGGTTGGACGTATTATACCTAAAACTAGCTTCAAGGAAAGTTGGTTGGGTAGGTTTAAGTGGTGATATCGTATACAAAGTAGTATTGACAGACATCTGACACCAATGCTAGTTTTATCTTGAATTTAATCAATACAAGCTTGGAGTATTTCTTTAATTTAGATATATGGAAAGGCTTCACTTCCATTAGACTTATATAAAGTTTCAGTCCGTAATAGAATTTTCGTTCATCTTAATTACTTGCTTATTTATTATTTTCTATCATTTCACATATTAGATATTTTTCACTTCCTTATGATTTCTCTACAGGTGCACTTTCCTTTCATAAATTTCAATTTGATAGGGTAATAAAATAATTGATTGTTTATGAAGTATAGAAGTCGTTTTAAAATGGTGATTCTGTAAAAGTCATCATTATTTTTAGCGAACTTAATGGAATTGGCTCCATGGCAGGACTTGAACTTTTAAACCACGAAAAAATACGTTTAGCTCTCTCTCTCTCTCTCTCTCTCTCTCTCTCTCTCATAATATATATATATATATATATATATATATATATATATATATATATATTATATATATATATATATATATATATATATAATATATATATATATATATTATATATATATATATTATACGCATATATATTTATTTATATCTGTGTGTGTACGTGTGATTGTTATTGGATCTTTATAATTATTTGTATCTAAAACCCTACCAGGCATCAACAAAGACTATAGTTGCCATGGATTTTCAAGGGAAATGCGAACGGAAATGCAAATTTCAAATAAAATTAGCATAAATGAGCTTTTATGGCTGTCTACAAAACAAGCTTAATTTTGAACAATTAATGGTAAAATAATTCTGGCAAGGTGGTCCGGCGAATTTCCTTTGGAATGCGTGTATCCGTGCTTAACAACCCATGTCTTGCTAAAGGTTACGGATTATGCTTTATTACTTGAGTAACTCAATTATTAAGCACTGCTCGTAACTCATTTTGTCAGTATTTTTTAAAAGAAATGCGCATAATTATCCATAGTTGGTTATACAAAGCTATGTCTCTAAAATTGGCAGTGCGCACTATTATTTGCACTAGTTTAAAGCCCAGTTGGTGTTTATGTTTCAAGTTTTTAACGCATTTCCTTTAAAAAATACAGAAAAATTAGTAACTAGAAGTACTTGATAATTAAGTAACTGCTTAGGTTATAAAGCATAAACCAGAACCTTAAGCAAGAAATGGGTTGCTAAGCATAAAAACACGCGCACCATCGGGCCAGAATTAATTTTATTTAGTTATACACTTTTATAGCATAAATATAAAACTAAAAAATTATTGGTACCCAAAACCAGGTGCACTGGCTTTGAGTACTTTGAGTGTTCGTATCGACTCCGGACTATTTCCACTCGACTCAAAAAATATCGTAAACGACTCCCCACTTAAAATTTAGTAGTTTACTGGCCGTATTTTATAGGTTTCCGAAAACGGACTACCGTTTTTTTTTTTATTTTTTGGTCACTTACAGTAGTCGTATCGACTTCGGACCGGTTTTATTCGATTCAGCGCCCAAACATACATAAAAACGACACCCTACTCGAAATTTATTTTTCCGAGCTATTTCTCAATAGATTTTTCAACAGCGAATTGGAAATTTCATGTGAACAGTCATGGTTTATGAACAGAACGTGTGTAACAGAAATGGTAAAACGTTTCGATATCGAACAATTTTACAGAAACATACATTTGATTGCATAGATAAAAATAAATAAAAAGAAATCCATTTTAAATTTAAAATCAGTGAAAATGAATACATTATTTTGTATAGGTTAACTCAAATTTTATCTTCAGGATTAAGCAAATATAATTCTGAATTATTCATTGAATGAAACTTTTTCACCCAATCCATTTATTCTTTGTTCGTTTGAATAATTTTTAAACCAAAAGAAAGAGAATACGAATTACATTTGACATAATTATATTTCTGTCTGGTTTATTTGATGAGACAGGCGCCATATTGAGTTGAATTTAATTGTAAATTATTGATATTTGTTATATAAGCTTTAACTGAAGCAAGTTTTTGAAATACATTTTTATTTAATTTATTTACCCTAGATAAATAAACGGTTTACATTATACTGATCTTTAATACTATTTATCTTTCATTATTTAGTTTCCTTCTTGAAGGAAATTTTATATTTCTTTTACATTTTCTCTTGCCGGTTTATTATCACAATTTCATTTTTTAAACTTTATTGATTATTGTCAACGATAAATGTATTTGACATAGTGCTCATACTGGTTAAAGTGACTTGGCAGTCTTGAAGGAATCACCCAGTGGTGATACTCCTTGGCGTGGTTAGGTAAATGTTGGTTTCACAATTACAGAAATTTATATTTAATTTTTTTAAAAATGATTAACGGAGATATCAAAGGGAGAAAAATGAGTATGAGGAAACTCTACTTCCACTACATAGAAGAATATATTTTACTACTGATTGCATCAGTACCTAATTTTCCTTTTACTTTGCTTTTAACCATACAATACATAGTAAACTCATAATCAACCAAGATGGTTGAACACCAATAAAATACTACACTCAAAAATATATTAAATACAATTTTTAAATTGATTGACATCTATTATCCTTATAAAGACCGTAGGTCGCTTATTAAATGTGTGTACCTCAGGACCTCAGGTTCAGGGTTTAATTTAGGGCGTCCTTCAATAGCAGTTAAGATAGGTTTAGCTGGCTTAGGTTTGTTGTAATTATGGTTAGATGGTTTAGTTGTCGATTTTGGTGGAGTAAATCTCTTATTTTGGTTTCTTCCAGAGTTGCCACTTCTACTGGATACACCTTTATATAAGATAACTCTCTTATATAAGAGAGTTATATAAGGCTACACTAGGCCCTGAAGATAACTCTCCAGCAGTGCACTTATTCATAAGAAAAATAATTAAATTATCAGCAGATGGAAACATTGATTGAATCGGTGTAAAAGAATCTAAACATAAGCTCATCTTTCTTGTTCCTTATTGCGTCATTCCCTTTATTTAACATCCTTGAATAAAGGGAATCTAATGTTACTTCCCTGGTGGAAAGTAAACTTACAAATAATTTTATCAAATCCCCCTCGCAAAGACCAAAACTATCTAATCTACAAATTTGTACCAGGCATATTAAAGTACGAGTAATATTTAATTAAAGCTAGTGCACTTGACGCGTTCGCGAATCCCATGGTTCAGAGGCTGATAATGGCCCAAATCATTTCATCGTTATCAAAGTTTATTTTCTCGAACCTCATATAATAGATGTAAAGATGGCAATTACCTAAAATATGCATTTTTACCTAAGGTAAGAATGGTAAACTTAAGAATAATACACTAAATCACCGGCAACTGAAACAAGATGGCGGTCAGAAACAGGGAGAAGAAAGGGAGAAGAGTGTCAAGTACGTGTAAAACTGCTTTGTTAAGATTAGAGGAAGGAAGTATTGCTAGCACTAGGTGACCATCTTTGGAACTAATACCCCCCGCCATTCCTCAGCTCCAATCTCATACCCCCACTACTCTGTACGCTTTTCTATCCTTGTTCCAATTACTGCTACTTTCACTAAGCACCAGAGATTTCTGTTTAAAATATCTTATACGTTTGTAGCATTAATAAAATGTTATTGTTAGTAACATTATTATTAAATATACATGGAAGGAATAAAAAAACACAAAAACGATTTTTTATAAGAACAATTTATTGCAATAAATCAGTTTATAGAATAGAATATTTCATACAATAAATACTTCTTAATAATACTTATAATTAGACTATACAATTAATTTATATATTACATGATTTCATTAAAAGGCATAATACAAAGAATAAGTTTAATACAAAATATACACAACCAAAATTTGCATAAAAAAGCTTTAAATTTATAATAAATAAAAAATATCCCTACAAAAACACTTGTGTGTATAATAAAGAGCCAAGTCTAGCGTAAAAAATAACAATATAACAAGCTAATTATCCCCAAGAGACACAGCTAACAATTCATTATCATCTTCATTGGTGTTGACATTCGCCCAATTCCAGATAGTCTAGGTTCATCAATAATAAAAGAAAAATCCTTACAAGACCATAGTTGTTTCATTTATCAAAAAAATATATAAAAGAGTATTAATAGAGCTAACACTTATGTAGAAAATTCAGTCAATTATTTTGATATTGACTCTTAGTAAAATACTGAAAAACTATTAACATGTCCCACTCTGTTTCAGAGTGGGATATGATATTTTGTCGAGCCATCTAGCTATCAACAATTTTGAATGATGAAAAAGTTTTTAAGTAAAGTTTGCTTGTTACACTCCTAGGCGTCCTAGTTTGCAAATTATATTGAGGCGACTATTTGTGTTTAACAAAACTCATTACTACTACTACAGAACCATGAACATAAAAGAAAAATTAAAAGACAAATAAACATCTTAAAATTTATTACTAATCAAATAAAAATAATTAAATAAGATCATTTAGAAACAACTAATAAAAAGAGTAGCAATGAGCATTATAATA
Organism: Microvelia longipes; assembly: GCA_018340805.1. Classification (NCBI taxonomy): domain Eukaryota; kingdom Metazoa; phylum Arthropoda; class Insecta; order Hemiptera; family Veliidae; genus Microvelia; species Microvelia longipes. Next base: position 35,722,578 of record JACMZG010001863.1, read on the forward strand.
AGTTAAATAATAATGATATAGGTATATAATATAAGTTATTAATTAACTTATAACTTAATGTAAGTTATACTAACTTACTAACTACTTACTTTAACAACTTAAAGTTATTAATTACTTAAATAAGTTATTAGTTAATAAGTTTAAGTAGTATTAACTTTTATAATTTCTTTTCCCATTAGTCCCGCATCCCGTAACGAGAATCTTTACCATTTGCAATACATTGTGCTATTGCTCTGTTAGACCATTTTACATATAATTTTCTATTTCAATCTAAGCGACGAACACAACCCCGTCCAAAGAGCGGACATCTCAGCTAGTACCTTTATAATCTTTAACAAGAATAAAAAGAATAGAAATAGAAGGTAAGAATAAAAATAATTATGTACAATGAACTACTACATTACACAATAATAAAAAACTAAAAATTTTACTCGACATGTTTATAACCTTTCAAATTATAAATTCGACAGGTTATCCTATCGTCAATCCTGATAATAAGATAGATGTAGTAAGTGCTACGAGTGTCCAAAGGAGTAGCGGTGGGAGTGGCGACTCTTTTTCACTCTATGAAGGCCTGATATGTTCCTTTCCCTATATATAAACCGACAGTTTCTCCAATATGAAAAGTAATGACCAGATGTGGTGTGTTGTAGGGGTCTAGTATACTCTGTCGTAGACATCCTTTCTAACCATTTATGAAGTATGTTTATAATCCATACTACTTATTCCTTAGAGAACAGTCCTGACTTTGATGAGTTCGAAGCGACAGCGAAACTAAATTTAACAAAATATATTCAAAACACTTAAATCTAGATGTCTAGGTAAAATTATTCTGTTATTAAAGAGACCTTTCTTAAATTACTTTCACGATCAAGTTAATTAAACAATAAATAAATTAAGTTCTTATATTAGGATACAATTTATGCAATAAGTTTGATTTAAGTTATACACAGTTTTTCTGATGTATATGAGAAAACAGGACAAAATAAATTATAACCAAAAAAAAAATATAAATTTTAATTATGAATTCCTGTATTCTTCAGGTTCAGTGTAGCAATTACTTAAGTTGAGTTACGAGTCTATTGGAAGAAAAAGTCATAGACCACTTATTTGAAACGGGGGTCCGAGGGGCTTTAATGATTGCGCAGCCCTGCGCAATGGACCCACATAATGTTGAGAATAGGCACAGTGTCTAAGTGCCTTGGAGATAACCTCCTCTGGAAAAAACCTGTCATAGTTGATTTGTATGAATTGAGAACAAAAAATATATTCCGGTTTAAACTTAATAAACAATTTATCGGTATACTGTGTTAGCAAGCACTAAAACTCCGAAACAGGAATTTCACCTGAATTATTAGTTTCTGGGGTTTAAAGACCTTCTAAGCGTATGTGTATGTGTGTGTCTGTTATCGTCGTGGCATTAAGCATTAATTATTAACCAACAAAAATTTTAAAAATTTATAATACGCAAAAAAATTATTAGTTTAATTTGAGATTTGGCACATTTTTAGTTATATATAAGACCATCAAATGTGCTAAGTTTCATTTTCATTATCAGGAATACTTCATTTTATTGAATGACTTGTAAACCTTTTTTTAAGTGTTAAAAATCGCAAAATAATGCAATTGATTTGAAATTTTGATCAAGTGTATCCCTTTACCTAGTAAATAAGTATACTAAATTTTATTTTAATACGGCTTATATCTCTACGGCTTTTGTTGGATCACTAATGTTGACCAGAGAGTCCTTCAGACTCAGAGTCCAGAGTAATTCAGTACCTAGCTGGGTGACCGCTGAGAATAAAACGGATGCTATTACTGTCTGAGGACGAGTGAAGCGAGTCTAAAGATGAAGTGCAGTATAAATTAGGTGGTTTTCAATATTTTGAGGACAAGCGAAGTGAGTCTGGAGTAGTAATGATAGACGCATAGACGTTGTAAATCCGATAATGTGAAGAAAAGTTTTGAGATACTACGCGCCTGATTTTTTTTTAAACGTTCGAATGTAGCTAGTTTTATCAGCTAGCGTAATCATTTAGTATGACTTCAAAGGACGAATTACATTTGACCAATACCTCACTACAATATTTAATTTAGTATCATATTTAAAAATGACTACAAAAATGAATGAGAATTTTTGTAACTCTTTCATCAAGTTTTTGTTAAAACGAAACACATAACAGATATGCGGGTTTAGTGTATAAAAATTATATAAGGCGTTAAGGAACATTTTTTCTAAACATGTTTAGAAATTTATACAGATTGCAATAGTCCCATTTGTCCTTTGCTTTCATATGCTAATCAAAGATTATAATACTCATTCATGATATAATCTTTCAAAGGTAGTATACGTAATTTGATACAATAGTACTACTAACAACACAATACTACAAATAATACGCTAACAAAAAATGTATAAAAATACATTCTTTGTTAGTAGCCAAAAATCGGGTATAGGTTTCTTAGAACTTTTACTCATCATATCGGATTTGTTACGCTCATCCTCCTTACTTCGGACACGCTTCGTTCGTCCTCAGATCGTAAATACATCCTTTTCATTCCCTACGGAATGACCAACAACATTATTTTGCCAACACTGTTGAAAGTGATGGTAAAATGACATTTTGCGGCTTAAAGACAGTTTAGTAATGACTAATTTTGCAGCCGTAAGTAGATAAATAAAGTTATAAATCTTAACCGTTGATATGAATTACTTAAACGGTGAACTATTAATAATGCAACTAATAAAAATGGTAAACTAATTTTGAATCAGAATGACAGTATTAATAAGAATAATGTTCTATGATAAAAAGAGAATAAACATAGAAATATTGTTAGGATGGATTGACAAATCACAAGACCAAACTCTACCAGGGCCCCGTTTCACGAAAATACAAGTCTTGTAGTTGCAAAAATTGTAAAAATTACGTGTAATGACAAATTTACGAATATTACCAAGGATGCACTTGTACATTTGTATCATTTTCTTATTTAATATACAAAATTATTAAATATTACTAAAAAAAATATTACTCTCTTGTCTATTACAATTACTTGTAACATACACTTATAAAATTTCTACCCAAGTCCGAGCCCGGTAGACAGAGTTACAACTTTATTTTACTAATATAAAACATAGTTTTACCTATATAGCTCTATAGTCTCTGGATTTTACTGTCAACTTTTAGTTTATTAGTAATCTAGTGATCAATATGAGTTTGTAAATCTCTGGTTATAAATATTACTTCTTATATTTTATAAAAATTTGTATTAGAAAAAATTTACTCATATGAATGAACTTGGGTTACAATAATATTTTTACAAAACCTCTTGTAGGTCATAAAGATATATTACTAGAGGGGCCCTATTGGTTAAATTTTGAAACTTCGAAAAAGTAACCTGACCACATTCGATTGTTATTATCATCAAATAAACAGAAACAAAAAACAGTAAATTATGTAGTAGAATGTTTAAAATACAAATCACAACACAAAAAATCTGTGGAAAGCCCAAAACAATTGATTAATTATAACCTCAACTCCCTCTTGGAGGAGGTTTCAATAAGGTAACACAGAGCCCCTGAGAGCCCCACTAAAAATGTTTCAGGCCTCTCAATGTATTAAGATAGGCTATGCTCCCTCTAGTATATATCTCTATGTTGTAGGTTACAATAATTTGTAATGATTTTCGTGAAACGCTTTATTTTGACACTTGTAGTTACAAGTTATTTTTTTACAATAATTAGTAAGATTTGTAGGGGAGATAATCAAATTTTAATACAATTTGACTCAAATATGCTCGTTTCTTAGGAGATATAAGATAAAACTTGTAGTACTAGTGATTTTTAATACAATTGTATAAGAACCGCTAGAGTGCCTGTATATCAGGCATGGCAAGGAAAAGTATTGGGTTGACAAAAAAACTAAGACTGGGATGTCACCGGAATTATCCGTTTCAGGTGCTTCTAAGACCTCCTGAGTGGTTTTTAAAAAGTTGTGTGTGTCTATGTTTTCATCACAGCTTCGAGTGTATTTATGCTAGAGTTGAAACTTTGTACAAAATCCAATCTATCACTATAGTTGTGCTATTCGGAAAATAATATTTGATGACGTCAATAACCCTCAATAATGACTCAACGAAAAATCATAAATCACGAGAAAGTGATGCGATCAGATTGAGATTTAGCACGCATGTAGCCAATGTATAAGACTAACATATGTGCCAAATTAAAAAAAAATAAAAAATCGGGAAACAATCTAATTGAGATGAAATTTAGTAAAAATATACACCTTTAAGTAATAAGTACACAGAGTTTCGTTTTAATACTACAAGTATATCTAGGGTTTTTATTAGATCTTAATAGTTAAGCAGCATTGAGCGTGATTATTGCTGCATGGGTGACCGCTGAGAATGAAACGGATGAATTTACTATCTAAGGACGAGCGAAGCGAGTTCGAGGAGGTGTTGCAGCAAACATTTTTAAATCGTATGTACTCTGAGGACGAGAGGAGTGAGTCCGAAGTGATGAGGAAAAGTTCCAAGCTACCCCGTATCCGATTTTTTAAATATAATTTACAGTATTCACTATCCTAAACATTAAATTTCATCGCCATTATATAAATTTCATTGTGAATAAAATAATATATAATATATATATATATATATATATATATATATATATATATATATATATATATATATATATATATATATATATATTATATATCTTATATAAAAATAGAGTATTTTGACTCTTAAAATTTGTTTTCTTATGTCAATCCTTAAGCATATTTGGTTTTTCATGTATTAGTATAGTACATAATTTTTAGTAAAATGAAGGTTAAATTATATAATTTCATAGTGAATAAAATATTATATAAATATATATATATATATATATATATATATATATATATATATATATATATATATATATATATATATATATATATATATATATATATATATATATACAAAATTGAGCTCAAATAGGCTCAATAAATACAAGGGCCAGTTTCTAAAAATCATAGACGTTTCCAACCTCATGACATTTTAACAGTTTTAGAAGAAATACCGCTATATTCTGTTTAAATAAAGGTTCTTTTAGGTAAGCAAGACCAAAAGAGTATAGTTTATTTATTATAGAGAATTTAACATCATATAAAAAGGCAAAATTTTGTTAAAAATTTGTGTGAGGCATTATCCTTTTTTATATAGTTTATTCACACTAAAATAAATTAATTATATTTCAATATATATATATATATATATATATATATATATATATATATATATATAATATATATATATATATATATATATATATATATATATATATATATAATATATATATATATATATATATATATATATATTTATATATATCTTATTTATATATTTTATCAGTATTTGTGTGAGTAAGGTAATAAATAATTTGTGTACTTAAGCCAGAAATAAGCTATTTTTACTCTTAAATTTTAAGTTCAAATGTCTAATTTTGAGCACTTATCGCCAAAATATTCAAAGAGAAAATATCTTGTATTAATCTCATAACCCTAACAGCCCAATAAAAGTGTACCTTTTAATTTACTCTTTTTCGCGAAATTCGATGTTGCATGGGACACCCAAAGAAGATAACTATAACACTCAAAAAAAGTATCCCACCCCAAGTTTTATTAATTTTGAGTCTAATGGTTTAAAAGTTTAGAGGGGGAGACTTTTGGTCCACCCTGTATATTGTTAATAATAGAACCTATAGTTGTTTCTATTCCGTTGTATTTTAGCCTTTTAATAAATATAACTATAATAGTGAGAGAGAACAGAAAATTTTACTGATAAAGTAACATTCTAAATATATGTAGCGCATTCTATTGGGAAAAGTAGGAACTAATATTAAATCCACTTTAGTCCAACAGAATGCGCTGTAGTTTATTTTTCTGTACTTAATATTTTGTCTACTACATCTAGTAAACAAGGTGTGATGTCGTTCCGTCGACAAATCATTCCGTCGACAAATCACTCCGTCGACAGTCGACGGAAAAATTTGTCGACGGAACGAAACGAGTTGTTGCGTCGACAAATCATTCCGTCGACAAATCACTCCGTCGACAAATAACTTGTCGATGCAATGATTTGTCGACGGAGTGATTTGTCGACGGAATGATTTGTCGACGCAACAACTCGTTTCGTTCCGTCGACAAATCATTGCATCGACAAATCATTCCGTCGACAAATCACTCCGTCGACAAATAACTTGTCGATGCAATGATTTGTCGACGGAGTGATTTGTCGACGGAATAATTTGTCGACGCAACAACTCGTTTCGTTCCGTCGACAAATCATTCCATCGACAAATCATTCCGTCGACAAATCACTCCGTCGACAAATAACTTGTCGATGCAATGATTTGTCGACGGAATGATTTGTCGACGCAACAACCCGGTTCGTTCCGTCGACAAATCTGTAGACCTTCAGTGTTTAGATGTATTGTTAATTGCATACCTTTGAAATGTAAGGCAAGGAGAAGAAGTGGAACAAAGCAGAGTAGAGATTTATTTGCTCCCCCTTATTACTAAAAAAGGAAAAATCATTTTCATTTTTTAGTAATAAGCAAATACAAATAGTAATGCTACTTTCAAGTCCAACATCCAACACGACCGCAATGTTAAACGTAAAAGCTATAAAATTTTCGCAATTACAAAACTATAAAACGTAATTTTAAGAAGTTAATTTCTTGTTTATATATTATCAAATAAAGTATGTGAATTCAAAATTATTAAATAGATTTTGGTAGACAATCTCTATAAAAAAAATTAGGTTTTTTATCACCATTCCTAATTAAGTATATTATTTGTATATCTATAATATATATATATATATATAATGTTATGTAATATATATAATCATAGAAAATTTACATCCTTCATATTCACAAATAATATTATGTTGTCCTATCGCAGTTCTTAAAAAATAATTTAAAACGCCTGACATAATGCAAGTAGACAATTGAACAATACAGGCTGGAATTGCAAAAATAGTATCCCAAAAATATTTGTCGACGGAACGATTTGTCGACGCAGTGATCTGTCGATGGAATGATTTGTCGACGCAACAACCCGATTCGTTCCGTCGACAAATCATTCCGTCGACAAACTCAAATTATTTGTCGATGGAACGATTTGTCGACGCAATGATTTGTCGACGCTATGATTTGTCGATGGAATGATTTGTCGACGAAGTGATTTGTCGACGGAACGACACGGAGCCGTAAACAAGGTTTCCCCCATTTTTATTCTTGGTTGAAAATCTATTAGAGCTATTCCAATGGATTTATAAACAAAATTATTTTATGGAGTATTCAAATAGGAGGACTGGGGAGGGAGATCGGCCCTCTCCATCCACTTATGGATGGTATAGTGTTAGGTGACAATTATGCTAGACAAATAATGTTGTATTTGTTTTAAAAATATATCAAGGATCTTGGGTAAAGAGTGTGACCACTTAACCATACAATGAAGTGACCCCCATCATGTTACAAAATAAGAATGCTTCTTGAATTTATGCTTAGTACTGTATTTTCTAAAGCACTAACTTTATTAACTTTAATGCTAAAGGCAATTTAATATTTACTTGTAGTAAATAAATGTATAAAAAATAAATAAATATTTCAGTAGTAAATAATTCATGTAGTCTATTAACATTCTAGTGTATTGACTACATGTCTTTAATTTACAGGCAAACTTGTAATTTACCATCTGACTAGTTTCTCTTGTTATAAAGAAAATAGATTATTGATGTTATTCACCTTCTATGTAAGACATTTTTTAAAGAATAATTAGAGTTGGCTACTACAATCATTTTGCTACCTATGTTCATTTTTTCTGTCAATTTAAAAAAAAATTGATTTTTAAGTAGCCAACTTTTAATTCAATCACCCCTTCTGCTTTTTAAAAAGTTTGCGGGGTCAGTTCGTTTTCGCACTTCTACTTTAATCAAGGTCCATGAAAATGTCAAAAAAAATACTACATATAATGATTAAGTAGCCAGGTTTATTCATAGAGGGAGCGTAACCAAAAAATAATTCACAATGAAGCACTAATTCAAGTAAAATATATTTTCCTAGGTAAGTAAAGCAGGACTATAGAAAAATTGAATTGTGAATGTCTATTTTCTTGTAAAGAATATAGGGCCACATTGGTTTTGGTCCCACTAGTTGTCAACACTGGATATGCGCATTGTTAAAGGCTCTGATCATAAAAATTAAGATAGCTAACCATGGGAGCAGAGGCGGACTAGCCATTGAAGCGAGGGCGGGGATAAATATGTATTAATTTATCTACATTGAAATTACTAAGGAATTTTCCAATGTTTTTAGCCAAATATATTTAATTATGAATAATTTAAATATTTTAATTTTTAATACATATTTAATACATACATACACACAGATATATATATATATAATATATATATATATATATATATATATATATATATATATATATATATTTAATATATAAATAATTTGATTAAATATATTTAAGATTTTTTCTTTATAATTATTATGATTCATTTAAATTACTCATACTCTTAATACAATTCTGAATTCTTATCATAAGAAGGAAAAGTAGATGACCGAATTTAGAAATAAAAAATACTAACCTGAACATACCTCATCCACAGTGATCTTCTGTCAGTAAAAAAAAACGTCTTCAAACTGATATGCAAGATTAATTCATAAAATAAAAAAACACTAGTAGGATAAAATGTGACATGAAACAGAAGGATAAATATGAAATTTTTTGGTTAAAAAGGCAATTTTCGTATTAATTACTGATTTATAGAATAATCAAGGATATTCTGTAGGTCATAATTCAACTGGGTAAAATAAAATTAATTCTTTAAAAAAGTAATATTATAAAACCTAAAAATTATTTTTTAGTCATTAATCAAACCAAACCTTGCAGTGATGTTGACTTATCTAAAAATTGTATACACATGTTTCAGAAAGTATGCAATCAAGATGACACTTGATAAAGAAATATGCAGAATGGAACATTAAATCTTCATACCTATGGTCTTGGAATTTTAAAAATGTTCACTATCCCTATTAAATGAACCCTTTTGAATTCAAATAACTATTTTTTTTTTATTGCCACCTAAACATGGTAATTTTGTTACCACTTATGGTAACAAGAAAATGTTTAATGGGTACATGCTCCTATAGACATTTTTAGATTTGCAACACATCTAATACTAATGACCATATTGGGTATAAAAAATATTGTAGGATTTAAACTTAAAATAAATTTAAAAGAGTATCTATGATTGATTTCCTTATGGTTTTGAGCCATTAATTCTGGTGAATCTGAAATGTTTCACCTTGAATAAAAAATGTACCCTTACTAGATATGCTAGAGCAAAACATGTTTGTGACATTTTTAAAAAGCATAAAAAAATATTAAGAAGTCATTAGTTTTGGTTAACTTATGCACACATGGGCTTTTACAAACACTAACTCTCATCTTAATATCTCGTTTCGTTTTGATGATATTGACGTTTTAAATTTTAGAAATATTTTCAATGAATTTAAAATGTATTTGTTTGCACAAATGTAGCAGGGCCTTGTGTTTTTAATTTTTTTTAATGATTGATTTGATAGAGACTTTAAATTAAATAAACTTTCCCGTAAAGTTTGTCAATTTGATGTTATAACCTACAGTAAAGCTGTCAATATGCTAAAAAAGTAAAGTAGATTTTATTTCAGTAAGACATAAGACTCCAATCTCAACTTATCTACAAATCATAGGTCCCAAAAGTACTTTATCTATAAAGTTTTTTTTTTTGTAAATAGCTTCTCTACTTCCTTCTTTACAATACAGGGACATTTTATATCAAATTATAAGTTACCATAAGATTGATCTATTCAAGTTTTATGTGGGCACAGCATCACATATTTTGCAAATAAATTGTCTTTTACCATTTGGCTTACAAAGCTTCAACTTACCCTTTTAACCACATGTTAAAATAAAAATTGCAAAGATCCAAAAAATGTACTTCTAAAATTTGTGAATAATCAAGCCTATTTTGGACCAACTAGAGAGTCCTGAGCCCTTTTTAACTGACACCTTATATTTAACTACTTGATATTTTGACAAGAAAATCTACATTTTATTTAATTAAAAATTAGAACATTACTTTTGCTCTCAATTAAAGCATTAATTTAATTAAATTGATGCTCAGTTTTAAATAAAATCACACAGAAAAGCTGAACTGTTTACTAATTAATTCCCATCCCTTCTGTGCAGAGGAAGAAGGAAGAATAACACTGAGTTGTTATTATTATAGGGAATATTCAAAACATTAAGCCAATCAAATTAAATAAAAAAACAAGCATTTTCTTGAATTTTTTTGTAATCAATTTTTTACATATCATTACAGGAGATAACTCTCTTGAACAATAGGATATTATTTTTCTGCAACTCAGCATCATTAGATATTACCAAACAGTAAGACATGATTATTAATGAAATTAATTTTTTTATCATTATTGAATCAGGCGGAGTTACTTATATAAAAAAACCTGATTTAAAGCAAAAAAAAATTGCTTTCAACTAGAGGCTGACCAAGAAGTGAATTATAGTATAACACACAACTATAATTGGTTGACAGCATTGGAAAATAATGTGAGGTAGCCAGTGAGTTTAGTCCTGTCCTGTTTTAAAAATCGTGTCAACCTCATTGGTTTCTCAACACTATTTTCCTACTATGTCAAATTATTATAACCATGTACTTTACTATAGTACATGCAACTATTTTGTTGTCATTATTAGTTCATTTATTAGTAGTAAAAATTGACAGCTACATATCTATAGAATTAGCTTAAATACTAAGCATTGCTATTTTGGATAGAATACAAGTATACATATGTCAATGACTCCCATAGCATGGCACACGGCTATAATCAGTTGACAGAGCGGGAAAAAAGTGTTGAGAATCCAATTAAATTAGTTGGTCTCATATGAAATAGTGGGTGTGGTTTAACATCCAGGACAAACTTCATTGGCTCCCTCACATTATTTACGGATGCTGTCAATAGATTATAACCATGTGTTATACAATAATCCTATATTGAATCAGTTTTTTGTAAAATGGGACTTTCTCAAGATTTTTTACATCATTTTTTAATTTGCCCATAAAAGCATTAATTTGAGTTATAAAAATTAATACATTATGACAACTGACAAACAGGCATACTCTGAATGTAGTGGAATAAAATTAACAAGTGAATCTATTCCACTCCTTATTTCTGTGAGTTGCTGATAAACACCTTTTATAGATAACTGAGATTGAAATGCTATAAAATCATGTTTGACGAAGTGCCAAAAAATAGTACCAATAAGGTATAAAAAGATGTACTACATAAAAACCTTCAGCAAGTTCCATCAAAATATTTTTAAACATGGTGACACATAGAGGCTATTTTAATCATATGTGTCAGTCAAGGAGTCAAAAAGTTACATACAGTATCAGTCATATTTTTGTCAAAATTATAGTCATTTTTTAGGGGGGGGGGGGCGAGGGAAGAAGAGGAAGCCTAACCACTTTCGAACAGGGTGGTTAAACAAAACACTATCAAGCACACCTTTTTACACATGCGCACCTCATTCGTTGCTTATCACTTTGTCAATTGCTAGTGTAATCATATACAATTTTTTTATGACTATGTTATTCATTAATTAAAAATGAATAAAATTTAACAATTCTGTTACATAAAAACAGCTGTAAACACATCTCTTAAGATTAGACAAAAGATATAGGGTCTCCTTTTATTTACACAGGAACCCTACAGAGTAGACCTCCTGTCATCCTCCACCCCCACCCGCTCTCAAAATGACTTCAGTCAAAATACATAACATTTATGAAACAAAATAGCCTTTCTTAAATAAAATTAAGATATAAGTCCAGAATTTATCCACATTCCTTCGGTGCAGAGGAATATTAAATTTGATTAAAGTGATGTAAAAATGAGAGGTCAGCAGTGGAGGTAGTGTTCTGACTTCTACGCTTTATCCTAAGGGTGCGATAGACCATCTTTTAGTAAAGGGGACTGTTTTTAACAACTACGCTTCCAATACCTCTTGGCCAATTTGTTGGACGTTGCATTACAAAAGCCTACAAATCTGGTAGACAAATAATTAGTGGCGATTTTCATACAATTGTATTAAAAAAACTAGTGGGGTACAAGTTTTTTCTTAAATCTCCAAGGAAATGAGCATATTTGTGTCAAACTCCAATCAAATTTGATTATCTCCCCCATATATCCTACAAACTATTGTGAAAAACAACTTGTAGCTAAAAGTTTCAAAATTAAGGGATTCACAAATATCATTACAATTTATTGTAACTTACAAGAGTTTTTGTAAACAATGAGTCAAACTATTATTAAAACCCAATTTCATTGTTATGAGTTTATTATTTCGAATGCAATTATTTCTAGAATAAGAGAAGTAATATTTAAAAAAAAAACGTTTTACAAACTCATATTGAGCACTAGATTACTAATAGTTGGCAATGAAAACTAAGTTATATATTAATATAATGAACTTGTAACTCAGTCTACCTAGGTTTGGACTTGGGTAGAAATTTTACAAGTGAATGTTACAAGTATTTGTAATAGACAAGAAAATGTTGTTTATTAAATAGAAAAATGTTACAAATCTACAAGTGTATCCTTGGTAACACATGTTAATTTGTCATTACAAGTTGTTTTTTACAATTTTTGTAATTACAAGACTTGTACTTTTGTGAAACAGGCCCCAGGTGAAAATTTGCACAATTAATTAATCTGTATGGGGCTGCCATACAGATATTTGAAGGAACTAAAATTGACAGAATTTACTCAGGTCCATATGGAGGTTGAGAGTCGGAACACTATCACTACTCCCAGCCCCAGAAATCTGTACATCATTTTAAGTTTTACACATTATGTGGAGCCTAAACTAAGTTGCCATAATTTTTAAAGGATGGGAACACAGTTCATATAACCTACATAAAGATTGTGGAGTAACCAGTAACAGCTATAGTTTAACACATGGCTAAAATCAGTTGACAGCATGCGAAAATAGAGTTGAGGAACCAATGAGGTTGGCCTGATTTGAAATGATTTAACATCCAGGAATAAATGCATTGCCTCCCTGGCATTATTTTCCAACGCTGTCAATTGACTTAAGCCGTATGTATAGTGAAATAGAATAACAAGTGATCTTATTCACGTATTTCGGGCTTGCGATATATAAAAAAATGTCAAACGAAGAAAAGTTTGCCCGCTAGGGCTACTTTAGCGACTATGGTAATCGGGTGAGGTTATGCAAAATGTCTTGTTGCCTGTCATGATAGTTATGTTGCTTGTAAGATTATTTACTAACTTACACTTCACATTTGTATACAAAATATTTTGACACCCTGTCATTTTACAGGTGGTCAGCCATTTTTCATATAAACATAGAGTAAAACTCGATTAATCGTTTTTGAAAATTCGCACTAGTATTTTAAGGGAGTGGGATTACTTGTTAATCTATTCCACAATAGCCTTGTGTCACACTTTAGTCAACAAGGGAAAAACCAGCAGCCTTGGGTGGTCACTAAGGAAAAATGAGCAACTAATGAGTTTAAACACCTTAAACAAATAAGAACTGTTCAATAAAACTTTTATATTTCTTCATATTTCTGACATCAATTTATTTCATACACATTTAGCTGTTGGGACAAACATAATTCAGTCATATAATTTTTAAGATATTGGGGTACGTTTTGACAGCTTAAAATACAGTGATAATTCACTTGTTTTGAGTCCACTATGAATTTACACAAGACAAAATTTCAATAATTTAATTAATTTTTTAACTTCTTGGTAAGCTACTAATATTTTTTTTAAATCAGGAAAGCTCTTTTTCATTCTCTTGTAATGATTTCCTTAAAAAATGATTTAAAAAGTGATTTTAAAGAATATTTTTTTTAGGTACAAATGCAACAATATTTATTATTTCTTTCATATTATCCAAATAAAATTATACATACAGGGATTTTTTTGGTTAACATTTAATTTAAGGTACAAACTTAAATATTAAATATATTATTTTTAAAATAAGAAATGTGAAATAAATTATATGTAAAAATTAAAACAAAAACAATAAAAAGATATACCTAATATATACATACAATACATGACAAGACAAGTCTGTTGCTAAGCAACATTTAGGTGGTAGTCCAAGCTGGGCTAGACCTTAAATTATTAGATGTAAATTTTTCAATTTCATAATGACTTGAAGGATGAGGTGACACTGAGTTCTCGAGGTAGTATTTAGCAAGTTTGGTTAGTTCCACTTGATCTTCTGTTTTACCACATGCAACTGTTTCCCATTTTAAAGCTGATGTTGAAGGCGAAGAAATACCATTGGAGAAATCTATTTTCTTACTAAATGAATGCTTGGAATCAGGTTCAGATTTGATAGTTGAGGACTGCCAGTTTTGATCATCCATCATACTAAGTTCTTGATTTGAAAGAGACATCTGAGAATCATCTTCAGTAACAGCACTGTAATATGGTTGGGAATCATCTGACTCTAATTCAACTTTAATATGAGGTGCATCAGTCCAAGCTAGGGCTTTACGTATCTTACTACTACTATTTGGAAGAGTGTTTTCTTTATTTGACTGAAATAGAGAGGATCTAGCCCTGTGGGGTCTTAATCCTTCTTCTCTTTCTTTTTGAAGAATCTCTTCTATGTCCTCAGCCAAACGAGAAGGAGTCTGAGCCTGCAAGCTAAGTCCTATTTTACGTTCCATTTCGGCTAATGCATCTTTAAACGGGGTGGGCGTTCTAGGGCTAGTGTTTAGCCTAGATTTCACAGGAGTTAAATCAAGAGGAGCAGGTTCTACTGAAGCTTTATTATATGCGACTAAGTGGCGATTGATCGGCGATGGAGTGACTAATGTGTCAGGAGAGTTAGGGTTATCTTTGACTGGAGTTATACAGCTCTTAGATGGAGTTGATGGCAAAGGAACATCAAATGACAAAGTAAACCCATCAAGATACTGTGAAGGACTAAATAGGCTCCCTTTTGGAGGTGTAAATTTAACTGGAGTGCTGTCAAGAGTAGAATGAAAACTGTGCTCTGCTCTGGTAGGAGATAAACAGTCTAAGGCCTTTCTCTTCGTTGCCTTTCTTAAAATATGAGGTTCATATTTATCAGGTGAACTCTGTCTTGAATGACTAGACATGGCTAACCTACTCTCTAAAGTGACTTTGGCAGGAGGGAGGGTTCCACCTCTTGTAGTCATGAACTCAGCCATGGCTAGTTCTTCTAAATGCTTATCCATAGCAGAACCATCAAGTCCAGCAGGAAGAGACAACCTATCATGAGCAGTACTTGGTAAATCAGAATGATATCTAATCTCTTGATATGGTTTTATATCAGAGCTACTTTGAACAGGCTCTGATGCTCTAGCTTTTCTAACCTTAATTCTAGGAGGTTCTTTCTCAGGTTTTTCATCCAACTCAAACTTACGCCTCATAGTAGAATTCCAATGGTTCTTAATAGCATTGTCAGTTCTTCCAGGAAGAAGTTTAGCAATTTTGGCCCACTGATTACCCCATTTTTGATGGGCTTGATAAATGATCCAATCTTCTTCATCAGTCCAAGCCGTTTTCTTAATGTTTGGGTTTAAATGATTGTGCCATCTCTCTCTACACTGTTTACCAATTCTGCCTTTTAAATGCCTCGCAATAATAGTCCATTTTTTAGGACCGTATCGTTCAACTAACCTTACAACTGTGTCGTCTTCATCTTTAGTCCAAGGGCCCTTGACCAACTCTGGATTAACAACTTTTTGCCATCTGTGCTGACATTGGAGGTCAGTCCTATGAGCCATGTACTGAGCAATTAAAGGCCAGTTCTCCCCATGCTCGTCTACCATTATTTTTAACCGGTTGTCTTCTTCCTTGGTCCATCTCGCTTTATTAGACGGAACTTTCTTGGATTTTTCAGGTACTACCTGTTCAGAGTGATACTCACTAGGACTGTAATCATCAGACATTTCATAACCTTGACTTCACTTAGCATGCCACAAATTAAATTTAAAGAAAACCTCTAAGCACACTAAGTACAAATTAATTAAAATTATTAGCGACACAAACTCGCCAAATAAAACCAAAAATAAAAACGAAGACCGGGAATAAATAACACAAAAACTAACTCACTAAAAACCACACAAAAAGCATACGAATAAAAATTTAATTCTTTCTTTCAATAAAATATTAAAAACAAATTAATTAATTGAAATCACAATGACTACATGGTGAAACACAATGCGTGATATCTATAATTTGATCGCTTGTGGCAGTCTCGGCACGAAGTGGTTCCGCAAGCCAGCTCACACACGGCACAACAATTAAAAATACCGGCCCGGAATCAATATCTTTTGCAATTTTCCGTACTTTTCTTTATTTATTAACATTATTATATAACCTAAAGCAATAAAACATTTGAATAAGATAAAAGTTAACCGTCGTTTATTCGGACATGGCAAACGGTATTGAGTAATGCTGAAGTCTCCCCCTTCCCAGTCAACTGTTCGTGTTCATCTCCCAGGCCACCAGAGAGTTGACTATCGACTCTACTATCGACTTCAATTTATTCTCCCCTCTCTCACTTTCAGCTATCGATCTTTCTTATCACTATCGAATTGATTTCTGGGAAAATTTAAAATCTACCTGAGCCCTTGCCCTACTCAAGGCCTAACATTTTACAAACAACCAATGTCATTTTAATATTATGATTCTCCATTACAAACTCTTCATAAGATATAACAATTTTTAATAAATAACTTATTGTCAAACCATGGTTTTGTATTGCCTCTTTTCTAAATCTAAATATTAAACATTGTGTATTTATCAAAGTACTCCATTGATGATGTAATAAATTGTCTTTATGATATTTGATCCAAAAATTACACTAATTTTACATTTAGTTTAACTAAATGTAGTTAACTAAAAGTAGCAACTAACTTAAAAGTTAGTTGCTTAGATGCTAAGATCACATTTTAAATAGAAAAACTCGACCTCAAACTTATTTCCACAATTTATTAAGAAAGCGATTTAGGTTACATTTTACAATTTAGTCGAACACCAGCAATAATCTAACGACTTTAAGATCTCTAATATGTCACAAAGGTTCTAAGAATGTTTTAACAGGTCTCCTAGGCGCAATGATATTTTAATTTATTGAAAGTAAATTAAAAGAAAGTAAATTTATTTACTTTAATTTATAGCGCAAAAGCTATAAATAAAAAAAATTGTAAATTTATTTTAACCATTTCTTTAAATAAGCTGCCAACCATGGAACGCCACTTCCTAACAATAGGCTTACACATTTTTTTGGTGTTCAGAAGTCATTCTTTCAAAAACACCTTAACTTAGGATTCCACAAAAAATAAATTTTCCTACTAACAGACTAGAGTTTTTATAAGAAAACTTTAAATCCATCATTCATCTATCTATCTTCTATACGTATATATATAATATATATATATATATATATATATATATATATATATATATTATATATATATATATATATATATATATATATATATATATATATATATATGTATGTATGTATGTATGTATGTATGTATGTATGTATCAACCAGAGAACAGAAGGTGTGGTTGACGGCTCTGTGTTAAGTACTCAGAAATTTTAAAACATCAATAGAATCACTTTTATCAAACAAATAGGTGTATTTTTCAAAAAATTTTAAAAGTTTAAAGAGACACCACTTTAATGGGACGTCTTGAATGAACCCCAAAATCTTATATCAGTCTCTCAAAAGACTCTATTTTTGTGCCAAGTTTCATTGAAATTGGATCAGACAAAAAAGTAGATGTAGAATTTTTGCTAATGCAATGCTTCCCCCTTTTTTAGGATGTAGGGAAGTAGTAAAAGTTTCATAAATATTTTTTTATTTTATATCTTGTGTATCATTTTCTTCGTACAAAAAAACTTATTTTTAACACAAAAGACTTATCTTCACAAAATAAAAATTGATTTATAATTCATATTTTATACTTTTATTTCGTCATAAAAAGCATGAAAGAATATTTTCTTTAAATTACAAAAGAGGGAGAAGTTTTTAATGAAAAGAAGAAAAGATAGATAAATAGAAGATAGGAGTGGGATAGAAAAAGGAGGGAGATGTTTTTTGGCGGGAGTTTGTACATTCGATATATCGATAGTAGTCCTTTTCTTATCAAAAGGAAGTAGAATAAAGTGGCGGGAAAAGACTATTTCCAAGGTGAGGGCTCAGCTAGGCCAGGTGTCTTCTGGCTTTACTCTATGTTCACTCATGAGAATCTACTTGAAACATAAGAAGATAATAACACCAATTATTATGTTTTCTTTCTGTATACATTAATTAAGTTAATGTGAATATATATTTATATTTCTGGAGCAAAAATTAATACAAATAATTCATTTCAACTTTAAATAATTAAAATACTATTTAACTATTCATTAATTAGGTCATTTTTATAATTACGCAATTTAATAAAGGTTTTTAACCTTTAACGGGATGTGCAAAAAAATTTAAATGTCCAAAAAAAGGGAATTTTTGCGAAGTATTGTGTAGGTGGACATTTAAATGTCTAGGTATTGTATTTTATTAAGGGTTAAAAAAGGTTATTCCTAGGTAAGAAATAGGTCCCGAGAAAGGTATTATATGAAGAAGTAGAAGTTTTTGAGAGTGAAGAAGGCGCATATGAACCCAGCTGTTTTTCTACAAGGGACAGGTGCTATGCCCCTTGTATAGAATCAACCAATAGTATGTTATATAGGATGTATGGGGGAGGCTAGAGAGATGGGTTCCCTTCTCTTTTTTTGATGTTATGGATAAAATCGTACATCTCATTCCAACTCGTATAAATGATCCAAACATAAACAGAGATGGAAAATGAAGGGTCGAAAAAATTACGAAGTACAAATGGTACTTTTTATTCCTTTATATGTGTGTAAAAGAGATGGAGATAAACATAAAATATTATAAGTACGAAAATGTGCATTAATTTATCTCTTTAAGAAGTCAAATCCGTTTTATACTAGTTTAACAGTTTTAACAAAAAATATCTCCTTACAAAATTGGAATGAAAATAAGTCACCTAAAGATAGTAATAGTTATGCATGTAGTCATTGACATACATATCTTACTTTAGTCATTTTATTTAATTTCGCTCCATTCTTTACCATTAAGTTAGAATGAGATGGACACTTTCTCTTCACTCTGGCTTTTTGAATAATAAATAAGAAGTTTATAAAAAATTAAATATATTTGACATTGGATTTATTTTATCTTTGTTACTCTTCGGGTCAATGTGTCTTCTTTGTTAATCTTTGCACATGCATCTCTTTGGAGTACAGATGAAACATGTTGCGGTTGATAATAACAAAGATGATCTAGAAATCACGATTTTTAATTAGATTTCACTCCAAAAACATTCTTTCGGTAATTTGACACACACACAGTCCAACGAAAACTTCTTGTACACTCTGCTTATGCCACTTCCATGAATGTGAAGATGGGCACTTAATACATCAAAGGTATAAGATTAGTTAAAGATAAAGTTAAAGTATAAAGATAAAGTATAAAAATAAAGTTATATTTGTATTAAGTCCTTAATAGAAATATATAGACGAAGTCCTATTTTATTGTATTATCTAATAATACTATTTGGACAATATTCTGTTTGAGTTTGATATAAGAATAGTGAATTACCTAAATGAATATTTAATGCAATAATAAAAGGTAATATGTATATTTATATATATATATATATATATATATATATATATATATATATATATATATATATATATATATATATAAACACACACACACACAGGATGGATTATTTTATATTTATCACACCAATGTCACTAAAGTTTGGAGGAGTTCCCTACAGAGCTATTGTTTGACGTACAAAACTACTATCACCTATTGCGAATACCCGAAAGTTTGGTACACTAGAAAATATTATTCCGACTAACTCATCTCCCTCTGTTAGATCTAAAAATTGGTTTAAACCCTCATTAAGTCGACTTCCAGCAGCTTAAATAATCAATAATGTCTTTGGCAATCGTCATCATAGTGAGGCAATCACATTGCCAAACTGTGCTTTTCTACAGTAACTCTTGAATTTCAAATTGTAGAATATCATAAAATGGATCTTTTTTTATATACGACACTTCCCCAGAAGAATTTAATACCAAAATAAAAAAATTCGGAACATTTTCCACAAAGCTGAGGAACCTATTGAGAAATAGTTAAAAGCACTAATGTATATCGAACATAAACGTTGTGCTAGTGGTATTAAATTGATCAGGACGATGGATCATCCTGCTTGTTAAGAGTTAAAGTTATTTTTAATATAACTTTAGTTATATTAAGGTCGACCTACTATTATGGTCGTTAAGCCGAAACTGGTCCAGGGTTATTCATACACAACAGAAATCATCGACAGTAGCTGATGTTTCACAAGGTTGAAACATTCCTAGAGTTTAGTGATTTTGTTATCAAGTAACAAAATCAATTGGGTGTTGTACAAAACAACAACCAATAAACAAATTACTTTTTCTAAGCGGGCCTGCGTTAGTTTATCTTTTCAACTCTCTTAGTTTATCTTTCAACTTCTCGTTTAAATTTAATATTAATACCTACTAATATTTACTATTAGATCACTGGTGCTAAAGGGTAGGGAAGTAGTTTAGAAGGATATCCACTACTTTTACTATAGTTAGCAAACTATTTATTTATTTCACAAAGTAAAGGGATTGCTCTTAATCAACAATAGTTATACAATTTACATGTAAAAAATAAAGTATAAAATGAAGAAAAAAACTTTACATAATAATAATAATATTATTAATAAATTATTAATAAATTAATAAATATGACATGCATGAATAAAACAATGAACAAACAAATATCAAATCGAGAAATTATTTTTATGAATATCAGAATAAACAAACTATAATATGAGAAACTAAACATAGTGATCATGAATTGAAATTTTAATCTAATAAAAAAAATAAAGATAAAGATGTAATGTTTGCAATAGCATAGATGTAAACTTCAATAAAATATGTATGTAAATAAAACAAGGTATAAAAGAAGGTGCGCTTAGAAATAAAAAAATATTAAAGCTTTCTTTGATGAATGCAAATCTTTTTAACTAAAGCAACGACACAATAACTATATCTTTTTCTAAGATTTTGTCAGTTAACCTTTGCATTCTAAGGATATGAGAATAATAAATATATAATAGAATAGAAAATGTGTGAGATTGTCTTGAGAAATGACTAGGTGTATGGAAGTTAATATTTTCTAATAGTACAGAAGAATCTCTGTAACCATTAATGGTTCTTGATATTAACAAGACTGTGAATTATTTTAAAGAGTTTTAGGTCATCTGCAAAAAATGAGTAATCAATATTTATAAATTCAAATTTCAAATCATTTATAAATAATAGAAACAATAGAGGAACAAGATGGGCTCCTTTAAGAACTCCAGATGATGCTATACAAGTAACAATATCAAATACAGCTCTGCGGTGGTTCAATGGTTTCATAACTAAAGTCTAATAGAAATACTAATACTATAGAAATACTAATAGAAACTAAAGTTTCTATTAAATTAGTGAAATGAATAAACAAAACACGACTTGACTTATTAGTGGAAAACCAACAGCAACAAAATAGTCATTGATATCATACATATTTTATTTTTTTATTCTTTTCAGCAATTTCTTTTGGGAATAAAATTCTCTAACAGGATAGGCGTAATGGCAGAAGTCATAACTAGTTCGGAAATAAATAAAAACGCCTGCAATTTTCAGGTTATGCAAAATAAATGCATTTGGGTCGCCAAACTTTAGAAAAGCAAATTATAGGGTCGCGGTTTTGAAAAGGTTGGGAAACGCTAGTATGAAGGACTAGCAAGAGCTGGGCAGTGTTTGAAAATAATTTGTGGAGAATTATCAGAACCAGCACTCTTGTGAGGTTCAAGTGAACTAAATTTTGTTTCAACCTCTTTGAGGGAAATTAAAATTTTAGAAATATTTACTTGATCATTATTAATAGTATTAAAATTACTTAGATCATCATCCTCATTTGAATAAACAGAAAAAACAAATCAGCCAATAGGTCAGGTCATCTCAAGCATTATCCACAGTCTTATTGACCTAAAATATACAAGCAGTTATACCAATATTTTGGACTTCAAGCTACTAGTATATTTCCAAAACAATTTCACATTATAATACGACACACGGCTAAAATCAGTTGACAGCGTGGAAAAATAATGCGATGGAGCCAATAAGGTTAGTCCTGGATGTTAAACCACGCCCTCAATTTCAAATCTTGCCCACCTTATTGGTCCCTCAACAATATTTTCCCGCGCTGTCAAGTGATTTTAGCCGTGTGTCGTACTATAATAATTAATATTCTATATTATTTATGTAATTATTATAACTCAACTTAGCTAGCTTATTACATTCTGCTCTTAATTTAGAAAATATAACATTTTAATTGTTATAGAACAACTCGTGGCCTCAGCGAGCCTCGCGAACCCGAGTCAAGTTACGAGGTTTTAAAGATTCCCTTAATACATGGTAAAACTCCAATGAATAAAAAGTAATTAGAAAACAACAAATAATCAATACAGCAACCAATACTCAAAGAACTTGTTGAGCCAGAGGCCGATGTACCCTGTTGTTTACATGGTACTTCCTCTTTCTCAAATTTTTCTTTTTCTTTAATAAGTATAGTTTTTTCTAGTTACGTGTCGACTGGAGACATTGGTGGTTTAATTAATGTGGTACAAAAATAGGTTTAATAAGATTTATCAAGTGAATTCATTTGTACCTTTCCTCATTTATACCGTTGGTATATAGGAAAAGAAGTGTATTGTGTTTGCAAAAAAAATCCGTGAGTCCAAAGTTGGGAGGATGATCGTAGCGAATCCTATGTGATGAAATGAGGAAAAGTTCCGAAGTACCCCGTATCCGATTTTTTATGATAATCTTTTGGGAAACTTAAAAAAATAATTTTGTCATCAATATTGACTTCATAAAAAGATTCATAAAATAATTATTACACATAAATTATGTAGGATATGCGGTCATTTATGACCAACCTATACATGAAATTGTAGGTTCCTATCTCTGAAGTTGGTTGCTAATTATGCCTTTGGTTTACAGTCTCAGGTACATCCGGCCTTATTCTTTCCTTTCTTTATCTTTATAATAATTTATTCTTTTTATAAAGAAGTGTTGTGTCAGTCATGCGTATCTTCATGTTATGTTCTATGCTCAAAGCCCTTTTATAATATTATTTCCTCTGATGTTTAGTCTCTATTCTAAATAAGATCCTGAGGCCTCTCTCCAATAATGTTCCCCTCTGCTTACAATATACCCTATCTAATAGTACACTTCCCTATATTTATATCCTATATATCGAAACCATAACCCCTTCCTTCCTATTCATTACTATGCTCGTGTTTACAAAAGCTTTTTATAGATCTCCTTTTTTATCTATAAATAAAAAGACAAGAAATATTTCGAAATAAATATGTGCAATCCATTCATGTTTTATTATTAAGTATTTGAATAATCTTACTAATATTACATAGATATTTGATGCATTGTATTATTCCAACAGTATGTGATGAAAAATCCTGTACTTGCTGCTCTCGTAGTTCTTGAGATACATAACACAAATATTGTATTAATTTACTGGTCATTGAGCATAGCTTAATTTATTGTGAATAGTAAACAGGTATAGGTATGGTTAATATTGTGCACTTTTTTAATGACGTCATATAAAATTATTTTTCGAATAGCACAACTGCACCTATAGACTAATTTTTGTTTAAAGTTTTAACTTTCTAGCATAAATGCACTGGGAGCTATGATGATAACACACACACAACTTTGTGGAAACCACTTCATAGGCATTAAAAACACCTGAAACGGATAATTCAGGTGACATACTAGTTTCGGATTTTTAGCTAACACAATACTTTTCTTATACCTTCGGTATAAACGAAAAAAAGTAATAATATGTCAATAAATATGATGTAATAATTATAACTAAAATTATTGGTACACTTTTATTTTTAATTATTCAATTAATTAGTTAAATTCTTATTTTTATTTTTATTTTATATTTATTCATCCTAGAACTTAATTTAATCAGTTATTTTTTTTACATTTAATACTACCGAGCTTCGCAACACTTAAATAGTTGACACAATATATATTATGTCAATGTCAAAATAATTTTTATCTCGCACAATTTTATCGTGTCAATTTTTATTGTCAAAACTTAGTTGTACCTAAGTACAAACATTAAATTACGAATTATGGTTTAAGTTCATTTTTTTTATTAATACCGTATTATTTATATTTATTTTTCATAGATTAATTATTTAATTTTTGTACAAATAAGCTCTACAATAAACATTAATTAACTTCGCTATTCGTTCCTGTCATAAGCTATTCTAGTCATACGCACTTTCTTTCGCTGACTTTCTTCATCTCCTCATCCCATTTGATACTAGAAACAGAAAGAAGGGTAGACCCTTTTTCTATTTCTATCTCTAGAGTACCATTCTATCATGTTTTTTGTAAATCTCTCGTCCTTTAGCCTAACAATATGGCCACTCCATTTCCACTTTCTCTGTACCATAGCCTCTCCTATATCTTCAATTTTGTTTGTTCTCTAACCCATCTATTCGACTTTCTATCCCTCCTACTTATTCGTATCATGCTTCTTTCCATCGTGTGTTTGGTTACACTCATTTTCTTTTTAATCTTTTCCAGCATAGCACATGTCTCGTATTCATATATTAGAACTGGGAGAACACAAGTATTCCACAAATTCCTCTTTGAATCTATGCAGACATTTGACCTGAATAAGTGTCGATATCTATCAAAGCTTCTCCAGGTATACACAGTTGTAAAAATTGTTGACAGGGAGCAGGCAGCAATTTCTTTAATGATATAGCTGAGTGACAAAAATAGAGGTTTTAATTTCTTTCTTCAAAATTGGAAAAAAGTTGCACTCTCATAATTTATCATGAGTAACACAATAATAGTAATTTATAATTAGTAACACAATAATAATTTCCCATAACAAAATGGAGGTGTAACATTCATTGGTATGTATGTATACAGGGTGAAATATTTTAAATGAAATAAGGGAAAAGCATGGTCTAAGATTTTTGAAAATAGTCTCTGCCCCCAGCAAAAAGACTCTTATGAATGAATTAACCGTTGTTATTTTGGTAACTATCACCCAAATATGGTAAGCTTGTTACTGCTTTTGGTAACATTGAAAAGTTAAGTTATAAAATATCGTAATATGACCAATTTTGGATATATATTGTAATTGTAGTTTAATTATTTATTAAGCTATTGTTTGACATTAATAATAGATTTTGATCGAACTACAAGAAAGAATTATTTTTTTAAAAAATCTATGATGTATCCCTAAAAGAAATCTTGGTTATAAGACTATGTTGTTAAGATAAATAAGCTACTATTGTAGCTTATTTAGCATCAGAGACTTACATTTTTAATCTCTTTGCATGGTTAGGTCCCACATGTAATTTGCATTTTATATACTAAGTTAAAACTTGATAAAAAAGGAACTAAAACTTGCTCAGGAAATGATGATACACAGCTTGACTACTTTACTGACTTGTGATTATTCTTTGCAATACCTTCCACCTTGCACCTGCTACTTCCAACAAAAGAAAAGTATAATTACTAATATGAAGAAACAATGTGAAATAATATGAATTTCGAAGAAAAAAAGATGTGAAAAACAGGCAGCTGTTTCCAGTGTAATTATAAACCAAAGAAAAAGACATGATACGTCCGTAATAAGGAATTATTAGGATGGATTTTATTTAAGGTTACTGCCCTTTTTAAATAAGGCAAGGCAATGTGGACAATATATATTATGAAATATAATGGTACATTGTAATTAATACATAGGAAAATATTGGTTGTTGTTGTTTTGTGTCATATAATCGTTGGCATTGAGAATAGCGAATTTCGGAAGATGATCCTACACCGAGTTTTTTCCGCCAAATTTATGCCAACGACCTCATTATCGATGCCGGCGAGTATTTTTTTTAAATTTGCTACTTTAGAAGATTTCTTTAAATACTCACACACACATACATACATATACATATCAAATGAATCTAATCAACAAACATTGTTAATTAGATTTTATCTCGAGAAACTTTTCCGATACTTTGTGGTCATTCTTGTTTCATATTTATGTTGTTTATTACTTCTGTGATTAAAATATTTATGTTGGCAACTGGGTCTAGAGATATTTATTCATCCAAAAATTCAGAAGCGAAAAAGAAAGAGAAATAGAATAAAAGAGGAAGAGACAAATCAGCTTTAAATAAAAAGAAGACTAAATAGTGATTCTTTTTTCCCTCTAGTTATAAGTACAAATAACAATTCGGACGTAATACGTAGGTATATAATCCACGTTTCCAATGCAACCTGCTGCCTTGATCTACCTAATCCTATCTGACCTTCACAGGTTTTATAGGTGTGAAGATTGAAAAGAAAGGAAATTTGATTATGCTGAATTAATCTCGCTACATCGAAAAGATTTTATAAAAGTTTGGCATAAGCTGGTGTAAATGTTGGACTAAGAGTGAGAGCTAACAAGACTTAAATATCAAAGATTTATTGGATCGCTAATGTATATACAACAGCTACTCGACCAGTGTAGAGCTAGATTTAAGTGTTACTAAGCTAGCACAATACTGCACAGATCCAAGGATACATAATTTTGTAGCAGCTAAGGAGGTTGCTGAGGTACTTGAGAGCTACAAGCTATTTTACCAACTCATCTATTCCAACTACCGACTCAACGAACGACCCATTGGTGGGATATTCTGATGCAAACCGTACATTTCTTACCGTATTTCCTGGATGGAAATATCAACAGGTTACTGCTAGATATTAGCAGGAGCGTGCATCGCTTTGGTGGCAAAAAACAGTCAACAGTCGCTCAATTCAGTACTGAGCCATGAAGCATTCGATTAGCGACAGATGTTGCTAGAGATAAATCTAGATACACTAATTCAAGGAACATCTGAGCCGGGCATTGGCTAAATTTCCGCAGTGAGTAACAAACGCACGAAATATTGATGTGAAATATCGCCATATGAGGGAGAAGATCGGAGAGAACATTTTTCATGTCTAGCATGAAACAACATATGAAATGACAGCTGATTTTTTTACTAAAAGCCTCGATCGCATGACGATTGGGTGACATGCTGTCTCACTCGAAATCTCTTATATTAAGTTTTATTTCTAATTCTCATAAGAAAAGTCTCTCTAGATAAAAGAGGTTCTGTCTCAGGTGAGATTCTCTTCTGTTGAGATAAGCCTCTCTCATATTATAAACAATAATATTAATAACCCTAGTATTAGATAGCTTCTTGCGCAGAAGTTATATTTTAGCCATCACAGAATATGAAAGAGGCTTATCTTAGCTGTAGAGAATATTTCCTATGAAAGAACCATTTCTTTTATCTAGAGAGACTTTTTCTTGTGAGAATTATAAATATCATAGTTCTTTAAAATTAAATACAAATAAATAAAATTATAAATATATCATGATTCCTTCTGAAATTTTAATTTTCAGACTGGTATACTTTAGGATTTTATATATATTTTTTTGTTTATGAAAAAATTAAAACAAAGTGATACTAGGAAATATGGCTTACTTACATAACACATATTTTTTTGTATATATATATATATATATATATATATTTATATATATAAATATATATATATATATATTATAATATATATTATATATATGTGTGTGTGTGTGTGTGTGTTGTGTGGTATGTATGTATAATATACATTATATATTATAATGTATAATATATGAACCCGCTGCATTTTTATCTCATATCACATATTTTCAAAAACGATTTTCTATTTCGGTATTCTAATAATTTTTACATTTCCTCATTTATACCGTAGGTATATAGGAAAAGTATTGTTTAAAAAAATCCGAAACCGTGATGACTCTGCTTCAGGTCTTTTTAGACCTCCTCGGTAGATTTGTCAAAGTTGTCTGTCTGTATCTGTGTCTGTTATCATCGTAGCTCCCACAGTATTTATGCTAGAGAGTTTGAACTTTATACAAAAATCAGTCTATAGGTGTTGTGCTATTCGGAAAATATTTTGGCTGAACTTCGGTATACGGTACCCCATGTTATCAATACTATATATCGATGTATTTTTAGTTTAGAGATATGACGTAGGAATAATCGATATATGCCTTTTCTTTACGTTTTACGTTTATGAACATATTTTATTATTTTTTCAAATGTTTTTTTTGTTGTTTGTGTTTTTATTTATTTGTTGTAAAATTGTTTATAACTATTTTTATATTTTTTTTTATGTTTTTATAATGTTTTAACTATGTTTTCATAAGAATAATCGATGATACACCACATCTAATTTTATGTTACGCGTATTTTTTACGTATTTTTGTGTTTGTTATTTTCAGGTTTTTTATTATATTTTTGTTGTTAATGTTTTCATTTATTTGTTGTTTGGTTTTTTTAATGTTTTAACGATAATTAATAAATTAACGACGCTGCTTACCTTTTAAGTGCTCAGTTCTCGTTTACGTGTCGCGTAGCTAAAAATATATCGATATGTAGTATTGATAACAGGTTGGACCCTATACGGAAGATTTACCAATATTTTTATGACGTCATTAACACGCAATAATGACTTAGCAAAAACTTCGAACATGGAAAAATGTTGCTATCAATTTGAGATTTGGCACGCATGTGTCTCTATAACTAGTAAGAAAGAAAAAAATAAAAGAAAAAAAAGAAAAAAAGAAGAAATTTATTTGATAATTTTTCAGATTTGATTCTTCTTGCCATCTTTCTTCTTTCTTTCTTTCCTTTTTCTATCACTTTTCTTTCTTGTATCCTTTCTGGGAACTCTGAATTATCTATAACTGCCCCATTATCATTATGATTATGTACGTCATTACAAGTAAAAGTGCATAAACTAACTGTCGGCTTTCTCCGATCGTTTGCTTTTTTCTGATACCTCCCTGTTAAAATCCAGCCTAACTTAGAGCTTACTAAAAGTAGTCCGGGTTTGATTTCAATTCTGTCTGGTTCTATTAAGTCAAAGTAGTATCCATTCCCTATTAATAAATCAATTTCTTTTTGGTTGTTCTTACCTCCTATACTGTCAGCCAATTGTAGGTTTGGAAACATTTTTCTAATGTCTAACTTAATGTAGTGTTCAGGATATTCTTTTACAATTGATGGAACTACACTTGCCAAAATCTTAAATGATTTTCCGTTTTTCAATATTATCTCTAAATCTACTGTACCTGAAGAAAACTGCTTAGGATAATCTGATCCAAATATAAATACTGAAATATTTTTATTAGTTTTTTTCTAATCTTAATTCCTTAACCAATTTTTCTGTGACCGTTTTCTCGCTCCCCCAGTCCATCAATATCCTTCTCCGTTTTACCAAATTATTCTTTGGGTTTGCTATGTCAACTGAAGCTGTTTGCAACATAACTTTTTCTTCGATCTTATTTATGGTGTCTTCACTTTTTGTTTTCATATGTTTCTCTCTAACTGTTGCTGTTATTGTAGGGCTGCCACCAATTTGGTATTTATTCTTTGAAATTTTTTCTGGACAAATACATCTGTTATGACTTTTGGATCTTTGACAGTAATAATTTGTTAATTTCACAACTTTTTGTTAAATGCCGGTCCGATAAACAAATAAAACAAAATCCTTTTTCAATAATTCTACTTTTTTCTGTCCTCTAAGGTCTTATAAACGTCACACTGGTCTGTCCAATGTTTTCCCACGATACATAACTTACAATTAAAAACACTTGCCTTTAAAATATTTTGAGTGCCACTAGCTCTAAGCCGTGTTTCTACCCTTTCTCTTGCCGATATAAGTTTATCCAAATATTTCTGAAGCTCTATTGGTGTAATTTTTCCTCTGTCCTTTTCCTCTTCTAATTTTAAAATTATTGCTGAAGGAAATTTAGATATTATCAGGGGGACCAAATGTTTGTGTGCAACATCTTCCCCTAGAGTCATTAATGATCTGAGAAAACCCTCTATCTTGTCATAAGTCTGTCGTAATGCCCTCGTTTGTTCTGTTGCTTTATCCAGTAATCTAAGTTTATCATACAAACTACTTATTATCATTGATGTGTTCCCATATCTTTCTTTTAGTAAATCAATTGCTATTTTGTAACTAGAATTTGTCATAGATAATCCCGCTATACTATCCAATGCATCTCCGACCAAATTAGATTTTAAGTAATTTATTTTATCAACCTCTTAAACCTCTCTCTTAAACCTGATCTACTGTGTATTGCTGATTCAAAAGAATCCCAAAATTTAAACCATGAACGCATCCCATTAAATTTTGGTATAATCAAATCAGGAAGTTTAACATGATTTGCTCCGAAAATTTCATTGACCTGTTGATTGTTTTGAAGTAATAGTTTCTGTTTAATCTTTCCTTGTTCGATTTTTAAATCGCATTAAATTTCTCTTAGTTTGTCTTGGATAGTTACTAAAAGGTTTTTAAGTCAAGTTTTAGCTGGTTCTAGAGCCTTTCTAATATTTTCTGAAGTTGACATATTTATTTGTTTACAAATAAATGTTTTCCAATGAGACTTTCAACTTGTTTCTAGCTTATACCGTTTCCTGGTTTCCTTCCGTTTTTCCTCTGCTACCACTATGTCTCTATCACTAGTAAGAATAAAGCTAATTCTATTAATTATCTGTAATATCTCTTATAAACTACAATAATTGACATTATGTCACTTCTAAAACCATCGCTATGGCGATAGCATGTAACCACGTAAAAGAGTAACATACGTACCAAGTTCATTTCATTATCAGCATTAGTTCAATTTTTATCTAATGACTTGTTTATATTTGATCCAAATGAAAATTATACAATTTTTACTCTGTTATTACTTTATTGGCTGTTAAATTAATTGTATCCATAGAGTATAGAACTCTAGTAGATATAATATTTCTTTTTAAAATAAATGTTCAAAGGATTGAGAGAAAGCTTTGAGACAAAGTCATTTTTGTAATCGTTTTTCTAGGAAAATTTTGGGGATCCGAGAGAGGAGGGAGTACCCCCTGCCGCTTCTTGGTGTCGTCCTTGATATGACATCTCTTAGCTTCAATATATGAAAAAAATATAGTTCTTTAAGATTCAGGACTATGATTTACCTTCTTTAAAAGAAGGGTAACCAGAGAAGGGGGCTTGGGTTGCGATTTAAGTTTTCTTGTCAGCACAATGGGGTTTAAAAATCTATCTAAAGTTTGTATCATCTTTTTAAACATCAAGACAAATGTCCTTTCGCTTCGCTCATCGAACTCAGAAGTATAAATATTATCTATGGTCGTAAGTTTTTTTAGTAAATCTAATACGGTTCTGTAGTTTTCTATTGAAGTCTATTTGTAGTTTCTATTGATGGTTCATTTGATGTCATCGGAACCCTCTTCATAGAACTTTATTACCTTTACACAGAAAAAGGGCAGTCAAGTTACCAGGAAGCTTTCTTCTATAAGAAGTTTACTTTTAGCTTAGATATCGATATAATTTAGCCAAAAACACATCCACAAACGTTGTACTTACTTTTTAAATAATAAGAGAAGTTTTAAGATTAAAATTTCTCATCCTCCAGTAGCTATGTTGAAGGAGATAAATGTAAATAATTTGATATAAACTTCTGGGTTGCTCTAACCCTCAAGCTTAGTAGAACGAAGGGTCCATATTTTCGTACAAGGGTCTTTGAATGACCTCGATACAGAGGGTGGTAGGTCATCTCCCCCTTAAATATGACCTCCTTGGTCACAATTCTCCCCTATGCCATTGAAAACAGGTTTTGTAATTTTATTCTGTATTATATTGCCAGGGGTAAAAGCAAAAGGGGTAACCATTTCCATGAATAAGCATATAAAAGATAGGATTCACTAGTTCAAAGCTAAATAGCTATTATCTCACCTGTGATGTTCGTCATAGTTGTTTTTATTAAGCACCTTGCGAAAAAAGTTCTTGTACATCAACTCGCAAGCATATTTGTAAAGTAATATCTACAGTAATGTCGCAGGACGCAATGAACTCATAAAAAGCTAATGATGAGAACACCTCATATTTCTATTTCCTGCTTTGTTTATCATTCTTTCCTTTGGACATCCTTTCCTCTGTGTGAACAATGAACATTATATCATAATTTACATTTTATATATAAAATTATTTATTAAGTTAGTTATTTATTAAAATAGATTGCTCTATTTAAGTTTTTAACGTCTAAATGTTTAGACGAAACTTATAATTGCGTTTTTAATTTCTTTCGGTATGCTTTGCCACCCCGAAACTTTTAAATTGAAAATATCCTAAAATATTGTTAATTTAGTGATTAAAGTATCAAATTAAAATTAACAAAAACAATAGAAACAAAACTACGTTTCAGCAGTGGCAAATAAATTCTCATCTGAATGGAACAGCACTGTAACCCTTCCCGCACTAATTTTTGGCGGGTTGCCGACTGATTAAAAAACCAAAACTAATTTGCTCATGTCCCATGTATGCTTTAGATCATTATAGATCTAAAGCAATTTATATAAGCAAATTATATAATTATTTATATTATATAATATGATTTGTATATTATATCTATAATCTTATATTATGTAATATATTATATTACTTATCTATCTTCAGATCAGTATATATCTTAAGCATGGGATTATATACTTATTTATATTATATAATGTAATTATTTATATATTATATAATTACATTTATATGTAATTAGTTTAATTTTGTCTTAATTAAGTCGTTACTGGAACTCGGTGTCATCTATTAAAGTCTGAACAATCTAGTTCAGAGTTAAAAAAATAATTAATGATTCAAATTAGCCATTAGCGACCTGTTCCTATAAACGAAACCACTGCTTTCGTGGAGCCCGAACTTGCTATCTATATTTGTATCGTGTAAGCTAAGCTAGCACTCGAGGCAGTTGCCACTACAAGCTGGCTAGTGGCTAAGGTCGAACAGTCTAATTAAATACCATTATATTTTTTGTTTATGTTTAATAATATAAGACGGGATGCCTCAGTACATTTCCACCACATTGCCTGCTCGTTCTCAGGATAGAATTACTTTAATCTCCCTACAATCGACATCAAAATAGCAAAAGGATCTAAAATTCAAAATTTATGCAAATTATGTTGGAATTATCATGCAAATGTGAACAAACTTTTACATTTAACTTAAAGTTTATATATATATATATATATATATATATAATATATTATATATATATATATATATATATATATATAATATATATATATATATATATATAGGGGGGGGCATGAATGGGTAGGGGTGGGGGTATTTTTTGAAGGAGGGGGGCTTCAATGATCAAGAATATATGTATATATATTAAATATACATCATAAATATACAAAATATATATGTAAGTAAGCATATTTCCTATTTTCAGCTTGTTTTAATTTTTCCTTAAACAAAAAAAAGATACATCTTTCAACACTTTTCAAAACCTTATTTAGAAACCTTTATTTCAATAAGAAGGGTTCATTTTGATGATGTTTGATAGAAAGCGCGTGCTACGGCAGCTTGACTGGGCTCTGGCTTTGCCACTAACGGGACGCTGAGCTGAGCCACCTGCTATCCTGTTCCTACCAGCTGCTGTATACCTACAGACATTTCTAATTTCTAAAAAAAATATGTTCTACTTCTCTTATTATCTTTAAAAAAAACTATAGGAAATTAGTCTAGTAAAAAAAGGACAAGAGCTATTTAGTTGTTTTAAAGTACCTTTTTACTTATTTATGGAGACTTATTGGTATATTGTGTTTCCTAATAGATATGTGTTTAAAAATATACAGGTACTTTATAAGCCTTATCCTAGTTCTATCTCGAGCGTATAACAGTACAATGTAACTTGAGTGACACACAATTATGTCACTATATTTCTGTATCTCTTACGGTGCCATTGATAAGATAAGTGAGTGTAAACACTAACTTTCATTTTATGCAAGAAACTGTATTGTAAAATAAAATTGATTTGGTTCCATCGCTATAAATAAACTTTTTATACACATTTTTGGATTAAGTATTAAGTTCTCTCTCATTATATATAATTAAATAAATAAACACACACACACATATATATATATTATATATATATAATATATATATATATATATATATATATATATATATATATATATATATATATATATATATCATAAAGGCCAAACGGGTGATCGATTTAAACGCTGTACTATACTGGTACACCGTACTGTACTAGTACTTAATAAAGAAGGAGATAAATAAATTTTTCAAACTGATAGGCCTTATCAAATTTTTTAAACATATTTTTTCTACAAATTGATTGAAGAGGCTTTAGTTTAAGACCACCTTTATAAATTTAGGGCTCTATTAACGTTCTGTTCTGAGATGGGACGGACAAAGAAATGAATAAAATATCCGAACAAGAAGCATGGCAGCGAGTAGCATAGGTTAGGAAGGAATGGTTGAGAATGGTAGAGACTTATAAAAATAGTGGTTTTATAAAGAATAACTTACATAAATAAAGAAAATAAATTAAACAAAACAAATATATAAAAAAAAAAAAAAAAAAAAAAAAATAAATAAATTTAAACTACCTTTAGTAAATAACTTATGTATATGTCAATAAATTTATAAATTTTATAATATTTCATTTATTATAAATTTTAGTACATGCTATTAAATCTTTTGGAGTAGATAAGTAATAACTTGAATGAGCATAAAAATAAATGTTTTTTTTTAATCCTGCATGCAAAGTTTGACTATTAATAACATAATTATGATAATTGCTTGACATGCTTGCTTTTTTGAAAGGTCTTTGCGAATTCCTTTGAAATATACAGAAAAAATGAGTTACGAGTAGTACTTAATAATTGAGTAACTGCTCAAGTTATAAAGCATAAACCGGATTCTTTGGCAAGAAATGGATTGTTAAAAACGGAAACGCACTTAAAAACGTTCCAAAAACAATTCGCCAGACATGCGGATCACCGCGCCAGAATTATTTTGTAATTATAAACTTCAAATCATTGGCCCAAAAAACATTTAAAATGACTCCCCACTTGAAATATTTTGTATAGCGGCCGTATTTTAGGTGTTCTAGTGATTGACCACCGTTTTTACGACTTCTTGGTCACATAGAGTGGTTGTGTCGTCTTCGGAACTGTTTTATTTAATTCAGCACCTAAAAATACACAGAAAACGACACCCTACTAGAAATTTATTTTTATCGACCGTAATTTTGGTTTCCGGTAATTCGCCATGGTTTTATTGACTGTTTGGTCACTTAGAGTAGTCTTATCGACTGTGGACCCGTTTCATTCGATTCAGCGTCCCAAACAACGAAAAATTTTAACCCCGAATGATAATTTTTTTAAAAACTTTCCTGACTCAGCAAACCGGGTTAAAGACGTCACAAATACCTGGTTTTCTATAGGGTGCTTGTCCTCCCAAAGGTTGATTTGCATATCAAGTTCGATAAACAAATATAAATAATAATAATAATATTAATATATAATATTATATTATATATTATATATATATATATATATATATATATATATATATATATATATATATATATATATATTATATATATATATATATATATATATTATATATATATATATATATATATATATATATATATATATATATAATATATATATCATATGCATATATAATTTGCGTGGTAGTCCGCATGTCGAGCGAATTTCTTTTGGGATGCGTATTTCCGTGCTTAACAATCTATTTATTGCTTAAGGCTTATTTATGCTTTATAACTTGAGCAGTTACTCAATTATTAAGCACAACTCGTAACTCATTTTTTCTGTATTTTTCAATATATATTTATATAAAGTTTAAAACGTATTTTTCGTGTTGAGGGACCTTTGAAATGGATTAGGTGCAAATTTGCTTATTCCTTTAAGAAAAAAATATGTAAGAAAAGAGAAGGGAGTAACAATAAAAATCAGATGAAAAAAATTTTTTGAACTTCTTTAAAATCTTCGACGCTTCAAATTTTTATTTGAATCTGATTTATTTAAATACAATTCACTGAATTTTAGAATAACTATTAAGAGACAGTTTTAAAAACCCAAATCAATTTTGAATTAATTAGAAAGAGAAAGCCTAAATCCAGTTTTAAAATAATACCCCGGCTGTGGAAGGATTCTGTAGGCTAAGCAGAGGATCTGTGCCAAGGTTGTTTGACAGGCTACTTATTGCCCTACTTACCAACCCCTTACTGTTTTATTTTAATTTAGATGACTATTCATTTTTTAAATTTTGAGCTTCTGGTCAGTGTAACAAAAGCCTTCAGATTCGATACAAACATAATAAAAATCGTAAATACTTCTATTCTTGGAAAAGGATTTTTTTTTATTAGTCAAAGAATGTTTAATGAAAATACTCATTATTAACATCAAACAATGAAACTCCAGTTTTACTGCGACCAACTTATGTCAATCTTTCTTGACATTCTTATGCAATATAATATTTACATGCGCATTTCATTATACATAATAAAATAATGCAGTGTTTATCCAGATATTTGAACGAACGTAAGTGAGTTCTTACGTTTCAGTAGATTGGGACAGGGTGTATGTTTGTTTGTACGTGTCGCGATAACCGCTGTAAAAATAAACGGTTTTTTTAAAATGTATATACATGTAGAATTAACTATTCTACATGAACTATAGAATGTGTCAGAGCTATATAGTTTTTGTTAATATTCCGAAAATTTTCAGTATGGCAGACCAAATAAAACAAAATTTTGAGCGATAAAATCGTATTTTATACCGTTTAAAAGAAAAGAAAAAGAAAATATGTTTCATATTCAATATTTTAAAAATGGCGGCAAAAATAATGAACTCAAAAAATGAAGTTATTTGAGTTCCTGAAAAAAGAAAGGAATATATCCATAAAAAGCACTTGATTAGTAAAACAAGAAATTTCACATACAAAATTTAACTATGTATCATTATAAATATGTAAAATTTAGTGAGCGAAGCGAGCCTTATTATTATTATAAATATACGCAATTTAGCGAGCGAAGCGAGCCTTTGTTTTATTTTAAATATAAATATTCGCAATCTACCGTGGAAAGTGAGCCCTTACCTTTTAATTTTTTAGAATACTATCGTGCAAACGTTTCCCTTTTTACTCTTTCTAGAGAGCAAAGCGAGGCTGTTATTAAAACTTTTATTTGATGGATTCTTCTGTTGAGAGTTCTTAATGCAACGCATTACTTGTTAAACTTATAAGTAGGCCGTAGATTTTTTTTAAAAAATGTTAAAAAAGGTTAGTTTCATAATTAACAGCGTTTCAAGTAATAAAATGTTATTTTATTACTCGCCCTGTTTATAGCTTAAAATTGAATTGTTTCTTTACTTAACCTACAACGTCGTATACCAACAGAAATAATTTTTATTTTTCCTCATTTATATCGTAGGTATAGTAAACATGAGGTCTTCGGCCTCTTTGCCGCTACGCGGCGTCAGCGCTAGGGGCCGCTTCGTGACACCCGTGCCTCCCTGTGGCCGCGAAGCGGCCACACAGTTATTGTACTTTATCAGCTCGTGATATTACTTGAGTATAACGTAGTATGACGATGAGGTATCCGGAATTATGACGTTATTAACCGACAATAATAACAAAACAATTATCGACCAATTTGAAATTCGGCACTCATTTAGTACTACATAAAACCAACAAATGTTCAAAGTTTCGTCTTATCAACAGTTGTTCAAATATTATTAAGTGACTTGAACACGTTTTTTAAAAGATATTGGAAAAAAATCGAGAAAAAAATTTAACTGAGCTGAAACTTTTACAAGTGTATCCCTTTATTTAATAAATAGCTATACTAAAATTCGTTATGATACAAGTGTCTGCGATTTTTGTTGGATTATTTAAGTTAAGCGGCATCGAGGTAGATCAGTGCCTGTATGGGTGACCGCTGGAAATAAAACAAATGTATTGACTTTCTGAGGATGATCATAGCGAATCCGATGTCGTGAGAAAAGGCTCCGAGATACCCCTACCCGATTTTTTGTTTTATGTGTGGATTAAACTATAGCATCGTATTCTGTCAACGCTATTAATTTATTTTAGCTTTGTCGGAACGTTTTGTATTGACTAGTCTTAAATTCGGCCCTTAGCTGTTTTTAAATCGCTCAGAAGAATCCCTGGTCTATTGGTTGGTCATTGTTTTTTATTTGTTGTTAAACAAACTTATTATTATAATTTTTATTAATATATATTAAATGGTATTTCGCCATGTTTTTAATAAATTTTAATTATGCGGGCTGGTAGGCTTCGGGGCAACCTTTTATCTAAAGCTAAGAATAACTTTTTAGTTTGTATAACCTTTTAAGTCTATCTTATGAACGAAAAAATGGATGCGAGGTTTTTCGAAACTTTTCCTCGCCTTATACAATTTGGCCGCTCATCCTCACCACTTTGAACTCACTTAACTCAGATATCAAAAACATCCGTTTTATCCTCAACGATCCCCCATCCAGATATTGTATCCAGTATGGATGATACTGAACAGAGGTGACCTGAATAATCTGAATTGAAATGAGACTTAGTGTATTTATTTATTACATATATCGATACACTCGTACCAAATATCATATTTTTTTAAATCGATATAGGTCATTTGATTAAATAGAATAATGCTGATTATACGTATGCTGAAATGACATATATTGAACTAATGCTGATTATACGTATGCTGAAATTACATAAATTGACTATGTTGATTATACGTATGCTGAATTACATAAATTGAACTAATTTGATTATACGTATGCTGAAATTACATAAATTGAACTAATGTTGATTATACGTATGCTGAAATTACATAAATTGAACTAATGCCGATAAATTTGTTAGACTTACATAAGACTACATGCGTGCCAAACTGTAAATTGATCTGATCGTTTTTCGGCGTTTTATCATGTTATTTACATTTTCGCCGAGTCATAAGAATGTTTCCGGATGGCACGATTAGTTTTAACAATTGATTTTTACCAAGTTTCAACTCCCTTGCATAAACACATTGGAATCTGATAACAGAGTGTGTCTCTGTTATCAGTGCAGATCCCATAGAACATGACATAGAATATATGATAGAACATATGATAGACATATAATAGAACATGATAAAAATTACTAAGGAGGTCTTAAAAACACCTTAATTGATAATTCAATTGTAATCCCGGTTTGAGATTTTTAAGTGCAAACTCTTTACTTTTCCTATACACCGACGTTATGAATTAGGAAATGTAAAAATTTTGTTTGTTTATTTTTCTTTTTATTTTAGAATTAATTCAGTCAATTCAATAAAAAATAAGTTTTCCTTGATTTCAGAAAATTCATGTTTTGAAAATCATGTTCAACTTTAAAAGTTAAGCAATCAATATGAGGTATTGACCAAATAAGAGGGAATGCAAGGCAACGAATAGTGTTGTCAACGAACTTTTCTAAACAATCCATAATGCGATGAGTCGTCATCGCACACAAATATTTCTTATTCATTTATTTATTTATCAACAAAACAATCTCCTTATGTACGTTATTGCTGACATCTAGTGAAAGCAATTTCGCACCAATTCTAGTATGTATAAATAATGGGAGTTAGTATAGAATAGTCAGTTAAATTTTAGAAATCATCTATTAATACTATCTAGCGAGCCGA
Source organism: Microvelia longipes (assembly GCA_018340805.1). NCBI lineage: Eukaryota > Metazoa > Arthropoda > Insecta > Hemiptera > Veliidae > Microvelia > Microvelia longipes. The sequence goes on from JACMZG010001863.1 coordinate 35,762,583, forward strand.
GATTTGATAAATGTTAATCTGACGTAAGTGCTTTGCATTAAGCATTGATGGCCTAACACATTTGATTTGAAGCAAAATAATTAAAATTGTATCTAATAAATGGCACATTTATCTATGTACTATTTATCTATGTATCTATTTATCTATGGCACAGTATCTATGTAATGGGCACATAGAGCGAGAGATTTTGAATATTCTACCTCATGTATAAATCAAAATGTTGAGGTATCGGAAATTATAATACTCGTATCTAAAAAATCATTCAATACTTCAGATATCGTATCTAAAAGATCATTCAATACTTCAGATATCGTATCTAAATGATCATTCAATACTTCAGATATAGTATCTAAAAGATCAAAAACATAAACATGCCTTACATGAAAATGTTACGAAGAAAATGACATTACTGTGAGTTAAGTAAAAAGAACTTCAATACAATAAACTTAAAAACCGGTTCAGTGAATGCCGAAAAAGCATTTAAAACTCACTGTGGTGGAAACGAATGCAGTAAATCCTTTTTTAGGTTCAACCCCCTCTTTGTAATGGCTTATGTATATGAGAACACAAAAGATATGAAAATTGTACAATGTATCAAGTACAGGGTCTTGCAGTGCAAGTGAACATTAATTTACGTACGAATTATTCTGAATGGTTGAGTTTTTAAAAATATTAAGTTATTATTTTTAGACTCAGACTCTGAGATAAAGGGTGAAAGGCAAAGGTACGAATCCTTGATTGTTCTAAGGAACAATGCAAACGGAGTAACTTTTTTTTTATCCATAATTGTACTGGTTAATTAAGTTGGGCTTGCATTTATGACATAATTTCATAAAAGGCCATTTCTTACAGTATAATTGGCGTTCATCTTTTAAAAATAACATCTTTTAAATAAAACATCTCTCAAAGGCCATTATTTATTTCATTTTCATTGTAAAACATCATCGTAAACATCTTAGAATTTTACAATTGTAAAATGAAAATTATTTCACGGGACTTTATGCTGCAATTTCGACAGTTTGACCTTCTAACGATGTTGCAGAAATTCTGAAAAAATAATTTATAAATAATTCAAATGAGTAGTTTCTCAATTTTTTTTCTTGTACTTCTCCCAATTTCAGTTATTTGCTGAAATAACTTTTCATTAACGATTTGGAAAAAAATCGCTAATGAAGTAGGTGGTATGGCAGGAATTAGACCCGGAAGTGTGAAAGAGATCTGTTTCAGATGACCATTAAAAATTCAAATATGTATATATGTACATTTATTTACATTACATTACGTATATACATTACGTATATACATTACGTATATACATATATGTATATGTGTAATTGTAGGTTGACGTGATTTCATTAACCTGGTTTGCTGAGTGAGCAAAACTTCCAAAAATAGGTAAAATTATAGAAAATAAGGATTAGGGAGAAAAAAATATTTTCTTATATCTCTGAACCCTGTCTAAAGTCGATACTTTATAACTGATCAAAAAGTATAAGAAATATTTATTTTCATTAAGTACATTTCAGGTACAATGACAAATCGTAAAAAAACTATTATTAAATCATCAAACTTTCTACAGATTAAAGTAAAACATTAGGCGCACTCGATAAAATAAAAACAAATCGATAACTATAGTACGACACACGGTAACAATTTTAAATGTTATAACCCAAAGAGAGGTTTCAATTCCTTCCTTTAAAATTGAACTTAAGCAGCACTTAATAATTCCCAATGAGTAACACAATAATAATTTACAATAAAATAATGGACGAGTAACATTCATGGGTATACAGGGTAAATTAAGGGGAAAACATTGCCCAAGATTTTGGATAATGATCTCTACCCCCAGTAAATAGACTCTTATGAGTTCAATTTTACCATTATTATTTTGGTATTATATTATTAACTATTACCCAAATATGGTAATTTTGTTACAATTTTTGGTAAATTTAAAAAAATAAGTAAAAGGGTACCGTAAAATTGCCTATTTTACTAAATCGTATTAAAATCTAAAAAATTTTATATTAATATTATTATACTATATGGTTATTTTTTATTACCCTATTGATGGACATATATAACAGATTTTTGTTTAAAACTACAATAAATAAATACTTTTTATCAAAAATCTATGATATATGTCAAACAATAGCTTTATAAAAATATTACTGGGACATAGTGACATTTGTATCCAACTTTCTAGGATTCAATGCGGTTTCCAAAATAGGTAATATTACAGTATCTTATAATTTAACTTTTTGAGTTACCAAAGGTAATTACAATATTACCATATTTGGGTAATAGTAACTAAAATAGTAATTAAAATTAAATTATATATTTTGATCTTAACAATTCTTTTAGCAACAATTTAATTCAATTTTTATTATTATGGGGCTATTTTTTGAATTTTTTAATAAAATTAGTGCAACTATTAATGTGTACTGCTAATTTTGAAAGAATAATTCCTGTATAACCAACGAGATACAGAATTTTATAAAACTTAAGCTAAAGTGTATATTGTGCTTTTAAATACTTACTGATCACCTTGCTTCTCATATGTATGTCTTATTTATTATAGAATCTTTTGTATCACAATGCTTGTAAAGTACGTGTCTAGCTGAAAATTGGTTTTCATTGAAATTATATTTATATGTATTCTCTTCACGCTCATCTGTCTGTAACGTGATATTAAAAGGGCCTTTGAAGCCGGTCGACAACCACGAGCGGATCTACGTATAACTTATATTATATTGACTAAGTGTTCTTATTATAATAGTCCTCAGTTTTTTTGTCAAGCTCAATTATCTGTCTGTTGGCGGCTCGAATGAATGAAATAAACTTCCGCTACAACAATTACTTTGATTTCCCTACAATCAATCATTCAACAAGCTCACTATATGTGCAAAGACAAGATCTTAGATTTAAGTATTCTTAATCTATATATATATATATATATATATAATATATATATATATATATATATATATATATATTATATTATTATATATATATATATAACAAACAATAAGAAAATAGAAAAAACAAAATCATAAATTATAAACAACAATTAAATAACTGACAGATGGTTAAAAATAGAAGGAAAGGATGTACTCGAGCTTTTCGCCGTGCGCTTCGTCAGGATTAGCACGTACTCGTGTAGTACGTGTACACCTCTGACGAAGCCGCAAACGGGCGAAAGCTCGAGTACATCCTTTCCTTCTATATTTTATCCATCTGTAAGTTTTATTTTAATTGTTATATATATATATTATATATAATATAATTAATCATATATATAATTATATTATTATTATATATATAATATTCCGTATTTTAACGGCGATGCACTGATGATTCTCTTTTTGTAAGTTGATTCGTTAATTACATAGGTATAAGTTTAACTTCAGTTATTTTTCATTTAAATTATTTATTAAATAAAAATTTATTATTATTACTAAGTTAACATTAGTTTACTGCCTATTTAGGTACCGCCTTTAATTCTTTGTATAACTATAAGAGGATTTTTTTCTTTAAAATAATGATTTTTTTTGTTATGTTTATATAAAAATATTAGCTTGTCACATTTCGTAAAAGATGAAACCAATAATTATTAAATTTATTTTATAATACATAGTTAATAAGAAGACCATTGTATTATTTATCTCTGCACACAATCAGTATATTTGCTCATTATATTCTCTTGTATGAGTGTTTACTTGATTATTTGTTTACGTTGTTTTACCATATCATTTAAATAGAGCAATACAACGTCTTTTAGTTTGTTCCATCGTACCTTCAGGATTGTTAAAAACGTCAAAGTAAGTAATATATTTTCATCGGCGATATCCTAGTTCCATAAAATTTTGAAGTACAGTCTGCAGAAAATAATTCTGAAGACAATATTAAAATGTATTATTTATTTAAAATATTATTTTATAATGTTGT
>JACMZG010001863.1:35769952-35804729 GCA_018340805.1 Microvelia longipes
TATTACTACTCTTTAAAAAACAAAAGACTTAAGTGTGAGAGATAATATCAATTTGAGAATTTGAAAACTAACGTATCTAATAAACAGTGAAACTATTCTAAACTAAATTAAATAAACTCAATTCACAAAAACTACTCTTCCAAATTAATAAATATAGATTGGGATCAGATATCAATGATCTTTATATATGATTAAACTATATTGATATTTTATATATTAGCAGTCTGAGCGTATTATACTTTTAATTACTAAAATATAAGAAAAACATTAGATAGATATTCATTACATAATGATAATGTAATAAGCAAATAACATATATAGAAAATGTAATAGAATTTACAATTGTCCTGACAAATAATTGAGTCGAGGAGATATAAAAGTGTAAGACTATTCTTCAACAACAGGATTAGATACAGCAAGAGTCTCTTTAGAAGGACCTCATTCGAGCAAAGTGTGAATTGCATCTTGGCGTGGGCTGTCTGAAACTAGCACTACATGTACTGGGGACTATTCAAACATCAAATTATCACTGCGCTTTTGCACCATCTTGATTTTCTTATTGCTATGAGGATCTAGAAATTGTCAATTAGGGCGAAGGAAAATGAGAATCTTAAATGGAACTATGTTATAACATATTTTCTTAGATTATGATTTTACCATAGAAAAAAGCCACAGTTGAAAGGAGCAGCAAAGCTTTATTCCTCAAGACAAAGACAAGACAAGAGTTATTTAATATCTGAAAAACGTAAAGTTCTATTAAACTCACAAATTTACTAATCAATGTAAAAATGTCGTTGAAGGAGTTTAAATGAAATTGCCAGAATTCGACATTCTTTTTTTGTTGACCAATATTGATAAATAACTCGTTTCATTTGGTAATTATGCGATCTACACAACTTGCCTTTGCAATTTTTCTAAATAAATTTACGAAGACTCCAGTACTGGTCCAACCATTCAACAGGCTAACTATATCGATTATTATTCCACTAAAAGACCAGATAATATATTATAATAATTATACCATATAGAATAATAAAAACAATCGTGAGTCATTACTAGATTATATTATTTTTCACATATACACGGAACGAAAGCATACCGACTTTAGTAGTCTCGGATTCGATTATCCGGATATTTTCTACTTAAAATACAAACCGAACCCTTTATAAGTATTAATCAGACGGCTTCTTTTTTTTCAAAAATTTTAAAATTCTGTTTTGGCTTTAGATAATAGTTACATTGTTCAAGATAACGTTATATAATTAGATCTTATATATCTACGTATGTTCTTTATTGCGTAAATTAATTCATTACACCATAATGTTATAAATATATAGACTAAATTAAGATATTACAGCACGTTTATATAGCAAGAATATCAAGCAGGGAATATTTCAATAAATAATATTCTAAAATAGACGTAGTGTGATATGATATAGCAATAATGGTATTAATAACCTCATATAATTTGTAATTACTATAAAATACAAATTATGTGAACAGAAAATTTAACTAATACTTGATCACTTTTCTATACACAGACAATAAACAATGAATAATTCAACAAAGACAATGTGAGATCAAGTAGTTTACTTGTTAATGAATAATGAGCAAAAAGAAATATACATTTAATCAATCCAGTTCGTGATCAATACACATTGGTTGAATAAGTATGTGGTGTAGAGAGAGGTAGGGGGGCGCCAATGAGTTACAACGAATAGACGTAGTAAGTAATACTGAGGAAAAATGAGAAACTATAATAGGAGCGTTACATCCAGTTAGTATTTTAAACAAATTTACTAATCTGTAGGTATACACGATAGATATATTATGCTATTCATAGATTCAAGTGATTGCACTCGTAAGATATATTGGCAAATGGGGAAAAATCAAAATTTGTGATGCTCTGAGCAACAAAAGCGGAAAAATTCCTGAGTGCTGTGGGTCTGGCAGATTAAGACATTTATCAGTAGCAATCAGAGATGACGAGGGGATACAGTTGCGCAGAGTTGAACATACGTGACGTCATTGAGAACATTGATCAATATAGAACATAGAACAAAATGGAATCACTTCAAACACACCAGTAATGTCCAACTCCTTATAAAAGAGGCTTTTCAAGCATTGGAACTGGACTTTAGAATGTATGTCTATAGATACGAAAGGGAATGAGACTAGCAATTAATCAGATGCACAATGCACGACGTGTTTCAGCAAGTCTAAATCTCGGTTGAAAATGGTAAATATGGATTTAGCTTGCACATACAGACGAGAGGAGATTAGAGGATAGTATAGTCAGATCAACGAAGAAATATTGGAACAGTGCTGATATGATTAGAGGCAGATTAGGGATATACACATGGGTAGCAAATCTTATTATAGTAATTCTTATATTAGTGTTCTAATTTTATACTAATGTTCTATTTATACGAGCGTGTTGGATTTTGTCGATATCTGATCGTGAGCTGATACTCTTGACTCGTGGAATATATATCTACTCCGGATACCTCGAAGTTTTTCTCAGTAAAAGATGTTTCCTAGTTTGCGTGAGATAACTAAAAAGTATTTATTAGTAACCATCTAACTAAATATCTTGAATTAGGAACATCATTCACTTAGGTATATATACCGATCTTGTTATTCTTAATTACAGTTTAATTATACTGACGGAAACGATACATAATTACAAATAAGCGAATCCAATTATAATTCAATACAGTATATTCATAGTTGTATATATAGAAAACATCCCATTCTAATCAACATGATAACGGATAGAAATACATTTAACAATTCATGTAATTATCATAATGGTTTATATCACACAGGATATGTGCTCTAAAAACATTGAGATGCATATGAGATCTAGACAGTTTAAATAACAAAAAATGTAATATACTTACATGAATTACTGGTAACAATTTTATCTTAATTATGAAAATCAGTAGTAAAAAACTATATATGCCGTGTAGCATCAACCAAAGTAGCTTGGATTGCCCACTAATTTAGCTCCGGATGTGGGCCAAGTCGAGCGTGCGGATCCCAGCGAAGTCTAATGCATAAGGCACTACTATGTATGAACACATTGATAAGTAAGAGGTTTTAGATTTCATGATAATACCAAAAGTAATTGAAAACCAGACAATAAATGATCATGAGCAAAATTAATTATTTGTACATTCATATTTCAAAATGACTGAAAGACTAGCTGAAAAGGATCTTCGAGAGAAACACAAATTAAACCACATTCCATATTTTGCAGGGATCAAAGGATATTCATAAATTAAGCGGGAATTAATATGTTATTACAACCTTTGCCTGTTTCTAAAAGGTGGAACTCAATCTAATTTCACTGGAGTCTATATTTGCTTCAGAGTTATGAGATTAGCAGAAATGAATTTAATAGAGTGTAAACTAAGTGCTATGCAGAGAGTACAACCAGAGAGTCATAATATATCTTCAGCACAAGATTTTTCATCTTCATTCAATTGAAAAAGAAATTGATCTAAGTTGGAATACCTTAAATTCTACATAATTTAATGAATGCAGCGAATACATAAAACTCCAGATTGATATCGATGACGAATAAAGCGACACGCTTGGTAATATATGATGCCATTATCAGAAAGTTGAAAATGCTAAGATCATGTCATATGGCTGTTGATATACAACACCCCATAAGTAAAATTAATTATGAATCTAGAGACATCGCTTCGAATAGGCTTAACTTACAATCGCTCAAAAGCCAGGACTGATCTATATAACCTATTTGTTAGTAAGACTGGATTATACGAGACATGACAAACTATTTCACTCAGTGATGGGACAGATCCATTTAGCATACGGATCTTAATGAACACGAAAACATTTAGTAATGCATATAAGACTTCTCGAGATTAAACCAGTGTATCTAGAGACATAATGTAGTCTGCTTGTAACTGTGACTGAATCTTCACAAATTATTATCATACGTGCGATACTAGTTGTATAGTTATCCGCAGTATATTGTAGGAACTGTTAACGTGAAAAATGGTATACAAAAGATATCGTGAAAAAGATAATATCGATGTACTGAAATATGAGTTATTTAATACTGCTGCAGAAGTGGCAGCAAGTATTGCACTAGGTTTTTTCCTGTGGTATGACTGTCGAGAGATTTATTACAGAATAATTTTTGAATATACACTAACACGGGCTGAGATGAATAGTGATAGTTATGAATAACATCAAACACAAGACAAGACCACCGCCCTTTACAGTAAACGATTAATTTCAGTATCGAAGTTAAGTGAGAGTTAAGGGAAGAATACTTACGAGTGGTATTTTTAAAGACCTAAACTGATTATAGCTTAACGTCACTATACGCATATGTTACGCAGATTATTCTTCAAATGACATCATAATAAGGCATACAATAAGAGATATATATAGGAATTTAGTGTTCCTATCATCACATCATGAGGAATGATCTGTCAAGCCACATCGGTGATTACGTGTCTTATGAAAATTCACAAAGACACACACGCGCTCGTCAGTAAGATGGACACCATGTGTTAGCGAGTTATATTGAGTAAACTTAAAATAACTCTTGAACTAAATGACTAACATCGATTAACATATTCAGCATTACAAAATAATATAGTATACTACTAAGTTGATATTGCAGGGGTTTCCATAATGAAAAGAAATTGAATTAAAAAGGAAAATCGGACGTTTTATTTATTTCGGTTTACTACATCTTGATTTTAAAATTGTTTTTTAATAGTTGGACTTTAACAACCTCTACATTGGCCAATTAACGGGCCTTATCCTAAAGAATCTTCTAACTATAAATTCAAATTTCATTGAAAATTATACACATATAAGAAAAATATTTCTTTTATTCATAAGATTTTACAATATAACGGTTATGCTATAATCTTATAAGATATCCTTTAATTATTGACAGATAAAGAGTATGAATTGACTACAAGCAAATTAACACAAGAAATTCATATTACGTATAAATACAATGATTTATTTACACGCAAAATATATGATTTCGAAGCCAAGAATTATTTGATTATATTTTAAAATTATAACTCAATGTAAAATAACATTTATCTTGTCTGTAAAACCAGTAATTGAAACGAAAACCCAAAACTAACTACATAAATAATTTTGGTAAAATGGATCAAAATCATTGTCAATGCTCTGGTAGGCGAAAAAGGACTGGCTACCGTAATTTATGATATATAGGTTAGCTCCGTCGCCCTATTGCGCCCCAGGCTGGTCGGGTCGGAATCAGGTCTTCCCGTACCCCCTGGTTGTGTTGGTCTGCTGAATTTGGTGACCACACGTCGGTGTCATAGTGATATTTAATGCGTCTCTCATGACTACTTAATATGCATAAGCTGACTACATCTCCCTTGATAGTCTTGATTTCCTTAACTGTAGGAACTTTTATGATATTAGTCTAAAAATTGGAATTCAAGAGGCTCCGTTGTAATTAATAAACATTTTTTCCAATAAAAGTTGTTTAGTCTTGCAAAACATAGATAAAAAAGTTTTCCTTTATTCTTTTTATTATTTAAATGAATGTTATTTATTTTCAATTGATTTGTGTAAATTTGATTTATTTGTGTTATTTAAATTTGATTTATTTCTATTCATTTACAGGTTTAGATTCAACAATCTTAGCTCTTTTATCGCATAACCATATTCCATTAAATGAGTCTATAGATTTATTCAATGTAGCTTTTGAAAAACCCTCTCCAAATGGACCCTACAATGCACCTGATCGACAAACAGGACTGTCTAGCTTTGAGGAACTTAAAAAACTAGCTCCTCAAAGAACATGGAATTTTGTTCAGGTATGGTAAATGCCTCATTTAAATGTGTCTAACGCTAATTGTAAAAACAATTAGCGTCCTCTTGTAATTCAGGTGTTGGCCTTCTATCAGAGTTAGCTTTTTACTTTTCCTCATTTATACTGTAGGTATAAAGGAAAAGTGTTGTTTGCGAAACACAATAGGTGTGACCTTCTGAAACCTGAATGCCACCTAAATTATTTGTTTCATGTGTTTTTAAGACCTCCTAAGTGGGTTTCAAAAAGTTGTCTGTCTGTATGTGTTTGTGTGTCTGTTATTGTCTCCCAGTGTGTTAATGCTAGAGAGTTGTAACTTATTACAAAAACTATTCATTAGATTTTGATGTGCGGTCCTGAAAATATTGTTTATAACATCATTTATTAGCAATAATAACTCAGCTAAATTTTGAAAAGTCATTAAACGTAGAAAACTTCGTTGATCAGTTTGAAATTTGACATGCATGTAATCATACGTAAGACCAACATGTGTACTATATTTCATCTGATTATCAGGATTAGTTCAATTTTTATCAAATGACTTGTATACGTTTGTTAAAAAATTATAAAAAATCTGAAAGTAATTCAATTTAGTTGAAATTTAGTACAAGTGTACTTCTTTACATTATAAATTAGTATACTATGTTTCCTTTAAATACGGCAAGTGTATTTACTGTTTTTGTTGGATCATAAAAGTTATGGAGCATCGAGCAAGATCAGCAGTTCCTGGATTGTTTACTGCTGGGAGTGAAACGAATGTGTGAACTGTCTGAGGATGAGCAAAACGAGTTTGAATACGTTCTGCAGTTTAAATATAGCATTTTTTTTATTCTGTGGACTAGCAAAGCGAGTCCAATTTTTTAAAATTTATTACCCACTAAATTATCCTCTAATGTTATTTTTATAGGTAGACATTACTAGAGAAGAGTTGGATTTAATGAGAGCTAAACATATAAACAATTTAATTTTCCCTTTAGATAGTATAATTGACGATAGTCTTGGGTGTGCTCTTTGGTTTGCTGCTTCAGGTAAAGGAACCCTTCATGAACTTCCTTATACATCTCCTGCCACTGTATGTAATATTATATTATACCAGTATTTGCTCTTGGAGCTTAGCCTTAGAATATTTAAGGGACATGATGGTCTATGATTTAAAATGATTCATTATTAATTGATTCTAAAATAAATTATTTATGATCTAGTTTGAGTTAAAAAAACAGAGGTTATTTGCCCCTGGCTACTCTATGGTGTGTCTGTTTGCTGGCCTTGGGCTCACTGAGAATAAATCCCTTGTGTATTGGTGGTTGTTTTGAATTATTTGTTGTTACATGACACTTGGACGTGTTATTAGTGAATTTTCAGTGTGTGGCTCACTGGTGAAGTCCCCTCCCCCTCTCACTTATACCATGAAACCTACCTTGTAGGCATTATTGTCTGTTTAAAATTTGCTGGACCCCAATTAATACTAATTAATTTTCTCAAAAATCATTGTTTTTCTTCACTGTCAATTTCAATCTTTTGTTGGCCAAATATTACTGAATCCAGCTTCATTTATTAAGAACTTTGTAATTCTAAGGACATACTATATTAGCTATACACTTTCGTTTGGATCTTTACTACATCAGTGTACTACATAATCTGTTTATGTGTGGTTTGTGTCAATGTTTGTTATAATTTATGGTCCAATTCCGCCCTCCCTCCCTCAAACATTTTGGTCATTAGCTATTAGCTTTTTATCGTCATAAATCATCTTGAGTAACCAAAAGTAACCACCTTCAACCAAAAATAACCTGAACATACTTTTTGAATGACTAAAGTTAAAGAAGGTTTTGTTATTGTTAGTTTCAATTGGATGTAACTCTTTCTTGATGAACTGAGGAAGAGATAAATACAAATAATAAATACTCATGAATAAGTGGTTGATAGTGCTTTATCAATTATAATATTGTTTTTGTAGGTAGTTCTTCTTGGGATGGGAGCAGATGAAATGTTTGGTGGGTATAGAAAAGCCAGACGAGCTTGGATGGACAAAGGATGGTCTGGTTTATCTCAAGAATTAAGATCAGGATTGTTGAATCTTCCTGTTCGTAACCTAGGAAGGGATAATAGAATCGTATCTGATCATGGACGTGTACCTAGATTTCCATTTTTGGATGAAAGAATTGTTTCTTATGCTTACTCTTTACCACCATGGTTAAAGTAAGTCAGTTTTTACTATATTTTAAATTAGTAAAGCTTTGTGGCTTTACATTGGTTTAATTACATTTGTAGCTCTCTGAAACTGACAGTGTAAATTTAGCAGTGTTAGTAAACCCAGATTTGAACAAATAGATTTTATTCTTGCATTTAATACAATCTATCTCATTAGCTTAATTTTTCTTTTGAAATTTGCTCTAAAACTATTTACACTTTGCTTGTAAAGAGAAATTGCATCATTGTCAGTCCTAATTTTTATTTCGATAAAATTTGTTTTCAATACCTATTATATTTTGTTCCTTGTATACGAAATAATTTTAGGATCAGTTTATGTTTTGCCTAATTTATTTATTTTTCTTTCCAGATGTTATCTTGGAAGAGATGTTCCTGAAGGGATTGGTGATAAATTTTTACTGAGATTAGTTGCATGGAAATTAGGGTTAAAATCAGCTTCTTTACTTCCTAAAAGAGCTCTTCAGTTTGGTTCTAGAATTGCTAATTCCAAAGAAGCTGGTCATAATATCTCTTTTAAGTTAAGAGAGTCTTGGAATCTAGAACCCACATAGCATTTATAGAGTTACTACAATGGATTTATTTTGGGAAACTCAGACCTTATGAGGGTTTGATATCCGGTCTTTCTGATCAACCATGTAAACTTTACTCACTGTGAACACAATAATGCAAAATTATGGAGAGTTAAAATTTGTAATGACATAGGTTATAAGCTTGTATCAGGTACCTGCTTATATGCTACATCGTTTTTATTGTTTGTGAATTTAAAATGAATTACACTATATAAGCATTATGAAAATTATTTATAGGGATTTTTTTTATTCATTTGATTTTTTCCTCTTTATAATAATAATAATAATAATCCTTATTCTCCCTGCTACAATGACTAAACAATGTCTAATGACGTCAAAAGGTGTAAAAGGCATTTTCCTTTAATATATGCATGATTGCTTCATTGAATCTATCTTAAGATAGTTAAGCTATGGAGTCAGGGAGGTGGTTGAAACATTTTCGAGCCATATAGAATGGTGAGCTGTTGGTCAAGGTGAGTCAATGAGTTGGCAAGTCCAGTTTGTTATAGAATCTGGTGTTGTAGGTGAGACTCTTGTCCTGTAGGCTATAGAAGTTTTGTTTGGTGTAAGTCAGTAGGTTGTAGATGTTATTGTTGATTATGTGATTAGGTAGTATGTGTGTATTTGTTTATTGACCAGTGATAAAAGTATTTTTATTTGTTTTTTTGGATAAAATATGTTTTAACATTGATATTAGGCTGTATCAATTTTTGACTCATTTTTAAATTGTAATTGAAGAAAGAATGAGAGAAAATGGCATTTTGGTATGGATGGAAATTAAAAGGAGTTATGCTAAGAATTGATAAGGGCTCAGATTGGCAATCCTGCTTTGAATTCGGTATGTGTTATTTGCAAAGCTCTCAGATCCTTTTTCCAGGCAAAAGGTAATTTTTAATTAACGTTTTGTTTTCTTGCCAAATCTTCTAAAATATATTTTTTTTATCTATATTTTACAGTGTGTTAAACTTTGCTCAAACTGTGTGTTAAACTACATAGCATAAATTAAGATGAAACAATAAAAAAATAGTGCAAATACTCTATGCTAATCAATAATTAATTTTCAAAGCCATAAAAAACCACAGGTTTATTTTATTGCACATGCAGTAAAAATCTGAAACCAGGATTTCATCTGATTCAGGTGTTTTTAAGACCTCCTGAGTGGCTTTTTCCACTTACTCACTTGTAAATTACTTGGAAATAACTTACTTACTGGAGTAAGTTTTTGTTTGCGTGTGTATCAAGTGTTACCATCTTTGCTCTTAGTGTGTTTATGCTAAAGAGTTGAATCATACAAAAATGATTCTGGAGGCTTAGCTATGCTTTTTTGTGAAACCGAGAAACATGTTTTGAAATTTGGCTCACTTTTAGTCACATAAAAGACCAACAAATGTGGTAAGTTTCATTTCAGTATCAGTATAACTTCAATTTTATCTAATGACTTGTATACTTTTTAAAAAAATCAAAAGATAATCCAATTGAGTTTAAATTTGGTACAATGTGTATAAATACGTATACTATGTTTCATTTCAATATGGTTAGTGTATTTAATGTTTTTGTTGGATCACTAATGCTAGGCAGTACCTGGATGGGTGTCTACTTGGAATAAAATGGATATTTTTACTGTCTTTGGACAAATAAATCCAAAGATGTACTACAGAGTAAATTAGGTGGGTCCCATTTTTTGAAGACGACTTAGTCTGAATGATGAGTCTAGCGAATCCAATTATGTTAGTATCAAATTCCCCCAACAATCCAAATATCAAACCAAAATCAGGTGTTTTGGTTTATTATTTTTATTTTACTTTATGACAATTAAATGAAAAAAAGTCAGTCTTTTGTTTACAACGAGACGGAAAATAAATAGCCTTTTTATTTCTAACTTTAAGATTAGATTAAGACTGATCTAGAACCCGTACATTTGATGGTCCTCCGGAAAATTTGACGAACTAGCTGTATGGATAAGAGAGAAAGAAGATCGAACTTTGGAAAACCCCCGGACAGATATACACCGTCTGATTACGATACCGTAAGTAAAACCCTAGCTAATTCTTTAGTTGATAAGATGAGTGACGCCTTATCGAGTCACGAGAAGGCAGACAGCACAACAGGGCAATCTTACAAATCAGAAAGACCGAACATATTAGATAAATCGGTAAAGGCAGACAGCCAAACCAAGAAATCTAAAACATCTAAAGTATCTGTACGATCTGGGGTCAGTAATGTGAGTATGACATCTTCTCAAAGACGAGAAGCTGAAATACGTCACTTGAGAGCTCTTGCTGATTTAGAACGAGAAAAAGAGCAGAAAAGACTAATGCTCGAAAGAGAGGAAATTGAGCAACGACAACGTTTAGCCTTTGAAGAAGCCGAACAGAAACGAGTGATACAAGAAGAGAGCATGAATCTAAGGCGTAAGTTATTAGAGGCTGACGTGAAGTACTTAGACAAGCTTATTGCTATTCAGGGCAAAGAAGCTGAACTAGTCATGTCAGGTAGCTCTAGAAGTATACGAAGTACTTCTTCTAAACATGCGTGCTCAACCATAGGCGAGTTCATTAAAAATGACGTCTCAATAGTAGTACGGGACGAGTGGCCTGAAGTTAACGGGTCGGTTCAGAGGTTGAATCGATCCAACGAACGGCCACTCGACCAAACACACAAAAAAACTAAAGGAAATATCGATAAAAGTTTATAAATAATAATATGGTTGCGCATAGCAACGGCTGTCAACAAAAAGAAAATTTAAACAATTTATTAAATAAATATCAGAAAAACAAGCCTGATGTTTCTAAACTTATGATAAGACAATCAATCGGACGAGATTTGCCTATCTTTGACGGTCAACCAAAAGATTGGCTAATGTTTTTCTGTCAATATAACAGGACATCCGAGATATGTGGATTTTCGGATGACGAAAATATGGCGCGTCTTCAGAAAGCATTAAAGGGAGAAGCTGCTGACGCAGTGAAAGCTTTATTCGTTTCTCCTGACAATTTAAACACGTTAATAAAACATTGCAAATGAGATTCGGACGACCTGAAATAATAATTGAAAATTTATTAAAACAGTCGAACGTCTGCCAACAGTATCTGGAAACAGAACTGATTTGCTTCTAAAATTAGCCACTGAAGTGCAAAATTTAACTGTGACTATTCAGGCACTGAAACGACCTGAGTATTTACAAAATCCAGTGATGGTTAGGAACATTGTGAAACTTTTACCGCCTTATTTACAACATCAGTGGGGAAAACATTCATTTACTCAGTGTGCTGGGATGCCAGACCTAGCAGAGCTATCCATCTGGCTGCAAGAAGAAGCCGCCTCTGCTAGCTTGAATTTTATACCAGAAGACAGGACACCTGAAAAGAAAGACGAAAAGACGATTAGTAGTAAACCTGATTTTAGAAGAAGACCAGCTACTGTTTATGCGACAAATAGAACCTCTACTAGCCAGGAAGGAAAGAAGACGTGCTCCTATTGCAACAATCGAGAAGGACATACGATAGACACATGCTTTGCGTTTGGGAAAAGAACCGTAGACGAACGGTGGGAGTGGGTTACAAAGAACAAAGTCTGCTTTGCCTGTTTGACATCAGGCTGTCGTCTGACTACTTGTAGCTCGCGCAAGACTTGTGGAGTAGAGAAATGCGAAATGAAACACCACCCCTTGTTGCACAGTAATTATAAACCGACGAGTGGCGATAACTCAAAAACGGTAGCAAGCGTAGCACCAACCATATGTCAGGGAGAAATACTCTTTAAAATAGTTCCAGTTAAACTGCATGGACCTAAAAAATCATTAGAAGTTCATGCCTTCCTAGACGAAGGATCATCGGTAACTCTTTGGATTCCAACTTAGCAAAAGAACTCGGTTTGAAAGGTACCAAATGCTCGACTAAGCTTCAATGGTTGCAGGCGGATAGTAACATCACAAAGCAGACTAAAATAGTTGACGTCGTGCTGTCATCAGTAGAAAGCGATGAACAATTCACTTTAAGTAAAGTAAGGACTATCGAGAACTTGTCCTTGCCATCGCAAGAAGTGAGTGAAAGACTGAAGAAAAAATGGAAACACCTTGAACACGTGATGATTAGTAAAAATGTGAGACCTAAGATGTTGATAGGAACTGACAATGCTGACTTAATTGTATCGAGACAAGTTTTAGAGGGACCTGTCAACGCACCTATAGCTTCAAAAACCAAATTAGGCTGGGTTGTTCATGGACCGCTATCTTCAATACGGAACAGAGTTGACAACGTGCTGATTCTTAAAACTACTCACGGAAACAACCAAGACGAGGAATTAAACGAGGTGGTGAGAAAATCGTTAGACATCGAAGAATGGGGCATCACCAAAGACCACTTAGAAAAACCTAGATCGAGAGAGACAGAAGAGCAGAAAAATTTTAGTTGCTACAACCAAACGAATTTCAACTGGAGAGAGGTTTGAAACTGGTCTTCTGTGGAAGTATAACGAGTCACATAAACTACCGGACAGTAAAGGAGTAGCTATGAAAAGATTGGAATGCGTAGAGAGACAGATGAAAAAAAATGAAGGTCTAAGAGATGAATACATAAGTAGAATTCAAGAGTATATTGAAAAGGGTTATGCAAGGAAACTAAGTCATGAGGAAGCTGCAATTACTACCAACCGGACATGGTACTTACCGCATTTTGCCGTGTTTAACCCAAACAAAAATAAATTTAGACTTGTATTCGACGCTGCCGCTAAAGCAAACGGAACCTCGCTTAACGAAAATTTACTGTCGGGACCGGATCTACTTCAACCATTACCTGGAGTATTAATTAAATTTCGTGAAAAACAAATTGCATTTTCCGCCGACATTGCGGAAATGTTCCCTCAAGTTCATATTAGACCTGAAGATAGATGTGCACAGAGATTTCTTTGGCGGAGGGTGACATGACGCGAGCAGTTGACGTATACGAAATGATTGCTATGACCTTTGGTGCAACCTGTTCACCATGCTCAGCGATTTACGTAAAGAATTTAAACGCTGAAGAACAAAGACACGAGTTTCCTGAAAGTGCTAGTGCTATTATTAGCAACTTTTACATGGACGATTATTTAGATTCTGCGACGACGGAAAGTGAGGCCATTACACGTGTCCACGAGTTATAGAAATTCTCAAACGAGGAGGGTTCAAAATTTGTAAGTGGATATCGAGCTCACCGAAAGTACTTATGTCTATTCCAGAAGAACTAAGACATCCCGACATCAATGCATTCGAAGACTTACCTTCAGGACGAGTATTAGGCGTATACTGGGACCCAAATGATGACAAATTCAAATTCTCGATCAAATTAGAAAAATTTACCGAATTTATTAGTGAAAAAATTCCGACTAAACGAGACATATTACGCTTAACGATGTCTTTATTCGATCCACTGGGATTTTTAGCAAACATAACTATTCAGCCGAAAGTTATCATGCAAGACATTTGGCGAAAGAAACTGGAATGGGATGAACCAATCACGGACACTGAAATTTTGACTCGATGGCGAAAATGGCTGACATATTTGAAGCCAATGGTAGACTTACGAATACCTAGATGCTACACAAAGACCCAAGATGAAATCACTAACGCACAATTACACTTATTTTGCGACGCGAGCGAAATAGCATACGCTGCCGTAGCCTATTTACGCTTCACAGATACCTCGGGAGAGCAGATGTAACTTTGGTGTTTGCTAAAGCCAAAGTTGCTCCTCTTAAGAAGACTTCTATTCCCAGACTGGAGCTGCTAGCTGCCGTGACCGCGGCGCGTATTGGACTGACATTAAAATCAGAATTTACAATAAAAATCGAAGAAACACATTATTGGTCTGACTCAAAAATTGTATTACAATGGCTAAGGACAGAAAGTTCAAGACTAAAAGCCTTTGTATCAAACCGAGTTATTGAAATAGAGAACATTACCAACTTAAAAAATTGGCATTGGGTGCCAAACTGACCTGAACCCTGCTGATCAAGCGACTCGGATGAAAGAAACTACCGTGAATGCTGAAGGACGATGGTTTAAAGGACCAGATTTCTTGCGTCAGCCGGAATATTGTTGGCCAAAAGAAGAAGACCTGACAGAGACTGAAGAAGTACAAACAGAATTACGGAAGAAGTTCATTGGAGTAATTGACACTGAAATAGCTTACGATGTTCTACCTGACCCAGAAATATTTGCGACATATTTAGTATTGTTAAGGACCGTAGGTTGGGTAATGAGATTTGTAAGCCGCTGCAAAAAAGAAAACACCGACACACCATAAAAGAGTTGACGGCGAGTGACTTGAAGAAGGCTGAAGTTTTACTTTTAAGGAAATGTCAAGCCGAAAGCTTTCCAGAAGAGTTAGAGAAACTACGAAGAGGTGAATGTGCTGGAACTAAATTAAACCAACTATCTCCGACGTTAGACGAAGACGGCTTAATCAGGATGAGAGGACGACTTCTTCACTCAGATATAGCTGATGATGACCTGAAAAGACAAATCATTCTAGACCCAAAAACAGAATAACGCAACTCTTAATCTTTCACTACCATGTTCAAGCGCATCATACTGGACGGGAACTTGTGTTGAACAACCTAAGACAACGGAAATGGATCTTGCGCGGGAGAGCAGCTGTCCGAAAATGTTGGCGGGAGTGTCAATTTTGTATATTCAAAAGAGCAAACCTGTCATTCCAGAAATGGGACTCATTCCTGACGTTAGACTAAATGCCAGAGTACCTCCGTTTTCGTATACAGGTATGGACTACTTTGGACCTATGACGGTGACGATGGAAGACGACATGAGAAAAGATATGGTGTTATTTTTACTTGTTTGACCGTTAGAGCAGTCCATATTGAACTTGCCAGTTCGTTAAACACAGCGTCAGCGATAATGGCCATAAGACGTTTTATTTGCCGCCGGGAACTCCCAAGCAAATGTGGTCGGACAACGGAACAAACCTTAAAGGAGCAGAACGAGAACTACGAGAAGCTCTACAAGAATGGGACCAGGAAGAACTACTACGAGAAATTTCACCTAGAGGAATCGAGTGGCGCTTTTCCCCACCTCACGCCCCTAATTTTGGAGCCTGTTGGGAGCGTCTGGTCAGAAGTATTAAATCATCACTTCAGAACACCTTAAAAGACCAATTCCCGAAAGAAGAGACTCTATACACATTACTACTGGAAGCGGAAAGTATTATTAACAACAGACCATTGACACACGTATCCGTAGATCCGAATGATTTAAGCCCGCTCACTCCAAAACGACTTATTACTCGGCCAGAGAATGTACAACCTACCCCCTGTGCCACTACAAGAACCATGTCTGCGAAACCAATGGAAAATCGCCCAAGCCTTTGCTGATAACTTTTGGAAAAGGTGGTTAAGGGAGTACCTACCTGAGTTGACAAAACGCCAGCGATGGCACAAACCTGCCGAGCCTTTAAAAAATGGTGACTTGACTCTCATCGTAGATGATGGGCAACCACGTAACGTTTGGCTACAAGGAATCGTAGTAAATACTTATCCTGGTCGTGACGGGCAAGTCCGAGTTGCTGACGTTCGCACCGCCTCAGGAGCAATTTACCGACGTCCCGTAAGCAAACTATGCCGCGTTGCTTAGCCCCGAGCCGGGAGGATGTTTTGGTTTATTATTTTTATTTTACTTTATGACAATTAAATGAAAAAAAGTCAGTCTTTGTTTACAACGAGACGGAAAATAAATAGCCTTTTTATTTCTAACTTTAAGATTAGATTAAGACTGATCTAGAACCCGTACATCAGGTACACAGTTTTTATTTTATCATCTTGTATTTAAAGATGCTAAGGTGTTTGGGAGTTTCATAGAGGAGTTTAAATACAATTTTATTTTTCTGCCTAGATAGACAAGTACTACTTTTATTGCGAGGGGCTTAAATTTTCTATATTGCTCTTTTTTGCTTATTGAAACGAGTTAAGTAGGTAATATGGTGCAACTCTCTTATGTTTACAACATTTTTTTAAAAAGTGGTAACATATTTTAAATGGATCAGTTATTTGTTGGGCTGAAAGAGGATAATACATACCCTAGAGTGCCTGTATAATCATTAATGATTATACAGGCACTCTAACATACCCATACTAGTTTGATGGGACAAGCAATCTTTCAGGAAGGAGCAGGATAATAAAAAGACTTAAATAATGCTAACTTATTGGTGATACTAGTGGGACAGGTGAATGTCCTTTAAAATAGAGGAAATCTAAGCTGTATTGAATACTAAGTTTTACATTGAGTTAATTGGATTACAAAATAAATTGGATGTACTAGGCTTGGTATCTAATAGATCGGCCATGTATAGCCAACAATGTATTATTTGATATCGTTTAGTAGTGATTTTTTCTAAAAAAGCTATATATTTGTTGTTGTTTACTTCTATAGTTTAACACATGGCTAAATTAGTTGACAGTGTGGGAAATAGTGTTAGGAACCAATGAGGTTGATCCGATTTGAAATGGTGGGCGTGGTTTAACACCCAGGAATAACCCCATTGGCTCCCTGCTGGTATTATTTTACCAAGCTGTCAACTGATTTTAGTCGTGTGTTACACTATAAGATTTTTAGAGCCTTAAAATTAATATGGCAGGCTTAAATTTGGTTGTAATTATAAATTATTTTGTGAAGTAATAAAAATTATTATTGTTTTTATTTGTTTTCTTTCCTTATTTAAGAGCCTTATACATTTGTAGATATTTGTATTTTAGAGAGATGCCGCGCAATTCATTAGATCAACACTGGTTAATTTCTTATCAATGAATGACGTTGGCAGCCATGATGATTCTCAATCCATTTTCTAACCTTGCATTGTAGTTTTTTTTATTTTTTTAAACAATTAATATTTAAAATTAGTTAATCTTTTAGTTAAATCATGTAATCTGATGGGTACAATATACTGTTTTTAATCGTTTTATCACATAATAAATGTTGTGAGTTCGTTTTTAAAAGTAAAAGTTGTGCAGATATGTTTATAGGTGTGATAAGCAATGTTTGCGTTTTGATTTTTAATTATATTCTTAAAGAAACCTAACTTTCTATGTGAATGTTTTGTTAATTTTTAGGTAAGTGAATGTGTTGTATGTTAGATACAATTTAAGGGTATTTCTTTGTTATCGAGAGGAAATAAAATATGTCTATTATTTCGGAATATACGTATTGCTTGTTTTGTTGACAAATCAAAATTTTGTTTGCTTTTCGTAGGTTGATGTTTAACCTATCTTAAATGGATCATTTTTTGAATTCGCTGTTCCTGAAGTCGACCAAAGAATCAGCTCCTAACAATGCAAATCTCAAGAACAATGTACCAGCACAGATTAAATTACGTGAACTTGGTTATCTTAGAAAAATTCCTGGCCCAACGAAAGAATTGCAGCTAGCAGCTGAGGAAAGTTTGATTGATGTTGATAGAGTATATTCTGAATCTGTAAGTACCTTTTCCAATACTTGTTAGTCCAGTTCTCTATTTCAATTATTATGTACCCACGGCATCCTAAATCCGCTGATCGTATTGAGAACACTTGTTAAATGCTGTATACTTACTGAAATAGTAAAATTAATTAGGCTGTAAAAAACCATACCGAGGGAATCCAACATGAAACATGGAATCCTGTCGACTCCCCCAATACAACGTATGTATCTTAAGACGTAATGTTATTTAACAAATAACTTTAAATTAAATCAAATATATTATTTTGTTTTTAACTTTCTAATAGTCCAGAAGCTGAATATGAAAAAATTTGACTAATTTTGTACTACTTCAAACCAAATTGTTCTGAAATTATACCTTAAATTGTAAAGGGAAAACATAGTCTGCCTATCCAGAGTGGAGGTCTTCATACAAAGAGACTAATACTATTAGAGGGAGTACAGAACCTGATTAACACAGTAATTAGGGGTCTGGAAGTGAGACAGTTTCCATAGGTGCCATAACTGTCCTTACCCCTTTTATAGTCTCCCAAGAGAGAGACTAGATACTCCCCCGCCCCTCTACAACTCATTTTTAGGGCACACACTCTACAAACGGTAGACATTTTTCAGTGATGCCATATGAAACCAGTTTATTCAACACATACAATTAAAGAATACATGCAATAGATAATAATTAAAACTTATTTTAAATTCATTTTACTTCATTTAAAACAAAATAGTGGAAAAATAGTGTAATATTTACGCGAAAATGTAATCATTATGAAAAATAAAAAAATGACGTCACCAATGTACCGTTACGGCACCTACCCAAGGAATGATAAGAACTGTTTTATCCTCCCTCTAATAGTATATCTCTTCGTCTTCATATGATTACGTATGCTCATAGTTTTAGAAAGTCCCACAAATTTCAGTTTTTTTGCAATAAGTGGTTCTCTGTGCAAATCATGAAGAGAACATTTTTTAAAGCTAATTCAATTTCCAATTTAATAGTTAAACAGGGGTTTAACTATTAAAGTCAGATAACTACAACTAATCTTATGGCTCCTCCAAGAACATAAAAAAATGCTTAGTTTACATATGCACTATGAAAGACACAATGTTTTGGTGGGGTCTGCTATGGCATCATGTATAACAAAACAAACAAAGCGTGTTATTGATTGACATAATGTAAACAAAACATGTCATTGATTGACATAGTGTAAACAAATCATGTATTTTGACCAGGGGGGTTAACTTAAATGAGGAAAAGTTTGGACTCGATTATCGCAAGCTACTAAAAATAACGCTGCGGACAACTTATGAACTAACCCCAATAGCTTTTCAAAAATGACTGATTATATTTTTATATTTAAATGTATGAATACCATGACAATTCTTGGTTATGACAGCTACATTTATTATTATTATTATAATTATAAAATTGATTGTTTTCTGTATGTATTTTTCACAAAAACGGTTCGCCGTTGCATGTTCTGTATTTCCAAAATTCAGAAACTAAAAGTAAATAGAAACCTTTTTAAAACTTCCAGAGAACGCTAATGATGGCAGATAAGTATATTTCATTTAATTAATTTATTGATTTAGTCGATTTTATCAGGTAATTAAATTTAATTACATGTGCGCATCTCGCCGATGTAATTAAAATACAGGCTGCATTAAATGCCAAATCTATCTTTTAGCACGTGTAAAACTTTAGCCACTATTTCATTATTACCTGATTGAATCAATTAAATTAATAAATTACTTAAATGAAAAACTTAAAAATAATCACAAGTGTTCTGTGTTAGATTAAAGTGGTAGGGTTAGTAAGAAGTATAACTATACAAAGTATAAAAATTAAATTTCAAACTGACTGTGGGCATAAAGCGGGAAATTAAGACACGCCCACTCAATTGAAAGGTAGGTCCGCCGCAGCGCTAGCGTCGACCGGAATCCAAATTTTACCACCATTGAGTCGACAGTCTTACTGTTTAAGTATCTATAGTCTCTGATTTTGACTAATAAATTTGAAAATTCGCGTATATGGCAGTGTGCCATATAACTGATAGAGTACAACAAAGCAACACTGCATAGCAGGCCAGGCATGAAGCTCTGAGGCTGTGGAGCTGCTAAGAGGCCGATGGCCTCTTGTTTTTTTAAGTAAAATAATATTCTAATGCATTTTTAAACTATTTTATCTCTGTTTTAGGTGTGTGATATTCCAAATTCTGCCAGATCTACCTTTCTTATGGTCTTTAGCTCAGATAGGTAATTATTCTAAATAAGTTATGTTTATATTTTTTATTCAGAATTTGTGTTAGTTTATAATTTATTCACAGTTATATCTTTTTTTTTGCTATGAGTATATTCATTTGACCTTATAGGTTCAGACCTAGTTTGACCTATGAATCAGAAATTTTAAACCATATGGAGATAAAAGACATTATGATGCCATGTAGAGTTAGTTGGCTTTAGGTTATTTTATTCAGTTTTAATTTTTAAAAGAAAGAATAAAATGGCCTTTAGTTCTAAATCTAAAATAAAATCTGCTTATCAATCGATGGTAGCTATATATTTCCGGCTGACTAGACTCTGCTAGTCAGACTAAGTTATTTTTTGTTTAATTATTTTATTTTTTGTTACCCTTTTTAAATTTTGTGTGATGTTTGTGTTCTATTTTAGTTGATTGTGATATGTATCAACCTACTTATTATTTTTAAGATTTATGTTTAAATGCTTGATGATGGGAAGAGAGTTTCCATTAAAAAGAAGTTTCCATTAGCTGTTTTTATTGTTGATTTAGAACTATAAGCTATTTTATTCTATTTATTTAAAATATGGAAGTTCTATGAGATAATTAGTGAAACCAAAGAGTTATTGTTCTTAAAAGAGAATATTAATCATGAGATAACAGTAAGTCTTGGCAAATCCTTGGTGTGTTGCTTTTCATGCAGGTTCTAGTGAAATTTTGGCTAGTGGTTGCCTCTAGACCACAGATATTGGTATTCTATGTGTATAAAACTAAACAGTTCTAAAGCAGTAATGTTTTCAGTTTTTACAATATTTATATTGTATAAAATTTATTCTTATCAAGACAATTTAGGTTTACTCTTGAGCTTTATTTCTCACTATACATATTTCCCTGTCTGGAATGGATTATTTATTTGTTCAAGATTACAAATAACACGTGTCTTAACTTTTTCCTTGTTTTGTGTATACATTGAATGGTAAATATTTTATCTACTCCTTATATTATAAGTTCTATACACCATCTCATTTACTTTTACTATAAAATTAATTTCTCCCCCTAGGAAATGTATAAAAAATGTTAAGCTAGGACATAGAATGTCATAAATAATAAGTAAAGATATAAGGTTATTTAAGATTGTCAACCAGCCATTTTCTGGCAAAGTTTGAGCACAAAGTTGGCAAACTTATTTTATATTTACAAAGTATATTTATAGCTTGTATCTGTTTTATTTATGACTAGTTACAAATTACATTTAATATTCAACAGGGATGGAAGATTTCAGTTCTCGTATTATCTTCTTTGACAGATATTATCTTCTGAGACTTGAACTTGAGCTATTAAACTTTCTTTTATCACTTTTTGCATTAGTGAATATTCTTTTATTTTGATAATATTTACTTATTTTTTCTAGTAAACTTGTTGCATCAACCCATGGAGATCATAATATTTATATAACAGAATTATCTACTGGCAACTGAAAGTACTCTTCAAGACCTCGAACACCTTGTATTGCTTTTCATCCAACTTCTAGTGAAGTTTTGGCTAGTGGTTGCCTCGGTGGACAGGTAATGGAAAGATAAAATAATATAAAATCCAACAACATAGCCATGTATTTAAAAAATACTTTATAAAAAAAATATTATGTAATTAATATAAATAATTTGGATTTATTTAATGTAAACATGTCATTTTATTACAATGATCTTAGATTTTCTGGTTTTTTAAAATCAAACTACAAATTTTATTTTGGATTCATATCAGAAAAATTTGAAAATTTTGATTTTTTTCTTTTGTTTTTGTTTTATTAAATTAGCCATTGTTAGCCTTAAGTCATATTTCAACATCCTAAAACTCAGCTGAAAAAGAGTTTTGCTTAACGACTTTAAACAGTTTTGTGAGTTTAAAAATGGTCAAACATAAATATAAAACATATTACATGTATGAAGCTGTTTATATTTCCTTAAAATCAGTGTTTTGTCATTTAGTTGTTTGTACCTTACCTGTATTCATTCTTTCATAAAATGTCGGGACACATTTGAAACAAAGTCATAATAAAAAATCTGCCTAGTTAAATTTGCCTTCTAATTAATATGCATTTTTTCAGAACCAATATTTTCTCCTGTTTCATGTCTTCAATTTATTTTGTCCTTGTTAAGCTTATTAAATAAGCAAGTAATACATCTGACCATTATTAATACTTCAATAAACATTTTTTTATAAAGTTTCTGTTTATATGCCACATTATTCATTTTCAGGTGAGAGTTTGGGATTTACATGGTGGTAGTGAACTATGGGTTGCTCAGTCCCAAACAGTCATAGCATCTCTAGCATTCCACCCTGTCCATAGGATATTAGCTATCGCGTCTTACAATGAAATCTATTTTTGGGATTGGAGCAAGGAAAAGGCATTTGCTAAATCAATCACTGCTAATGATAAGGAAAAAGTCAGGTAACTCACTACTTTAATTATAGGATGTCAAATTAGTCTCACAGGCTGCTATTTTAGATTGAAGCTATTTTTATTTATTTATTTATTACTAAGCTCTGTTACCTCAGCTATATACTGCCTGTGCTAAAGTAAATTTATTCTTCAAAGAGAAAGTCAAGTATTCAAATACTTCACTTTCAAATGATAGTAAGTAGAAGTCATAATACAGTGCTATGGCTGTATTGACTTTTCTTTTATATCATAATATGGATTTTAATCGATCTGTCTTTTTCTTCATTTACATTTCAGTGTTATATAATAAATAAATAAATCTCTTTATTTTAAACCAGGCACATAATGTACAAGAAGGCATAATAGCGTCAACATTTTTAAATACATAATTAAATCAATTTTAAATTTAAAATATAAAGTCAAAGTTAAAATAACAATAAATAAAATAAGGTAAGAGACATCACAAAACAATGAAAACATTCACGAATCATAGCATTTAATCCTAAAAAAATTAATATAAAAATTGCATGTAGAAAACAATTTACTGGAAAAATTAAAAAAATCTTTTAAATAGAACAATATACGAGTATCGCAGCTTAAAGAGTCAAATAATAAAAGTTAAAACAACAATATAAATCTAAGCTAAAAATAATCAGGTAAATTTTGAAGTAATAAAGTCACTAACACTGTATACATGTTACATATAACATGTTACTTTTGGTTACATGCTTTATGTTACAATATAAGTCCACACAACAAACATATGCTTTGTGTTGTGCTATGCTGCTATCCGAAGATTGAATGGCAGTTACATGGTTCTTAGTAGATTAATATTTTTAATGTTTTATATTTTAAAATGTTTAATATTTTATCAATATCTCATATAGATTGTATATCTCAACAAATTTTGAACAATAAATTATTAGGTAAAAAAGTTTTAACATTTATGAAAAAAATCCACTATTCAACTGAAATGGAAGCTAAATATTGTAAATAAACAATAAAAACTCTTAAGAGATATTTTTTTTATTCTTTCATCTTTTTATGCTCTACCTATAACATTTGATGTTGGTATTTATAATATTAAAATAATACTGTATAAAAGTCTTATTGTAATATTTTACAGATATGTTGCATTTGATGAAGGTGGATCAAAATTAATAACGGGAATAGCCAATATGAGTGGAAACAAAAGGTCCGAGTGGGATAGAGTTTGGCCCAGTAGCAGTTTCTCTAGAAATAATAATAATAACAATAGTAGCAATACAAATAATAATAGTAGCAGTGGTAATAATTCTATCCCTCCTCCTCTCCCACCTCCATTACCCCCTCCCCCTCCTCCATCAGATACTAGGATTACTACTTTTTGTTACAGGTTAGTGATCAATTAAAATTCCATATATATATATATATATATATATATATAATATATATATATATATATATATATATTATATATATATATATATATATATATATATATATATAATATATTATATATATATATATATATTATATGTATATATTGAAATATAATAATTTATTTTAGTGTGAATAACTATATAAAAAAGTATAATGCCTCATACAAATTTTTAACAAAATTTTGCCTTTTTATATGATGTTAAATTCTCTATTATTAATAAACTATACTCTTTTGGTCTTGCTTACCTAAAAGAACTTTTATTTAAACAGAATATAGCGGCATTTCTTCTAAAACTGTTAAATTGTCATGAGATTGGAAACGTCTATGATTTTTAGAAACTGGCCCTTGTATTTATTGAGACTATTTAAGCTCTCAATTTTGTTATTTACAATAACAATTATTTGACCACCAGTTATACCAGTTATATGATACCAGTGGCAGATGCTGCTATTAGTTAAGAGTAAGCTGTTTGATAGTATACATGTGCCAAGCTTAGATTTTGCCACCAAGTGTCTGTTGCTTGGAGAACAGCCTTCTCTTTTGACGAGTAGTTAACCCACCTCAAACTGGAGTTTTACGTTTTTACTGTCTTAGATATTGCTATTTTAATAGCTTAGAGTGATATAGCAATTGTATTCGGGATTCAAAGTCCGTAGCAGCACCACCGTTACTGATAAATTGATTACAGAAGGGTGATCGTTGTTAAAGTCCTTATGGGGGTTTTTCAAACATTTTTTTAGCACCGATGGTTGTTTTGTTAATTTTTACCACATTTATCACAAATTAACCAACAATAAAGAAATAATAGAATAATTTTTATCGGCGAAAATAGCCTGCAGTGGAATATCAATTGTAGGCTTGTGGTTAATATTTTTCTCCTTTGAAACAGTCTTTATGCCCAAATTGTTTAAATCACCCTTCTCTTCTTAGATTAAATATCTTTTGAAAAAGTTAATTTTTCTAGTACTACAACATTTGAACTCATTGAACTTTTAAAATGGCACTTCTAAAAACTTTTGTTTTTATTATTTTACAGATATATGTTAGCTAGGTATGAACAATTAATGAGAAGGTATAGGGAACTTTCTGCACGCAATTCTAATTTAACTTCTGTGAGTAGTATTAATGTAATTTTCAAATTTTATTACACTTAATTACTTTGTTTACACACGGTGTTTGGCAGGGGTTTCAACCCATACTATTAACCCGAAAGGGGTTAATCACGGAGTTCAACCCTCCACCTCAAGAAATTTGTTATATTCTTATCCTTATAAGGGTTATTTTTGTTTGGAATTATATCTATTCATGTCTATGCTCATTGTTCACTATAAATTTATGAATTTATTTTCACTTTATAACTTCTAGAAACAGGTTTTATTTATTTGATGAGATAAAAAATGCTCCGTAATCTCACAACTTATCTGATTGATAAACATGCTGCATGCTGCCAACCACAGTTTTTAAAAAAAACTTTACATTTTTGAAGATTTGCAGATTTTTTTTTAGTTTAACAATTACAATAATTTTTTTAATGCATAACATTGTAATCTCATAAATAAGTTATTATTTATTTTTTAAAAAAATAATACATCAGAGGTGATAAATATGAAACTCTACTCCCTTGGGTGTTGAATTCAATTTTTCCCCACAATATTTTTTAACCTTTAGTTTAGACTCAACCCAGATAATAAAAGGATTGTATATTAGGATTAAATATGGTTTTTGCAAACGAATAGTTATTCATTACTAAAAATCTTTCAATAGGCGGGTACAGTCTGTAAATAGGGATCTATGTCAACATAAAAATTTTAACATTTGTTTATTTAACTTGGAGGAGGAAAAGTATTTAATGAAAAATGTTTTATTTATAACGTTGTCAAAGCTTCCACTAAGTGTGGCATAGTATTTTCAATCAAATCTAGCTACAAGAGCAAAACTACTATCATTACATTAGAATATAAACAAATACAAAAATCTTGTAAGAACAAATTGTTTGATTCACTAATATAGTTGTACTATATTACTCTATGGTTTGATCAAATACATTTCACAATGTTCCTTTAGATTTAATAGTACACAAAACTAAGTAATCACAAAGAAGAATAAAGTTTAATAAATTTAAGTGTTATAAAACTTTAGATCACATTTTCAAGTTTTTTGGCTTAAAAAATAAACAATTGATTTTAATAAGTTACTTTTGTTTATTTTCAGAGCAATAATAGTGTTGATAGTAGGACTGAATCAAGTAGGAGTAGAGATGTGTCTGCAGGAACAGATGAGATAACTGCATCTCTTAGTTCAATGTCACGTCATTCATACAGTAACAGCCCAAATTATTTACGTAGACGAAGTGTAGGTTTGTCTACTCTGAATTCGGAAGTTACAACTCACGAATCTACCTTAACTCCAACTGACAATCAATCTTCAAATAGTTCAAGTAATTTGATTACATTTCGGAGAAGAAATATGAGCTCTCCTAATAGTGCATCAAATCCTTCTGATTCTACCCAAGAAACAGAATCGCCAAGATCTCCCTCTAACCCTTCTTTTATAGTTATTCTACGCAGAAGAAATGCTAACTCAACTAACACTCAAACATCTAGTGAGTCAACTATTGAGACTGAAACATCAACTGAAAGTATTGCAACTACTAGGCCTCAGATTAATCTTATTGATAGGAGGAGACGTAGTGTCGGCTCCAATTCCAACTCTAGTTTAGGTATAATATAATATAATAATTACCTTTTTATATTTAAATAATATTATATGTTAACTATTATTCCTATTTACCTTTTGCTAGATTTCTTTATGAGTTTGGTTTTCTAGGTGGTAATACTGGATCAGGATCCAGTTCGACTCTGGATACACTTGCAGAGCGAAGTCCTTCTCAAAGCCCTGCAGCTAGAAGACGACGTAGCGTTGGTTCCAACATGACTGGTTCTAGTGATAGACCGAGTGAAGAAGAAAGACATCCCATACAGTCTCGGAGAGTAACAATATTTGGTGATCAGAATAGAGATAGTGCTCAACCATTCTCTAATAACTGGTTTGTTTTTTTAATTAAAATTTACTGTATCTCTATAAAATAAGTGACATTTTAATGTTTTCTTTAGTTTAGTCGTCTATTTTTGAGCGAATCTATCACTTGGGCATCTTTGCCTAAAACATTGATTTTTTTCAGGTGGCTGTAAAGTGTCTCATAAAAGTAGGTGAAATGCCTTTTTTACCATCTGCGATAGTTTTGTATATTTTTAATGTCAGAGACAATAAAAGAGTTTTTTTTACTGTTGCTGGTGAAGTTGTTCAAATTTCCACTAGTTGGGTGCTAGTAGTTTACTACTTGGTATAATATTACCTTCCTTGTTCTTCTTGCTTTTATTTGTTTCTCAAATAAATAATGAAACATTTTTGTTAACAAAGTTTTTGTTTATTTTTGAAAAATGAGTGATTAATTATTTATTATCAAGTGTTTAATAATCATGTATTGTCATAAGACATTAAAAATACGCCGTCAGAATTGATACTTTTGGCCAACAAAGCCATTGAAATAAGTTTTTTAATTATACTGTTTTTCTTCTAAATAGTTGTTTACTGTTACTACGCTCGCCCAAAACAAGAAAAATAATAGCATATGCTACATGACTGGGAATTGATTTCTTTACCTTGGCTTCTTTTACTGTCTCTTTGCCAGTTAAGACCTTCTTTACTGTCTTGTATCATAATATAGTATTAACTGTGCATTTTTTTGATGACTCAACGTTTCATCACGTAAATTGTACTTCTTTTGAATATTAAATTGTCACCATATTTATTGAAAATAACACATTAAATATTAGTACAAACATACAATATATGTTAATAAACTATTTGAAGCCTTTATAACTTTGAAATCCGAATTTACTGCTATTTATTCAATTACAAATTAAGAAATGCTTTTTATTGTTTTTTTAGCCGAGAACTACTAGAAAGAGTTGGTGAAGTTAGAACCTATATTCAAACAGCTTGGATGCAAGCTATGAGATCAACTGAGACTGAAACTGATTCGTCTTCCACGGCGATAGCACAATTAGCTACTTTGATGGCTGAAATACCTGGGGGTAGTAGACCTAGAACATGGACTCTACCTGAGCCTATATTTCAACCATCTGATGAAGCTCCTCAATCTGATCAATCACCATTGTCGAGACTTACAGAAATTTTAGGTGACGGCCTTAGGAGACTAAGACAAATAAATAGGTTTGTTATATTTTATCTATAGTATATATTACGGTGTTTTTCTGTGTAGCGAGGTTTAAAATTGATTACGCTGTTAATATATATATCTGAGGGTATGACACCATAAATAAATAAATATAAAACTAAATTTCATTAACAACCATACTTTATTTAATTAGCATTTAACGCTTATTTATTCTTAAAGAGAGTGGAACCCAAGGTAAAATTTTGAGGCGAAGCCAACTAAATTATTACTTAAAGGGAAACATTTGATTAATTTAAAGAAATATGATTTAAATTTACGTTACAGGATACAAAACTTAACCTGAGGGTTACATTATACTTAAATGAGAGTTAAATTTTTACTTAAATGAGAAGTTAAATTTTTACTTAAATGAGAAGTTAAATTTTAATGAGAGGAAAGAACCTTTACAATAAAATACCGACCACGCGGCTACTGACTAGTGGCACGACGTAGGGTTTCAGCAACTACACATAAAAATGTACACTATCGTTAGAAATACAATCAAAACTAGAAGATAATCAAAATTGAAATCACACTAGACTAATTAATAGATGTCTTACTATCAGCAACGGTGACAAAGTCGTCAACTAAACATATCAGCTCAATCAACCAAAGGACATCTCTGTTTCAATTATTCCATTTTCTCGATGAATCCTACACAAAATCATCAATGGAGTTACTAACTAATAAGATACAAGGAAACCTATTACAGGAATTAACGGATGTATTAGATAAAACCAGATAAAAACACTCACAACTCATGTCCATACAACATTCACATCAATTATTCAAAATATCATGAAAATTACTTACATCGTCCTAGGAATCCAATCCATATTAAAAGCAACATATTCGACATAAAAAACAAATGAAAAACCTCCCTCCAACAACTACAGAACTATTCAAATTAACATAATTTGAAAAATAAAATTACTTCGACTTTCCCGACGATGTCTGAGAACCGAGTGACGCTCGTTTCCAAACCCCTCTCGAGGCTAAATTTAAACAGCTGATTAATTAAATTTTTATCAAAATTTTAATATTTAATGCATTTATTATATAGAATTAATTATTTATTGAATTAATAGAGTATAAAATAATATTTTTAACAACCAGAAATTAATTAAAACGAAGTAAATAAGAAACAAATTCAAAGTAAAAAAGTTGTCAACCCTGGAAGGTCTCCCCACCACTCCAATGGCGCGAAACCTAAGGAATTCAAATTCATTACAGGAATTCAGTATATTACAGGATACTGTAATATACTAGGCTAAATAGATCTATTTTTAGGTTTTCTTTAGTATTACTAATTATTACATACTTACTGGTAATCCCATGAATTGCAAATATTGTCATTGTTTTATTAAATTTTTATGAGCCAGAACAGTTCTTTCGAAATTTTATATAATGCAATATGAACTAAAACTTCAAGAACTGTTAAATTAGAATTAACAGAGGGAATTTAATTTGAAACAACTGGTAGTTCTTTCCTTTTTTACTTTTCCTCATTTATACCGTAGGTATATAGGAAAAGTATTGTGTTTGCAAAAAAAATCAATTTGCAAAACTGGGTTGTCATCTGAATTATCTGTTTCAGGTGTTTAAGGCTTCTTAAGTCAAAACACCATCTTAGGTGTTTTTGAGACTTCCTAAAAATCATACAACCCAGTAGTAGTAGTAATATGGAGGGAGTGGTAGTAACTACCAGGCAAGTAGGCCACGTTGTTGGGCCCTTTTTGCCAGCTCCCTAAGATAGTGTTCTATTCCTTTTAATTTCAAGTGTAGGTATATTTCATCTAATCTAGACAGAAGAACTATGAATTCCTATGGTTCCTCTCATGCTTTTTTCAAGCAATCAAACATATTTTCACAGACTCTTATAGTCTAGTGAAAACTAGGAACAACACGTGCCCTCACTGTTAAACCAAACCTCCTCACACTTTAAACTACAAGGCAGAAACAGTATAGTATTATAATGAATCTACTATGAGGGTCCTAAATTTTGCCTATACCCAGTTTCATTTAGGGTAAGGGATCTTTAACGAGTATCTGACAACACACAGGCTCGAGACCACCGGCTTTACATCCCTTCTGAAGGACGTAGTACGCAGAATTTTTATCCCTCACATAAAAATCCCAGAGCCCCGTGCTGGGATTGAACCCATGACTAATTAAACTCGGGAGTTTAAAGTCCATTCATTCTGTGGATTGGCCGCGTACCTTAACCACTACACCACGGGGACTCTAAACCATACAACCCAGAAAAACGTTGCAATCAATTTTGGCATGCATGAGCCATATGTAAGACTAACCTATGTGCCAAGTTTCATCTTATTATCAGCCTTAGTTTAATTTTTTTCAAATGACTTGTGCACTTTTATTTTAAACATGGTAAAAAATGGACAAATAGTCCAATTGTATACCGATACGTAATAATAAGTACACCAATTTCTGTTTCAATACGACAAGTATATCCATGATTTTTGTTAGATTATAAAAGTTAAGTCGCATCAAGTGTGCCTGGATGGGTGACCATTGGGAATGAAACTGTTGTATAGACGTTTCAGTATAAATTTGGTGAATTGCATATTCTAAGGACGAGCAAAGTGAGTCCAGAGTCGGGAGGATGAGTGTTGCAAATCTGATGTGATGAGGAAAAGCTCTGAGGTATCCCGTTACCAATTAATTGGTTTATGATTGTTTAAATTATTTTTTCAATAGGTGTAACTAATATTGACAATGTTTGGCTTGTTTATACTTGACACTAGGTGTTCTCAGCTCAGTTGGTTATAGCTTCAGGTCTTTTTAAAGTAACCCAGGGTGTTTTTAAATCTCAGTGGCCATTTGATCATCACACTAAATTACTAGCCTTCTTCTCAAAATAAGACTAGATTTGATTCTCGAGAGACTGAATAAATGTTGGATGGTCTTCAACATGAAGGTGTCACCTTATTTCAGGCTTGCTGATTGGCAACTTCAAAGATGCTTCATGAATATGTATATCCTTCTAATGACTATGTTCTGGCGCAGACAGTTATTTATACTATAAAGTATAGTACTGATCAGAATAACTTAGGTAGATGAAGTGTTGAAAATTCCTAGATCTCTTAAGACTACTCTCTGACTCTAATGCAGTGTGATTAAAGTCTTTTAATTAAAAAAGTGAAAATTTCAATTAACAGGCCATCAAAGTCAATTTTCAATTAAACATTTCTCTGGAGTCTGTTATTAGATGTCAAAATTGAGATAAGTAAAATAGTTACTAAATGCTTAGACATGTGGTTCTCATCTCTCCCCTCTGTTCCAATACCATTACCATGGTTGACACTGAAGTTCAGATACATCTCTTTATGTAAATAATAATTCGTGCTGTAGATAAGATTAGTCCCATAAAAATCAAACATTGTTTTAGTTACTTCATTTAAACCAATAGTATTAAGGAATTCAGTATTGAGAAAATTATGTTGTAGGCAATTAAGAGAATTGGAAGGAGATCGAGATAGAGATGAAAGAGACAATGCTAGTGCATCAGCTGGTGTTAATACTGAGTACAACAGTCTCAGAACAATGGAACAGCTACTACTTCGAAGAATTGAAGAACAGGAGCAGCAAATGGAATCTGAAGTATCCAGAGTTAGAAGATTCAGTAATACTTTACTAACATTAGATCATGACTACGCATCAACTTCTACTGGTAATGTTTACTTATATTCATACTTACTACCAAACCAGTTATTGTTACTGCTTTTTGCTTTTCAGTTATTGGTTACAATGAAGAGCACTTCATTGTAACCAAGAAATTTGTGGCCAACTTAAGGGTGTACTACCACTAAGTAAAAAATCGGGTATGGGGTACCTCGAAACTTTTCTTCATCACATCGGATTTGCTACGTCCATACTCCCTACTTCAGACTTGTTCAGGCTTGTCTTCAGAATATAAAAATTACCAAAGTTATAGTGCAGCATATCTTCAGACTCACTTCGTTTGTCCTCAGATAGTAAATACATCCGTGTCACCGTTTCATTTCCTGCAGTCACCCTTCCAGGCCCTAATTACGCTCAATGCTACTTAACTTTTATGATCCAAAAAAAATCATGGATATACTTGTGGTATTGAAACAAAACTTGGTATACTTATTTATTACGTATACATTATTTATTATCGATTACGTATACACTTGTACTAAATTTTAACTCAATTGGATTTTTACAATTTAAAAAAAAACTTATTATTGTTATTCAATAAAAATTGAACTAATGCTGACAATGAAATAAAACTTATCACATATATTGGACTTATGTATAACTATGTGCATGCCATACACATATGTACATGCATGTCAAATTTCAAATTGATCTAAACATTTTTCCGTTTTTTATGATTTTCAAAATTTTAGTTGATTCAATATTGTGAATTAATGACATCATAATAAAATATTTTCTGGATAGCTCAACTACACCATTGTTATACAGTACTCTACTATACCATTATACAGTTATCATTGTAGGAGCTACAATGATAACTGTCAGCCAACTCAGAGGCCTTAAAACAGATAATCGCATACGACCTTCAGGAAACCACTTATTACAAGAAAACTGAAATTTGTGCGATTGTCTAAAGTTTTGAGTATGCGTAATTATATGAAGGGCTCCAATCTGGATAGGCAGACTATGATTTTTCTTCATTACCATTTTGTGGGTAAAATTGCCATGTTTTTGATTTCTTTTCTATTACCTTATTGTGGGTTAATAAAACTATATAATGTGTTAAAATTAAAATGTTTGGTTTATAGGAAGATTTATTTCAGCTACTCTTGAAGAAGCTCTTGCAGAAGACTCAGATTCCCCCGGCCCTACCCCATCCTCTCCTCCACACCAGTCTTCTAATTATTCTGAATTAGGACCATCTTATGGAAGAACTGCTAGAACATTGGTATGTTTGATTAATCTTTCACAAGATTTTAAACTATTGCTTCTATATAAAAGCTTGCTTATATATATATATATATTTATATATATATATATATATATATATATATATATTATTTCATATACAATTTTTAACATTCAGCCCCTCCAGAAATTAAATCCTGGCTACGCCACTGGCCATGTATGTCATAATAAGCTTTACTATAACTAGTTTTTTATGATTTTTTGAAATGAATTTCAAGCAAAATTATAAATGCCATAGAATATTTACATCATATTGTATAAATGTTAGAGTTTTATATGTAATCTAATGTTTGATATATTTAACTGCCTAGAGCCATCTCACTATAAATGAACTAAAGAATATGTTTTCTAAACTGTATAACAATTGATTATATGGACAAAAAGGAAATTTAATTTACCTGCCACTTGAGTTGTAAATCGGGTTTTCATATGTTTCATAGTGACCTGGCCCCGTAAGCGTGTTTTACGTCCCAAGGAACGTTAAACACATATTTACGTCTCTAGGGACGTAAATAGAATGCAGTGGCTATATAGAGTCATCTATGCTGAATAAAATCAAAGTCACAGAACAAATTCTAAATAATGGAAGGAATGAGAAAAAAGAATGTATATAAGAAATGAAAACACCCTTCCTGCAATCGTTATTTACAACACTTCAAATTGTAACTTCACATTTCCATTATCATCAACAAATTTTAAACAATTGATAGAAATATATTTCTATTAATTTTTAAGTCCTAGGTAAAATTTAATATACGACAAGGATCAAAGAATTTCAGCTCTCATATTATCTCCCTTGACTAGGCCTCAGGAATCAATTTTAGTTATCTTCCTCGGCAAAGCCTAGGGAGCTAACTTGTTTACCTCCCTCGACCTTACAGCCTCGGATGATAATGAAGTTTTCACCTGCAGCTTCGCCTTATGTGAAAACTTGGCCTTGAGCTGTAAAACTTTCTTCCTCCTTGCCATGTAAAATAACTACTATACTATGTGTAAAAATATAGTACTCTGCACCTATACTCCTCGCACTATATCTTTCGACTTGGTCTCATGACTAAAAATCAGCTGGAAGGGAGAAAATTCAGCACACTTTTTTTTTTTTAAACAAGTTCTTTATTGGCAAAAGTAATACAATATTTATTTTGTGTATACCTGAGCCATATTATATTTATTGATTAGGGTAATTTGTGCCTCTTTATTTTATTTATTTATTTGTTATTTTTGTGGTATAAATTTTGATTATTTTTTGGGTGTGAGGGGTTTGTTTGGGTCAAGGATAATTATATTTTTTTGGTTTGGTATTTTATTTCTTATTTATTTGTTTATTTTTTTTTTTTGGGGGGATTGTCAAAGGTATTTTTGGTGGTGTTTTGAATAGGATTATATTGTATAGGTAGTTTGCA
>JACMZG010001863.1:35804829-35849212 GCA_018340805.1 Microvelia longipes
GAGCCGGAGCAAAGAAGATTCGTGGGACAAATTGCTGTTTGGAGCACAAGGTAAATCGCTGCATGTCGTTGATTATTTACAGACATCTGTGTGATTGACGCGTTCAATATATGAAAAAGCTTGTTGCCCAACTGGTATGTGCACTTCAACTGAACTATACCAAAGGCTTTGGAACGCAAGCCATGCCCTGGCCTGCCAGCAAAGATGGGACACTACTTGATTAGAATTTTTTGGTGACAGAGGAGCTTGTGGAATGGCAGTGTGAATTGAAAATTAAGAGATTAGACCGTGTCTTGCTCTGGTCTATTTGCATTTTTGTTGGGCTCTGGATTAAGGGCAATTTGGTTGTTGTTCGTTGTGTGTACGAGACGATTTGGTATTAAACAATTAAGAATTTCGGAGGTTTTGGAGCGCGACGTCAATTGTGACTGGGGGTGGGCTTT
Source organism: Microvelia longipes (assembly GCA_018340805.1). NCBI lineage: Eukaryota > Metazoa > Arthropoda > Insecta > Hemiptera > Veliidae > Microvelia > Microvelia longipes. Next base: position 35,805,273 of record JACMZG010001863.1, read on the forward strand.
GGGGTAAACACTACCAGTTAGCAACGTAAGCCGGAGAGTCGGGAGGACAAAGCTATCTGCCAAATGGTTTTAAGAATACTATTGAGTTGGTTTATGGCTCCTATTATAAGCTAAGTAGTCGGTGAAGTGATCGTATCGTATTTCACACGATTGGTCACACACACTGAGCCACACACACAAAGCATCACATCACACTATTTATAATTATAACACAGCGTGTTGCGAGCAGTTATAGTTATTGAGCTAGGGCGAGGCGGAGCTTCTTTCGGAACAAGATTCCTGAGCCCTCAACAAAAGTTACAGGCCTGTTGTTGTGTGTGTGGGGTGCCTGTAGTGTAGTAAGATACTGCTGGTGTTACGGCGAGGAGAACTGCATTAGAAAAATTGCTGATAAAAACGTAAACTACACTATACAGTTTGAGTTGAGATGCTGAAAACAGTTTTCAAGGATTCAGTGGCTAACCGCCACCAGATCATAAAGATATCGAAAAAAAAAGCGTTTCCAGTAGAGTGGACGAAATTGTTGATTAGAAAGGAAGCTTCTTCTGCCAGCCCATAAAAAGGTAGCAACTGAAGTGAGAACTTATCCCCCATACGTTGTAGCCCCTTAAGTTGCAAATCGAAATTATGTGAAAGCTGGAAAACGTTAACGAGAGAATAAGCTCAGCTAAAGAGAAAAAAAATCAGTAGATTGGTCGTGGGGTAATAGAGGTGTTGGTCAATTAGTATCGCATCGAAGCAATACCTTCCCCTTGTGAAGGTATGCTTGGTGTACAGAAGAACACACGTCCAATAGTGACTAAGAGTGGTACCCAAGTAGGTGTAGTATAGACGGAGAAATTGCAAGAATAGTGACACAAGTGCACGAAATTGTAGGATGTAAGAGTCTCTGCATGCTTGGAGAAACAAAGCCTCACCAAATCCAGAGGAATCTCTAAGCCGGGCCCATTATACCAGAAATCGATGTCTCCCAGAGGGTAAGCACATGGGGGCATTAAAGTTTTATGAATTTCGGTAAATATTGATATATAGATGAGGGTCTCGGATTGGTAAGGAACAAGTAGCTCAATGTTCTAGTGAGGTTTTCAGATCGCGTGTTCTGAAAAGCAAGTTTTTAAAACAATTTAAGAAGGAATAGAGAGTTTTGTAAGCAGAGGTTGTCCGAAGTTGCTTTCTGACCTTCAGTTCGAGTTCAATCGATTCAACAAAGTACTTGACCCTCTGTCCGGCAGGAAAGAATAATAATATCCTTAATCATATTTAAGTGAGTGTATAGCAGCTGGGTGCTTGAGTGAAATGTTAGAAGAGGTGTGAAGAATTATAGGAAAAGTAGGGTCTGAAACGCATTATTGGGTCGTATTTTATATCTGCTTCTATCACGGATGCATGTGGGCGAGCGCAGGAAGAGACTCATACACAGTATTAACAGGTAAAAGAGATACCTATGGCATGGGTCTGTTGAAGGGCAAAGTATTCGTATGAGTTTTCCCAAAAAGTTCAAAGGGCATTAACCATACAAGATTAAAAGAACAAATTTAGGGTGGGCAAACGTTAAACCTCTTGGAGAGAACAGAGATGGTGAGTCTGTTAGATTTTTTGAAGGAAATGTTGAGAAACTTCCTGTCATTATGGTTCCGGTGTAGGTCGAAACTTGTGGTGATGGTGGAGGAGGCGTTGACGTGGAGGAGACGTGGAAAAAGAATCGGAACGGCCGGAGGTAGGTAAGAGAGTTGCTGAAAAAGGTCGGGTCGGTCGGCAATAATGGCGGTGAGGCGGTGAAAGTACTTGGAAAAACAGGAAATGTGTTTGCGAAGCAGAAAAATGACTCTGAATAAGTTTGGTAATAAATGGCTTAACTGCACAAGCCCAGAATCTGAACACCCACGAATGTAGTTATAAATTCAATTAGCGGATCTAAATAATATTCATGGAATATGGTCGTTTTTAACTAGAGATTAAGACGGAAAGTTGAGATCTCAAGTTTCCTTGTAATTGTTCTAAAACTAGAGATAGTGAGATTAAGTGAGGTGCGAATATCAAAAACTGATACAATTAAGACCGAACTGAGGGATGGCAGCCCGTTTATAATAGTAGCTTAAACTCACAAAGCCGGGGAGGAAAAACGAGAAACAACATGAACTCAAAAAGACAACATGAACTTTGCTTGTACTGAAGCAACGCTTGAAAGAGGTTGTATTGTAATCACTTTAAACATCCGGTATTGAAAAGTTATGCACTCATGGTGAAACATAATATGCAGAAAAGACAAATAAAAAACTCGTAAAATACAATAATATTGATATAAACCACAAGATAAACAATAATAGATATACTGTCGTATAAATAACTTAAAGCACGGTGAGTTTCTTTAATATACAAATAGCCTAAGAACTATAAAAAAAATAATACAGAAAATCAATCAAAAAACAAAAGGAGACCCGAGATAAAAAAAATAATAAATAATAATGATAATTTTATATAATAAATTGTAAGTAAGTAAAACAACATAAAATAATAATAAAAGTATAGAAATCGGTCAGGAAGGAAGAAGTAAAGCAGAAAAGATAAAGAGTACTGACAGATGGTAAATTCGATAGGATTATCACTAAAATAAACATAATAACTAAAGGAAGGGAAGTAAATAAAAATAACGGTCAAACAATCACACGAAAGATAACCCCAAAGCAGTTAATGATATAAATTGAAAATAGAAAAATACCTTAGGATTAAATGATAAAAGAAGAGAACCTACAGTTGGTGAAAGAGAATAGAAGGAGAGGATTAAGACGCCGACGTTCGACCTGTTTTTGTTCGCTTTATCAAGCCGACGAATGTGGAGAATAGATGTGAACCGTGATGGCAAAGGCAGGGTACAAATAGCCTAAAAGGGCGAAAGGACGGGGGACTCTCCGCGTGAACCTAGTGTCGCCCGGTTGCAGACAACTAACCAATTCGTCAGCAGTATAACTACCAACCTTGCCCGCCGGCCAATACGTCGCCCAATTCACAACCGAACCGGCACAACGCAACCGAAGAGAAAGTAAGGGAGTAGGAAAGGTAATAATAATAGTAGATAACGGAAGTAACAAAGTAAGTAAGCATAGAAGTTAAAATAGATAGATTAATAACAGTGGTAAAAATAAGGCACGTAAGAATAATGGAGAAAGAAAAATATTGAATAAAAAAAGTATACAATGTTTTTAAAAATAACAAAACCAAACAAAGTAATATAATTATTAATAAAAGATTACTAATAAAATAGAAAATCAATTATATAAATATAAATAACTATATAATATTATATATTTATATAATCGAAAAAAGAAGATAAAAGTATAATTTAACAATAAAAAAAAATAAAAAAAAAAAATAAAAGAAAAATACAAAATAAATAAATAAATAAAAACAGGCATCATCTGCTATATTAATGCCCGGAGGTTCACGGACTTAGTGATATTGAAGGCCCACTTCCATTCGTCGTGATCCCTCATCAGCATCGACTTGGGGTAGTAGAGTAGATGGAGACTGATAAAACCCTCTCAAGATGAGACTGTGCGCGAACTTGCATCGTTTGGCACAACGGTAAAGTCGCTGGAGTTGATTCAAAGAATTATCTGTGTGATGATGCTCTTCGAGAGTTTACATTTTGGTGTCCACTAATATAAAAGCTGGCAACTGTTCCATCAACCCTCGGAAAGCCAATACACCAGGGACGAGAGCAGTTGGCCACGAAAGTAATGGATATGATAAGTTTTGTACAAGGACTTGTGAAACTGCAGTGTACTTGAATTAAGAATACGGACATCGTCCTGCAATCTGGTCTATGCATTTGTGGGCTCCATGCGTTTAAGGCGCAATTGCGTCTTTGCTTGTTGTTACCGATCTGGTACCAACAATAAGATTTCGAGAGGGTGTGGAGGACGTCGATAGTGACTGGGGGTTGCTTGGGGAATATAGTTAGCGTAAGCGGAGCGTTCTGGAGGAGAAATATTGCCCGGTTTTAAGAAATACTATTGAGTTGTTGAGGAGGAAAGTAAGGTGTGGTTGAGGTGAACTTCATCCGTTTGTCAGTTGGTTTTTAGAAGGATACTTAACACATAAATATATATATATTTATATTATACTATATATACTCTATATTGATAACTATATATAATATTTAAGATAATCATATATATATATATTATATAAATATAATATATATTAATATAAATATATATATATATAATTATATATATAATAATATAATGATATATATATATATATATATATTATATATATATAAAATATAATATCTATATAATCAATAATATATTAATATATATATATATATATAATATATATATATATATATGATATTACTATATATATATATATATATATAGTATATATATATATATTATACAATATTTAATATATATATATTAATATATATATATATAAATATATGATATATATATAGTATTATATATATATAATATATAATAATTATTATATAATATTATTATATATATAATATTATAGTATACTAATATATATAATATATAATATATATATATATAAATATATATATATATATATATAATATAAATATATATAATATTATAATATATATATATATATAATATATATATATAGTTTACTAATAGTATAATATATTTATATATAATATATAGTATATATAATTATATAAAATATATATATATAGTATATATTATATATAATATTAATATATATATAATATATATATACGCATTAGGGTGCCCTGAGCTAAGGGGTGAAAAAAAAATGTGAAATGTTGTGCTCCGCCAACCCTATTTTGTCGAAATGTATGGAAAAAAAATTCATAAAAAATTCAGCCCCGACGGAAGGTGGATTACAGGTGCGCGGGCCTTTGAAGTTTTTACAGGTGTCAAAAATTCGTCAAAATTGTGATTTCTGACCAATGGTTTTCTGTGATTTTTATAACATTAATTTCCTAGTAAAAACAATACTTAATCCCTAATAGAACACTGAACTTATTTATTATGACCTGAAAAATCATCTAGTTTGTACTTATCTGACATTCAATGGGTAACCGATATATTTTTTCTGAAAAATTTGTTAAAAAACTTTTTTTTTTTCTACCCGCAAATATGACTCATATACATAAGTTTTTTGGTTTAATTCAAAATTCCATTGCATATTATGTTTGCTTACTGTTTTCTTCTAAATTATGACCAAATAATGGTTATTTATTCTATACAAAAATCAGACCTAATGGAAATCAATACAAACACTGGTCATCCTATCCGAGGGTAGGTGAAGAGCTAAGTATATGAGTATAATAGTGCATTCATTTCAAGAATTTTCATATTTCTTTTTTGGTTTTACAATTATTTTCAAACAAGGCCATTTTGTGAACATTTGACATACTTTCGTGTAACCCCTTTGCTTGCATCCTCCCTCCCCGCTGTCCCTTCCCAAATTATTAACAAATAGAATGGGTTTAATAATTTTTTTAGTGGCAGCAAAAAAATTACAAAAATGCACATTTTTAAATCTACTAGCCCTCGTATGACTAATTATTGGAATAAGGCAGAGTCAGACATTGGGGCCTTACTCGCACCTTGTGTCACCCACTGACCACGCTCTAACACACTCTAATAAGACAACATTTTAAATTTCTCATCGAAGATTTTCTTTCGTAGTACAACTTGAACCCTCTAATAATAAAATTTAAACATAAGATGCGCCTTCGTATCCTTCTGCATGGCTTAATAGCACCTGGCTTTCCTAAATGAACTCCTCGAGGCGGGTCTCTCCTAGACAAATCACTGCCAGTCATAGCTTCCCTGTACATCTCTTTCTTATATTGTTTTCTTTAACTTTTTAGAAGAAGTCAAGCATATTCTCTTCTTAACACTTCTTGGGTACTCTCCTTCAAGTACAGACAGACTATTTTTGGGTTTATCTGACCCATTGAGTTTCTGAATCCTAGAAACAGTGGAAGTTCTGACCCAAAAGTGAGGTCCCACCACCATTCATTGATACCACCCTTTAACACCAACTTCAAATATGGTGCTAAAGGCAGTAAGAAAATCCATTTCTAAGATGCAGTGTCTCAATATTCTGCAAGCTCCCTGTTCTTGCACAGTGTTCGATGCGTGTGTCAAGAATCACAGCTCGCTGGACTGAATCCAAGAAATCCCTCCTTCTCAAGACATTTATAGGACTGTTGCTTGCGTTATTCTGACCAGTAGCCTGTGGGTATGATGGAGCTCCCATATCTTGTCATTTACGTCCATATCAAATTAAGAACTGCCAACCTCTCTATCTTATTGTCTTTGAATATTAGGCATGAAGCTTCCCACCCAAATGCACAACAGCACACTGATTTCTATTCAATACTAAATGTTTTTAACATTTCTTGTATCTAAGAATCTCTAATCCACCTGGAATCAATTTAACGGCATTATTGAATTTCTGTTAATTACCTAATCCTTTGCCATAATGGCTAACGCTTCTGCTGTGGTACTAATACAGAACAGCATCTCTGTCCCTAACTTGCACCTATCTAACATTGGGTCAGGCGATCATAAAAAAATCAACGTTTCTCTAAAACCCAATGACGAAGGAAAAATTGCATCTAGAGAACAAGCTCATCTGAAAACCCCTCACTGTCTTCTGTGCTACGACTGCTCTGGTTCTCGGTAGCAATCTCTGCAACAAACTGGTGATCAATAAAAAATCCTCCAACATGCGTGAGTTTTAACACGGACCTTTCCTCCTTCCGCTCGCTATCCTCTATTTGCCCTGTATTAAATTAAGTAACTCCCAGCAATAAACCCAGGTCCCTTCAATTTTGCATCCGCAATAAAATCTATGTCCTCACAGGAATTTTATTTTGATTTCCGGCCACTATGGCAATATCAAATAAAATCATCCAAGCCTGTCCTGTAAAAAGCAAAACAACTATCGATGAAGCAAACTCAGTCTTCTTTGAGAAGAATTTTTCTGTATAGACAACAAACAATGTTAAACGAGACTCTTCCATTTCATTTAGTAACTAAACCAAACACTTGATTTAAAAAGAAATTAAAAATATGATGGTAAACGAGTTGCTGTCTGATCTAAGACTGGACTTTTTAAGTAAAGTCCAAAGGGATTAAATGATCTCATTCAAGTACCCCTGCTTATTAATTTTTATTATTATATTTAATGAATTTTACACGACCCCTAAACAGAAAAACCACAATTAGGGCGGCTCAGTAACAAAATATTACAAAATAACATAAGGGCTTATAAAAAAAACTTAAAAAAACAAGTTAAGAAAAAGATTAATACAAAAAGACATAAAACAGCATCATAAAAAACAGTTGCATAGCATATATTTTACCTTACAAGCTAAAAGAGGAAATAATGGAAATAAATAACAGAAATAAAAAGACAGCAAGGTAATTATGATTACGTAATTTGCGAGATAAGAAATAAAACAAATATTTATAGATGAATAACTGAGTAACAATATATAATATAAGTGAAAAAAAATCATAACAAATAAAATCACATACAAAACAGTTAGGAAGCAGATAAATAAATAAATTTTAGGACAAACAAAGGTATGACTAGACTGGGTAATGTTAAAATGTAATAAATATATATGTCTAAAAAAATATGAGAAAGAGAAAAAAAAGTGAACTTATAATAATAAATACTTAAAATAAAAGCTTATTAAAGATTATTTAATACTTAAAAAATAAATACTTGATAAAGATTATAATAATAATATATATATAAAAAGGACAAGGCTCAAAACAAGCGTAACAATAAATTAAAAGTTGAGAAAATAATAAATAGTGGATAAAAATATTAAACATGATTAAACATAGATTAGCTTAAAAATTAGTTAAGACCAGCTTTTCCAGGATGGAACGTAGACTGTTGCAGGATGTAATTTGTGAAGGGTTAAGAGGAAACGGAGTTTATTGAGCGAAACGAGACGAACAAGGGGTGACAAGGAGGAAAGTTTGTCTGAATGTCAGCCATCGCCAGCTCTACGCAGGAGGCAAATACCCCTGATGATGGTTATGATCACTTCCCATCTGCAATGTATTTTTCCTTGATCATCTTTATCTTAATGACCTAGGGTTATTTTACTGAAAGTATTGTTGGTCAACAAGTGTGCTCAATTAATAAGTATTTAATAACTCTATCCAAAGTGTATAACCATCTTGCCTGTCTTAATCATTCCATTTTTTGTGAAAAATTGTATAAACTTCATATTTCCATAATAGGAAGATGATGGGAAGGTCAAGCGCGGGGGGGGTAACCACTTCCTAAGTTTTCAGATGTCCACATAATGCTGGTTTGAAAATAAATTTAAACAAAAAAATTGAAAATTCTGAAACTGAAATGGACTATATACCATTACTTAGCTTCACCTACTTGCGAAGATAGGATGAAGTGTTTTGTATGTTTCACATTAGGTCTGCTAATTTTGGTTATATAATAACCAATAATTGGTCTAATATAGAATAGTATACAGAAACATAATTATCGTCCAATTGAAGTTGATAACAAAACAAACTTATTATATAGTTATTACGATGAGTTATACTTTGCTAGGTAGAAAAATAAAAGTTTTTTAACAAATTTTTCAGAAAAAATATATACCCGTTCACTCTTAAATGTCAGATGAAGTACAACTACAGATGATCAGCATAAATAAAAGTTCATAAGTGGTCGAATTAGTTGGATTAAGTATCTTTTTTACTTGAAAATGTAAAAAATCACAGAAAAACCATTTTGTCACTGAAAATCACGAATTTTGATCGAATTTGACACCACTGTAAAACTTCAAAGGCCGGCGGCACTGAATGCCAGCTCCGATCGGGCTGAATTTTTATGAATTTTTTTTCATACTTCGTAACCAAAAAGGGTGGGAGCAAAGAAAAAAGAAAAGTCATTTTTAAGGGCCACCCATAATACATACACATACACATACATACATAATACATACACATAGCATAATTTACACATATATTATAACATATATCATATATACTATTATTATTAAAAAATTTATTATATCTATATATAATATAAAATATATATAATATATATAGTCATATTACATCAACATCCATCATACAATTCTACACACTATTATATACATATCTTTTTTAAACACTATACCTGGACTTAACTAGGCTTTTTTCTAACAAGGAAGAAAAAATGTTAGAAAGAAAAAAGAAAAAAATCGGGTATGGGGTACCTCACAACTTTTCCTCATCACATCAGATTCACTTAGCTTATCCTCCCTATTTCGGACTGCTTTACTTGTCCTCACATATACAAATCCAAGTATATACTTCAGCATCTCCTTGGACTTGCTTCACTCATCCTCAAATAGTAAAAGCATCCATTTTATTCTCATACAGTGGTCACCCATACAGCACTGACTACGCTCAATGCTGCTTAACTTTTATGATCCAACAAAAATCATGGGTATACTTGTTGTATTGAATTGTAATTTAGTGTACTTATTTATTACGTAAAGGTATATACTTTTGCTAAATTCCAACTCAATTTGATTGTTTTCCGATTTTTTTAAAAAATGTACCCAACTCATTTGATAAAAATCAAACTAATGTTGATTATAAGATGAAAATTGGCATAGATTTTAGTCTTATACATGGCTATATGGGTGCCAAATATCAATCTGATTGGATTATTTTTTGTTTCATTATTTTTTTGAAAGTTTTGTGTAGTCATCATTGTGGGTTAACGAAATCATAAAAGAAAAATTTTACAAATAGCTGAACTACACCTAGACCTAGACAGGTAGACTGATTTTTGTACAAAGTTTCAACTCTCTAGATGATAACACATACACACACACACATAGTTTTCACACTTTGTGAAAACTACTCAGGAGGGTTTAGAAACACCTGAAACGGATAATTCTGGTGACATTTAGGTTTCGGGGTTTTCTTTTGCAAACACAATACTTTTCCTGTATACCTATGGTATAAATGAGGAAAAGTAACAATCTTTTTGATCTTCACTGTGGCAAATCTTCCTAAATAAAAAAATCAAACTTGCTGGACAAATTGAAACTAGGTGTCGATGGATTTATACTCTTTTTTAACAATGGGAGAATTAGTAAATTCTATTAGTTCATTAAGTGTTACTTAATCTGAATTTTTAGTTCACAAATATATTTCAAGCTGTTCTAAAGTGTTCTAACGTCTACCAAACTTCTCTTGATGTTTAATCTTCATATCTTTCTCATTACCAAATTTATGGCTTGTTTCAATAATATGATTGGCCAACAATGAACCCTGAATATATCTCTTTAGTTTTGGTTCTACATCAGTTGCTCTTCAATAAGTTTTTCTTTGGATAGGCTTTGTTTTTCCCGCCCATTATTCATTCCGCCGTCATGAGAAGCTTGGTAGACGTTTGAGGACAAGAGGATTTGGATGTTCAATTAAGGATTGTGAAAGCATTTGTAACGGGGTATAGAAAGATGGAGGGTTATAAGTTATAGTTGAACTCAAGAATTTGGAGTATTGATCCAAATATATTTATTAAAATTAAGAATTGTGGAAAACTCTCTTGCAAATATTGGCAGAGTTAGAACTTGCAGATAAAAAAGTGTTGTCTTGCCTGCTTTTAAAATTATTGAGTTATCTATTATATTTATAGTAGAATTTGTATTTTCTTTGATGTATCCACCGTGCAAGAAGCTTTATAATCTTTAATACAATTTTGTTAAGTCTGAAATAAAAACCAGTTATAATTGGGCTGAAAAAATATATCTTGTTTATTTGTCTTTAATTCTTATTTACAATTAATTTTTACTTCTACATTTATCACAGAAATGAGTAAACTATTTACAATATTGTGAAAAGATCTAGTAATGGCATAGTTACATAGGTCTAACATGAACTCTCCTTCACATTCTATATATAAACTATTTACAATAATATTTAAAAGTAGGTCTCTCATTTATTGTTTATTTATTATGATAAAATCATTGATGTGATGTATTTACGAACACTTTGATAACCCTATGGGTTATCTTCGTTATTTTTGACTTGTTAATTAAACATTTTCTACTCTTTACTAATTTAAAATATTTGTTTAAATACAATGTTAATTTTTAAATAACTTTTTTTATTATTATTTTGTATATATTATTCTATATTTTTGGTGTGCAGTTAATACAATAAACATGAAAGAGATATATGCTTCAGATAATCTTAAAAGTGTTTATTAAGTCATATATAAATAGGTATTAGTAATAAATAAAAATTTATTTTATTGTATTTTTATGCTGATATTCATAAGTGTTATACCATCTTTCTAGTAAAAGTATCTGATTTACTAGAAACATCCTATTTAGATTATAATATCTAAGGCTTAATTCGATATCTTAAAATTCTAAATATAGAATAGATTAAAAACCCATTTAATCTTCATTAGTTACCAAAATACTTGCATACAAAATGAAAGAAATTTGCTTATGAAATAAATGGCCTTTTCCGATTTTTTAAAAGAAAATTTGCTAAAAATTAACATAAACTGAGCTTCAAATGAGTTTGAATAATATAGTTATAATAATTGTAATATAATAATACAATGCTTTGACATTTATTGTATAATCTATGGGATAAAGATGCACATTTCCTTTGAAAAATTCAAATGCATTAAATAACAAGTTGAGGCTCTACTGCTCACGTTATAAAGCTATACAGGAAACTTTAGTAAGAAATGCATTGATGATGAACAAAGCATGCATTTGAAAGAAATTTGCCTGGCTTGTGGACATCCGTTCCAGATTTTTTTTGTTTCTTACAAATATCCTTTGTCTCTTTCAATTTTTAAGTTATTAATTATATTAATGACGAATTGTTCCTTTTATAAAATGATAAAACAAAACTAACTATTATAGCTATTGTGAATACGACTCCAAGAACTATCATTAAAGTTGAGTGTTTCTTGTAAGAAGTTTTGTATATTTGGTGTTCTTTATTTTTGCTATAATATTGGCAAGGCGCCTTGCAATGACATAAGCTGTACGGTGACGTCAGATTGCATATTTGGTTTTTATTTGAGCAATCACAAATTAACGGATCTGGAAGTTTGTCTATTTGTTGTAATCCACAAGCTCCTGCATATGATTGATCGGTAGATCCATCAGGGCAAGGACATATGAATCCAACAGGTGTATTCATACATATGTATTTACAGTTAATATCACATCTTTCTCTAAATGTTTTTATTGTTGTCTTTGATATTTTATTTTTGTGGTATATTTTCAGTGAAGATTGATGTATTAAATTTTTGACTAATATAATAGTGTCTCCTTTACCATATTTATTATGCTGAACTAATTGTTTCGAGTGATTTGTAACCCAGTAAATGTATTCCTCAAAAATGTCCATTGTTATTGGTTTTAATGCTGAATTTGTGCTGACCACTTTTCTAACTTCTGTTCCATCTGTGTTGGATGAAAATATAAAATTACTTATGGAATCCCACCAAAATAATCTTGTGTCTGAAGTGCTATCTAATGCTAATACTGTCGGATGCATTTCTTTCTTGAAATGATGAACTACTTTATGTGACCAACCGTTCATCCATGCCGAATTTATTTTGCTATTGTGTTCTTTTTCTTTGGATATCCAATACATTACCCCATTTTCAGGATCGAGTACTAAAGAGGAAGCTTGAGTTACAGACATAATAGTTTTTATGTACCTTCCATCCAGAGTCGAAGCCATAATGTTGTAAAGTGTTTTATTTAAAATATTTCTTGATAACCAATACAGATTTCCTCCCATCCAATCAACTGATAAACTAAATCTTTGTACATTATCCAGTAATATATTTGTGTCTAATTCCTGGGCTAACCCTACAGAAACTTGTCCATTCTTTGCCCCTGGTAGAAATGATCTTTGCATTTTATGGTTGTGTTTGTTCCACCAGTAAATTATATCAGTGTGTAGGTCATAATCTATATAATCCAATCTTCCTGATGGTACGATCAGTTTGCTTTTTTTATCTTCTAAATTATAAGAATGTATCCACGAGCCAGAGTTGTATATGATATCAATATGACTATCTTCTGCCTTACAAGTACCATAGTGATCAAATGGATCAACTTTATAACCATCTCTACATAAGCATTTATAAGTACCGTTTAAATTCTGACACCCATGTCTGCATTTGTGTCTACCTATCTCGCATTCGTCTATATCTTGACACGATTCTATGTATGTTGGAATCCCCGCAATCAAACTAGACTGAACTATAGAACGGTATCCTGGGTAACACATGCATCTCGATTTATTACCTGGCAAGTCTAAACAACTCTGTGAGCATTTATTTACCCTCAGGGAGCAAGAAACATTGGAGCAGCCCACTTCATCATCACCCAACAAACAGTCCATTCCTTTAAGCTTCATAATACTCCTACTTTTAGCATTTGCTGACGATAAGCCATAAAATTCTGAATTGCAAACTTGATCCATTGAAATAAACTTACCTTCTAAACACTTAAATCCATTCTGATAAGCATCGCAATAAGTCCCTTCACACAATACATTTTTATTTTCTAATTTTGAATAATTTGAATGAATTACACTTGCTACTGTAGGTGGCAGAGTTTCAATTGCCTTTGATAATTTTAAAAATACTAATATCACAAAGAAACTTTTAACAAAACTATTCATTTTAAAAACAAATGTAGAACTTTAAATATCTTATTTAATTATCGTTAATTTAGGTGAATTTTTTAAAAATCTAATACAGCTATTCAAATGGTAACTTTAGTTAAGACTTTCTTTAATTAAATCTGACATTCTTTAATAATTAGAACTAACTAAGTCTATGTTGAGTTTTTCTTATTAACTGAAAAAGGTTGATCTAATACTATGATTTTCTCTTAACTGAGTTATTCTATATCAGAGAAAAAATCCTCATTAGATGATTATCATTTTTGTGATGGTTTCATTGTGAAAATTGATTATTTAGTATTTTTTGTTATCATTTTGCACGAGTATTTTATATTCTCTATTTTATGACTAATCAGCTTCTATTAATCAGTAAAGTGTGTGGTTTTTAGAAGTTATGAGACCAAAATTTAAACATTAATATTTAAATTTTGGATTAAATATTCAGGCGTTCAAATAGACATGCATCTAAATTGGAATTATCATATTGTAATTTTATGCAAAAAAAAAGTTATGAAATTAATGTATGATTTTCTGCACTTAAGTAAATTTTGTGAAGTTTTTCTTTTGAGGTCGGTTTATTTTGTTTTTGTGGAATCATTTTTGTTGTATGGCCTTCTAGTCTATGGAAGTGCTAACCAAACCATGTTAAATCCACTATTGGTTCTACAAAAAAGGATAATCAAAATCATTCAGAACAGACTAAAATTCAAGACAATTATTTGTATACCTTAATGTTCTGTTTTACTATTTTTGAAAGCTGTGTTACTAAAATATTCTTATAATGTACAGACATGCATAAAACACTTGACATAAACACCTTCAGCATGCTTATTTATGCCATTTAACTAAAAGGCAAAACTTTGCTTCATACCTTGGTGCTAAAATTTTATAAACAACTCCCAAATGACAAAAAATATTTTGGATTTAAATATGTATGTATGTATATATATATATATATATATATATATATATTTATATATATTATAATATATGTATGTATGTATATTATGTATATATGTATGTAGTATATATATATATATATATATATATATATATTATATATATATATATATTATATATAATATATATATGTATATATATATATATAATATTATATTATTTATTATATAATATATGTGTATGATATATCTATATAAGTCACCTATTATTATCACTTATTATTTCCATTTAAATTATAAATTAAGACTAACATCTACTATAAATAAAATAATTTATAATACATATGTTTTAAAACAGCAGAGTAAAGTGGACAGAGCTCTCGCTCAGTTATTCAGTTATTTTATCTTAAGATCTTCTTGTTTCCAGCTCACAAGTAAGAGTTGAAGCCTTCTAATATTGAAACTTAGATTAGAAAAGTAGATTTAAATTCTTTATAGTTTGAGTTTGAATTTTGTATATTTTTTTGGAAGTAAACATGATTTATTTATTTAAAGTTACTTATCATGAAGT
The DNA here is from genome assembly GCA_018340805.1 of Microvelia longipes. NCBI lineage: Eukaryota > Metazoa > Arthropoda > Insecta > Hemiptera > Veliidae > Microvelia > Microvelia longipes. The sequence continues at coordinate 35,820,470 of JACMZG010001863.1, forward strand.
TATTTTTTTAAACACATTTAACTGGCTGTTCAAGTTGGTATATAATTAAATCTTAAATCTTAATCTTCAGTTTAATATATAATTATTTATTGTTATGCAATTATTAATAACTTTATGAGGCAGAAGTATATGATTTCTATATTGCCTATTTGCAAGACAATGAAATAGGATTTTTATGTCCAGCGTGAAAGGTAGTTTTCTTCTAATCCCTTTCCTACAAATTTTTACTTTTTCTCGTTACACCATAGTTATATAGGAAAAGTATTGTGTTTGCAAAAAATCTGAAACCAGGATGTCACTGGAATCCTGGTTTTTAAGACCTCCTGAGTGGTGTTCATAAAGTTGTCTGTCTGTATGTGTGTGTGTGTCTGTTATCATTGTATTCCCAGTGTATTTATGCTAAAGAATTGCAACTTAGTACAAAAATCAATCTTTATCGGGTCGAGATTTGGCACGCATGTCGTCATATTTAAGACTAACATTTGTGCCACGTTTCATCACATTATCAACATTAGTTTAATTTTTATCGACTGACTTGTATACATTTTATGATAATTCTTTATTTTTAGTAAATAATTATCTTGAAACGTCAGTGGGTTATGGCGAGTATAAAATTAAATAAACAAGATGAACTCAAAACTATAAATCAAACAATATGATCAACTAATAACAACTTCACTTCTAATTACTAAATATAAAAACTAAGTAAATAATAAATCAACAAATGGTTTCCGAATTCCGGAGACTGAAGCTATATCAAAGTCACTCAGTGGTCGGGGCACTACCTATTCAGATCCACAATCGAAGTAAACAAAAGAATATCAGAAATCAAGACGAATAAGAGCTCGTAGATAATGCACCGGCGTAAGCGCAACAAGAAAATCTAATTGAGCTGGAAATTAGTTCCAGTGTATCTCTTTATGTAATAAATGAGTTTTTAACTTTCGTTTCAATACAGCAAGTTTATTTATGGTTTTTGTTGGATCATAAAAGTTAAGTAGCATCGAGCAAGGTCAGTGCCTGGATGGTTCTAAGAATAATATCTGTCAATGCACTTCTGTCAACAATATTATAGCATTGAAAGTTTATAAATAATAAGAACTTGATAAAAATGGGCAGCACAAAATATAACGAACTGTAACCTTCCACTCCAAAAAAAACTCTCCTAATGGTCTCTTTGACCCTAAAATAGAGGCTTTGTCAATAATATGTAATATGATGCAATATTACATATTGTGCCATTTGCAGTTTTTGTGAATTATTATATCTAAATAAAGCATTTTTATTCTTATATAATAACATTAGTTTCCCCATTGTAACTTTTTTATAATCGGTCTTTACTTTTCCTCCGAAAAATAGTGTGTCCTATCATACCATATATTTTTCTTGATCTGAAATCTGTATTGCCAACAAGAGATGATACATTTTTATGCTCATATTTTTAAGATGGCTGTAAAGTGTCTACTCTACAGCCAAAAAACAGTTTCTTAATGCTTGCCAGCTATAAAATTTTACTTTACTTATATGTAAAGTATATATATATATATATTATATTATATAATTATATATAATATATATATATATTTATATATATATATATATATATATAATATATATAATATATATATATATATATATATATATATATATATATATATATATATATATATATATATATATATATTATTTATATATATTATAATATATATAATATATATATATATATATATATATATATATATATATATCAGGGTGGTCCAGCTAAGAAGACAAAACCTTTTCTCGAAACTATAACAGCTAGAAGGATGCGGTTTCCGGCGTTGGATTCAATGTAATAGTGAGCAGACGAGAAAAATCCGTTTTCGGGCGCGCTTCGCGCCTGTCATAGAGATGTTAATGCTAACTTTTTTAATTTTATAGTTAGGTATAGGGAACTTTTTTTGTTCTTTAAAGAATGAAAAAAGGAAAATTAGTGAAGACCGCATCAAAATCGGACAATTTTTAACCGAGCTATGATGAAAAAACATTTTTTTAAATTTAGCTCACTTCGGCGCCATTTTGGATGATGTTGCATTTAAATAAAATTTATTATATGACATATTTTTAAACTAGAAACATTGCTTAATAAAAGAATATCAAAAGTTTTAATTCTAACCTCAGTTTTAGGTGTAAAATAGTCGTTAAACATAACAAAAACAAAAAAAAATGGTTTTTCTAAGATACCATGAAAAGTAAGATAGGGAGCTATAGTTTTTATGGTTTGTACAGTTAGCCAACATAAAAAGCAACACAAATGAGTCCAATTTAACAAATTCGCTTCACAATTTCAAAAGTTATTACTAATAAATCTCTTAAAATTGCCAAAAATGGAATATTTTTATAGTTTACCACCCTATTGTTGATATTTAATGGAACTGCAACGTCATCATACCTTGTGATCTTTATTTCAGCTTGTATAAGGATTCCAGAACGCCTAAAAACACTTATTTTTGTTCATTGGTTTTGGAGAAATTACGATTATGGTGATTTTCGTCAATCGTAGAATGCAGATTAGAGGTACCTTGCAAAAACCAAGTAAAATCCTTCATAAACGTTAATAAAAATTGATTTTGATGATAACTACTTCGTTTCTAGGGGTGAAGGACCAATAAATAGCAAATCACACAACTAGACTGTAAAGTGATATTTTACTGCTGCGGAAATTTGTTTAATAACGACAATGAAACCAGCCAATTTTATTTCCGGAGCAATAAATTATCATTATTTATACTATTTACGTTTAGTTGTGCATTTAGTAAAAAGAGTCGATTTTTTGTATGAATAATTTAATTTAACTTAGTTTAAAGAAATTAAAACACAAGATTGATAAATAATCATTCATACTTTTACAAAATTAAGGTAAAATAATATGGGGACCTACGGCCTAGGTGGATGGGGACCTACGGCTCAATTAGGTGGCCATCAAGGTCACCGGACTTGACCCCACACGATTTTTCCGGTGGGGCTATTTAAAGGACAACGTATATAAAAAGGTAGGAACTGTTAGAAGTGTGGAAGACTACAAAAATTGAGCATTGAGCAAAGTATTCCCTATAGAGTCCTGTATAAAGCGACCCAAGATAAAGTGATTTACCTGTTTTATGCAGAGGGGTGCCAGTATAAGCAAAATCTAAAATAATATTTTATTTTATGATTTTTCAAAAATATTATACTTTCTTTGTCACTCAATTGTACTATATGTCTCATTATTTGTAGAGTACTGTTCAGTTCACCCATATTTAATTTATACAATACTTTTTTACCAAATTTTAATTACGGCTCAATTAGGTGGCCATCAGGGTCACCAGACTTGACCCCACGCGATTTTAAATAGCAAATTACACAACTAGACTGTAAAGTGATATTTCATTGCTGCGGAAATTTGGTAAAAAAATATTATATACAAGCTGAAATAAAGATCACAAGGTATGATGACGTTGCAGTTCCATTAAATATCAACAATAGGGTGGTAAACTATAAAAAATATTCCATTTTTGGCAATTTTAAGAGATTTATTAGTAATAACTTTTGAAATTGTGAAGCGAATTTGTTAAAATTGGACTCATTTTGTTGCTTTTTATGTTAGCTAACTGTACAAACCATAAAAACTAGCTCTTGTCCTTCTTAGCTGGACCACCCTGTGTATATATATATATATATATATATATATAATATATGTGTGTGTGTGTGTGTGTGTGTGTGTTGTGTGTGTGTGTGTGTGTGTTGTGTGTGTGTGTGTGTGTGTGTGTGTGTGTGTGTGTGTGGTGTGTGTGTGTGTGTGTGTGTGTGTGTGTGTGGTGTGTGTATATATATTATTAACTGCGCTCATCAAAAAATATTATATACATTATGGTTCTATAGCGATTTTATTTCTTTAGAAATTAATTATTGATTTGCTTTGCTCATCAATAAAAAATGTTAACAGCTATAAAATCTTATTTTATAGCCTACTTACATTTCCTAATGTGGTGTAGGTGTGGTGTACTTACATTCCTATATGTGGTGTAGGCATTGATAAAGAATAAACTAGTCTAACCAAAATTATCTGTGGTATAGGTCAAATTATTTTGTCATGCTTATCACAATTTCTCTTTCTAGACTGTCTTATCTTTTTATGAATTTTGTTGATAAAGAAAATGTTTATTATTAAAAAAATGTTAATGAAAATACACATAAATATTATCTGTATGTTTATGGAAGATTCAATTTTTTTATAAGTTACTATTTAATTGTTTGTCATATTGGCTATCTTGGCATAGGATAGGTACTTAATAAATTATAAAATTGCTAAAAGAGTAAAAAAAATTTTGAAAATTATGATATCTATCTATTTAAAATAATCTGATTGTTTGCAGCTTCATCATCATCAGGTAGTGAGAGTGTGCGTACAATACCATCCCTTCAAGTCAATGATGCCCCACTAGATGAGACTGATTTAGAAAATAGTTCTAATACTATTAGACCTTTACCACGTGGTTCTTCTTCCTCTAGACCTCCAGGTCCCATAGGTTTTAGTTCTGCAAGCTCTGTATCTGCTGCAGGTGTAGCAAATACAGGCAACTCCACTTCAGGTACCATTAATTATTGAAGCATTAGGATTTATTTTAATATTAGTTCCTTTTTCTTTTCTTTATATTTTCATTGCAATGTAATGTATTTTTTTTACTTTTCCTTATTTATACTGTAGATGTATAAAAAAAAGTATTGTTACTGCAAAAAAAATCTGAAACTGAGATTTCACCTAAATTATCCGTTTCAGGTGTTTTCAAAATCTTCTGAGTGGTTCTTACCAAGTGGTCTGTTGATATATGTGTGTCTGTTATCGTAGTTTCTATGCTAGAGAGTTAAAACTTGGTACAAAATTAATCTTAAGGTTTAGTTGTGCTATCCAGGAAATAATTTTTTTGACGTCAATAACTGGCAATAATGACTAAGTAAAATTTCAAAAATGGCAAAAAAATGTTTCAATTGATTTAAAATTTAGCATGCATTTAAGTTCATATAAGCCTAAGAAATAAACCAAGTTTCACCTCAGTACTAGCAATAGTTTAGTTTTTATCAAAAAACTTGTATTCTTTTTTTAAATTGTAAAAAAATAGAAAAATAATAATTGGACCTGCTTATGTTTTTTTTAAAAATATTAAGTAATCCAATTGAGTTGGAAGTTGGAAACTACACTTCTCACACTATACTTTTGACATGAAAAAACAGATGACTTATTTTAATAGACTCAGCAGGCATCCAACTTCGGAAAGAGAAAAATAGGAGGAAGCTAGAAAGAACCTAGGAGAGGTTTTTGTAATCATTCTACATATGGGCCCTTATGTCTACCTCTACAAACTACTCCCTTTGCTGAACATGACCTCAAGGGCTAATAAAGTTATCTTTTTGAGCTTAGCCTAATAGGAAGGAACCTTGAACTCAAACTGTAAAACTTTCTTCCATTCCTTGTTCCATAAATTATCGTAAATTTTTCATTAACAATGTGTGTGATTGTAGGTGCTGGGTTAAGCCGCTCACCAAGATGGTCTGACCTGCCCCCCACTGGTCATTCTGCTAGAATAATACATATAAATCCTGTTGATGATTCAACCGATGACTCATCATCTTCTCATGTTTACATTGATCCTTCTTTCTATATAAGATGTTAGTGTACTTTCTCAGGTTTTTTTGTATGTAAACTCAATTGAGAACAAAGAAATGAACTGCCCACATTTTTTTACACAAACAGGGACAATCAAATATTTAGTTAATAACAACATATTTTCATGCAGTTAGATGCAGAAAAAAGCTCTATTTATAATGATTACTGTTATAACGATATCTTATTTTTTTATTTGCCTGAGAACAGATGTCTTGTTATCTAGTTAAAGCAATGAAGAGGGTTGTGCCACGTGGAGACTAGTTGTCACTACATCTAGTTGTCACCAGAGCCATCTCCATATCCATGCATAGATGTGTTATAAAATATTAACTTTTCTTTGGATACAGTTATATCATTAGTTGAAAATTTTCTTATTTAACTATTCCAATGCAAAAGTATGTTAAAAATTATGTTACATACATCATAAAATATGTAACATCTCAAAAATTTTGTTTCAAGTTTAATACAGTTTAAATTAAAATATTGTATATTTTAAGGACCCAAGTTTAAGAACTTGAAACAAGAATAATGACCAGTTTATGATTTTCAGACAAATTCAAAGTAGTTGAAAAAATACCACGATTAATAATTATTGTGGTCAGAACTATGTTTTTTGAGATGTAATCCTGTCCGTGTAGGGGTGCAATATGGTGATTGACTATTTTCACTATATAAATATTATTTTAATTTAAATTATAAATAAAAATATACAAGGAATACTTTTTGTATTTCTGTATCTTTTTTTCAACAGGGGGAAATGTGACGGCCTCTAGGATAAAGCTTTAACCTTCTGAATCAAAGCATACAGGCTGCTTTGTAATATTATTTATTACATTTTATGTAATAAATAATAACCACAGCTCAATGCTGATTGCATGGATGCTTTGAAAAAGAATATGTAAATTTTAATTAGTAAAATCAATTTGCAATAAATGGTGATATGATATGATATGATGATAATAATAATAATGAATATATGATAGCAAAAAACAAATAACCAAACTAAAGTAATTATTTTCAAAATTAAATGAAAAAATTAAATAAGAGGAAGAGAACCTACCTTCTATTTTTTTAACAAAAATTAAAACTAATGCTTTTTATACAATCAAATTTATTTATAATAAAAAATTTAAGTTTTAAATTGTTGGATTGTTAAGGTCACAATATTGGATTGACGCATAGGATCCAAGCGTGGGATTTTAGTGACTGTCAGATACCAGAAATCAGCAATGGTAATATTTTATATAAAAATTGTTAATGTTTATAATTTTGTACCTGTTTTAAAAAGAGTTTTAAAATAAATTCATTGATTTAATGATATTTGGTTCCAACAATGGATTAATTTTTGGCTCGCTTAATAATGTAATTCAATAAAATAATGTATAATAGTTAAATGGGAATAAACTCAGCTTTGTAACAAACCTAAAATATATAAAACAATAAACTCATTAAATATTAAAAGTCAGTAATACTAAATAATTCCGGCTTAACTGCTACAGTTTTCCCTAATTATGATCCACCAACTGCCAAAGCCCCTAGAGTAGGTGATGCGGAATGGGGAAAACCTAGAACATAAAGATATGAAGGAAGGACTAATACAACACAGCAAATAACAAGAAAGACCTTACTATACTTATCTATTCATCCAGCGGACTTCAAGCTATGCAGCTAAAAAGATACCATATTAGAAATCAGGGAAATAATAACATCAAACAATCTAAATAAAAATGTTTGCTGGGTACCTGCCACTGAGGAATCCCAGAGAATGATTTAGCTAACTGGTTGGCTAAATCTGCTATTTCTAATGGTCAACCTTCTCATACTATAATGGCATAAAAGAAAATTTAAAACTAACCAGGCAGTGGCAAACTATTTGAAATTCATTAACTAATAACAAAGTAACTAACTAGGTTAAACTTATTATTAAAAACTGGAAAACTTAATGTAGATGATGCCATCATGAGGAGACAGTTTTTTGCACATTAAGACTTGGACACACTCAACTATCCCACTTCTCATCTTACTATCTTCTACAATAAATCAAGAAACCCGTAATATTCCCGACTTACCTGACAAAAAAACAACATCTATAACCTTTTTAACTATTTACAAGATACCGATGCCTTGAAATCTGAATAGTATTTCATCTTCTCAACAACTAATTTTTCTATATGGTATGACACAAGGTTAAAATTAGTTGACAGCTTGTGAAAATAATATCAAGGAACCTAAGAGGTTAGCCGGATATGAAATTGTGGGCATTGTGTAACATCCAGGACTACCGTCACTGGCTGCCTCACATTATTTTTCCACACTGTCAACTGATTTTAACCGTGTGTCATATCATATCTATTGATCTTTCTGCTAATTTATAGTTCTCACCCTTTTATTTTTTGCCTTACCTATCTTTTCCTTCTTCAAAATCAGTTCTTTCCGTATTAAAGTACTGTTTTCGTTTTGAATTCTATTTTATTTTGATTTAATATTCAGTTTTATAATTCTATGCCAATGTCACATGTAATACATTTTTTCTTCCTTTTTTTAGTCTCCCTAGCCAGATCAAATACCTTATAATGGTATAAAATTTTATATAAAACCAGTTTACAGTAAATAGTTCTGTTCAAAATTATTAATTTTACCAAAAAAATATAGTAAAATGTTAATAATGGATGGAAGCTGTGACTTCATTGATCACGTTTTAAATTAGTTAATGATAACAGTATTTAATGGATTTATTAAGTAATTAATACAATATACAGATATAAAGATAAAAAGAAATAAAACTAAACAAGTTTTCGTCTCTCCACTCATTTTAATTACTAAAACAAAGCAGACTTTCAACCGTTAACGGTCATCATCAGTGCCTTCATAACAAACAAAATAAATGATACAAGATAAAATACATGAAGAGTTAAAAAATAAAACAAAAGTTACAAAACATTAAACATATCATAAAACTTAAAACAAAACCTACTGGTGATTATTAAAAAAGTAGATCAGTAGTCTACCAGTGAGTCTAATGGTACAAACTTGACTGAAGGACGGTTTAATGTTTTGTAACTTTTGTTTTATTTTTTAACTCTTCATGTATTTTATCTTGTATCATTTATTTTGTTTGTTATGTAGGCACTGATGATGACTGTTAACGGTTGAAAGTCGGCTTTGTTTTAGTAATTATAATGAGTGGAGAGACGAAAACTTGTTTAGTTTTATTTCTTGTTATCATAGCACTCCACAGCTCAATCCATGATATAAAGAAATGTGAAGTTTGAAAAGATGCAGGTTTGCTTTTGATAGATAAAATTATAGCACCAACAACTATTGCCTTGAGTCTCCATTGCCTATGTGATAGCCTGCTACTTACACAACTTAGGATAGGAAATGGTATTTACAATGCGAGTTAAAGAGATATTCTATGTAGAACTTAAAACACAAGAAGTAGATAAAGAAATTACTAACTATGCATTTAACTGATTTTTATTTGAACATCATTGGCAAATGATGACTTCTATGTCCTTTGTTTTTTTCTGTTACAGCACAAAAGAATGTAGTAGTTGCAGAATGCAGAGTTCATAATGATGCAAGTGTCGATATATCAAAAGATGGCAAGTTATTGGTTGCCTTATTACCTTCTGTTTCTATGGGTCCTATTACTAATACAAATATGTTAGGTAATTACACCGTTCATTTTTACCTATTAGTAGAAGTAGTAGTCATACTATTGGCTATTTAAAGTAGAAAGATGGGAAGTGTAAAAAAGCTTTAATAAAGTATTTGCTCAATTTTTTTATATCTTTATCTAAAAGTGTATCATATAAAAGAGCACTGTGTAAAATATTAGAAAAAAGTAATACTTTAGAAGATGTAGAAAAAACAAAAAATATATTCAAATATATCTTGTTGGCAGGAAAACGGCCTTGATTACGCGGATTGACTTGAGAGGTACGAATACCATTGTGTAACCCAAGATTCATAACAGTAATATTTTATATTGCCAACAAGTTGATAGAGACAATCTGTTATCATTATGTTCTTTAGAGGAGGGTTACGCAAAGTGTGATCTACAGACCTCTGGTGGTCCGTGGTAAAATTTTTGAGGGTCCGTGGTAAAATTTTTAGGGTCCGTGGTAAGATATATTAAGGAATTATAAAATTATAAGAGTTAACTATAAATTATTCCAGTTTATTTTTATTGTCGAATCAGATTAAGGTTCATTAATGAACCTTAATTAATAATTAATAAACCTAACAAACTCACAAAAAAGTGAAAAGTTTTTGAGCTTTTCAGCTTTGCAAATTCTAGAGCTGCATCACAAGCCTAAATTTATTGTGTTAAAAATATTGATGAGTATAAGTTATTGAATTTATTATTTTTTTTCGAGGGAGGAGTTAACCAGACAGATATGTGTCTGCCAAGCATCATTGTCCTGAAGTTTGTGTATCCCTGCCTTAGGTATTGCATTGCTGGAATTTTACTCTTTTGTAAAATTATTTGTTCCAAACCTAGTATTTAAAAATTTGCATTTAAACCTCTATTAGATGTGACAAAAAGTATTCTTTACCCAAATTATTACCATTTTATACTAAAATGTACCAAGAAATGCTATAAAAACAAACATTTTGAATGCAGTAAATAGTTTGATTACATTACAAGGGTAAAACAAGATGGCTGCGCCCATAAGAAAATTTGATCCAACTCCCTGGTGGACAAAATGTGAACTACATTCCAGGTCTGACAGAAATCGCATTAGTTTCCCTACTTGGTTTATATATTACTTTAGTTTATAATTTTTTTAAGTTATATTTTTAGTTATAAAGTGATATTAGTTAAGTGAGTTATAAAGTGATAAGTTGTAGTTTCTTGCTTTGTTCCTTAAAAACCTTACCAACATTGAGGAGTACTCATGTGTAAAAGTAGAGGTCAAAATAAAATTTATTTTATTAATAATCCTATTAATAAATAATAATAACTATAAAATCAAAACAGATTCTTGAAACACACAGAGATCCGGCACAAAAAACAATGTTAATAGTTTGGTTGACAGTTTCCAAGTGGAGAAGCTCAACTGGTGAGCTAATGACTTTTCTACCTAAAGTCCCTACCTGTAAGTTTAAACAACCCAACCTCAAACATTCCGTTTTCTCGCCACTCTCTCACCTATTCCCTTTTTTCCTCTTCTTTAAATGCTAATTTTGATTATTTAAAATTAAATTAAATATTTGTTTAAAGCTTAATATATTTTTAAAACATATTTAATCATTTTATGACTACAGATTTTTTATTTATTTTTTTTTAAAAAAGGAAATACTCTATTGATATTATGCAATTTTTACGGATATTTTAGTATTTTTTATAACTTGTTATATTTTTCTCATTACCTTTTTTGATATTGATGTATATATATGATACATATTTACAGGTATATATAGTTTAGAATGGTCTACACTTGGTCAGTGTCTGTACAGAACAGTTTGCTTACAGAATGCTGTGTCTGTTAGTTTAAGTCCAACATCAAGGCATCTGATTGTAGGATTGACTTCTAAACGATCTCTTATGTCATTAAATATACCTCAATATTTGGCACAGGTAACAAGGCTCATTTTGTTTATTAGTGTTTTTATACAAATTGGTTTTACCTCATTTTCAAGCTTATGAGATCAGAATCATGGATGCAAGGAGTGGGAGTATATATATATATAATATATATATATTATATATATTATATATATGTGTGTGTGTGTGTGGTGTTGTGTGTGTGTGTGTGTGTATTAATGTATGTTTTCATAGATGTTCTATAGGACACAATTACTTTCAAACACTTTCTCGGAAAATGTTTTGAAATGGAATATGGTACGAAAATCAACCTTGTTTGTGTCCGAACTTAATAAAATTAGTCATCAGAGTTTATCAAAATATAAAATAAAAATCACAATTTACAAACTACTTTATGAATACTACTACATGAAGTAGTTTATAAATTGTGTTTTTTACGTGTTTTCAAACTCCGATGATGACTAATTGTTAGTCAAAGCTCAGTTATTTATTATATAAAAAGGGCATTTGCATAATTAATCTGTTCTTTTAATTATTATGTTATAATTATTTATATTATAATATATTATTATGTTATAATTATTTGTATTATAATATATTTATGTTATAATTATTTATATTTATATAATTATTATTATTATTTATATTATAATTATTTATATAAGTCCTCAAAAAAGAAACTTTTAAACATAGTAATACTATTTCCATGAGTTCTTTTTATAAGTTAAGTATTAAATTATTATTAAACTTTCTTTGTTTTTTGTTTGTCAAATTTAAAGATGATTTTTTATATTTTTATTTCAAATTGACAGGTATGTAGACTGAATGGCGGTGAAGCAAAAGTAGGTGGAGAAAAAGCTGGTAACCTTGTTCTGATGAGAGGTATTAAACTTCCAACTAACTCTGAAACTATAAGTGTTAATTGCATTAGATGGATACCTCAACCTGGTTCTGGTTTTGTCTATGGAACTAATACTGGACAATTAAAAATACTCAGATAAATCTGACACTTCTTGAAAGGTATTTTTAACTGCTATGTTATGGTAGCATTTGGCTCCTTATGTGCACTGTAATTATTGTTCACTTAGCCGTTAAGTAAATTATCAAATAGAGTGGCAAAAATAGAATTATTTTCTTTAGTTTAATTAAATGTAAATTAGCTAGAGCCTTGACGTTCTAATCATCAGCATAATTTTTGAAATACCTTTGCTATGATTAATTATAATTAAAACAACAAATGTTGGTTGATACAGTATGGTACTCAACATTTGTGCAAAAACTCATATAAATTTTTTGTGTGGTAATCTTCACAGGGGTTTGTTTTAATTTTCCTGTTCTTATTTATATTTACAGAGCAAGAATTTTGAACTAATTTCTGAGTTACTTAATTTATTATTTTTTAATTAAGTTTTATTACTTAACTTTGTTCTCATAATGATTTAAAATTTCTTGAATCAAGGATTTTAGTATTTATTATGAAGCTCTATGTACCTCCTTGAAACTTATTCCTTATGTTGCTAATTCCTTAGCAACATAAGAAATTTTTTACTTACTTTAAGTAAAAAAAAATTAGGTACCGAGGGTTGTTAGGCAGGCAAATTTTCTTTGCAATTTTTGTTTTCTTGCTCAACAATCCATTTTTTGATTAAAATTCTGGCTAATGCCTTATAAAACTCGACAGTAGCATTATTTTTTAAAGGAAATGTGCATATTCATTCCACAGGTTATACAAAACTATGGTCACTGCACAGCATTATTTGTGCGCAATGCTCAGTTTTAGTTTTTAAAGAATCTGGGGAAAATTCTTAACGTGTAGAAATATATAGAATAGATTTATAATAAATTATTTATAAATTTATTATTTACAAATAGAATAAATAGATATGTTACTGCCCAAGTTAAAAGGAATACGCCTACAACTCAAACAAAAAAATGGATTTTATCAAGAAAACACAAATAAAGAAAATTTACTGGCTTACTTAGAATTAAGCCAAGTCAGTAAATTAAATTTCACTGACTAAGAAACTGATTTTTAACTAGAAAACAAGAAATGCAAAGAAAATTCTTTGGCTTACAGACCTCCACCCCAGAGGAGGTCTGTAAGCTAAGTCAAAAAAGTATTGCCAGTACCAAGATTTGAACCTGGAAACCCTAGCTTTGAATGGTCCTATGGAATCCGGATCAGTTTTATTTGATTCAGTGCTCTTTTTATTGCCGCGATTTTTTTTTATTGCCAACCTTTTTTTATAATTTACCATGATTTTTTTCTACTTTTGGATCAGTTAGATTGATCGTATCAACTCTGGACTAATTTTGATTTATTCAGCACATTTATAGCTAAATTTTGACCCTTAATTGTTATTTTTTTTAAATTTCACTAGTTAGCACTTTTGTTGGTATTACATAGCAACAACTAGGGCTGGTTTCAGTATTAAAGCCTCTTCTCTTGAATTAAAACTTTAAAGGGATTAAATCTTTTAAGAAGCCTAAAGTTATCTCTCTTCCAGAAGCCTAATCCTCTGCTTCTCATTGTTCTTCTTCTGCTGTGTCTTTAAAAATGATAAATATAATATGTGACATGCATTACAAGATATATGAGTCAAGTTACATAAAATGTAAATATTGGTATTCTTCATGCTGGATACTCAAGCCATAAAGTACCCAGCATCATGCTGGCTTCTTACTCCTCAACCTATTTTTTATTTAAATAAACAACATATTTTTAACATAGCCTTTTCTTCTTGTTTTCTCCCTTAAATGTTATGTTTTTATTCCTTTTTTCTTGTTTGTTTCCAGGTTAATACAACTAGGTTTGTTTTGAATCTTACTAGAACAGGATACATTATGTGAAGTTATGTATTACTCAGAGTCCTGTGTTTTCTCTGACTTGTATGTCTGAAAATAATTGTTTTTATTTATTTTGTAATAAATAAATAATTCTAGTAAGTACATCTATGTTAAAATAGTTTCATTTATGATGAATAGTGTTTCATCTGGCTGCTTCAAATCTTGATTACAAGGTTGATTTCTAATGTTTCTTATGTTTAAAATACATTCTTAACATTATTAAATGTCAAAACTAAAATTTGATTCTTTACCAAATATTCTTTGGTAAAATTAAAAATATAACTTTCAATGTTTAATGCACTTTTTATTTTCTGTTAATATTGAGTGTTGGTTTGGCTTGAGCAAGTATGTAAATGTGTTACATGAAACAATGAAAATGTTCACATGTGCAATGATGTTACTGTAAAATGTAACACAAGGATTTATTGTTCCTTATAATATATTTCCATGACTTTAAATATTAATTATACATATTTCTTGATATTAATTTTAATTCATTTGCTATAAAACATAATCCCAATTAAGATAACAACTATTCATGTCAATGGTTGGGATTTCTCAAGGCATGATCCAAATATGGTTTAGAATTTTTTTAAAAATATTTTTGGGTGATGCTATATATAGTTAAAAATATTTGGGTCATGCTATAAATAGTTAAATATATTTGGGTCCAATATAGTTATCAGCGTTGGAACCATATTAGTATTCCGTTTAACAAAGGAAAACAAAATAAAGATAGTATTGTCAGCCATACCTTGCTGGTATAGACAAGAAAAAAGAGAAATTAAGAAGAAGAAGAAATTAGTTTTTCTATTACGGAAGTATTTAAGGCAATGTTTGATTTACTTGGCTGGTATATTTTTCTCTTACAGTGAGTATACTTAAAGCTATAATATTGGGACAGAATTTTCTTTATTATCCTTATTGGATGTTTTTTTTTCCATCATAATTTATTTGCTATAAAACCCCAGTAAGATGTAAATTTGATGTAAATTATTTTTATTTAATAAAAATATGAAAAAAAATTATCATGCTTTACATATCTCTTACGGTATTAAACAAAATTTTATTCATGAAATTCTTATAATATATCAATAATACAATATTATTCTACTAGGCAGCAAAATGGGTTTTGGCAGTAGAGTTATATAAATGAGTCTGCCTAGCTAAAGGTGAGGGCAGGCTATAGAAATTACCTGCAGAGGCAGGTAATTAACAGATAATGTGAAGCCAAGGTAGGAAGGGAAGTGGTGAATTGCTAGTAGGGTCTGAACCAAAGTAGGTAATGTTTTGCACAAGTCAGCATTGTTTTCTTTGCTGCATAGTAGCATATACTATTTTATCTACTTACAGCAGAAATAAATTGAGATAAGGTATAGTCTGGTGTAATTATAAATTATATATTATGTATAAATAATACATTAGAGTGTTACATATATGTAATACTCTATGTAACATGTTGTGTTATTTTACGTAACATTGTTATGTTACGTAAAATAACACAACAAAATTGTTTTAACTGCAAAATGTTTTTTGCAGTTAAAACAATTAAATATACCTATTTTTGCCGTAAGTAGACTAGTCATGATTCGTATTTTAATAGATAGATATATATTACTAGAGGGGGCATACCCTATCTCAATACATTGAAAGATTGAAACATTTTCTTGGGGCTCACTGGTGCTGTGTGCAACCTCCTCCAGAAGTGTGTTATGGTTATATTTTTTATCGTTGTCAACTTATCACATTTCGACGACGATGTGATAAGAAACAAAAAATGTTTTGTTTATTATAGATGTTCTATTATATGAATGCTGTTAATTGTGTACTGCTTCTGTAATTATAATACTAATGATAGGTGTTCAGGTTACTGTTGCGACCTCTCTAGTAATAATATCTCTACATTTTAATAAATAATTCTATGATGCTGCTATGTTTCACTAGCTTTTTGACATTCATTATTAACAAAATTTCAAGTGTATAATTTTTAAATACATAGATTAAAAGTTAATAAAAGCTTTATTACTTAATAAAGCTTTTTAGGTAATAAAAGATTATTTTTTAGAATTCAATTGTGTCAGTTTATATGTTATTTTGTTAAGCTTCAATTTTGACTTTTAATTACTTCTAAATGAAAATGAGACGTGTCTTTTATATTACAACTAAATAGGCCACTATTTAAATTAAAAACAGTGTATTTGCAATATTAATTTTGTTTGATTTTTTTTGTTATTTTTTAAGTTAAAAAAGGTTCCTAAAAGTGGAATAGTTCTTATTTAAATTTGTACTAATTAAAGTGTTATATCTTTATTCTAGTTTTATTTTTAGAGGACAGAAATAATTATGTTGTCAACTTGTTTGAAAATACCAAGAAACTTAAGAATGGCATTAATTAGCTATTACAAATAAATGAATAGCAAATCAAAAATGGAACTTTGTTACCAACTTTGTAGTTAGACTTTTAATTAACTAGATGGTGGCAAAATTCTTTTTGTGCCAAACAGCTTTATTCATAGGTCACTCAAAAAATAAGTAACAGTTTTAGGGCCTTTCAGTGGCTCATAAGGGTATTCACCCTGCGGGATCAACCTCAGGAGGGTCGCATCTACTATCCTCTTAGTATTAATTAAAGTTCTTAAAATCTTTTCATCACAAATACTATTAATAAAACTGAGAGCATAGCCTGGCCTGAGAACACTGGACCTCTGGCCACAAAGGCACTGGGTCACTCAATTAAAGTGTTGCCGAGTATGATACAACCATAAAGTCTGTGTTGAATTCAAAGTCAGACTTTTCTATTTTGTAGCATTTTATTAACTTCTATACATTCATTTAATTTACTTTAATAACCTGATTTTTGACAATTTTTACCTCATGACTTTTTTATTAGATATTTAATATGTTGTTTTTCCTAATCAAAAAGATTTAAAGCTACTCCTCTTTGCCCTCAATTTTGCTTTAATGTTTTCTTCATAATTAAAGCAATCAATTCAAAGAATTTAATGAAAAAATGATCTGAGAAAAATAAACTGTTGAGCCTGTCTGATTTTTAAGGCACTTTATGATAATTAGTTCTAAGTTGACAATTGGTTTTACTATTACCTATTGTTCCTCTGAACCATTGTGAATTAAAATATAAGTTCCACCCCACATATTTTTTATTTTAATTTATTTGTGTGCTAAAGTCTGTTACACACACACACACACACACACACACATATATATATATATATATATTATATATATATATATATATATATATATTATATTATATATATATATATATATATATATATATATATATGTATGTATGTATGTATTATGCATGTATGTATAAATTTATAGCTTATTATTTTATTTTAACGTATTTATTCAAGGTTCTATCACTCTTATTGTTAGGTATTAAAGTATTAAGTTGAAATTTTAGAGGTAATTTAAAGTGTTAATTTATTCAACTTAAAGGAAAAAACAAACCACTATATATAAATGATAATTTTAATTTCAAGTATATTTAAATTGTTGGAAATCATAAGTATCTAAATAAGAATTTTAGTGTATAGAATCTTCTAATTAATTTAATGGCTATTCAAATGAATTAAAGTTGCATTCTTTTGCACACAAAGTATCTAGTGCAAATTTACTCAATGTTTTTATTTTATAGAAAAAAATTGTTTATACTTTATTAAATTTATTTTCCTTTTATAACTTTGTTTAAATTTAGATGTCAGAATTTGTTATCATCTGATTAAATTTTTGAAGAGAATGAATACCTTAAAAATATTATCTTCTGTTGTAAGTTAATTAAATTATCATTTTTAAATTTTATGTAGTGATGGAAAATGTTAATTTTGTGTGTATAGTAAAAAGAATTAAATATTTAAATTGAAAATTTCAATGTTTCATGAAATTTTGTTGAATTAAATGAAAAAAAGAACATTTTGCTTATTTTATTAAATCAAGTGCTCTTTATTTTGTAATATATTAAAAAAATATTATTTTGTGATTTAATTTTTAATAATCTAATTGATTATTCTCTTTAAATGTTGCCATACTGTAATATTTTTTGATTAAATTGACTTCAAAGATATTTGACTAAAGCAATGTTTTGTATTGATTTCCTTTATTCTCTTCCTGATTTTTATATTGAGTTTTATATTGAAAAAGTTAACAGTGCGAACTTGAGGTACAAATCATTCCAAAGGCTAAATGAACATATTCCCCCTGCGTTCCAAGTCTCAGGTGTGACCTTTAAGTTAGTTACTTAGATTATAACTGTCAACTTTAAAATGCTTAAATATAATAAATTAATTAATCCTAAATAATGAATCATAAATTGAGCTAATAAAAGGACCAATAAAAGACAATCATGTTGAGTGAAATAAATTTTAATTTTACATTATTTATTACTTTAACCAAGTTTGGCACAGGTTCTCATTCCAATGCTGGACTCTGAAAAAGAATTAAATAAAAAAATATCAGAACTAAAGCGTTAAGTCATTGGGTTATAATTGAGAGAATTTAATTTGATAAATTACACAAGTGATTTTTGTTGATTGAAATAAAACTAGCCCCTAATATTCCCTGCTGCAAACTAAAGCTTAGTAAATAAATATCAATTTATTTGTGAAAGAATTCATTTTGGGCATTTTATATTTGTGGGTTCGATTGCTACAAACCAAACATAAGGTTAGTAGTATAATCATTGCTCTTATTTGTTTATTGATAGCATAAAAATAATATGCCCATTTACAACAATTTTTAAACTTTACCGATAAAATTTGTATATATAGTACAATAGAAAAATATCAAAAATAAAGATGAACTAATAAAATACTTAAAATTAACAAATATTTGAGAATGGTTTAAGATAAAACCATAAAATAATATAAAAATATTAAAAAAAAGTTTTTTGAAGATAATTAAAAATTAATACTGTTTAAGAAGAGTATTAATAAACAATACTTTTCACACATACTAGACTTACTCTGAACTTCCTTTTTCAATTTTTGCTTTTTAGTTATTGTATTTTAAAAAAATTACTTTGAAAAATATTTAATTTATACTTGGATATATATATATATAATATTATATTATATATATATATATATATATATATATATATATATATATATATTATATATATATATATATACAGGGTGTTTCATATAAAGTGTCCACCAGAAAAGGAGGTGATAGTACTCCTCAAAAGGAACAAAAAATGTCCTATAATATAAACCCCGATCTCCAACCGTTTTCCACAAGGTCAAATTTAATATTTCAAAAAAATATTTGACCTCACATCATAAAATTGTTAATAGGGATTTAACTATTCAAGCTAGAAAGGCGAAATCAGTATCATTAGAAAGCTGAGTAAATTTCCTAGTGGACAAACTACTAACTATGTCAAATATTTTGGAACTACTGCCCAAACTTTTGCATGAAACATGATTTTTTTAAAAAAATGAGTTTATGGAATTTTTTGTAGTAGGGCATTAGAGGGAAGTAAGAGATGAGCAAAAGTTCAGCAGAACGGAAAAAACTTCTCTTATGATTGCCTTTAAGAAAAATTAAATAATTTTATACATTCAAATAGAAAATTTTAAGCCATTCTTCTAGAAGTTTGCAAAAATGATTTTTTTTTGGCATTTTTGCATATGTCTACAATGTTAATTACATGGTACATAAATAATTAAAATCTCAAAAGCAAGGGAAAAGAGTGGTTTTAGAGAAAAATGTGTAAGAATAAATAGTTTCTTTTACCCTCTAGAGTCTAAAAACCGTATATTAAATATTTTTCAAAAATAAATATTTTATTGAATACACATTATTTTCACTTTTATACGACAAAAATGATCAGTTTTGCAACTTTTAGCAACAATACATTTTTGACTATTGAATGTATAAAAATATTTACATTTACTTAAAGGGCAGTCATAAGAGAAGTTTTTTCCGTTCTTGGCTGAACTTTTGCTCATCTCTTACTTCCTCTAATGCCCTACTACAAAAATTCCATAAACTCATTTTTTTAAAAAATCATGTTTCATGCAAAGTTTGGGCAGTAGTTCCAAAATATTTGACATAGTTAGTAGTTTGTCCACTAGGAAATTTACTCAGCTTTCTAATGATATGATTTCGCCTTTTAGCTTGAATAGTTAATCCCTATTAACAATTTTATGATGTGAGGTCAATATTTTTTTGAAATATTAAATTTGACCTTGTGGGAAAACGGTTGGAGATCGGGGTTTATATTATAGGACATTTTTTGTTCCTTTTGAGGAGTACTATCACCTCCTTTTGGTGGACACTTTATATGAAACACCCTGTATAATATATATTATATATATATCCTAATTTCCTTCTAGTTTTGGGAAAAAAATTATGAAAGAAGATACTAAAATCCATTGAGTGAAATAAAATATCGGCGCAACCAATATTTTGTACATTAACTGAACCTTCTAGGTTGATTTTTTTTTCGTATAATAGAATATCATGGTATACTTTTAAGTATAAAACTTAAACTTACGGCTTATTTGGGTTTGTATCCAAGCCAAATAGGAGGAAACAAGAGTATTGACGGCTGGATTGCCTTCAGATGCACATTGCTTGCTGCCATATGAAACTAAACCAACTAGAGTGTAACGATTAGTTTCAGGATCCAACCATATTACTGGACCTCCTGAGTCTCCCTGAAATATGACAAAGAATTTTTACTTCACCTCATTTATACATTTGGTATATAGGAAAAGTACTGTCTTTGCAAAAAAATAGAAACCTGGGATTTCACCTGAATTATCCGTTTCAGGTATTTTTAAAACTTCCTAAGTGGTTATCACAAAGTTGTGTATGTGTCTGTTATCATTGTATCTCCCAGTGTATTTATGCTAGAGAGTTGAAACTTGGTGCAAGAATAAATCTTTAGGTCTAGTTGTGCTATCCAGAAAATAATTTTGACCTCCAATAAAGACTCAGTAAAAATTTATAAAACGCTGAAAAACTTGTCAATCGGTGTGAGATTTGGCATGCACATAGTCTTATATAAGACCAACATAATTGCCAAGTTTCATCTCATCAACATTAGTTCAATTTTTATTGAATGCTTTGTATGTTTTTTTTTAAATTGAAAAATATTGAATTGGAATTTGGTATGAGTGTATCCCTTTATGTATTGAATAACGATTCTAAGTTTGGTTGTACTAGGGCAAGTATATCCACGGGTTTTGTTTGATCATGAAAGTTAAGGAGCTTCATCATATGTGCCTGGATTGGCGACTGATGGGAATTCAACAAATGTATTTTATGTCTGAGGACAAGTGAAGCGAGTCTGCAGATGTGTTGCAGCATGAATTTGGTGAATTGTATATTCTGAGCTTAAGCGATGCAAGTCCTCATACAAAAATTTAGTATTTTAATTACTATGAAAGTAGTAATTATTTTGATTATTAAAAATGTATTTTTTTCATTCTTTTGAATGCTTTATTTTAATAAGTAGGTTATTACTAATAACTTAATGCATAAATAGTTTACTAATACTAATTTTTTTTTTGTTCAGCCCCCTTATAAATTATGGGGGTGCTGCCCCCAAAAAATCAATACTTTTTTACTGCTGCAAACAATTTCGTTTAACCTGAAACAAATTTTGAGCCAATAAACATTTTTAGTTGGGTCCCCTTTATAAATTTTGGGGGTGCTGCCCTCGGAAAGTGTTACTAAATTTGATTGGTGCCTTTTATAAATTTAGAGGATACCACTCCCAAAAAATTGGATATATTTTGCTCTAACCCCAATAATAGGAAACACTTTTTACTCCCAAGGGAGTAAAAAGTAACTTTTTCTCCCTTGGAAGTGAAAAGTGCTTCTTTACTCCCTAAAAATTAGTTTATTAAATTTACAATAAAAGTTAACTTAGTTTTGAATTTTATCTTGTTTAAATAGTGACTTACAGTGCATGAATCCTTTCCATGTCCATAAGTACAGAGCTGTGACTCTGCATCTCTCCTAACTTGCTTGAATTTGTTTCTGCAAACTTCAATGGGCATTACCTTCAGAGTGACTTTCATTAATTTTGTGGCCTGTGCTTCTCTGGTTCCTAACCTACCCCAACCTGCAATTTCATAATAGATTTTAAAGATCTCATTATAAAATAATAATAGTGAGCCATATTTTGTATGTAACATTTTTTGTACATAAAATATCTTTAAATTAAGTTTTAGCCATTCTGTTTATTTTATAATGTGATCGAGGACTGGATTACAATTTATGTTCTGTTTTTTGTCTCTATTAAGGAATAAAGACTGTACCTAACTGGATTTTACTTTTCTTCGTGTATACTGTTGGTATATAAGAAAAGTATGTTTGTAAAAAATTAAATTATTTCATCCTAACTATTGGTTTCAGGTATTTTTAAGACCTTTTAAATTGTTTTCACTAAGTTGCCTGTCAGTATGTGTGTGTGTGTATCTGTTATCATTGTATTTCCCAGTGTATTTATGCTGAAGAGTTAAAACTAAAAAATACAAAAATCAATCATATTTGGTTTGTGTAATGACTATGACATGTATTAACGATTGGATCTGATGAGAAAATAAATGACTCACTGAATGGGTTATGTTTGGAAAGAAAAAAAATTAAGGGAGATAACTTGTTATTATTAATCTACAAAATTGTAACTTATTCTACTTAAATCATTTTAATAAAGATACAAGATCTAATAATTTAAACCTATCTAATTAATAGTGATTACATGTTTACTCACCAATAACTTTAATATCTTGATTGAGGAGATCAGTGTGACCAGCAGGCAAACACACTGGTTTAACAGTTGTCGTATATTCTATTTCCTCTGCCAGTACTAAGAGAGATATGTCGTGATGGTAAGTCTTAGCATCGTACTGTTCATGTTCAATATATCTTGTTACGTTGATAACACCAGTCAAATCTTTCTTCTTCCAATTGAATTTTACCTCTATAAAATTTAAAATATACATAATTTTAAACAGTAACTTATTGTTAAAACAATTTGGGAGTTCTGGTTTGACTGACACACAGATTATATACATACCACCATGCAAAACCTTATTTTATCATCCTTAATTCGTAAAATTTTAATCTGATATTTGTTTACAAATACTTTTTATAGGCCATAAATATCTCTACCAACTCCCAAAATAGCACTATTTTCTAATTAAATAAAATTACAACTCCTCTGTGAATTTTTAATTTCAAATATAAAATACTTTTGCCAGAAGTTACAAATATAAAATATACAAAAATCAAATCACAAGTAAAAAATGCATTTGCAATTTGTACTAAACCATAATTGAAAAGTTTATCCCACAAGGTCTTAACAGACCTGAGTGTGGGGTATGATAAGATGTGAGTTATTGGCTAGATTATACCGATTAATGAAATATCATCTACCACAATTGTGGATTATCCAACTATACACACATTAATGCACTATAAAAAAATTTCAAATCATACTTTTGAATACTTTGTGTGCCTGTAAGTCAAGTGGTGGGGTTACAAGTAGGAGGGGTGAGTTTTAATAATTAATATTCTCTTTCTCTGGTCCTGACCGTTGTTAAGGTAAGAGCTATGGGTTAGAGTGAAACATATATTTAATTATGTTCTTTTTCTAACTTTCATTAAAGAGTTATGTTTTTAATTATTATTGTTTTATTACCTTATTGGCTTTTTCCCCATATATTTAGTATAAGCCACTAATACAATTTGTCTTGTGACAACTTTATGGTTAAACAAAAATTATTTTATTTGGAAAGTCATCACCTCACAGTATTTATTGCTTTTCCCAAAAAATATGTATGCTGTCGATTTTTTACCTGCAGATAAGTATATAAGAAATCACTTACTCTCAGCAACATCATGAAATCCAATAAGTATTCCCAGATTGTCATCCTGTCTCTTATGAGTACAATGAGCTGCTGTTATAGCATGCTTCCGAGTAATTATTGTAGCTCCGCAGAATAAGAACATGATATCAATATTAAGAAGTCCTACCATGAATGGGTATTCATTAGGCAATGTTTCTTTTCCACCAACTATCCTAGCCTAAATATAAAATAGTAAAAATTATTTGATGGACCCAAACTTCCACTAAATTAAAGTTTCCCTTTAGTGGACTTTTAAAATAATTAAACAAGTTATTCAAAAATATATTTAAAAATTAATCCTTTTTAAGGATATCTTGAGAAGCTTTTAACCAAGTTTGATAAGTGACCTATTATGTTGATAGGTACTTTCACAAAAAGTTTTTATGTTAAAAGGCTTCTTCAACAGGCACTAGGAGACTGAATTCAACTCATTAGGTACTGTATTATAGACATTTAATAAAAAAAAGTAAATTTAAAATATCTCTCATTACACTGCTTCCCAGCCAAACATTATATAAAGTATTGAATTGACCTTGTTAGTAGATCCACAGGGGCATGAGGTTGTTTTAGAAGCTCCACCCTGACCAGCTTCGGATGAATCTTTTTCTTCAGATTGAAAATTAAGAAATCCATCCCATATATCATCCTGGGAAGGAGTAGCAGTTACAGCACGAGCTACACACCTGCTCAAACATATACAATCACTAGGTTTCATCCAATCGTAGGTAAACAAAATAAGATTAGTCTGAACAAGAAAAGGACCCACTGTGGTTCAATGTTCTTGTTTAAACTCCTATTCCACACTGCAGCATTGACTTTGGTCCACTTATAAAAAATTCTCTTGTGAATTGTTTGTTGTTTTGAATTGTTATTAGATGAATTTATGAGTCCCCTCCGCGGTCAAGGTCGTTTAGAGAGTCATTACTTATACTGACCTTTGAGGACACCACAGAGGTCTGGGGTTACGCTCTAAGTAAATTTTTGCCAACTTAAGATTTCACTTTAGAGTGCAACAGTTGGCTCTACCACCTTAGGTGGTTCCTTTAAGGCCCACAACGTTCTAAACCGTCATTATTATTATTATACACATGGCATTATGCCATGTTTAATTAGCGACTGTTAATCTTGTGCTCTTGACCCATGGGTTGAAGATTCCATTCTAATTTCAGTTATACTAACCTCAGAAGCATTATTATTCTAGCATAAGTTAAAACCTACCTAACAGCCCCTCCTCCAGTTGAACCAGTGGTAATTTTGAGATTAAGACGACTCATAGTAGTGACAGTTTGGTAAGAACTCAGTGTACCACATAATTCATCTATTTTTTCACCGTTAAATATGTAAAGTAAATCATCTCTACATGGTGACCTCTGAACAGAAATAAACAGGTCATACATTTAGATAAAATATTATTTATCTATAAGAAAGGAAAAATCATAAATTACATAAATAATTATTAACGGGTTTAATCAATCACAGGGAATGTTTAATAACATTAATTGCAACTTATACTATGTGTGTCAAAAATGTAGCATTTTTATTAGTATCTTTTATGTAATAAATCAGTAATTACATCACATTATGTGACAAATTTTCTAAAAGGAAACACATAATTATAATTGCGGTCAAACCTCTTGAATGCACGTTTGTTATGATTTCATAATATCATCATAATCATTCATAGTATAATCATTGATCCAACGTGAAGAAACCTTAACACAAAAAAAAAAGTTTATAGCATGCAGTTCAAAATGTATGTAGAGAAAGATGACTAGATCCAAATGGAAAAAACACTCATTTTACCTCTTTAAGCCTAATATCAGAGCAAGTAAGTTGAATCCTTGCATTAGAATCAAGAGCCTTGATGTTATAATCCCTTTTGGTGTTTGGTGGAGCTGGAGAGGGGTAGTCAGGCGTTTCTATAACATAATCAGGACCTCCAACTTCAAGTTTACCTATCAAATACTCGGCTTGGATGCTTGCCACACATAGTAATATCAAATAAACCACTTCCATGACTGAAAAACATTTTTATAAATTAATAAACATAAAGAAATAAGAAGATAAACTACAATCAAATTTAAAGAAGTCATTTTTACTACAAGTGGTAATAATTCTCTTTTCTCATATTCTTTTGAATATGAATATCCCTGAACTGATTTTGGCTAAACACTATCATCCACATATGAGATAACACTCGAGCTGAAACTAATTAAAGTTATTAACTTATTTACCTTTATAAGTTGAAAACTTGAGTGTGTAAGCAGAAACTGGTCCAGCTATATTCATATCCAACAGCAAGTATCACCCAAAGATGATTCTTTAATTATTCAAATTAATAGTATTATTTAGCTTTTAGCAATTGTGATTGAAAAATTGCAATTGTTTCAAGCCTCTAGCTAGCGAGAGGTATGATGATAAACATGCTCATACCTACGTTTGAGAAACAGCAAAGATATTTTATCTTTGCTTTTATCACTCATGTGAACTTAAAATAACATAGTATACAAAACTTAACATTGCAATAAATTTTTATAAATATAAAAAATTGCTAATATATACTGAGCAGTATTTTATTTCATAAAAAAATGCTTTAATTTTTTTCTCAATGATTTCTATTTTGTTTTAAGCATTAATATCAGGCATTCTCTTTTGTTTTTATTGACTTCTTCATTGTATGATTAATGCATTATTAAATTTAAAGACATTTTATATGATTATGTATCTAAACTTATATATTAAAGCATGCACTACCTCTTTGAGATTCTACAAATTAATTGATTTTATTCTAAAATAAATTTTTAATCATAATCGTACCTGTAATTTTCAACAGCAACTAATTTTATCAGAATCATTTTGCAAAATATGATTCTTATTTGTATAATTCTCTTAACTGTAAATAAAAGTATCAATGTGAGCTAATTTAAAAGTTAAAAATGTTTTTCAAATGTAAAACATTCTATTCAGATGTTGAGCTTTTTTTAAAACATTTTGAAATACAATTTTTAACTAATTATGGTTTTATTGTGTGACTCAAATCAAATTAATTTGCATTATCCCATATTAACAAATACTTCAATGAATTTAAATAACTCTGTTTATCATGACAGTATAGTGTACAAATAAAAAATTTATCAAAATTATTTATGAGCCATTAAAAAAATCATGTACGTGGCACTGGTACATGATATCTTGAAACATGCTTTACTCTGCCTTCAGAACATGGAAATCGCCCAATATATATATATTGGCGTAGTCGCAAATGTTCATTGTCACAAATGGCCATTGAAGCAAAATTATTTCAAGGTCGTCAAACTTGATCGATGACGCAAAAGGACGATGTCACAAATGTTTGTTTTTAGCAAATCTCATTTTTTACGTTATTTTTGCTTTTTCGCGCCAAATTAGGGAAAAACTTGATAAAAATAAGGTTTTCTAGCAGTATTTCTTTTTTAAAATTATCAAAAATAAAGCATGTCAAAAATGTTCGAATGAGCAAATATCTTCTACAAAAAAAGAAGATATTTTTTTTTGTAGTTAGATTTTTGAATCTTCTCTGTTGACACCTCATTTGGCTTCTCAGTTTCCATTGCCTTTATGATTTAACTGTTAGTCGTTAGTTTTATTTATAGGAAAGACATTAAGAGATTAGATTAGAAGTCATTTGTCTAGTCCACCTCCGGGAGCCATTTGTCTAGACCACCTCCGGGAGCCATTTGTCTAGTCCACTCCGGGAGCCATTTGTCTAGTCTCTCTCATGAATCCCTAGTAAATTTAGCCGTGAGCTTTGGGTGAGAGTCCGGAACCCTACAGGATAAGGGATTCCTTTGACTTGAATCCTGGCCTAGTTAAGTCTGAAAGATATTTTAGGGTGCTAATCCCCCCCCTGGCTTATGACCATGCAAGGAGGGAAAGAAAAGAGAATGGGAATTTAAAGGCAAAGGGCACACACACTGCATCTGCTTAGTCAGAATATTAGTGAGACTTACTCTAATAAAAAATAGTTTAAGCAGATAAACATCATTACTCTTAAGATGACAAAGAAATTTATAAAATAACTAATTGTTCTTTAACTATTTCACTAGTAAATACAAAATAATTATAAACTAATGATTTTAAAAGTAAGTCTAACTACAGTCCATAAGCCTCCTCACCACGTCACGGTCAGATGCTTTAAAATAATATCAGTGAAATTTATATTTTTTTTTTTACATTTACTTTGATTATAAATAAAAAATATGTGTAACAAAAAATTCATATTTTGTAAACAAACCTGCCATGTTGTTTTATAAGTGTCCAAAGAAAATAAAATTTTATGTTTTTGTTATTGTTTTTACAATTTTCTGTCAGACAATGTAACTTTTAATGACAGGCACATAACTATAATAAAAAGTTTAATGATAACTTACTGATGAATTAAAAAAATCTCTTGACTTTATTGCAAAATTTGAAACGTGCATTGGGAAATGTTGTGTTACTAGACTTACTTTCAAAATATTTATATTTTCACTGATATTATTTTACTGTTTATTTAAAATAGATAATTTTTATTAGATCATGTATAAAACATGAAATTGTGTAAAAAAATTCCAGAATTAAACAAACATCTCTGAGGAGGTCCATTCACACCGCGATGGATTAAACGGGACTTTTTTGAAAAAAAGTTTAAGCATCGCTTAAAATAAAAAGAACAAATAGTTGGTAAATATTTCTTACCAAGAATGTAGAGTAAAAATATTTGATAAAAAATCCACTACCAATCTATTTAA
>JACMZG010001863.1:35850061-35860961 GCA_018340805.1 Microvelia longipes
ATTCTGTGCCATTTTGGGCTGTCCCAGTACAGCTCGAAAATCTACTATATGCTAGTCTTTAAAAAATCAAGTAAAGATTTGAGGGAGTCACTTGTGATTCCATTTTTCACCGTTATTTTGGGGGATTAGCGCTAGAAGGGTGTCAAAGGTAGAAAAAGAGACAATCTTGCCGTAAGGGTTATGTTATCTGAGGTCTACTCACTCTCAAAAAAACATGGGACCAAATAAAACACAATCGAGCACTACCTTTTTCTGTCAAATTTTTGAGAAATCATTCACAAATTATTTAATGTTTATGTCATTATTTCTTAAAAATAAATGAACTTTAGCAATTCTGACATAAAAACCCATTGACATGACACCTTCTAAAATAAAAACAAAAGATACGAGGTCCAATTTTATTTACACTGGAACCCTAGAGAGTGAGTAGACTTCACCTTTCACCCCTCTCAAAATGACTCCAATCATGGCTAAAGCATACTTGCACATGGTACACTTCTCTCTCATCTTAGGCGGCTCGGCTGGCAGTCCGACCATATCTTCCCAAACATCTTCTACCTCGAAACCATCCATAGTAAAAACTACTCCGTCAGAGTTAAATAAAAACTACAAGTAATGGCTTAAGATGAAAAATACTTAAAATATCAACCGACGGGAACACAACAATTCAGTTCCATGTTGAGGTTGATTCTTCTTTATTTTCGCGGTGTTATTCTTCTTATTTTCTCATCACAGTCAGTGCAGACAACGTTACAAGTTAATATCTCTTAATCTAAAAAGAGACAAGGTTTATTGTCCCCCACAATATTAGGATACTATGCCTAAGTACTATAAATATCTTGAATCCACAAGCTGGACAAGGGTAACCTAGAGATAACCACAGTACGGTTTGGTGTAACCTACTGATAAGAACCATTTTCTAAACAAAAGATTTTCCCCATGTATTAGCATAGGACAAATTTTTTAGGAGGTGTTTTTTAATATTATTTATTGTTAACTCTTGAAATGTTATGAATCGAAAGTTGGACATCTATATTTACGTTAGGAAAGAAAACAAGTGTGGTTTGTTCGATTTTTCCGAATAAAATACGGTAGTGAAATGTGACCTTTTTTTGTGCATTTTGGACTCTCCGTTTTTTGACTTTTTTTAATATAATTCATATTATTTAACTCTTGGAATGTTCTGAAATCGAAAGTTGGACATCTATATTATCGAAAGAAACAAAATGAGTGAGGTTTAGTAGATTTTTCTGAAATAAATACGGTAGTAAATCTAATGTTTTTGTTTACATTTTGCACTCGTTTGTTTCTGGTGTTTTTGTACTATTTTTGACTTCTTATTAAGATAATATCGTATATTATTGGTTTCAACGACAAAGGTAATTGTTTATACTGAAAGAAGTATGTATATCAGCATTTGTGGTATGGAATATTAGTAACTTTGTTGATAAGTTGCTCAAGTCTTCTGTGCATTAATGCCGTGCATAATTTAAGTGAAATGTCAACATCTTCTATTCATTTGTATAATCTAGAAGACGTGCATGCTAGATTTTTTAATTAATAAAGGATGCATGGAGACATTGGCACAAGTTGAATCAACTTCATGCATAATATTACTGTTGTAAGATGTCAATGTCATTTACTCAATTTATGTTAAAAACCAAATAATCTGTCAATATATAACTGTGCAAGAGACACTAGGAAATATAACAAGCAAAATGCATACTACACTGGGATTTGTTCCATCATTCGACATTTGTCTTCATTGATGGCTCTACATAACGTCATGCCTCAAGTTTCGTCACGTTTAACTTATCAGGGTGCGACGGGCCTGAACTCACTGTAACCTTTGATTAAATTCAAAGAATATATGTGAACGTATTTACTAGAGATGAACGGTGCTCTCTTACCACCATCATGCTTGGTAAGCAAAACATGTATCATTTGATACTACGAGTTTTGAAACATGAATACTCCCACAATATAACTGATCGAGAGACACCTAGGAATTTTAACTTGCCAAAATTGCATGCTACAAATTGTCTATGTTATAAATCGATATTGTTAATGTCAACTTTATGACTCACAACCAATGCGAGCTTGCCACCTCAAGAAGTCAGGTTACATACGGTGAAGCTTCACGAGATCATGTTGCAAACCTAATCGTGACGACTGTAGTCAAACATTTTATTTCCTTAATTAGGATTCAAACTTTGTTTAAACCTTTCTTTCTTGTTTAAAATTTTATATTATTAATAAATTTAGTGAATTGATTCTTTTATTTTATTCTATTTCTCTACCCTCCCAATTTGGGAGGTTTTCACTATAGAGCCGGGTTATCGATCGATTGAAGTAGCATTAGTTGTCTTCATATGGGCTTAAGTCTGTTTAAATAAATCAAGTTGCTTTTGTTTTTATTTTTACATTTATTTGTGTATATTCCTGTCGTCAGACTTATTAAGTTACTTGAATAAATAATGTTTTGTTGCAGATTATCATTTACTAAGTTTTTGATTTAACATATGTAGCTGTCCACTCATGTTAAATTAATTATTATTGCTGCAGCTTTTATTTTTTTGAGTTGAATCAGTTGAATTGACCCGAATCGACTTTAATCGACAAGGATTTGATCAACTATCCACTTCGTTTTGTTGAGTCGACATATATAAACGGTTTTAAAAGTCAATTTGGGACATACTATTGGTATTTCTCATTAAAAGGATTGTTTATCTACAATTTCTCCCCCCCCTCAGGTTGTTGGCCTTTGTGGGTTCTTGGTTTACTTTTGTGTTAACTTTTTGTTTCCATTTTTTTTGTATGTTATATGGTAATAGGAATTTTCAAACACAGACTCATGATAACTCACTTTTTTTCTACAATTTTAAACAGACCATTATTTGATATCTGCCCTATTTTTTCGGATTTCTGCATACTAAAAATTGGCAGGATCGTCTCAATTCTTTGAGACTTTTTTTATGTAATTGGCACATTTCTAAATTAAATTATCAAATTGAAATTTAGTTGCTACTAGATCATAATGATTCTGCACAAAAATTGATGTAAAAGGATCAGTATACCTACTGTATTCAAATTGCAGGATAGTTCGTTGTGGATACAGTATTGTCATTTTGTAGTTGTGTGATTATTATAACCCTTCAATATTGATCTTTATAATAAACTTGGCCAAAGAGGACGGTTGCATGAACTTTAAATGTGAATAGTATTAGAGTCATGTATCTTCAAGTTTCATTAAATTTGCTATACCGCATAGAAACACGGATTATTCTTTACCCTAAATAATAATATTAATTGCCCGTTTAGAGCTTGTAGCTGATCGTGATTACCCCTGCGGGAACTATACGGGTGGTAGTGAACGTTACGCTCAATTGTATTCAATTGGCGATAATATATTAACATAATCTATCTATCATGAGAGCGTCCTGGGATGGTTCAAGTCAGTGTAAGGCTTTCGCCTTACACCTCGGCACGGAGGAGTATTCTTTTACACTATTTAACATATTCAAAGCTGTAGTTTTTTGCTGGTAAGTTAAAATTGCATCGCTATTTGAGGTTAATGGGTTTACAAGAATTCATTGCATATTCCTGAGGAGTCTGGGAACTTACAATGTGATGGCTCTCTCGTTCAAAAACAAGAACTATTTTACACAAATATTATCACAAATGTATGCTGTCTGCCTTGGACACTGGATGAGCACCTCAGTCAGGTATGTTTTGACTGACAAGTCAAGCTAAGTATATCGATCTTATAGAATTTTAGGGTGCCAGCACCTTTATGACAACCTTTCCCAAATGGTGTAGGGTGGTAGAGAATTAGAATAAAATAAATGAATTCATTTCACTAAAATTTTACTTTATATAAATTTTTAACAATGAAGAAAAGGTTAATACAAGTTTAATCTATAGAATAAATAGTTTGACTACGTCGCAAGGTTGACGATGTCGTAGGTTCACGTGATGTACTTGACTTTTTTGGGTGGGAATTGTTCGCGTTGTTGGAGTCATAGAGTTTGACATTCAATTTTTTATGAACATAGGACATTTGTGATTGCATTTTGCAAGGTTCATTTCCTAGGTGCTCTTCGATCGTTATTTGTGGGTATTCTGTTTTCAACGCGCCGGGTTAGTTCAATGATACATGTTTTGCTTACAGGATGATGGTGGTGGAGCCGTTCTCCCCTCTGTACTACTTCACATTTTATTCTTTGGAATTTTATCAAGGTTACGTGAGTTCAGCTCCGTCGGCACACCTCTGATAAGTTAAACGTTGACGAAATTGAGCATGAGTTTGTAGAGCATCATGAACAAATGTCGATGATGGACCAAAATTTTTTTTTTTTTATTTTTTATTTCCCCCGGTTGGAGTATTGCATTTGCTTGTTATTTCCTAGGTTTCTTGACAGTTATATATTGAAGATTTTGGTTTTAACATAAATGAGTAATTGACATTGACTCTTCACAGTAATTATTTATGCATGAAGTTGATTAATTGTGCGCAATGGTCTCCCATGCATCCTTTATAATTAACAAAAAGTCTAGCATGGCAAGTCTTTAGTATATACATGAATAGAGATGTTGAATTTCATTATTATGCGATCAATGACAGGGTGCTCGTAGCAACTTATCACAAGTTTATATTCATCACAATGCTGATATATACTTCTTGTCAGTGTAAACGATTCCTTGTCGTTTGAACCATATTATACGAATTTATTTATAAGATGTCAAAAAATGTCAAAAACACAGAACAACGGAGTGCAAAATGCTGTAAACAAACATTAGGATTGTTATACGTATTTATTCAGAAAAATTATAACTACTCATTTTGTTTCTTTTCGATTAATATAGTATGTCATTTCGATTTCAAACATCCAGAGTTAATATATTGATATATTTAAAAAAGTCAAAAAACGGAGTGTCAAAGTGCCAAAAAAAGGTCCATTTCACTACTATTTTATTCGGAAAAATCGAAAACCACCTTTTTTCTTTTAAGTAATATAGATGTCCAACTTTCATTTTTCTACATTTTCAAGAGTTAATACAATTAATTAGTATTAAAAAACACCTCCTAAAATGTGTCCTATGTATACATGGGAAATTTTTGTTTAGAATGAATTTTTAAAACTGTTCTTTCTTTTCTTTGGTGTTCTTCGTTTTTCTTTATTGTGTTCTTAGAAAGAATTGAACTATTGAAGTGAAGTCCAGTGTCTAATTGTTTATATTATTCTTACAGCATAAAATTAAGCATAACTGAACTGTTTTTAAGTTAGGCCAGTTACCTACAATATGTAACATTAAGGCGTTGTAGTTATTATTGCTTTTTTTATTTCTTCTTCATTTTAGTTGCAACTAAATTGATTTATACCAAGTAGGGAAACTCCTATTAACTGTGTAAAAAATCCAATTAAATTCAGACATTGTGATCGATCGTGATAGTGACTCAAAATTAAAAATCGCTACTCTCGCGCTAACTTGCGCACAGAGCCTTTTATCATGAGATTTTTACTAAGGTTGATAGCCTATTTTAGATACATTTGATGGGGGCTGCATCTATTTGGGCATAGAGATTTTACTGAGGCGGGCCTATTGGTTGAATTTTTGAATATGAAGTAACCTGACACATTCGTTGTCTTCTCATTCCAATTAACAGTACAATCACAGTAATTTATGGTAGATGTAAACAAAATAAACTACATCTGTGGGGAAGCCAAAACAATTTGATTATTATACTCATCACTCTTGGAGGAGGTTTCGCAATGAGGTTAACAGGCCCTGAGGCCCATAAAATGTTTAGGCTCTCAATGTTATGGCTATGCCCCTTATTATTTTGGGGATTCAGGGGTTTCTGTTTAACCTCATTGAAACTCCTTCAGACGTAAGTTGGGGTATAAAGTTAATCATTTTTTCGGGTTTCCCGACATTGTTTGTGTTTTTATTTGAGTTATGTATTTTGTTACTGATTTTTTGATTTTATTTATAAGCGAAGTGGTAGGTTTACTTTTCCTATGTTTCAAATTTAACCTATGGGCCTCTAGTAATCTATTATCTCTATGACTTTAGGATTTACGTTTTTTTTTCTTAATTTTTTTGGCAACCTGATAAATTAGTTATTTTTTACTTTTGTTGATGTTTTCGTACTTTTATTATGTAGTAGATAATTTAATGTTTTGTATTAATTTTCGTATGGATAATTGTTACAATATTTAGTTTAAAAAAAGGTATTATGTAAGGTAACACATGTATTTTTACTAAGATTTTTGAAGAGTATCGAGTCATAGTTTATTTATGGTAGGGCATTTCGTATTTACTTAGAGTGCCTATTCACCGATTTTGACTCATGTAGTTTAATTTGCGGATAATTTGCTTGTATTCCGGAATTGGCAGTGAGGTTGCCTATCCATTACGTTATGTCTGAACTCATTTTGGGTCTCTGCGGTCACCACGGACCTGGAGTCGGCTTATGGCTGTAAGTATTATGTTGCTTTTTTGTAAATAAAAGTAAAAAAGTCAAAGTCATTTGAGGCTCTGGGGTTTGTGTAATCATCGAAACCTCCTCTAAAGTGAGTTATTTTAGGTTTTTAATGATCATTGATATATTCAGTTTCCTAAACGTTTTGTATGTGTTTATGTTAGCATATAAATATTATCATCACTGTGCTTTGTTCTTTTATTTCATTTTTTTCAGGTGGTCAGTATTATTTTTTTCTATGTTTTAAAATTCAACAGGTGCCTTGTATATAACTCTATGAGAGACGTGTATTGCCTTGTTATGACGTCAGTAAAATATTCGAATAGCACATTACAGCGGTAGACTTATTTTTGTACAAGTTTTCTCTTCTGTATGATACTGGCTACCATATAAGGCACCACTACACCAACCACTTACAGCACTTCAGAGGCTTATTATTACTGAAGGATCAATTGGTTTTCATCAGGTTTCAGTTTTTTTTTTGCAAACACATATTTTTATATCCAACGGTTTACATGGGGAAAAGAAAATATAATCCGGTTATTTTTGGAGTTCGGGTTAGTTTATGGTTGTCCGCGCCGTTTCTCCCCGCGCGATGATATGTTGTTAGCCTTGCCGATATCGTTTAGCTTGCCGTAGGTTTTCTTTTTTAACACCCCTCGTGCCGCATTTACATTTTATTGTACCAATTTAGTAACTGTGATAATAATGCATTTCCGTAATAATTTGGGTGTAGAACATTCTGTGTACCATATTTTGTGCTGCACAATGGTTTTTATTTTAGTCTTAATGACAGTGGGTAACATACTTTTTATTCACGTATCCCTTGTTTTGCTAACCTGGAGGTAAGGTTTCCCTATTTCTCTATCCTACACGTTCATGGGGTCATAAAGGTCCCTTATTCGTCTCTCTTTTTCTGGATTCCTGGGGTAAAACAAGGTCTGCAACCAAGGATCTTGAATAAGGGGATGACGATTAGGAAATTTGTGACCCATGGAAGTTTGTTGCGATAGAGAATAGGAGCAATTTACTTCCTTGCGTTATTAATGAAAACGCACGCGGTTGTGTAGCAGGTTGTCGAGTTTGTTTCGTTAACTTTCTTCTGTGCTTCTCGTGTTGTTAATTTGTGGGGCTTGTTAGTCTTTGTGCTAATTTTGTTAATTTTGGACTATACCTTTGCCACTTAAGTCCTGTGTATTTAAAGCGGTGTTTTGTTATAACTTTTCAAGCAATAAACAATGGGGGAATTGAGAGGTAGTTTGCTCTAAATTTAGTTGTAAGCATGCGCAGTTTGTACAAGGTGCATGTTGTTTTTTGACGTGTTGTTTCATTGTTGGAATTCTCTCTAGTTTTTTGGTTTCGATGGGGTCCTTTTTGGCATGAATCGACTTGTACTTCCCCTTTATTTTTCTTGTTTGTAAAGTGATGACGATAAGTGATAATTTAGCAGGTTTCATATTGTTGTTTTTCAGATACCGGTAATATGGAGATGAGGTGAATCAGGTAAGTCGTTAAGTTGTGCACTTTCGTAGGCTGGAGCTTTGAAACAATTTTGATTTCATTCAACAATCGCTTATCATATGTAGTTGTTCTACAGCACACCGAATATTGATTAATCAGTAAAATTTTACGGGCAGTTTATGGCGAGTACGTACAAAACACAAACAATCAAGTTGTAGTAAAAATTTGCGTTTTAGCACAGCACCTATTAAAGGGAATTGACTAGGTTTAGATTACTTATTCGAAAAATCCATTTACAAAATGATATTCTTTCAATTTTTACCGATTACTTTGGAAAATGATTTGATATATATATATATTATATTTTATAATATTATATATATATAATATATATATATTTTTATTAATATATATATTATTATTATTATATATATTATTTTAGGTGATCCTTTTCGTTCATTATATTCAGGAGGTGGGGAATGTGATCAAACTCGGTTTAGGATCTCTGAACCGAAATAGGTTTTAGTGAATATATTTTTAAATTTTTTTCCAGGAGAGTATTTTTTTATTATAAGAGCTCTTCTTAAAGATTAAATAAATCAATGTCGCTGAACTTTGGTATAAGATGTCTATTCAGGTTTACAGGAGTTTTGTTTTTCTATTTGTAGTAAGGGTTGTTCTTATCAGTATTATATTTTAATGATTTGTTTTA
Organism: Microvelia longipes; assembly: GCA_018340805.1. Lineage (NCBI taxonomy): Eukaryota > Metazoa > Arthropoda > Insecta > Hemiptera > Veliidae > Microvelia > Microvelia longipes. The sequence goes on from JACMZG010001863.1 coordinate 35,858,722, forward strand.
TGAGCCCTAGTGTGCATACTTGAATTACTCTATGTACGTATTCACGTGTTAGATCCTGCATGTGTATGAATTCATTTTCTTCATATTGATATTATAACTCCCCCCTATCCTAAGTAACCCCAGAACCCCCCCCTCAAGTAGTACCACCCACAGTCCCTCTGTCAATACGATTTTCTAACCCAGAAGTTATTTTATTTTATGTGTTAATCTTGGTTTTTATTTTTAACGGGTTTGTCTTTATTACACCAGCTAAATCAGTGCGAGCCAAAAAATCAGTTGGGGAGATCTTTGGATTTCGAAGACCAGCCTTCCCCTCTACCTCATGCCCCTCTATGCAAGCCATATATTGATGCTATTTTTTCGAGTGTTATTCTTATTGCGGTTTAATGACCTGATTAATAAAATATAAATACATAAAATATTCTGAATGTACATCATAGCTTAAATACACTGGGAGGCTCGGTTATAAAGGCGCACAAGTAACGTTTTGGTTAAAACTTAGGCTTACAGGACGGTTTCCGGTGATCCGGTTTTAGCTTTTTTTACAATCTAGTTCTAAAATGGAAGAATCTCCGATACTCGTAACCAAGTCGAAGTCAAAATACTATGTTGGTCGACAGTGGATGTTCAGGGATGCTTTTTATGCGAAGGTCTTAAATTTAGAGACAAATTACTTTCGATGGTTTCCTGTTAATTTTCTATTTAGCGAATTAATATGAAATGCCGTTTAGTGAGGTTGTCGAATGATGGAATTAGAGGAGGCCATTGGTTCAATTTTGAAAACAATATATGTTCATAACATTTATATTGTATAGTAATGTTGTGTGTGAGTGGTTTCTATTCTTTTCGCTGGCGAACGAGGTTTCTCGAAGGTTTTCTCATTGAAAAACTTTGCACATCGGAATGTTGGAGTGTTACGATGCCTTTTGTTTGTAAATTATGAGGTATTTCGTATTCAGAGTAAACAGCAAGCTAATCGATTGCAAAGCGCTTCTTAGCTCAATCGGACTATTGAATTAGAGCAAACGGTTATACATATATGTAATGTGATTATGTAACGTTAGTAGGACAACACAGACCTCACGTGGTATTATTGGTTCTAAGGTGCAGGGTGAGAGATAGTATGAGAGGGCTCTACTCTTTTTTCCTTCCTGATGAGGCCTACTGTCTCAGAGACAGACAAATACTCCACTACGCCGAGCTAAGCAGGATCCTGAAGCGGAAGACTCTAAGGAGTCTTTATTGGTCGAAGGCATTTAACACGATTGGGAGCGTATCGGCAAACGATATACTTAAACAATACTTTTATTCGCATTTTTCGTTTTGTGGTAATTATTGTCTATTAATACACGCTTTTTTTTTTATTATTAAATATTATATTATTATTATTATTATATTATATTATTATATATATATATTATATATTATATTATATTTATTTAAATATTATTCATTATTATATATTATATATATATTATATATATATATACTTTATAATATATATATTAAGTTCATTGAGGTGATTCGAATCGTTGACTGCTATGCCTTTCTGTTTCTAGTCTTTAAATGATATTCCTATCATATTTCTACGTAATTCACCACTGGGTGATTCCTCATAGTCAGATGCCAAGTCACTTTAACCAGCTGGCATCTATGTCAAATCATTTATTGTAGACATAATCAACAAACATTATAAATTAACATGTTTTTCCTCTTTTATCTGACACAATTTTTCTTTTTTTTCATTTATGCGTTGTATTATAGAAAGTATTGTGTTTGAAAAGTCCTGAAACGAGATTTCACCGGGAATTAATCAGTTTAAGGTGATTTTTATGACACTTCCTGATTTTTAAACAGAAGATTTTTGTCTGTCTGTATGTGCGTGTGTTCATCGTAGTCCTGTGATACAGTATGCTTAGGTGTTGAAACTTTATACAAAATCAGTTACGCCTAGTTAGTTGTTTTATTTTCGGGAATATTTTTTATTGTCTTCATTTAACGGCGCAATAATGGGTCCCACAAAAATCATTTAAAAACAGGAAAAATGGTGCTCATATATTGATATTTTGGCACGCATGTAGCATTTATAAGACTAACATATGATGCTAAGGATTCATCTCAATTTAGTATTAGTTCTATTTTTATCGAATTGACTTGTACTGTTTCTTTTTAACAAATTAAAGATCAGGAACAACCAATTCAGTTGAACTTGGTACAACTATATACTTTTCGTTATATTA
>JACMZG010001863.1:35862189-36007189 GCA_018340805.1 Microvelia longipes
ACCATCAATTACTGTTATAGGGTTTAATAATCAGGTGTATGCAAGGTATTTCACAATACCTTCCTTGACAACAATAAAAAAAATGATAGAAATCATTTTGAAGTTATGCTTATTAAAATCCAACTCTTCACATTATTTATTTTGGTTGAGCTCTAAGGTTACTAAATATTTGTGCACAATACTAAAAAGTAATTTTAATATTTGTATGTTTTAACTAACCATCAAATCAAACCAAGGTCTTATACAAAAAATACAGCAATTAGGCAAGTTTGCTTAAAGGTTCAACCTTTGCTAAAATGTACTAACTTTTTGATTGTTGATACATTTTTACAACCATGCCCAAATATGTAGATACACTATGAGAGAATATTAATAGCTTAAACAGAATTCAATGAGAAGGACAACTTATCTACGCTTTTTATCAAATAATTTAGTTCTTCGTAATTTCATTATGTAAATTTTTTATTTTTACTACTAAATTTTCATTATGTAAATTTCTGTAAGAAAAATGAAACAAGAGAGAGCAAGTCAACCCATTTTTTCGTAACTCATATAATTCAGAATTATGAAACAGAATTTTTCAAATGCTGTCATAAGGTATACTAAAATCTTACTATATGCTACCTTTGTGAAATTAGAGCATTAATCTCTGTCCAAATTTAACCCTGATCAGTATAAAATTATAAATTAGAATCCTAACCTTCATCTTACAATCTAACCATTATGTTCTGAAAACTTAAATCACATTTTTGTTAAAACAATCACAGGAAAAACAACAATCACAGCAATTGATCAATAAAAAATCACAGACTATAGAATAAATTAGATAGGGCAATTTGTTGAAAAACTATGTCGAACTCAAATAATTAGAACTAGCAGAAAGAAATTATCCATGAAGTAAGTAATTTACAGACAATTCAAGATAATGGATTCATCCATTCATAAAATTTGTAATTAAATGTTTATTTTTCACTTTGGAAGTCACTAAAAACAAACTTAATTTTATTCTTATAATAACAAAGATCTGGGCCTCATAATTTTCTGTGTGTTTATCTACTATTTTATAAAAGTGGGAGGTGCACAGCAAGTTGGCACCTCAAAACATGTAATGTCTGACTCTAACATCTAAATTATTAAAGTAGAAATCAATGGGTAACAAAAACTAAATAAGATAACTCCAGAATTGTAAACCAAAAAATAAAAGGACAACAAAGAAATTAGGCGCTAACAGGGGAATTTTTTTATTAGTGTCTAATTTCTAGTGAATATACAAATATTAGCAATAGAACATTTCATAAGTAGTGCACAAATATTTAGACAGCAAATTGCACTAAGTTTCTAATAGTTAACCAAAATAAAATATGACCTTAAGAATAAATTTATCTCATAAAATTAAAATTATAAGTAACTTTGGTAAAAAAATAAAATATGATTAAATAAATTATTACAATATTGTTCAATACACTGACTTGACTGTGTAAAAATCTAAGGCCACAATACAACTAATATGTTCTAGTAAATCTACTATTTAAGGAGAGTAATTTGTATCAAATTATTTTAATCATCCGGAAGTATTAAATGTTTTGAGGAAGTGACTATTGAATAAAAAAAGTTGTATTCACCTAAAATGACTAAATACAGTCAATAAAAAGACTTATAAGAATTAAGTATTATTGTGATTATTGCGAAAACGGTGTGTTCAAATATTTTACATATATAATACTGTTAAAAGTGATAATACGTGTCAAAATTTGTTTTTAAAGCGATAAAACAAAAGTTTGAATATTGTAAAACGGGTTGAAACATAGAGATGTCTAAGATGAAAACTGGAGGACCAAGTGGTTCAGTATAGATTCCTGAATTCCACATTATCACAATTTATCTAATTTTGGCAGTTTATCTTATAGATTTGTTGAATCTGAAAAAAGGTAATAGTTTTTTAGTAGTGATATAATATGTCTTTTCATGGATGCATTAGAATTAAAGATAAGCAGGTCAATTTAAATAAAGACAAATGTTAAGTATGTTAACACAAATTGATTAGAAATGGATTCCAGAATTCCACATTATCAAAATTTATTTAATTTTGGCAGTTTAATTAACAAATTTATTATTGAATTGTTATGAATTAAATTCTAGGTGGATTAATGAAGACTTCAGTCCTTTAAAATTTTATATTTATTTACATCAACAACAGACGTTTTGCCATTTTCAGTTTTAAACTATAAAAACAATACATAAAAACAAACAACCATCACCAAAAATCAGTAAACCTTACCAAAAACAAAAGAGCGACATCAAACAACTTTACCACAAGTTAGAAAAACAGTTGAAAACACAATAAAATGTTAAAAACAACAAAAAGCAATCGGTTAGGGATGAGATTTAAGTAAAAAACGTTAATTACCAATGAATGATAAATAATCATTCATTGGTCCAGAAATCAAAATAAACAGACAAGGATATAATCATAGAGATGTATAAAAGAGAGTGCATAGCCTATTGCAATACATTGAGAGTCCTGAAACATTGTTATGAGCTCTCAGGTGCTCTGTGTAATCAAGGTTTTAAATAACCTCATTGAAACCTCCTTCAAGAGTAAGTTTAGGTTATAATAAATTAATTTATTTCGGTTTCCCCACATTGTTTGTGATTTTAGTTGTACTTTTAACATTCTATTTAATTTGATTGTATTTGATTATTTGATTGTATTTAAAAGCAAAGGTAGTCAGGGTACTTTTTCGATGTTTCAAAATTAAACCTATAGGGCCCCTCCAGTAATATATCTCTATGGATATAATAAAATAATGTTAGGTAAGAAAAAGAGTCAGGTGGAGGTTTAAAAACTTAACTAATTTTTACAAAATACGAGAGGGCTAATTTTGAGCAGGATTAGTTAATGTAAATAAACAGAAAATTTTAAAGGACTGAAGTCTTTGTTAATCCACCTAGAATTTGGCAGTTTATCTTATAGATTTGTTGACTCTGAAAAAAGGAAATGTGGTTTTCTAGTAGTGATACATACATTAATATTACAGGAAAAATGTTGATAAAGTATTTAATAATTATTACAGGAAAGAAAAAAAAGTATTAAGTGATAAAGCTACTCAATTATCAAGTACTACTCGTAACTCATTTTTTCTGTACTTTTCAAAGAAAATACGCAAAGACCTTTAAAGATACCAACCATAAAACCAACTGAGCATTAATAAATGCAAATGATGGTGTGCAATGATGAATATGTGCAAATAATGGAGTGCACTGCCAATTTTAGAGGCATAGTTTTGTATAACCAACAGAATAATTATGCACGTTTCCTTTGAAAACATAAAAATTGAGTAACAAGTAGTGCTTGATAATTGAGTAACTACTCAAGTTATAAAGTATAAACCAGACTCTTAAGCAAGGAATGGATTGTTAAGCAGGAAACACGCATCCCAAAGGAAATTCGCATGACATGCGGACCACCACGCCCGAATTTTTATAAATATAAGTAGGATATTTAAATATAAATATAAGGAGTAAAGCGAGAAACAGATACATAAAACATTATTACCATAAACTAAATTGAACAAAACTTAGATAGTACAAGGCTTTCATATCTTTAAAAAATGTGGTAGGCAAAACATAAACACAGATCTAAAATTAAAATACATTAAATTCTGTGACTGAATGGATAAATATAAAACATATACGCTTAAGCCCCCAAATATTCTCTCTAAACATCTTTCTCACTCAGATATTCCCAGTGAACATTTAAGATCGAGACTATAATTTTATTTTTACTCATTTAATTTACACAATAGATGAAAACAAATACAATTGGGACAAACAATAAGCTTTAAACATTTCAATATTATGAGTTAAAAGTTGAAAAAGTGTGCGTCTCCTTGATTATATTTCATTTATAATACTTATAAGTTCACTCGTTTCAAATTAATATTCTAATCTTAATTGAACTTTAAGATAAATAAGTAAAATAATGGTAGAAATAAGTAAATTTTCTTAAAAAAAAATTAATTGTAATATGCAAATAATTAAAAAGTGATCAAAACATCCACCAAGTCATAACTGTCAGTCATTGAATGATAAAGTAATTTATTTCTTTAGTTTAAAATTCAAATATCAAAAATTAAAAATAAATAAAAGATATCAGGAACCTCTGAGCTTTTTCTCATCACATCAGATTCCCTACCCTAACCCTCCCTACTTCAGACTCACTTCAGTTGTCCTCAGAATATAAAAGTCATTAATTAAATTAATACTGTAACACATCTTCAGACTCGCTTTGCTCGTCCTCTGATAGTAAAATATCAATTTTATTCCCAGTGGTCACCCATCTGGTCACTGACTACACTTGATGCTCCTTGACTTTTGTGATCCAACAAAAATCATGGATATACTTATTGTATTAAAACGAAACTTAGTATACTTATTAATTACATAAAAAACACACTTGTACCAAAGTTAAACTCAATTAGATTTTTTTTACAATTTTTTGTGGTGCATATATTTGAAAATTTCAAATATTGTGGCATTATTGTGGGCAAATGATGTAAATAAGTAATTAAATGTAAATCATGTAAATTTACCCATTACATGATAATGGGTAAATTATGTAAAAAGTAAAAATAGTTTATGGACAGGACAAGTAACCTAAAGAACCAAGTTACAACCCTCTAGCATAAATACACTGGGAGATACAATAATAACAGATGTGTGTGTGTGTGTGTACACACACACATATACAGACAAACAACTTTTTAACTTAGGTCTCAAAAACACCAGAAACAGATAATTCAGGTGACATCCAGATTTCAGAATTTATTTTGCTAACACAATACTTTTCTTATATACCTACGGTATTAAATAAGGAAAAGTAAAAATTGAAGTTTTTAAACATATTTTTTATAATATACATGACTTACATTTTGTTGTAAATAATTTAAAAATTGAGCAAACCATCCCCATAGTCATCATCGTCTAAATCATTGATGAGTAATGGTTGTTTTTCAATATTACTCTGAGACCTAAATCCCTTTCTAGGTTTACCTCCACATGCAAACACATCTAAGAAAGCCTTTGACCTATCTGAAGTCAGTTTAAATTAATTATTTAAATCAAATAATTAATTGATTTCATTATTTATTGTTTAAATCAAATAATTATTTGTTTTACATTTTCTATACTTAAGTTAAAGTAGGAATTTTATTTAAAACCAATGTATATTTGCTTAAAATATAAAAAAATCCATAGATATTTTTGTATGTAAATTAAACTTATAGGTAAATCTAAAATAACATTTTGTAGAATGTTTAAAAGCAAGATGATGAAATTAATATATTTTCATAAGCTAAATATTAGTATAGAAGCAGAAAGTTAGTAAGAACTCATGCAACTTTAATTTTAACTGATTTTGAAATGCATACTGTGTAAAAAACAGTGATCAAAAGCATGCCAAAATGCATAAGGTCTTTATTTTTACATCTTTGTTAAAAGTAAGGATGGTGATCATATGACTAAAGTAAACCCATTAAAAAATATAAAAGTAAAAAAATCAGGTACGGGGTACCTCGGAACTTTTCCTCATTATGTCAGATTCGCTCTTCCTTCTGACTCGCTTACCTCTTCCTCAGATAGTAAGTACATTCGTTTCATTCCCACCAGGCAATGACCATGCTTGAAGCTGCTTAGTTATTACAATCTAACAAAATCATGGATATACTTGTGGTATTGAAATGGTGTACTTTTCTATAACGTAAAGGTATGCACTTGTACCAATATTTAACTTAATTGGATTTTTTAAAAAACTCACACAAGTCACACGATAAAAATTGAACTAAAGCTGACAAAGAGATGAAACTTGGCACATATATTAGTCTTATACATGGCTACATGCGTACTAAATCTCAAACCGTTCAAACATATTTGTTCGCATTTAATGAATTTTCAAAATTTTGCAGAGTCATAATTGTGGGTTAAGGACATCATAATAAATTAATTTCCAGATAGCACAACAAGACCTAAAGATTAATTTTTGTATTAAGTTTCAACTCTCTAGCATAAATACACTGGGAGATACGATAACAGACATACAAACACACATACAGACAGACAAGTTTCATAAAACCACTCAGGTCTTAAAAATACCTAAAACGGATAATCCCAGTGTCTTCCTTGTTTTGGATTTTATGCAAACACAATACTTTTTCTATACACCTATGCTATAATAAAGCAACATTAGTATAAAAATTTATTATGTAAAGGGACGCACTTGTACCAAATTTCAACTCACCAATTGCGATATTTTCTGAATTTTCAAATTTTTTTAAAAAAACATTGATAAAAATTAAACAAATGGTGATAGTGTGATGAAACTAGGCATATATGTTGGTCATATATATGAGTACATCCGTGCCAAATCTCAATCCGATCGTATCTTTTTTTCACGTTTTATGATTTTGAAATTTTTGCTGAGTTATTATTGTGGGTTAGTGACATCATTAAAAAATATTTCCTGGATAGCACAACAAGACCTAAATATTGATTTTTGTACCAAGATTCAACTCCCTAAAATAAATACACTGGGAGCTACAATGATAACAGACACACATGCACATACAGACAGACAAGTTTGTGAAAACCTCTTAGGAGATCTTAAAAAAACCTAAACTAAACTGATTATTTTACCCCTACCACCAAAGTGACCAGAGTTAAGATGTGCCGAAATCGAAACACTTTGATATACTTGCCATTATTTTTAAAATCTTGCTTATGTCTTGTGTTGATGTTTATTAATCCTACTTGAGCAATAGGTCTACAACGTCAAACTTTATTCTATCTCATTATTGCTAAATTTGATTAATCAACTACAAGTAACTAACAACAAGATTGAATTTTGTACCAAGATTCAAGTCCCAAGCATAAATACATTGGAAGGAGCTGCAATGATAACAGACACACACACACATCCAGACAGACAACTTTGTAAGAGATTTTAAAAAACTGGAAAAAATTATTCTGATGACATCCCCATTTCAGATTTTTTTGCAAACACAATAGTTTTCTTATACACCTACGGTATAAATGAGGAAAAGTAAAAATGAGATAACTATGGTAAAGCTATTTAAAAAAAATAAAATAAATGTAAAAAACAATTTTTAAAAATACCAACAATCTCATAACTTTAATTATTTATAAATAGTAGCTAAAAAGTAAAATTATAACTCATAATGAGAAAAAGGTTCAATTTAAAATAAAATTACCTGAAGAACAGCAGCAGAGTAAATTTCTAAAAGGTGATGACTTTGAATTGCTGTCATCTTTCGTTACTTCTGTTTGCTCATTAGCAAACCTCATAAATACCTTCAAATTATCAAAATAAATTAATAAAATAATAATATTATCATTTAAAAAATTTAGCAGGTATTACAGAGAGATTTCAGATCATATAAGCCTAAATGGACTAACGCTGTTGTCCTAGTAAAACTAGGCGCTTTAACATACATTGTAAGGACAAATGAGGGACTAACATAGAAAATACATTTGTTGTATGATGACTGAAAAATCATTCAATCACGTATTATAAACTGCTTACAACACAGTGAACATCCAGTTTTATTTATTTATTAGCTGGTTTTAACTAAATTAAATATTGATTTAAATTTAAGGTTAGAATAAGATGACACAATGAGAAGAAATAAAATAATCAACATAATTAACCTTCTATTGTCAGAGGCAAGGGGGTTTTCCTGCAAAAATTAAATTTTCTTATTAATTTATATAAGGTCACAGAGGGGTATGCTTCAATGGAATATATATTGATATCTAAAAGTATACAAAAAACTCATTCCATTTGCTAATACTTACATCTTCTAGAGTAGTTTGTGAGAGGGAATAATCTATAATAAGATTATTGGATCTTGCTTTCTCCAATGTTTCAAATATAGAAGAAACATTTTTGCTTGCTATTTGATATCTCAATTGATTATAATGTGCCTCTATTAGTTTACTATTTTCTAAAGTTTCTTCGACGAAATCTCGAACTCTAGGTAATTTTTCTTCTGAACATCTTATGACAACACTATAACCTCCACCATACCTGGAAGTGAAAATTTAATAAATGAAGAGGAAAACATACAAATTCCCAACCGATGAAAAAATTAAGAGTGATACTCTTTCAGACAATACACTAAACAAGGTAACATCTTTAAAAGTACAAAAGAGTTCCATTTTAGAACAATTAAATCCATATTTTGTAGCTTATGTCAAGAGAGAGTCACAAAATAAGTACTCATCACAAATTAAATGTACAGCTTTTTAACAAACAGAAATAAAAGCTTCTTGATTGCAGAGGTAAGTAGAACAAAGAGCTACTTACTTCAATCACTAGTAAGTAAATAAATAAATACATTTTATTTGCATTAAGCTACAATTTTTAAAGTACGATGGCAACATGTCAATAATAAATAACAATCTTAATTTGCAATAATAATTTTTATGGATTAGTTGAGTAAGATTTGAGTGAGGGGTAAACAATAATATAACCCTACGGATTTAACCGTATTTTTTTTATGGAAAATATGTGCTTAAATAGCGTTAAAAAATAATAAAAAATATATGAAAGTTAGTATAGAAATTAGAATTAGCAACAAAAGTAATTTATTTAAAATACAAAAGTAATTTAAGAAATTACAAAATAATGAAGCAACTTATTAACTTATTGTGCCAACTTATTAAAATTTAATTAAACAGAATTCATCAATTTAATATGAAGGGATCATCCAATAGACATTTTTTAATTTTATTAGAAAAAAAGTTTTATATTTAAAGTAGTTATCGAATCAGGTAAGTGATTGTTTTAGTCCAAATATGTAATACTACTAAATATAACTACTAGTAAACACTACTAGACTACCAAAAATAACAATGTTTGATAGTCTTAGTCAGTCTGTGCTTCCTTATAAGTAATTTATTGCTTTGTCTAGTTGGATACTTCTGGATGCTGTTTATTTGGTTTTATACTTCACAGGTGTAATAAATATAAGTTAGGGTCAGGTAACAAAATAGTGCATGTAAAGTTAACATTTTTTTTCTTAAATTGTTTTTAGGATGATTTTTGAGGGTGTAACTTAAAAATAACTTATAATGGTAAATAACAATGTTTGATAGTCTTAGTCAGTCTGTGCTTCCTTATAAGTAATTTATTGCTTTGTCTAGTTGGATACTTCTGGATGCTGTTTATTTGGTTTTATACTTCACAGGTGTAATAAATATAAGTTAGGGTCAGGTAACAAAATAGTGCATGTAAAGTTAACATTTTTTTTCTTAAATTGTTTTCTGGATGATTTTTGAGGGTGTAACTTAAAAATAACTTTAATGGCTTTCTTCTGCTGAAAAAAAAAAGATTTTTAATTGGAGGAACATTACTTCAAATAACTTGACCAATATTAAAGGATATAAAACAAACCAACAACTCATCCAATCTAAAATCCTTAATAAAAAACTCTTACTTGTTTTTAAGATGTTGAGAAGTTCCCAGACATTTAAATTGTCCATTAACCATAATAGTCAGTTTAGTACACAACGCTTGACACTCTTCCATTGAATGGGATGTTAAAATTACACAGCAACCTTCTTTTATTAGGTCTTGTATACAAGTCCACAAAAATCTTCTAGCTTTTGGGTCCATACCACTAGTTGGTTCATCCTTGAAAACAAAGTTAAATAAACAATAAGTTACATTAAGGAGTTTCAGAACATTAATATTGGCTCTAACAATCCACTGATTCTACCAATGCTACAATAAACAAAGCTAAAGTTTTGAAACTAACAATAGTATACACTGATATTTCGGATTGTGAACACAAATCAGGTTATAACTATGAAAATAATTAAGATTACTAATAATTTGGTATTAACCCCTATATTACAGTTCACAATAATTTAGATTATTGTTCAATTATGTTTTTGTCAATTATTGTTCAGCATTTTTTTCCAGAAGAATATCAAATGTCATAATATTTTGTAAAAAAAACCCTCTGTGTTGTTTTATTTGCACCCAAAAATTAAATATGTTATGTTTTTGTAAATGTTTTTATGAATTTCTGTCACACAAAGTAACTTTTATCAATGTTATTGGCATAACCTTCTCTTATGATTAAAATAGTCGCTGAAAGTAGCCCTTGCACCCAAAAATTTCTTCTTGTGACATTTGTAGTCATATTGACAGCCTGAAATACATGATTAAAGTCACTTGTTGATTTTATTCACTATCTCAAATTAATTATCCTTATGAATAAAAATTCGGTAAATCTTCGGTATACGGTGCACCCTGTTATCAATACTATATATCGATATATTTTTAATTACGCGATACGTAAACGAGAACTGAGCACTTAAAAGGTAAGCAGCGCCGTTAATTTATTAATTATAGTTAAAACATTAAAAAAACCAAACAACAAATAAATGAAAACATTAACAACAAAGGTATAGTAAAAAACCTGAAAATAACAAACACAAAAATACGTAAGAAATACGCTTAACATAAAATTAGATGTGGTGTATCATCGATTCATTTCATTATTCTACTGCTAAGGTGGGGGATGGTAGAGACAGAGAAACATAAACATCTGAAGGCGGGGGTGTAGTTTGGGGGGACAGTAAAGTACGCGCAATATATATATCGATACATGGTTACAAGGAGAGTTCGATATATATCTAAATAGGACAAAGGGCACCGTATACCAAAGTTCAGCCAAAAATTCTTGTTTACCAAAGCAATATAATAAGATGGCAATTATTATGTTTAATATAAACACAGCAATAAGGTAATGACATAATTATATATATAAAAATACTTACAAGAAATATCAAAGAAGGATTTCCTAAGAGTGCTATAGCAGTTGAAAGTTTTCTCTTATTGCCACCAGATAGCGTTCCAGCTAGTTTATCAGAATAATGTCCTAAACTTAATCTTTTTAATAATTCGTCCACAGACTACAAAATATAAACAAATCATAATTATGAAATAAAAAGTAGTTGTCATGAACAAAGTACTTTTCCAACTTAAATTGAGGGCATCCTTGAAGTTTTAATTAACACCCTATAGGACAACGTAAACATAGTTTCAATTTTTAATACAGCAACATATATATATATATATATAATATATATATATATAATATATATATATATATATATATATTTTTAATGCACATAAAATGCCCTCACACATAAATATCTTCTCACCATTTATAAGTATTTTATAAATTCTTATAAAATAATTTGTAGTCTTCTAGTATTTTTTAGTAAAGGTTTGTATCTCTATGATTTTGAATTGCTTAATTTTCCCATAAATATTTGTAGTGCTTTAACTTTTAAATATTGATAAGATGAGCCAAATAAAAAAAGTAACCTGATTTAATTTATCAGATGGAATGTTTTTAATTCTTCCATATAAGAGTAAATGTTCTCTGGGTGTTAACAAAGCATCTAAAGCATCAAACTGTGGACAGTAGCCAAGTAATGCTCTGACGGAGTCTATCTCTGAGACTATACTCCTGCCTTTAACTGTAGCATCTCCACTAGTAGGATTTATAGCACCAGTAAGCATCTGAAAAATATTAATAAATACAAAATTTCTCATCAGAGCTTTTTGAGGAAGATTATAAACCCGAATGTATTTAAATGACACTTAGAGGAAACAGTCAAAATGTGAAAAAATTATGAATCCTCTTTCATAGACGCTTCTCTGGAAGGAGTAGGACAGATAGAAAGTAAAATGACAAAGGTTATAATGAAGAATAAATTAAACAAAAGTTAACCCTCTATATGTTATAAAAGTTTTTATAACATGTATATTCATGTTATAAAATATACATACGAAGAGCATGTATATTCATAGGAAATATATGAACAGCAAAATAGTAAATAAATAATAAATGAAATTAACAAAGTCATACATTCTTATTAATAACTAAAAACTCTATTTAACTTTCTACTAAGGAGCTCCATTTGTCTTAAAATTAAATTTACAGTAAAATAATACTTAAAATTACTTGAGTAAAATATAAAACCAAATTATCAATTTTAGTATATTCTTAAAAAATGGTATAATGTTTTAATAAAATCAAAAGATTGTTAATAAAATAAAGGCAGCAGTTCACTACACAAATCATAAAACGATTTTCTTTATTCAAAATAAAGTAAAGGGTATCCCGTTACTTTACTTTTTGAGCTATGCTCAAACAACCATGAGAAAGGAAAAACTTTCTTTACATTACTCTAAAAACAAAGAAGTTACGACTGAGTTAAGACTCAGTCGTAACTCTTGCTGAGTTACGACTCAGCAAGTACGTGAAACCCAAAACACAACCCTTAAATCAGATTTTTCCTGAAAAGTGCTATTTGACCAAAAAGCATCCTCGAAGAATACATCTTACCTTACTACCATCTTTGTTCATTTCCAAGATAAATGCTTCAACCAGATTACCTGCTTCAACTGATCCTTTGTTGATGTAATAATATTAGTATTTGGTGTGTCAGAGTAAGACCTAATTATTTATAAATATTTATATACAAAAAATGTATGGCAGGGGTTAAATTTCTGTGGTACACCCAGAAATATGTAATTTTACATATTATTTTTTAACTATGCAACTAAAGGTTATTTATTTTTGTACTTTATTCATTAAATATAATCATTGATACTCCACTTCCATAACCCCTTTATATCCCTACATTCCCTCCCCTGTTTTTTTAAATTGTATACATATGATTTTATAATGTCTGAGAAATGATATCTACCTGATTTATGTTCTTTCTTTTTCATTATTTTTTTTATTTAGAATCATACTTTAAATTATTAGTAAACAACTAGCATGTCTAAAAAACAGGCATTATTTTCTTACACATTACAAATATTTTAGAAGTTATTGTGTAACATATATATGTGGGAAATCCCCGCGGTGCACCCAGTATTGTACTTTACGAGGCGAGCCTGGTAAGAGCTAATACGGGATATAAAGGCAGAGAGACTTTTTAACAAGCAAAAATGTCTTAACTTTATCAGATATAATACCCGCACCATTTAGGTTATCTTAATAACACCTGAGACATATAATTTAGCTGTGATTTCAATATTTAGTGCAAAAACTACAGTATAAATTAGGAAAAATAGTACCTTGAAAGTGGAAGTTTTTCCAGCACCGTTGAGTCCTAACAAACCAAAACATTCTCCTTGTTTGACTCCAACACTGATCTTATTCACTGAAGGAATTTGAGCTCCTCTGTACATCTAGAGATCACAATTATATAAATACAAATTTAATTTTAATACTGTGTAGCTTGATGGGGAGAAGTTTTTTTACTCCTCGAAAAGTAAAAAAATGTTGTGGATGGCAATGGAAAAATGTGGGTGGAATGAAAGTATTTTCGTGAATTAATCATAAGTTTTTTATTTACAGTCAATATAAGCATCTGGACTTAGTTTGTATAGAAGGTGAAGTCTACAAATTAGCGTACCTGTTAATCAATAGCAAATCAAATTATTTTAAGTAAACCTGTTAGTCAAGATCCAGAAACAAAAACTACAACCGTTGAGATTTTAATAAATGTGGAGAAACGAGTAAAAAGTAAAATTTTATAGAGTAAACATTTAAAAAAAAATGTTTTCTCTTTTCAAGTGAGGGGTTGGCAGAGGCTTGTCTGATTGGTCAATCCCCAAAATGTTTATGGCCTTGGGGATTTTTAAACTTCCCTATACCTAACTCTAAATACAAAGAACTTAGCCAAAACAAGGGGATGAAACCCACAACACATCCCTAAAATCAAATTTGTCCTAACATCGTTTTTTTACTAAGAACCGTCTCCGAAGACAGCATCTCGATACCTTTGTTAGTATACCAACAAAAATATAGAAGGACTTTCTAGTGAAACACCCTGTATATATTTATTTTAATTGTTTATTTATGAGTTGAACCTTAGAGGCTCAAACCTCATATTTTTGTGTCTGGCTGTTAGACCCAATAAAACACCATAAAAGATTTTTGCTTTCAGTTTAAATATTAATTGAATAAACCATTATACCTAAAACTAAGAAAAAACTGACTTAATTTAAAATGGAATTATGCCAACTCCAGCTACAATTAGAAACATTAATTTTACCTTGTCAAGTGGTAGAAAATTATAAGCTGTAATCAATATAAGTATACATGGTTACTACATTGGGTAACTATTTACCTTAGATAAATCTTTGATGACCAGGGTATCACCACAAGCTTGATTACGACTTATTCTTAATCTTTCAGCTCTAACATCATCTTCTTCAAAACTTGGCTCATATTCAGCTAAATTTACCTTAAGAACAAAATATATTTGAGTTTAACAATTATCTTTAACACCAGAGATACATATTATTTCAATTCACATAGATTTTTATGTAAAAGCAGTTCATTTATTACTTATTTAAGGCATAACTATCAGCTCAGTTCTTCTTCTACTATCTTTTAAGCAACAAAAGTATCAAATTTTAATTAAATTAAGTAAATTTATCAAGATTGTGAACATTTCTTTTTGCTAACAATGATGGACAAAATTTCAAAGTATAAATGTTTAAATATTTGAATACAATATATTTTTTAATTTAAGTAATTCTTCTTAACAAGTTATTTTTGGCTAAGATGGCCATTTTGATGGCTTGATGAACCAGTTTGTGGCTCTTGTAGAGATAAAAGAAGAAAAAAAAATCATTCCATAGTAGATGTGAGTTGTTTAGAGATTCAAAATTGACTAATGTGCAAGAAGTTGCTGTAAATAGAAACAAGAGTTGAACATTCCAAGGTTTAATTATTTAACACAAGCTGGCTCAAATAAATTGAAATCAAAAAAGAATTACCTGCACAGTTTGATAAATTAGATGACAAGTCATTTAAATTAACTTATATATCTTTTTTTGGCTTACCTTCCTTTTACATGATCTCCAAAAAGGTAGCGGGACAAATTTGAATTCTACAGCAAGAGTAATCAAAGAGAAAACTATTCCTTCCACAAATAAACACACTAAATTTTTTCCAATTACATCCCAAGCTAATATATTTTGATTTACTTTTATATCTGAAAAAACAACAGTAAACATTTTAACAATATGCAATTCAATTAAAAATACTTTTCACACTGAGACTCATTATTTAAATGAGTCGTTTTTGACCACAACTTTACTATTGATTGGCAGAAGGAATAAAAATAACTCTTCTGGGAATTTTTTTCCACTGGACAGTTTAGTAGTCTTCATTTCATGCGACAGTAAAAGGATTTTTCACTGTTACTACTAAAGTTCCATAAATAGGTCCTAGTAGTTTACTTCAAGGTTATAATAGTACCTTTCTAGTTCTTCTTATTATTTTGTTTATCAAATAATTAATCCAATGTTTTTTGTTAACGAAGTTTTGTTATTAATTATTTATTATCAAGTGTTTAATGATTATGGATAATGATTCAGACATTGGAAATATGCTGCCAGAATTGAAACTTTTGGCTAAAATTTAATTGAAACTTTTGATAAAAACCGTCATAAATAAAAAACCAATTGTGATAAAATGGAGTTTGGTCTGGTTTTGAAGGGAAAGGATGGGTCTATAAATAATTATCTATCCGAGTTCCTACATATAGTTTAGTTGGTATTTTCTTGGATAAATGCAGCAAAAAAATCAATTTTCACAAATTAAATCGCCTATTTGTATTGATAAACAAATAATGTTTATCGTCTAAAATAGTAGTATTCACCTATTTTTTTCAAGGTTATAGAAAAAATGGTGTAGCTGAGTGTCTTGAAAAATGACAATTTTCACTTTTAGAGGTGTAATTAACCAGACAGTAATATTTTTAGAGGAAAAAATATTTTTAAACCATAGCTTATTTTAATTCAAGCCATGGCTCTGTCAAGCTATTTTAAATTTTCTGTAAACCAAGTAATTCTAAAAATATAAAAGTCAACCATTTCCTTTGGTTCCAAAGGGAACCATCCCTTCATCTTCAGTAATGTGATTTAATGAATTTAATAAGAGGAAATATAAATAGTTACTTTAATGCTTACTTTGTATAATTTATCAAGTCAATCCATATATTACCATAATATATTATCCTTACCAAAAGTAATAAAAGCAGCTGTGTATAAATGTTGAGTTGCTAATTTAATCAAACCATCCCCAAGACAGAAATGAGGAAATATCAGAAATACTTCTTTTATTACATTATCTACAGCCTTTAGTTCCTAAAACAAGCAACACAAAGCCCCTTCAAATACATAACTAGTCTCGTACAACAATTATCAAACATCAGTTTAGTATACAGCAGTGATTTTAAACCCACTACCCACGGGTAAATTGTTTCTAAGTTTATATATTTTTTTTAATTTCATCTAAAAATTATTTTTGAAATTCAATTAATTTAAATTAGTCATTATGTATTAAATTATTTTTGAGTCGCAAGAAGATGATTTTTAAAAGTATATTATTTTCAAATAAATTAAAAAAATATACATAGGTATATTTTTGAAAAGATTTTGTAAAATAAAAATATTCTATTAATATCATTTTCTAGTTTAAACTTTTATAAACATTGACAAAAACTTAGATTGGCTATTCTTCTGGTATTAGACAGTTGCTTTCCACTCTTTATTAGATACAAACAGCCTTATACAGGTTCATTTCTGAAACTTGTTGTTATTGAACAAAAAAGTGACCTGTTGACATTTTTGTAATTGTTAATGAATGTGTCGCAGGGTAGAAGCCACCAGCTTTTTGGGGTCGCTGATCCAAAAGACTGAAAAATGCTGGTATATAGTATTCAGATTGTAACTTAGAAGTAATCTATGGATTCTCAAACACCAACATAATATTTGGTGTACCACCACAAAAGCGTCTCGCATTTGATAGAAAATCAAACTTGGGGGATGGCACAAACTCTATTAAACCCCAAGGTAGTGATGTGGGTCGGAGAATATTCTCAAAAGAATATTCTCCGAGCACGTGAATATTCTGAGAATATTCTCCTGAAAAATTGGAGCATTTTCTGAGCATTTTCTATTTTGTACTTATTTGATATTTCGTATATGGTATATGGTTTGATTTATCGTAAAGAAAAGAGAGAGAAAATGTTATTATTACTTTTTAGTTTATCTCTTTGATATTTTATGACAAAATTTATTAAATACAACTCAAATAGCAGCTAATCTTATAGTTAAACATTTTTTTAACGTTATTTTTAAAATTGTAGCTCCAAAAGAAAATGCTCGAATATGCTCGCCTTAATAGAATATTCTCGAGAATATCCTCGAAAAAGATTATGCTCGAGCATTCTACATCACTACCCCAAGGTCACCTAGATCAACCCAGTTTTCAACAAAATTCGCATAAAATTGGTAAATTAAGGGTTATAAATGATTTAGAATGATGTTATAGAATGAGCATGAATGGAGTCCAATGAATGGTATGCGAACGTCCAATAAATGGAATGCGAACGTCCAATAAATGGAATGCGAACGTCCAATAAATGGAATGCGAACGTCCAATAAATGGAATGCGAACGTCCAATAAATGGAATGCGAACGTCCAATAAATGGAATGCGAACGTCCATAAATGGAAGCGAACGTCAATAAATGGAATGCGAATAATGAACTTCCATGAATGGAAGGGGAAACGGGAAGGACATCTCTAAGGCGAATCCCGTGGCCAATCATTTTGGTGTCACCTGTCTGGAGTTATATTTTTATGTTTTAAAGTTCAAAAAAATTGAGTGCGCATTGAAGACTTCAAGTTTTTAATTATTATTATGAGTGTAATTAACTCAGCAAACAGTATTATTATTAAGGTGAAAGCTTCATGTCAGAACTTGAAAGATTAATCTTAAGTCATTAATAGTAAATCGTGTTTTTATTTTAGTTATTTTTATTTTTTGTTTCTTATAAAAAAAAAAATATACTTTAAAAACAATAACGTATAATATTTCATTATTACTCTATTTTTTTTCTTAATTTATTTAAAACTTAAATTAATAAATTACTTTTAATATACTTTTAAAATTTATATTTTTATTGTTCCATAAACCGCCAATACATAGTTTAATGTTTTTCCACTCACGGGTCAATCTTTGTGGATTTCACTATATTTTTGTAATTTCTTTTATGCTTGTAACAGTATGTGAAATATTTTTTTTGAATAAAAATGTTAATGAAACATTATAACTCTGAAACAGTTATTTTTTTGAATGACTCAATATAAATTTTAAAAATATTTATAATTTTAATTTTAATTTATTATTAATTTGATCTTAAAATATTCCACTTTTAAAATAAAAATAACACTTTACGACTTTTAATCCTTTTTTTATCTTGTTTTTCATAGCTTTTTTTGTATAGCATTTGTTTTTTCACGTACCACCTAAATCTTTCGCATACTACCAGTGGTACTTGTACCACACTTTGAGAACTCCTGCTGTAGTTAGTTTGTAATTAAGGATTCCTACTAGAGTACAATCATAGTATAGTTTATCTTAGCTACTAAAACATTTGTTCCAATACTTTTAAAATATATATTTTTTAAACACATCCAAAAAATATTTTACTTAGCTTTTAGTACAATTTACCATATTGTTATTTAATAACCCTAATTTTTAATAGACTGAATTTGTTTTTACTTTAAGCCAAAAGCAGCCTTTGGCTGTGTAAAAAAATTAGCTTATCATATCAGATAGTAATATAAACAATGGGTTATTTTTAATTAATAAGATTGCATATTTAATCGCACCTCAGTGATTCAAAGTAGAAGAGATAATTTGATTTATCATTTAGTCAAGGCAATATTAATATTAAGATGAATGTACTTTTGGTTTGAACAAATACTATTGTAATGATAAGACCCAACCAGAAGTAGTGTGAATAACAATTCCAGGCTAGGTTCTAGAAGTTTTACAGAGAGAGTTTTAGTTGGTATTAGGCAGACCCTGAGCCCAACACTGTAGACGAACCGCTGTCTTCATGGTGAATGACAGCAATGATTGAAGAGAACTTCTCACAGTGAAAAACACAGAGAAGAGAAAACTTCTCTTTTCGGTAAAATTTTCCCCTGTGACTAATTCACCAAAAAAATAACATTAAAACAAATCTCTAGTTTAAAAAATGATTAACTTGTGGATTGTAAGTTAATTACTAAGAACCTTATTCTTTAAGTATTTTTTTTTTATATTTTACCCTCTATCATTTATTTATTTAGTATTTTTGACTAAGCAACTCTTATTGTTCAAGTCATCCTCAAAATTGTATCATCAATATATTAAAACTTAAATGACAGAATACTTACTGGATCATCAAAATTAGCCAATACAAAGGTAGTTATAGTTGTAATGGAACCAATAAAAACATTGGCACATGAAAGACTAACAAAGGCAGAACTTGGTACATTGAACAAAAAGCTAATAGGGTACATCAATGGAATGCAAGCCCATCTGAAATAAGAAATACAACAAAATGAGAAAATAATAACTTGTTATAAAAAACTGAAAAAAACATACAGACAGACAACTTTGTGAAAACCACCTAGGAGGCCTTAAAAACACCTAAAACAGATGATTCCGTTGCCTACCTATGGTATAAATGAGGAAAAGTACAAATAAAACGATATTTAACCCAATTGACTATCTTCAGAGCTGTAGAGAAGATAATTATGCACTTGTTGAGTCTTTCGATAGCAAGACATTAAGTGTAAAGTCGACTTAGTTTTAATAAAATAAATTCTGTGGAAAGACTTATTCATAAGTTTTATTTAAATTAAAACATTTGAACTTACCCATATAAAATAAAGAGAAGAACTAAACCAGGAAAATTAGTTTGTGAAACATAGGCTTCTTCTTTGAACATTAAAAATATTAATATACACAAGAAAGATGACAATAAATAAGCCAGCTGTGAACAAAGAAGACAATAAATAAATTATTGGAATTTATTTTCCAATAAAACTACGGACAAATCACAGGGACGAATAAGTAAATTATAAATAATAATTTGTGTTTAGAAGGAATAAGTTTATTTTCCAATAAAGAAAATTATTGGCAAGGGTGGAAACTGGTACAATGAACAAATAGAAGAGTAAAACTGAATAAAGGCTTCAAGATAAAACAAAACCAGGAAATCAGGTACAGGGTACCTCAGAACTTTCCTTACCAAATCGTATTTGCTACTCTCATCCTCGCTACTTCACTCGGCTTTAGAATGTACAAATAGCCAAATTTATACTGCTAAGTGTCTTCGGACTCGCTTTGCTCGTCCTCAGATAGTAAATACATTAGTTTTATTCCCCGCCATCACACATCCAGGCACTGTCCACTCTCAATGCTGCTTTACTTATATGACCCTTTTTTTCAATTATATGACTTATATGACAATGCCTTTTATTAAACCCTTAGATATATTTACATTATAAAAACTAAACATAGTATACTCATTTTTTACATTAAGTAATGCACTTGTGCCAAATTTCAACTCACTTAGATTATTTTTCAATTTTTCCCAATTTTTTGAAAAAACGTATACAAGTCATACGATAAAAATTAAACTAATGCTCATAATGAGATGAAACTTAGCACATATGATGGAATTATATCTCAATTTGATTAAACATTTTTCTAAATTTTTACTGAGTCTTTATTGCAGGTTAATGACACCATAAACCAATTATTTGAGATAGGATAACACAAACACACATAACTTTGTAAAAACCACTTAGGAGGTCTTAAAAACATCTAAAATGGATAATTCAAGTGAAAATTTAAGTTTTGGAATTTTTACAATTTTTTAACAATGTACACAAGTTATTTGATAAAAATTGAACTAATGCTGACAATAAGATGAAACTTGGCACATATGTTAGTCTACATGGCAACATACGTGCCAAATATCATTTTAATTGCAGCATTTTTCCAAGTTTTATGGTTTTTTGAAATGTTTGATGAGTCATTATAGCGGGTTAATGATGCTGTAAAAAATATTTTCTTAACAGTATAACTACAGCTATAGACTGATTTTTGTACAAAGTTTCAACTCTCTAGCATAAATACACTAAAAGCTAAGATGATAACAGACACACACCGACAGACAACTTTGAGAAAACAACTGAGGTCTTAAAAACACCTGAATTGGATAATTCCAGTGACATCCCGGTTTCGGATCTTTTGCAAACATAATACTTTTCATGGAATAGTAATTTGCAAACAAAAATCTGTTAAGGGATATTTTAATAGACTTAAGTGAAGAGGCTCCCAAAATCAAATCAAACTTGTCAATTGAGGGTTAACAAAAAACTAGGGAGTGAAGCATCTAAATACATACAGGGTGAGCAAAAGTAAAAACTATAATACAATGGTTGGTCCCCAAATTTTTTTAGGCAACCCCTTTTAAAAATAGTTTAGTGACCCCCATGCAATATATACTAAAACAACTTTAAGAAAATATTTAAATGGAGATATTGTTGCCCCCTTATACCTCAGACTAGTTCATCTGTCCAATTCTTATATCTGAAGAAGTATATAATAGCCACAAACTTTAAATTGGGCACAAATCAAGTAAATGTTGTGTTGTATTTGTACTTGTCAAACATCTATGTCACACCCTTACACATCTCAAGTATCACCAAGCAATATATATTTTCCAGAAATAAGAATTTATAAAGATAAATGAGGTATATACATCAAGGAGAGCAAAGCTGGCTTGATAATAACAATATAAAATGAAATAACCATTTAGGCTGCGAATTTAGCCTCAACATTTAAATTATACTACAGTTTATGACAATATACCCTTCATTGTTAAAATAAAAAATATATTTTTTCTTTACTAAACTCTTAAATTTAACCTGGAGAGCAAAGTGAGCCCTAGAATTAATAAAATAAAGCATTCTAAAAGTCCAATTCATGCTGTGATACCCATTCATGTTTGCTAAGTAAGCCTAATCAATAAGAGCAATATTGTACCCACTCATATGATTATACTTTCTAAATCTTAACAATATTCTGGCAAGATAAGCAAGCCAATGGATTTGTAAATTTATTTTTATACTTAGTATTTTTATACAGCTAACTATAATTGGGCATATATAACAAGATTGAAAATTCTACAACATTTTAAATGCTGCAACCCTAGCAACTTATAGCACTTCTTGAATTTTAAACAACTTTAAAATAGTTCTAAATAATTTTATTGATGTTGTATATTCCTAACTATTTTATTCAGTGGACTTTAGTACCTCCCCTCTTCCCTACTTCTAAACAGCATTTGTGACCCAAAGATAGGGAACCAATCATAAAAAAATACTTACAAAGTCCCATGAGAATGTTTGGATCCAATATATAAATCTATTCACTCCAGATACAAGTTGTAAATGTTTAGAATTAGTAACACGATCTTCAATGAGATAGAGTGTGAATGATGCAGGTATAAAACTTAATGAAAATATTATAGAAATTGCTAGAAGTAAATTTAAACCTCCTTGACGACTGTAATCAAATAAGCAATGACATTAGAATTAGAAAAAATAAAATTTGCTAAAAGACTAAAATTTAATGTTAAAAATAATCTAATTGAGTAATCGACATAAATTTTAATGAAAGGTCTACCAATAAAAACAATCAAACTCATTAAAAGCTAAATCTTGCAATGTTTAATTATCATAAAAAGTTAAAAATAATCATAAAATATCAATATTTATTTTTAAGAACGATTGATTTTTTTTACTTTGGTAAAGCTTTGTAGCAACAGGCTGTCTAGTAAAACTTAACATTAATCCAGCCAACTATTTTGAAATACAAATATACACTACAAGAATTAGCTTAATTAAGAAGCTATTTAAAACAACCAAAATAAAATTATACTGGAGCACTAACACAATCCAAAAACAAATAAATTTAATATGGTGAAAACAATTTCAAAATATATCAATAAGGTCCATAAAATAACTCAACAATATGTGCCAGTAAAGGACTTAAAATATGTATGAGGTAAATTTATTTCAGGCTCTATCAGTGCCTTGCTGGGTTTGGCATAACAAAAAAGAGTGGGACATGACATTATGTGGAGCCATCAATGATAGACCAGCTTCCAGATGTAGCATTGCATTTTGATTTATACATATCCTAGGTGTTTCTCACACAATTTATATAGTATAGTACATTTAATATACATCTTTATATACTAACATCATTTCAATTTTAAGTTGATTTTGCGTATAGTTCATTGGATGGTTGTATGTAATGATTCCATATTGAGATGAATTTTCAGAATTGACAGCTTCCCTCAGTAAGACATTGTTTATTCCATTCATATAACCAACTGACGAAACCCAACCTTTGTTATTGAACCAAACCTGAAATTAAAACCATTTAAAATCAGGTATAAACATGAGTAGTGGAGTTCCTATTAACAGCTGGCTCAGTTAACGATAACATCCCTGACTTATGGAGTTACTAGGTTCAGAATTACAATAAAAAAATATTTTTAACTTTTAACATTTATGACATATTTCAAACAGAAATATAGCCGTAAAAAAGGGGTAGGCTGTACGCAGTACTGCCTACAAAGTTAATTATATTTAAAACTGTCAAAATTATATTCAAACTTTTATTTAGGTAATATTTACCAAAATAATAAAGGTAAATACTTTTGAACTAGCAAAAGTCTATTTGACTCTATGTAGAGAGCATTTTCCAAAGTCTAGAACCATGATTTTCCCATTTTTAAGGATTTAATGTTGATGCATTTGAAACTAACTGATATTTGCGATTCAAAGACCCTATCATCACCACTATCGCTGATAAGAAATTGATAACAAAAGGGTGATTATTGTTAAAGTCCTTATGGGGGTATTTTAATTTCCCTTATTAGTGACGATGCTTTAATTTAATTAATTTTAGGGCGTATGAACTCAGTAGAATCCCTATTTCATTGAAAAATGGGGTTTTAATGGGTTGTCACAGGTATTTAAATAAAGTAATATGAAGGTGAAAATCTCAATATAGTGTTTTATTTTCTTTATTGTTAATTCATTTTACATTGAATAATTTTAGTTAGCACAAACTCTTTAGTTAAATTACATTTTTATTGTTTAAATTAGTTGTAACAAGTATTTAAATTAACTGATAACAGGCTAATTTTCACCATAATGGTGGTTAAATTTAGTAATTGTTAATCAATTTTAAATAATCACTAAATTTTTTTTTCGTTTAGGTTTTATTATTTTTGGGTTAAATCAGACAAATGCAAGACTGTAGTGATAATTGCTGCCTGGATATTGCGTGTATTGTTTTGCCTGGATATTGCTCCAAGCATACTGCTTGTTATAGTAACCCCACCATACTTAGTTGAACAGCATTTTTTAAATCTTGTCTAGTCAACTTTTTCCTGATAATTTATGACATTAAATGAAGCGTAAGAAAATTTAATTTTTAAATCACATTCTAGGTTAAAATGTCATTCATAGTTAATAGTAATAGAACAAATTCACAAGGAAAGAGTTAAGTCCTACACTAAAAATAACTATCTGCCCTTTTACAATTAAATTTTATTAAAACATACCTTTTCTATTCATAATAAAATAACAAAAAATACCTTGATGTTATTAGAACTAGACTCGGCCTTCTGAAGTTTATTTAATAAAGGAAGTAAAGACCAATAATTATTTTGGATTCGAGAATCATAAACTTTTTTGATCACTTCACTAATATTGATTTCTGGAACAGGGATATTATCTCCAAATGTATAGCCACCATACCTACAAATAACACAATGGGAAGACATTAAAAAGGTCTAAATATTTAGTCTAAAAAGTAAGCCATTAAACATTTGAATAATAAATTAAGCCATTGAACATTTGGTTTAAAAAACTAGTGCATTACACGATTTTGTTTTTTTAACCAAATCGTTTAAGGCATTAAATTTTAAGAATGATTTTGAATGGATTTCATTACAAAAAATAAAAAAAAGTCGCAATCAGAATAACACTTTATTGCGAGCTCCCCTTTACTGAGAGCTATGTTCATTGCACCACCGCAGGTGCCTTTTATTAGTCTGAATTAAATATCTAAAGCTAAATCATAGACTCACTCCTCTTCCTTTTATTCCCTTAACCAAGTATATAATTTATTTAACCTTGTAAGTCATTCATAATTTGTATTTTATTATACATGATTCATTGCTGATTGTAAACCCATCAGCAAAAAACCCATGTTTTTTTCTTTTATTTATACTATTGTTATAAATTGGCCACTAAATAGTTTGAAAGTGTTTTGCCAATAAAATTTTTTTGGTGGAAAGACTTTTCTATTCATTATTTTTAAGACATTGAACATTCGCTTAAAAGAAACAGGGGTACTAAACAAAAGAGTTACGTTTCAAAAATGTTAAAAGAATGTCTAGTAATGATTTGCTTCTATAAAAGAGTAAATGGCTGTACGTAAATACAGATCTCCCTTCATCTTCATTAATCGTAATTATATATAAATATTATAATGTACTTCATTTTACCAAAGGGTTGAAGCCCTTAATAATTTATTCCCTTATAAATAGAACACTTAAAACATAAGATACCTCTGTCCAATGTATCTAGGCCAAGTATTGACAATCCAATCAGAAATATTCTGGTCATTCATGTTATACATAGTATCATCAGATGCAACCTGGAAACATTTAACCAATTTAATTTAAAATTTATATAATACCACCAGTGATACCCGAGCTTTGCTTGGCAAATATTTTATTCTTCAAACAACATATTATTATTCATTATTCCTTTGAGGACTACAAAAATTAGAAGTTGTTAACAGGCCTAACAGCAAAAAAAAACTTTGTTTAAGATGGCAATTCTCAAGCTGTGCTTTATGATTGCTTGGTAAGTTCCTTGTCTATTCTGACACATGAGAAGTTGTTAAAAGTTTAGTCATGATCCGTCACTGATCATAAACACTCAAAATTTTCTTTACACCACACCTATTATTTTGGAACACAGAATAGTATGATTTAAGATGTATAAATATTATAGTTTATATTATTTTAGACTTTCATGGTGTGTGTTCATTGTGATCAGTCAGTGGTATAATTGAAAGTTAAGTCAAGATTTATTATTTAGATTCAATGTGTTACCCAGTGGTGTTACCTTGGAACATTTTTACACTTACCCTTATAATTACTTTAGAAAAGATCTCGATGACGCATAAAATGTGTTCATTCTGACCAATGAGGATTTTAAGTTTAAAGTTTAGTCAAGTTTAGTTAGCTCTATTTATGAAATTCTGCTAAATAAAACTCAAATTTGTTTTCCTTACACAACCTCCATATTGGTTATTTAAGAACGGATTTTGATGAGTTATAAAACACGTTCATTCTGACCCATGAGTAGTCTAAGTATAAAGTTTAGTTAAGATGCATCAATTAGATTCTGATCTAATTTATATATATTCTAATATATAATTAAAAAAATAATAAAAACAATGTTATTTAAAAAATAAAGCTATAAAACAAGTGTTTACACTAGCTCTGCACCTCTGTTTTTTAACTTCTTGATCTGGATCTAGTGAATCACTCAAAAAAAACAACCATTGCTACCACATTACTCAAATTTGGTAACACATTATTATCATGTCATCATAAAAACAAGTAAAACTTACAGTGTGTGAAGGAGGCTCAGGGGTGCCAATATTATCCGGACAGACCTGTGATCCAGACCGACAGGTGCACTGCGTCCAGTTAATTGGCTTGTAAAACACAGAGCCTGTTCCGGGTTTCTCTTTGTACGTGGGAGTAACACATTCGCCATCACTATAATCAAACATCAAATATAATCACACACAATAATACAGCAAGAAAATAAGAATTCTTTAATTTAAAAAAATCCTATGAGAAAGCATTTTTTTATAATGGATTTTTGAGCTTATCAAATGACATAAATCCTAATTAATACCAAAATATTAATCTCCTTTTAGTGAATTTACATCAGAAAATGAGGTTGATTAGATAATGTAAGAGGAAATGATAGAGTCTGCTTGCCTGACCTCTTGATTTCTAAAATATATATCTTATTATAAATACTGTAAATTTAAGTAATTTCTTAATAATTGACAATAATATCTGAAGAAAAGGTAGTATGACTTGACAAATAAATGATAAATAGATAGGGATAGGTTCTGTCAAAGCAGTATAAGTACATTTTAAAAATAATGTAGTTGATTTCATAACTTTATACACAGTGTTATGTTACCTGACTCTAACTTATATTTATGAAACCAGAGAGAAATACGACCAAATAAATACCATTTACAAGTATCCAACTAGACAGAGCAATTTATTAATTATAAAGGAGGACAGACTGACTAAGACTGCCAGACATAACATTACATATTTTGGACTAAAACTATTCAATCACTTACCTGACTCCTTAACTCTTGTAAATAAGAAACCTTTTTCTAACAAAATTAAAAAATGTCTGTTGGATAATCCCTTATATTCAATTGATAAATTCTTTGTAATTAATTATTAAATTTTAATTAAATTAAATTTTTAAGTTGGCACAAATGTTTTATTATTTTATAATTTCTTAGCGCACAAAATTACTTAACCCTCAACCGGGTGCGGCACAGAGATATAATTTCAATTAAATGTAACTCAATTGAAATTATAATTTCTGAAACTGTAATAAATTTGTAATTTCTGAGAAATAATATTTACGAATCCAGCTGGAGCATGTATGTTTCATCCTTTTTAAAGTTTTGTAAATTTATAAACATATTTAAATTTATTAATTAATAACATACATGTCTAAGGCAGATATTAATTTTTTTTATTCATTATTTGTAAACATTTTAGAAGTTATCGTGTAGTATACACATGCAGAGCAATCCCCCTTTCTGAGAGGCGCCTGGAGAGGGCTAAATAAATTACTTTTTTGTTAATTTTAATTTTGTAACTAACTTTCACTATTGTTTTAATTTCGTTTTTGTAACACTACCAAAGAACATATTTTCCATAAAAATTATTATTATTAATTATGATTGTTATTTATTATTGCAAATAAAATTTATTTTATTTATTTAAATAATTGACAATTACTACTCACACAGTGCCATTAATATCCACACACAATGAACCAATACCAACAGGACCATTAACTCCATCAATGTAAGGCTTCATAATAGCTTCTTCTGATCGATTAGTAGAATAAAACATGTAGCGAGGTTGAGAGTAAAGAAACGGGGAAATTTCAAGGGATGGACGTTCGTGAAGAGGAGGAAATAAAGAACAGACTATGAGTGACATACAAACAAACACTGCAGGCAGGACAAGCTGAAACAAATATAACAAAATACTTTTAATCCCCATATAAAAGATACAAATGCAGCACAATGTCCTATACTTAGAATAATATTAATATAGACGGAGCATAGGACCGTAAACACAATGTAATTCCACTGAAAACACAAAAGCCAGTTGACTGGTGTCAACCGGTCTTAAGTAGGGGTACCACCCTAACAACAAAAATTATTTTAAAGATAACAAAAGTAACAAATATAATAACTGAAGTACTTTGACATTTAGTTGACAAGGACTATTAACATAAATTTAATTAAAAACACTTATTTTTATTTTTTTAAAGACTCAAATATTCTACTGTTACTGTAAAATAATTACAAAATTATTTATTACAGATAAATTGACAGAGCCAGCTTTCGGCAAATAGCCATCAAAAGTACCAATGAGATGTAGAAGGAAGAATCTCGCCCTTCAATGGATGAGATCTTTCCATCTTACATCTCACCTGCAATGTTGATGGCTATTTGCTGAAAGCCGGCTCTCACAATTTATTTGTAATTAATAATGTTTTGTGGAGAGACGTAGTTTATGGTGTTATGTATTGAGCAGTACTCCACAGCGCTTTTAAAAGTCATTAATAGTATAAAAGTTGAAGTTTCAAATAAATCAGTACCTCTGAAAAGAGTGCTTTACTATTTCTCTTGGTGTGATGGAATCGTTTAATATGAAGAGCCCAAAATTGTCTCCAATATTTACTAGAATGATCCTTTTCATAAATAACATTATCTTCACCAGGAACGGTGGAATCTAGAAAAAATAAACAATTAAGCATCAGTAAATTTACAACTAAATTAAAAAAACAAGAGACCTTCAGCCTCAATCGAATGAACTTTAAATATGGCACCTTGTTCAAACACCATTTCAAATTTTAAAATATTAAACTGCTAGGCTTTCACGGTTATTGTCATGAAGATTTAGGTCTTCTGGTGGTGACCGCATCAATGTAGATGAAGAATCTGACGTTTCGCTTCCACTGTGGGAGGCAACTTCAGGGATGTAAGACATATGATGTCCTACAAAACACAAACTCAAAAACTTGGAAAGAAAACAATGCTCTACAAAACTGAACTGAACTCTTAAGGTAAAAACACAAATTACTCAAGCTTAATTATAGTAGAGAAGTACTCTTTAATACTATAAAAAGGGTGCTCTTACTGAAGGTAAAGAAGATATTTGAAAGTCAAGGACCATGTATTCCTCATACTTTTAAGGACTTAATATTGGTGCATCTAAATGATCCACCCGGTATAACTCCACAAATTAAAGTTTCTATTTTTCAATATTGTATTTGTGCTCTTTAGTAAACCATTGTCATATTTTAACTCCAACATACAAATTTCCTCTTACTAACATCTTTTAACAAACATTTGCTGAAATGCTACGACAAAATAACGGTAGAAAAATATGAAAATTAAATTTCAAATATAATGTACAACACATCTAAAGTGCCGTTTTCTTTCACACAAATAGCCTGTACAGGAAACTAATCTAATACAAGTAACATGAACAACAAACAAATTCACAGCTAAGTGTATAAATGTACAATCCATGTATCCTATAAATACAATACATTCCATCTTATTAGTAATTTTTCATTTGTAAAATATACATGTCTGTATCACTGATTAGGACATACGAGGTGTGTTCAAAAAGTATCGCAAATTTTGAATTTTCGCGGGTTACATATATTAGAATTTCAATTTTTTTGTGCGTTATGTTGGTACTCATGGATCTCACTTTTGCCCACCTCGGCCATTTTGAATGTTCACTTAATTGTTGATAGCTGCTTTGCTTGCACGTGTTTGGATCGTCTTCGATTTTACCTATTAAAAAATGGATCAAAGAACGTGTATCAAATTTTGTTTGAAAAACGAAATTAAGTGCGCGAATGCATTCCGAATGTTGACTGTGGCATACGGAGAAGCTACCTTGGACTGAAGCAACGTTTATCGGTGGTACAAAATGTTCTCAGAAGGCCGGAAAGATGTGAACGACGAAGAGCGTGCCGGATGCCTGAGCACTTTAACAACAGACGAAAAAATTAATGAAGTGGAGAAAATGGTATTGGCCAATCGTCGAATCACCAGAGAAGTTGCTGAGGACCTAGACATATCGATTGGCTCGTGCCATTTCTTCGATTTTTATCAATGATTTGGGCATAAAATTCGCCGCAAATTCGTCCAAAATTGCTCAAAAAAATGTCGCTGAGAATTTAGACTCTGTCGCGACGACCAAATTTCTCCAGAGGTCATAACTGGTGACGAATCGTGGTTTATGGTTATGACGTGGAAACCAAAGCTCAATCATCCAATGGAAGCTGCCGCACGAACCAAGACCCAAAAAAGCTCGCCAAGTTCGGTCGAATGTGAAAGTTTTGCTGACAGTTTCTTCAATTGCAGGGGCATGGTGCATCATGAGTTCTTTGCCACAGGGTAGAACGGTCAATAAGGAATATTACCTGCAAGTTATGCGCAATTTGCGCGAAGCAATCGCCAGAAACGAACGACCGATTTGTGGAAGAACAAAAATTGGCTTTTGCACCACGATAACGCCCCTGCTCACACATCGTTGCTTGTGCACGACTTTTTGGCCAAAAACAAACACTAATGATGCCGTTTTTACCCCCTGTGACTTTTTCTTGTTCCCCAAGAAGAAGGCCCAAGAAAGGACACGTTATGCTACGCTTGACGAGATAAGATAGCATCGAAGGAGGAGCTGAACAAGATAAAAAAAATGATTTTTTAAAGTGCTTCGAAGATTGGAAAAACCGTTGGCACAAGTGTATAATATCTCATGGGGATTACTTTGAAGGGGACAAAATACATATTCATGAATAAATAAATAATTTTTGAAAAAACACAAAATTCGGGATACTTTTTGAACACACCTTGTAAATTATTATTACTATTACATATGATTAGTACTATATATTCCTCTATGGTTCGTATTTTCTTCACCCCAATTGAATTTTGTATACAACATGTTTTATTTTCTTCACCTCAATTGAATTGTGTATATAACATGTTTTATTTTCTTCACCTCAATTGAATTGTGTATATAACATGATTTATTTTCTTCATCTTAATTGAATTGTGTATATAACATGATTTATTTTCTTCATCTTAATTTAATTGTGTATATAACATGTTTTATTTTCTTCACCTCAATTGAATTGTGTATATAACATATTTTATTTTCTTCACCTCAATTGAATTGTGTATATAACATGTCTTATTTTCTTCATCTCAATTGTTTGTATTGAACACACCTCAACTGAATTGTGTGTGTAGAGGATATTTTTCAAAAAGTAAAAAGTAGATATAAATAAATACTAAATTTTCATTTTTTTAACCTTCTACCAGGCGCAAGGCAGGGATTTAATTGCAAAAAATTGAATTTTCAGAATTCATTTTTTATTGGTTGCTTAAGGTCAGGGAGGCTCGAGGTATGCTTCAACTAAACCTTTGTCAAGATAATAATATCAGTATCCGGTGTATCATAGTCAGACCTAATTTTTTTTTATGAATACTTTTATACATAAAAAGTTTCACAGTGGTTAAATCCTTGTGGCACGCCCGGTAATGTATGTATTATACATAGTATTTTTAATTTTGTAAGTTATGTTAATTCTTTGAATATAATCGATGTTAATTCACTCCCATTATGCCTTCGTTCCCATAATGCCTTCTCTATCCTACCAAACCTATCTCCCATTATTTTGTAAAAAATTTTACATATATATTTTTGTAATTTATATGTACAATGTAAAATGTATGAGAAATAACATTTACGAATTCAGCTGAAGCATGTTGGTTTCTTTTTCATAATTTTTATTTATTCATAAACATTTTTTTAATAATATATATTCCTAAACAATGACTATTAAATTTGTTTTACTTACTATTTGTTGATATTTGAAAAGTTATAGTGAAACATATAAAATAACTACGGCGAGCCTGGTATTATAACTTTTGTATCGCGCCCAGTAGAGGGTTAATAAAAGTTATTTTGTCTTCACCGGAGGCATATTGTATTTATTACATTGAATGTAATTTGTGCACCCCTTTTTTAAAGTGAATTTTAATTATTTTTGGAGTGTACGAGGGAAAAGGGTTTTTTGGGTAGGGCTTTTTATTTTATTTTGTTTGCAGGTTTGACATTAGATGATATTTTAAAAAGGTTGATATTATAAGGGAGGTGTGTCAAAGAGGGTTTCCTAGGCAGTCTGTGGACTGACTCAATCTAGTCTTTTTTTTATAGATGATAATTTATATAGATTATATATATAATTAATTAATATTTATTTCTATTGGCATTATATTATGGTTCTCAAGTCCAATGGTATAAACCAGAGAATATCAGTCAGATGCGGTGAAAAACATAAAAGGATGCCTTCCAAACATTGTCAACCCTAATACTCTGACGGACATCTTATAAGTAATGCTAACATGCGTCCAGATGATAAATCGTAAATAAAATAATACATGCGTTGTGAACAAGCATGCATAAAAAAGAAGTTCCAGCATGTTAATAATAATATGTACATTAGTAATAGTGAGCATAGTAAAATTCAAAAAAGTGCCTTGATGTCTTAGAAAAATAAAAAAGGAATATTAAATGGAAACTGCTTTATTCATTGAATAGTAAGCAAAAATGGTACAATAATAATAATATACTTAGCTTTTGACTGATTGACATTAATTAAGATAAAAGTAACAGAAATGTATTCCAAAAAGTATACATAAATAGTATATTATTCTTTGGTGTATTTATACTTTCTGTAGGTCTAAAAATTTTTTAAATATAAATTATGTAACTCTACGCCACTTTTTGCCATCTCTATAAGTTTAAAACTGAGTAACAAAGAAATCGGTTGAAATATCTGAGGAATCACATTACGCACAAAAATTTTTAGTTTTAAAATAATTAGTTACTGAATAGGAAAGAAACACATAAAAAAAGAAATAAAAGAAAGATTTGATACTATTTCTAAAAAGCATAGTTAAATTGAATTGTAACTGCAAGGATAAATATATTTTTATTATGAAAATTTCATTAAAAACTAAGTATGAAGCTGAGCAAAGTTAAAGAAAAGAAAGAAAGAGAGTCATAACAAATCATTTGTTTTGATAATTTTTAAACTAAATAAATTTACAAGACAATTTCTTAAAAAGTATTTCAATTTTAGGAAAGTCTAGGCAAAAAAGACTACAGTTTATAATGTACTAAAAATAAATATAATTTAATTGTCCATTTTTTAGAGTTCAATTAAATAGTCTATGAGTGAACTAGCTTTAACTTACTGATTTAGAGAATTAGAGATTACTAAGATTGTTGCAATGCACCCCATGAAACCAATAAGTTCATTGCAATGCACCCCTTAAAACCAAGGGGTTCATTGCAATGCACCCCTTAAAACCAATAAGTTCATTGCAATGCACCCCATAAAACCAAGGGGTTCATTGCAATGCATCCCTTAAAACCAATAAGTTCATTGCAATGCATCCTTAAAACCAAGGGGTTCATTGCAATGCATCCTTAAAACCAATAAGTTCATTGCAATGCACTCCTTAAAACCAAGGGGTTCATTGCAATGCATCCCTTAAAACCAAGGGGTTCATTGCAATGATCCTTAAAACCAAGGGGTTCATTGCAATGCATCCCTTAAAACCAAGGGGTTTGCATGCAATTCATGCAATGAACCCCACTTTATTTCTGTTGTTCAAAACAGAAGTACAAAATCTATTTTCTTTCTAGTGGTTCCTGGCAAAAAAAAACACTCAGAAGATCAAATAAATATCTGGACTGATCTGGACATGGATAATAAAGATGAAATCTTAATTCACAATTTTAGGGCAAACATAATAATTTTTTTATACATATATATAGTACAAATATAAATAAATTTTAGTAACATTTATTAAAACATGCTTATTACTTACAATGAATATAATAAATGTGAACAATTCAATTGAACTAAGCTTTTAAATTAAAAAAAACGACTAAGTAAAAGAAATGTCTAATCATGCAAATAATAGTCTACTGCTACTAAGCATAATAGTCTACTATCATGCTACTAGCAAATAATAGTCTACTATCATGCTACTAGTCATGCAAATAATAGTCTACTATCATGCTACTAATCATGCAAATAATAGTCTACTATCATGCTACTAATCATGCAAATAATAGTCTACTATCATGCTACTAGTCATGCAAATAATAGTCTACTATCATGCTACTAATCATGCACATAATAGTCTACTATCATGCTACTAAAATAATAGCTACTATCATGCTACTATCATGCAAATAATAGTCTACTATCATGCTACTAATGCATAATAGTCTACTATCATGCTACTAATCATGCAAATAATAGTCTACTATTCGCTACTAATCATGCAATAATAGTCTACTATCATGCTACTAGTCATGCAAATAATAGTCTACTATCATGCTATAATCATGCACATAATAGTCTACTATCATGCTACTAGTCATGCAAATAATAGTTAGTACTAATCATGCCCTACTATCATGCAAATAATAGTCTAATCATGCCTACACTACTATCATGCTAGTCTGCTACTGCACTACTATCATGCTACTAGTCATGCAAATAATAGTCTACTATCATGCTACTAGTCATGCAAATAATAGTCTACTATCATGCTGCACTAATAGTCTACTATCATGCTAATAGTCATGCAAATAATAGTCTACTATCATGCTACTAGTCATGCACATAATAGTCTACTATCATGCTACTAATCATGCACACCATGCATATAAAAATTATGGTGCTAAACTCACACTTGACACTCTGACCATTCATTTGAATAACAACTTCTTTTCTTGCTGTAATGAAGAGATAAACAACAATAAATAATACACAATAATCTAACTAAAAAAACAAACAAATTTAACAAATATCCATCAATCAGCTACATAAAATATCAAATTTCCAGAAATATAAAGTGTTTTTGATTTTTGCTATTTAAATACAAATAAATTAGGCACAAACAGTAAATAAATATTTTCTCCATTGAATTAACAATCATGCTCCATTGTGTAAATGTATGGGAAAATAGATAGTAGTGATAGTAATTAGGGAGAGGTGATAGATCACCTAGCAAGTAGGCCACGTTTTTGGGCCCTTTTTGCTAACTCCCTTAGATAGAAGATAGTATTCCACCTCAAGATTCCTAGTGCAGGCATTTTACATCTAATCCACAGAAGAGCCGTGATTTTTACGAAGTTTCTATAGCTTTCACTAGAAACAACAAGTGCCCCAATGCCAGACCAGGCTTTCCTGCTCTTGAAACCATAAGGCAGAAACAAATGTATATTTAATATAAACTACTATTGAGGGTCCTAAATTTTGCCTAAACCCAGATTTATTTAGGGTTAAGGATCATTTACGAGTACCTGACATCGCACAGCTCGGAACCACCGGCTTAACATACTTTTCGAAGGACGGCACATGAAAGGATTTCCATCCCTTGCATGAAAATCTTTGAGGCCCTGACTAAGATTGAACCCAGACTGTCTGTGTGGCAGACGCACGCGCTAACCATAATACCACAGGGACCCCCCTCCCCATGTGTGGGAACATAATGAATATAAAATTATTAATAAAGCAAACAATTCTAGTATGGGGAAACGCGGAACTTTTCCTTACCACATTGATTCGCTACTCTCATCCTCATTACTTTAGACTTGATTCCTCCGTCTTCAGAATATACAAATCACGAAATGTGCAGCAGCACATATTTGGACTTTTTCTAAGACAGTAAATACATTTTATTCCCAGTGGTTACCAATCCAGACAATAACCTCGCTCGATACTGCTTATCTTTATGATCCAACAAAAATCATAGATATAATTGCCATATAGAGACAAAACTTAGTATACTTATTCGATATAATTGACCTAATGCTGATAATGAGATAAAAATTGGCACATAACTTAGCCTTATATATGACATGTATGCCAAAGTTCAAACCAATCGATGTTTGAAGCATTTTTTTTAAATTTTAGCTGAGTCAATATAGCATTATTATAACATGACTAATGTCATTATACTGATGGCAAAATTTTATATCAGTTTGTGATGTCATCAAAAATATTTTCCAGCACAACCAGACCTAAAGATTAATAATTGTTTTAAGTTTCAAATCACTAATGTAAATACACTGGGAAAAACAATGATAACAGAGACACAACAATACAGACAGACAACTTTGAAAAAACTAATTAGAAGGTCTTAAAACACCTGAAACGCATAATTCAGGTGAAATCCCAGTTTCAGATTTTTTGACAACACGATACTTTCCAATATACCTACGGTCTTTAGTAATCAGACCTACGGTATAAATGAGAAAAAGTGAGAATAAAAATAGTAAAATTTTAATAAAACCATTTTAAATTAACAAATGGGTTAATTTAAATCATTTACCATAAAATCTGCATAAGGGTAATCTATCAGCCACACAGCAATCATTTGGCAGCTTGAAGATAAACTAAATAACTCCATATTTATTTTATCTTAATGTTAATGATTTCATTATTAATAAGTAATACATGTATAGGTTTTAGTATATTAACTAAAGATTTCTAGTAAAAAATATATTATAAAAAACCTTTTATAAATATATTTATAAAAGCAAATTTTTAAATAATCACCAGTCAGCTGCAAATATAAAAGTAGCAGAAATACTTTGTTTTGTTTTGCAGAATAGTATTGTTGCCAGAATCCATTTCAGGCATTTTTCACAAAATTGTCTGTTAGCATGTGTGTGTGTCTGTTATCATCGTAGCTTATAGTGTATTTATGCCATAGAGTTGAAACTTCATACAAAAATCAGTCTACCACTGTAGTTGTGTTATTCGAAAAATTATTTTTTTGACTCAGCAAAAATGGTGCAATCGAATTGAAACTTAGCACACATGTAGCCATGCATATGACTAACATACGTGCCAATTTTAATCAGCATTATTTCAATTTTTATCAAATGGCTGGTATATGTTTTTTTTTAAAAATTGTAAAAATCGGAAAACAACCCAATTGAGTTGAATTTTGGTACAAGTGTATCCCTTGGTGAAATAAATAAGTGTACTAAGTTTGGTTTTAATATAAAAAGTAAATATCATCCATGATTTTATGGTCGATCATAAAAGTTAAGCAGCATCAAGCGTGGTCAGTGTATTTACTATCCGGGGACAAGCGAAGCGAGTTCGAAGCTGATAGGATAAGTGTAGCGAATTTGATGTAATGAGGAAAAGTTATGAGGTACCCTGTACCCAATTTTTTATATAATACTCAGGTGGAAAATTCCAGACTTGAAATATTCAACTTGGGGTGAATGTAATCTTATTCTTATGTTAATATTAATCCTTGATTAATATCATTGTATCCTTGGCAAATTAAGATTTTTTACAGAGTCTATGATTTTTTAAAACTCACTAAGAAAATAACATTCAAACAGTATCTCAAACCAAATAAGACTAAAATAAGGAATTTAATTTTGAATTGTATAAGTCGGTCCCAAATTACTGTCAGAAACATAATAACAGGGAACCAATCATAAATGCATCTGTAAAAAAACATGCATTTTTCAAAATAAATACAACAGTAACATGAAAAAAGAAAACAGTACATACTATTTTACATCAACATATCTTATTTTGTCAAATTCTTACAACAAATTCAATCATGCTGGAAAAAAGTACACATTTTAAAAAATTTATTTAATGAACAGTAGAAAACAGTTTTTATACCTTTTATAGCAGGTTTGTCAGCAGTGGTCGACATGTCAAAGGATTTAGGAGATTTAGTGAGGAGTAAATAACGGTAGAGTTTTGAAAACATTGTCATTTCAGCTGAAAAATATATTAATAAGTTAAATTAAATTAAATTAATTGGTGGAATATTATTATACTATTAAAAGTGGTAAATATTATTAGTAAGAATATTTTAACAAGTCTGAAAATATAACAATGCCAGGAGGTATTGGCTCATATACACAATTTTCTTTTAAGCAAATTAAAATACAATAATACCAAAGACAATAACGTGTTGCATTTTGTTTAACAGTTCATTCTAGAAACTGTAACTTGAACAGACTGGTTTCGAAAAATTGAGTTGAAATCCAGATGAAAGAGACATGGTAATCTAACATTATGTCAGTAGGTAACATAATTTTATGACATAAAAAATCTCATTATAATCTTTTGAATAAAAAAATATTGTTTTATACTCTATATTATAATTATTTATAATTTGTTTTATTCATAAATGATGTCATTATAAAAGGTATAGTTGTTAAATATAAAAAATACATAAGAAACTTAATATTCAATACTTTTACAGCAATCCTGATATAGTTTTATTAAAAGTCTTTCAAACATTTTTGTGTTTTATTGTGTCAACTATTCATTTTTTGCAAAACTCAGTAGTATCAAATGATAAAAATTCTTGATACCTTTTGAGCTCCTTGTCATTTCTCTGATTGCAGGATCACCTTGTTCTGCAACTCGAAGGAATATCTGAAACAATCAATCATTACATTTTAAGAATGAGCCTTGATTGAGTTCATTGTACATATTGATAAATAAAAGTCAAAAATAAAAATTATATTAAGTCAGAGACCATTACTCTGTAATTCATAGGCTTTATCACTCTAGTTAGATCCAAAGAATATTCAATATAAATTTAATTTAGCGGAGTTTTTTTTTAATAAATGGTTTATTATTTATTTTTTTTATAAACTTAAAATAAACATTTGTACAGATTCATAAAATGTTTATTTATTTTTAGTGCTTCACTAAACTACTATTTTTCTTTTAACACAAGATATTGCAATTGTATCAACACAAGGAACAGCAATGAATATAAGAATGTCTCTTAACAACATCAATTATTACAAAGCAATTTCATTATTCACAATTCAAAGAGATGGTTGTAAGGTTGGCAATACCAATGGCAGGAAAACAAAAGGGAGACCAAATTTTATTTATCATATGATTAGCATGGGAGCCTATTGAAATTACACATTCTTTTCTTTATTGTTACTTAATTAGAGATGAATGAGTTAAAAATTAATAGAAGGACCATGGGGCTATAAAAATAGTCAATATTTCATAGATAAATACTTAATAAAGTATTTTTCTTTTAGATAAATACTTTGATTATTCCAGGATTTTAAAAATAGAATCAAGCTCTTATCCCTACAAACTTGGATTCGTTTGTTTCTTAATTTGGTTATTAACTTAATTTGGTTATTATATAAGTATAAAACACAGTTTTTTTTTTATTAAACTACCATTAAAATATTTGTTTAATATTAAATATAACATTAAACAAAAAGAAACACTTCATAACAACAAATGGAACAAAACAAAAAGTTTGGAAAATATCTTATCAGTTAATTTAAATACTTTGTATTTAAATTAACACAAATAATAGTAATCAGACGCCACAACACATAGTATAGAAAATATAGAATATTTTTATGCAATAATATAGTATAAGTATATTCAAAACAACATTAGTATAGTAAATTTAGTAATCAGATGCCACAAAAAAATTGTTATAGTAGTAACAGTAATAGGGTGGGGAGGCAAAGCCAGGCAAATAGGCCACGTTGTTGGGCCCTTCTTGCCAG
Organism: Microvelia longipes; assembly: GCA_018340805.1. NCBI lineage: Eukaryota > Metazoa > Arthropoda > Insecta > Hemiptera > Veliidae > Microvelia > Microvelia longipes. The sequence goes on from JACMZG010001863.1 coordinate 35,902,263, forward strand.
AATTGTTATAGTAAAATAAATAATAATAAAAATTAATTAGTGTTACCTCTTCCAGTGAAGTATCAGAGATTCCATAACTAGCCACATTTAATTGACTAAGATTAGATTCAATGTAGTTTAGTAATGATATAATAGTTTGAGCATCATTACTCCTGGGTAAAACTATAGTTGCTTCAGCTCCTATCTGCTCCACAAACTGAGCATTTGGTATCATTTCACATACTTGCTTCACAACAGCTACAAAAATAATCAATAATTTATTATGAAAAAATACAAATCAATAGTATTTAACGAGACATGAAAGAGAATAAAAAACCACCTTTATCAAGAATAAAACAGCCCCCCCCCCACTTCTTATGTTAGCGATGTAACAAAGCAAACATCACCAATTATAATTGATAACATCTAGTAACCATCAATTACCTTTAATAATCACTATAACTGACATAACATTATCCTTTACAATAGTTATGTATTATTTATGAGCTTCAGTAACGATGTATTTTTGGGCTACTGCTGGTTATTTTGGGTTGAAGGTGGTTACTTTTGGTTACTAAATAAAGTTACTAACCATAAAAAGCCAAAATAACAGTAGCAACCAAAATAATAATGTCATAAATTAATAGTATACTTAATTATAAATTAATTATAATTATGAAACATTCATACATAAGGCATAGCCGAAAATGTTAAACAGGAGTCTGGTGAGTCTCATACAATCATAATATTGTACTTTTTTTTTCAAAAACTTCCTTTATTGCTTAATTAAATACAAATACAATTATTATATAATTTAAAAAATACAATTATAACCTATATCTACATATAAAAAACTTAATTTAAACCAAACCATAGTTGTGTGTGGGGGATACAATGTTTAAATATGTCGGGAGGCAAAATGAAGAAAGAAAAAAAGATAAAAATAATCAAAAACACAAAACAAAATTTAAAACTCAGGTAACATACTATATTAAAAGATATTATTCAATATAATAAAATTAAAAAGTTACAGTAAAATTAAAAAGTATTTATTACTCAGCTAAAGAGAGTGTAAAAAAAAACAACAAAAAACCGATTCTTATCATATTTAAATATGACCTGCAAGCCAAGAGGTAATGGTCTCTAAATCTAGATTATTAATAAGATTTAAAATATATTTTTTAATTGAGATATCATAATTGGAGATTTTAAACTTTTAGACATTTTGGTAAACATAGCAATGCCAGTGTGATAAATAGATCTACTCTTGACAGCCTTGGTACAAGATACTTAGACAGCAATAGCAATTCTTATGTTAAGGAACATTTAATATATATAAAAATTAAATGTCATAAAATAAGGCAAAAATCATAGGTAAATGTACATCAGTGTATCAACAAATTAAATTTACTACACAAAATTTACAAAAAAATAAATCAAGCAACAATTTATTATAAATAGATGAGTTCTTACCTGATACGTTAGGATCCTCTATATAATCATTATAATTCATATTTCCGTTTAACTAAAAAGGAAAAAACAGAGTAAACATAATGTTAAATTAAAATAAATTTTATTTTTAACTTATCTTCTCTATAAATTAAAACAATACAAACAATAAATAAGACACAGTGGAGAGCATTAAGTTCAAAACAATTCTTAAGCACGCACATATGAAAAAAATGAAAATTAGTAGATAATAAATATGTAAAGTAATTAAATTATGTGTCGCTCAATTGAATGTTGAGTCTATATAAATAGACATCAATAAGTAATTTCAACTAAAAACCTTTTTTTTAGTTAAATTATTTAAAATAATTTTTAATAGTAAAAAAAGTTAAATTTACCCTAACTCTGTACATGATTCTTAATTTTCCTGATTTATACCGTAGGGATATAGGAAAAGTATTGTGTTTGCAAAAAAAAATCTGAAGCCTGGATGTCACCGGAATTATCTGTTTCAGGTTTTTTTAAGGCCTCCTTAGTGGTTTTTACAAAGTTTTCTGTCTGTATGTGTGTGTGTGTTATCATCGTATATTGTTCCTAGTGTATTTATGCTAGAGAGTTGAAACTTTGTACAAAATAGGTTTAGTTGTGCTATTCAGAAAATAATTTTTTTATATGTCATTAACCCACAATAACGACTCAGCAAAATTTTTGAAAAGTTATAAAACGCGGAAAAAAGATACGATCAGATTGAGAATAGGCAAGCATTTAGCTGTGTATAAGATGGCCATATGTGCCAAGTTTCATCTCATTATCAGCATTAGTTCAATTTTTATCATAATCATCAACCCGTCTGTGTTCTTTAAAAAATTGCAGAAATCAAATCTAATTAAGTTTAAATTTGGTACAAGTGTATATCTTTACTTAGTAAATATGTACACTAAGTTTCGTTTCAATACTACAATCATAAAATACTACGATCATAAAATTTAAGTAGCATCAAACGTAGTCAGTGGATAGGTGACTGGATAGGTGACTGCTGGAATGAAACAGATGTATTTACTATTTGAGAAAAAGGGAACCAGTCCTGTATATTTTAAGGATGAGCGAAGCAAGTGCAAAACAGGGAGGATGAACACAGAAAACCTGACATCATGAGGAAAAGTTCTGAGGTACCCCGTAACCAATTTTTTTATACATCAAAGATGGCTAAACACCTAAATCACCACTGTGAGATCACTAAAACTACTCAAATAAATAAAATAAACCATTACCTGAGGCACCAATATATTTGAAAATTTAGACATTTCAAGTGTAAGTCGGTAACCATCTCCCAGGCGAGATTTTAAAAACACTCCAGATCCACAGCATTGCAGTTTACCATTAGCAATAATAGCAATCCTGTCACCTAGCAAGTCTGCTTCGTCCATAAAGTGAGTTGTCAAAATTATTGTCCTACCTAGAAACAATATTAATAAATAATAAACAATAAGTGAAAGCAGGTAAAACATGAAAACAAAATGGACCTTAAATACAAGGATATAAGAAAGTTCAAAATAACTTCTTAAGAATACATAATATAAGAAGCTCATAAGGAGAAAAAATCCATAATTCGTGTCATTTTTCATAATCTGTTCAAATAGCTTGGGCAAAACTAAAATTTCCTCATACACAACTATATAAAATCAATTAGTTATTTTGCTTTAACAACAAAGTAAAAGATTCCTTCAAGCAAATTTTGTTAAATATAAATAAACAAATATAGTTTTGTAATTATGAAATAAGAACATGTTCTTTTTAACAGACCCCAGCTCAAAGATTCGCGCACAACAAGTTAGTAAATGCGATTGTGTCAATTCTTTGACACAACTTACAAATATTTTGTACACGTATTAACCTTTTGATACAATATAATTGTGCGAGAAACACCTAGGAAATGTAACAAGCAAAATGCTATGCTACATCTATGAACTGTTCCATCATTTGATTCGTTACGTCTAACTCATCATAGCTCCAACAGAGCCTGAACTCACTCTGACCTTTAATTAAAATTCCGAAGAATAAAATGTGAAGTATTTACCAAAGTCAAGTGGTGCTCTCTTACCGCCATCATGTTCGGTAAGCAACATAATTTGAAGATCAGAGGGAGTTTAAGCTCAGTTGGCACTATGATGAGTTAGACAAAACAAAACAGAGTGGGACTCAAGGCATCAATGATAAAGAATGTCCAATGATGAAACATTTCCCAAATGTAGCATTTTGCTTGTTATATTTCATGTCTGTCTCTCCCACAATTGTATTGTGTCAACATTCATGTTTTGCAAAACTCAGTAGTATCAAATGATATCATAACATATTATCGAAAGGCACCTAGCCAATTAAGTGCAACTCCTAAGGAATATTTTAATACACAATACTCACCTTTTTTGTACTTCACAAGAAGTTCCCAAATTGATCTCCTTGAGTAAGGATCTACTCCTGAAGTAGGTTCATCAAGTATAACAGTCCTAAAACATATTGAAAAAAATAAATTTATTTTAATGTTGCTTTGAAGAAAAATTGAGCCCAAGATATTAATAAATATCCTAATTAAATACATTATTAACCCCCGGTTTAATCTCTTATACATAAGAATAATAATATACATAATTTCTAATAAATTATATATATAGTATAGGTATATAATATATATATATATATATATATTATATTATATTATATATTCATTTTAACATTCATTAGAATAAATTTCAAATTGAAGATAACAATTTTTTTTACAAATACTGAAATGAGTTTAGATTCAGTTTATCCCTAAACATTTAAAAAATAACAGCATCAGATATTAATAATGCTAAACATTCATCTAGAATAGTACTACCTATTTAATATATATCTATAAGTATAAATAAGAAATAAAATATGAGATAATTAGTCTTGTCAAAAAATGGGTTTTTTGTGAAGTTTTAAATTGTTAACATTTTATTTTGGGAATCTGTTAAGACATGTTAAGGGAAACACCCCCTGCCCCCCCAAAAAAGTCCTTTTAAAGTTTTACTGAGATTGCAGTGGACCAAAACGTTAATTGCAGTGTCCCATAATTTATGTTTTTGTTAATATTTTGGTAGGAATACAAAATATCAAAAATTATTACAAATAAAGTTTGATGCCAAGTAAATTGTTTAAGAATAAGTTTCAATTGGTTTACTCCCTATTTCAAACCGTCAACAAAGGATTTCAAGTTTAAAATAAACCATATTTTAATTTTTTACAATGTAAACAAATAAAATTGTTACTTTGACACTATATCATTCCGCATTTACTACCATAACTCAATGACAATACGACTAAACATGTGACTTTGGATATAGTTCACTACAAAACAAGTTATTACCCCCCAATTAAAGCTTTTTGTTTATTATAGTTGCAGAGCACTGGCCCGGTGCCAGTGATGTTATTTTTCTTTTAACAGGAGAACAGAAATGGAATTTTATCTTTGAAACGGCAACAGTCCCAATAATTAATGAAGAGATAAAAAAAGAAGAAAAACTGTTGTATAAATGTTCCGTCTTCCAGTTTTCTTTAATACCAATAGAAAAAATGTCCCCTGGGAATGAAAATTAAAACTTATCAAAAAAACTTACAAAAATTACTTGGGTAACTAGTGCATTTACAGCTTTATGATTTTTTTTTAGAAACTTTAAATCCTTTGTTAACAGTTGTAAATAGAGAGTGAACCAATATAAAACTTATTTTTAAACAATTTATTTACTTTAAATTGTATTTCAAAGAATTTTCTATATTTTGTATTCCTACCAAAATATTAACAAAATATAAATAATGGGACACATTTTAGTCCACTACAATCACAGTTGGCAGGGGAGGACGGAATGGCCATTTAGGGCGAGGGCAAAAGCCCTTCTTGGGCCCCTTAGCCAAAAATAAACTTAAAGAAAAAACAACGAAAAAAGGTTTAACATATTTAATATATTGATAACACAAGAGTCAAAGGGGCTCAACACTCTAAGGAAGCCTAAAGAGCTCCTAGAGACAAATGTTCTTAAAGTACTTAAAATATTCTTAAATTTTTACCTAAATTCAGGTCCTTTAAGGCTCCCATTCTTTATACTTGTACCTTCAAAGGTCCCAAACAGAAGACTAGGGCCTCCAGGGGCCCTTAACATATTTGATCAGGGCCCTATAGAGCAGTACAAAAGGGCCATAAAGATTAAACATAAAATAGTTTAGTTAAAATTTCATTTAAATTAATAAACTTCGTCGCCATCTTGTTTCGTTCCTTGCGTTTTGAGCTCCGTAAATTTTATTTTTTCTGACGGTTTTAAACGACATATAATGACTAATAAGTGCGAAAAGTGCGAGATGGACATTGCGCGCGGACAGAAGGACTGTTTTTGTGATTTTTGTCACAAGAAATATCACGTAGATTGCCTTAAGTATGTCCTGGGTGCTACCGAGCGCAGTGTACTAGAACTTAGAAGCGAACGATATTTGATTTTCGTGTGTCCTACCTGCAAACCTTCTTTTTCTCTTGTCACGAACAATATTTTGCTGAATCTCGTAAAAGAAGTGACTAAATTAAACTCAACTACGCACTCCTGCGACTGCACTTCCATCGCGTCAACCGTCGTTGATCAGATGGGTAAGCTTAGTGAGAACCAAAAGGAGCTAGTTTCTCGGTTAGAAAAATTAGAAAAACGTTTTATTAATGATAATTCTAACATAGATGCACTAATTTTAGAAAAATTGACGAAAAATTGTAAAATTTCGAGTCAAGAGCGTTAGTTAAACCTTGTTTCTCTGTTTTCTTGGAAGAAGTGGAAGAATTTTTTTCAAATCTCTTTTTCTTGCTGTNGTTGTACTAATGTTCTCTTCCAATTTCTTTAATACTAATAGAAAAGAATTCCCTGGAATGAAAATAAATACTTATCAAAAAACTTTACAAAAATTCACTTGGTAACTATGCATTTATCAGCTTTATGATTTTTTAGAAACTTAATCCTTGTTAACATTCAAATATGAGAGTGCACATAAACTTATTATTTAATCATTTATTTACTTTAATGTATTTCCAAAGAATTTCTATATTTTAATTCCACCAAAATATAACAAAATATACAATAAGGACAACATTTATCCACTACATCACAGTTGGCAGGGAGACGAATGGGCCTTTAGGGCGAGGGAAGCCCTCTTGGCCCCTTCCAAAACATAAACTGTAAGAAAAAACAACGAAAAAAGTTTAAACCTATTATATATTGAATACACAAAGTCCAAGCTCAACACTCTACAGGAAGCCTAAAAGCTCCTAGAGACAAATGTTCTTCAAAGTACTTAAATATTCTTAAATTTTTACCTTAATTCAGGTCTTTAAGCTCCCATTCTTTAATCTTGTACCCTTCAAAGGTCCAAACAGAAAACTAGGCTCGGCTTAACAATATTTGATCAGGGCCCATAGAGCATACAAAAGGGCATAAAGATCAAACATAAAATAGTTAGTTAAAATTTATTTAAATTAATAAACTTCGTCGCCACTTGTTCGTTTCCTTGCTTTTGAGCTCCGTAATTTTATTTTTTTCTGATGGTTTAAACGACATATAATGACTAATTAGTGCGGAAATGTGCGAGATGGACATCGCGCGCGCACAGAAGGAACTGTTTTGTGATTTTTGTCACAAGAATATCACGTAGACTTGCTTACAGTATCCTGGGTGCTACGAGCGCAGTGTACTAGAACTTAGAAGCGAAGATATTTTGATTTCGTGTGTCCTACCTGCAACCTTCTTTTTCTCTTGTCACGACAATATTTTCTGAATCTGTAAAAGAAGTGACTAAATTAAACTCAACTACGCACTCCTGCGACTGCACTTTCGGCGTCAACCGTCGTGATCAGATGTAAGCTTAGTGAGAACAAAGGAGCTAGTTTCTCCGGTTAGAAAATTAGAACAAACGTTTTTAATGATATTCTACATAGATCACTAATTTTAGAAAAATTGACGAAAATTGTAAAATTTCGAGTCAAGACGTAAGGCCCGTCTACAATCTTAAGTTAAGTTAGGAAGAATTGAAGAAGTGAAGAATTTTTCAAAATCTCTTTTTCTTCTTAAATAATTCTTTTTCCCGCTCTTTGACTTAAGAAAACCATAAGAAGGTTTTTTTAAGTTACTTAAAGAAGAATTTCTACGTTATCTGTTTTTGAATGATTACAATATTTTGTAAACGATGTGATTGATTGGTTTTTGATTGTTGTTGTTTGAATATGTGATTATTTGAATATGTTTGTTTTGTTTGTTTGAATATTTTTTTAATATAATATATTTTCTTTTATTTTTTGAATTAATTAGTTTTGAAATGGATGAGGTTCCTACGTCTGTAGACATACTAGAGATAAGGAAATAACGCTCCCAACAATTACCTCATCCATTTTGATTTTATTATTAATTAAATAAATAAAACACGGTCGATTTTAAGAAGTAATTAAAAAAATATTTGCAAAAAGTCTTTAAAAAATGGAAGGAAAGATCATTGAAAAAGCAATTGTTATTTAAATTGTATTAAAATGTTATTGAGCTCTGCTCGTTGTTACCATAAATAAATAAATAAAATGTGTTTGACGGTAGAAAGAAAAGTAGTTTTTAGTAGTTTATGTTTATTTAAATTGTATTAAATTTTTGAGCTCTGCTCGTTGTTACAATAGTAAATAAATAAATGTGTGTAGACGGTAGGAAGAAAGTAGTCTAAATACAGCTATATGTGTAATTGTAACTTAAAACTTGACTTTAACAACTCAGGTTGTAGACGTGTTTACGGATCTCTTAAGTCTAAAGAGCGGGAATTTCAAAATAGTTTGTTCTAAGTGAAAAATTCTTCACTTTCTTCGATTCTTCTGAGAATTCTTCACTTCTTCGATTCTTCCTACCTTAACTTAAGATTGTAGACGGGCTGTAGTTATCACCACACTGATAGTAAAATTGGAGCAAACTTTGGAAAAAAAATGACAGTGATACCACTTAACTGGTGTCTTAAATAAAATTTCAGACAATTCTTCTCAAGAAGAAGGTAACACTGATAAAATTACTGATAACCCAGCTGATCAACCAGCTAAAGTTGTAAATAATAACAAAAATGACTACGATCATGACAAATCGGCCGAGAATTTATCAAATAATGAGAACGAGGGACAAGAAAACAATTCACAAACTGTGCAAGTTTCTTCTTACTCGGGTGTCGTTAAAAAAGACGCGAAGTCTAAAAAAGACGGGTCTGCCGTGGCGATAAATGGTATGGCTAAGGGCAACAACAATGTTTTGCAACCCAGGAAATCCGCAGCTAAAGGAACTGTTACCACAGGAAATGAAGATAAGTTCAATGAAATTAAAGCTGCTATTAAAAAAAGCTCAATATTTGTCTCGAAGTTCGACCGGTCGGTGTGTAAAGAAAAAGTTATGTCTTTCCTGTGTAACGAAACAAATCACTCTGAGTTTGAAATAGAAGACGTTCCTGTTAAATCCGGAGATTATAAAGCTTTTTGTATTAAAACTGACCTAACAACGGCTGACATATAAAACAACCTGCTTTCTGGCCTAAGGGTTTGGTTGTTAAAGATTATTTTTTCGCAAGCGCCAACGTCTAGCCATTCTACCATAACTTACAGCAAACACATTTCTTTACTTCAATGCAACTTACGATCTATACGCAACAAGAAACTAGAGATTGAACAGCTTATTGATATCTCTAAGTACCCTGATGTGCTGTCCTTTTGTGAACATTGGTTAACTCCCGATGAACATGACTTATACAACTTCACAAATTACCTGATAGGTGATATTTACTGTAGATCTTCTAATAACAAAGCCGACTCTGGATATGGTGGAACTGTCTTGTATATTAAAGAAGGTGTTAAATTTAAGAAGCGGCATGACTTGTCGTCTTTAGCTGTTAACAGTGTGTTTGAGCTTAGTGTTGTTGAACTCTGTGATGCCAATACTTTAGTTGTTTCTCTGTACCGTAACCCTTCTTCTAAATTAGATTTGTTTCTTGAACTTCTTGATTGTTTCCTTGAAAAGATATTTAAAAGTGGAGTGTCTCAAGTTATAATCTGTGGAGATTTTAACATCAATTTTTTAGAGCATTCAGAATGTGAAGACATCTTTGTGAGCTTTGGTTTACATCCTTCCATCAAAGAAACGACTAGAATGGTCGGCAAAACGTGCATTGACAATATTTTCTCAAACATTGATGCCTCTGTATTGATTGAATCTAACTGGTTTTCTGATCATCATACTCTCGTGGGTAATTTCAATCCTTATTTCAATAAATCTAATGATCTAACTAGAGCACAGACTGCCAGGAAAAGAATAATTACTGAAGATTCTCTTCATGAACTGAAATATAGAATTTCTCAAGTTAACTGGTGTGAGGATAATCTCAATAATATCAATATCGAATTTACCAATTTCTGGAGTAAACTTATGTTTTGCCTTGATGTTGCTTGTCCTTATGTTAACAAACGTACTCTTACTAAAAAAAAGCCCTGTACTTACAATCAAGATATTATTAACAAACGAGAAGAAATCATAACTCTTCTGACCTTAACAAGGAGCTTAACTCTGACTATTTAGCGGGACTCATCAAAGAAAAGAGGAAAATCTTCAAGGAAACTCTCACTATGTTTAAAGCGAGTAATATATCCGCATACATCTCCAATTCAACCAATAAGCAAAAAGCTATGTGGGATGTGGTTAAAAAAGAAACAAAAGTGATGCCTCCAGATCATTGGCCTAAGAATATTTCCAGTACCGAGTTTAATGATTATTTCCGTTCTGTTGCCGAGCATATAACTTCCTCATTACCTCTAACTTCAACAGATACTTTATCTTCTTTACCAAAAGTTAACAGTTCCTTTTCCTTTTCCTCTGTTAGCTGTACAGAAATCAAAAATATCATTACTTCTTTAAGTAACTCAAAATCTCGAGACTTTTATGGAATTGACCACTTCACCTTAAAAACAATATCTGATCTTTTATTCGAACCGTTAACACAGGTTATCAACAAATGCATTATGGCTGGTTTGTTTCCAGAACAACTTAAAATTTCATTGGTTAAGCCATTGTTTAAAAAAGGTGACGTGAATAACATGGAAAACTACAGGCCTATTTCGATCATACCAGTTATAAGCAAGATATTTGAAGAAGTTATAAAGCGCCAACTTACATGTTACTTTGAATCAAACAAGTTATTGTCTTTTCACCAGTATGGTTTTAGGGCAGGAAAATGTACTTCATCATTACTTTCTGACTTAGTTCAAACTATATACGAAGCGTTTGAGAACGGGGAATGCTGCGCAGCTCTACTTTGTGATCTTTCTAAAGCTTTCGACTGTGTTGACCTGGAATTACTAATAAAGAAGCTTGCATATTATGGCCTCAGCCAATCAGCTTGTGATTTGATTAGATCTTATCTCCTGGACAGAATGCAAGTAGTGAAGGGTCCAGATGGTCTGTCTGAGTTAGGAAAAGTTTTCTTCGGAGTGCCTCAAGGCTCAAAACTTGGACCTTTGCTCTTTCTTATATACATTAATGACCTTCCGCTAGTCTTTCCTGATCAAAAACCTCAAAAAGTTAAAATGTTTGCAGACGATTCTACGATTATTACCAAAGGAAAAAACATAAAAGAGACAAGTGATTCCCTTGAGGAAGCCCAGGGATGGGCCGCAGACTGGTTCTCTGCAAATCATCTTGTACTCAACAACTCAAAGAACCAAACATGTTATTTTTCTTTGAGTAATAAATCGGAGTCAACCTCTGTTAAACTTCTTGGCGTTACTCTGGATTCCAAACTTAGCTGGGCTGCTCATATAGAACACCTGTGTAAAAGTACTTCCAAAAAGCTATATCCACTTAGAATCCTACGTAGGTACTTATCAGTTACCCAGTTAATTCAGCTGTATTACGCTAACATTCACTCTAAACTCACTTACTGTATTGAGGTTTGGGGCACCTCAGCACATCTAGGAAAAGTGCTCGTACTACAAAAACGTGCTCTTAGAATCATTACTAAGACTCATCCGCTTAAATCATGCAAACCTATTTTTAAAGAATACAAAATCTTAACAGTGGTTGCTCATTTCATATTATTCAACATTCTTGCTGTTCACTCATCCGGAAAAACTAAAAATTCAGATATACACCATTATGGCACTAGAAATTGTCAAAAAATCGCCATTCCCTTCAGAAGATTAGAGAAAACTAAGAAGGATCCTGCTATCCTTGGAATTAAACTCTACAATGCTCTGCCACGACACATGACGTCTCTAGATCACAAGTCCATGAAGTCAGCACTGAAGGAATTTCTTGTCAACCTTACTCCATATACTATCGAGGAATACCTCAACTCATCTCTTCCATAGACATTATTTTTTTTTTCTGACAAAGTAATACGCCATTAGGCTTAACTACTGCTCATCAAAGTAAGTAAGTAAGTAAACTTAAGATTATTTTATGCATACTTATTTATTTTATTTACTTATGTTTATTTAAATATAATAATATCATTTGATTTAATTTAATTAAATATGAAATTAAAATTAAATAAATTAAATTAAATAATCATTAAAACTAATCAAGTTAAAAGTAGATCCCTATGAGAAGCATTATAGGATCCCCCCCCCCATAAGGCCCCTTGAAATGTAAGTTTTGGCCCTTTTAGGCCAAACCCTCCTCAGACCTTTTTGGCTCTGTCTGCCAGTGAGTTGGTATTCCAGAACCAAAATAGAAAGAGTTGGAACCCCAAAATAAAATTTTAACATTTTAAAACTTTGCAAAAAAACCCATTCGTTGACTAGATTAAATTATATTAAAAGTAAAAACAACATCAAGTTGAACATACTTAGAGCCTCCAATAAAAGCCACCATGATACTTAATTTCCTTTGCATACCACCAGATAAATCTTTAGGTAATGAATGTCTCTTTTTCAGTAAATCCAAATCAGTTAACATGTTTTCTATTTCATCCCTTATGGCAACATCTGATTTAGCCATACCAGCCCTCAGTTTTCCATAAAAGAGTAAATGCTCTTCAACTGTTAACCTTGAAAATAGAATGATCAATAAAAATAATTTTGATGGAGTTCTTCATTGATTTTTAAAAGAAAAATATACTAATGTGATTGAAATCTCTTTTACTAAAATAATATTTAAAAAAAGTTATGGGAAATGTAAAATTTTTGTATCTAGTTAAAAGATATTAAATATATATTTTAAAAAGTTTATTTCTAGCTTCAAATCAGGCCCCCATACAATTAAATTGATTAAAAAAACCTGTGCAAATTTTTGAACCAGCTTAAAAAATAGCTGATGTTAAACGGAAATAAGTTCATTTCGACAACATTATTTGCATAATAAAACTACAAATTCTAGGCTTCATAAATTATTTTAAAATAAAATTAGTTGATTATTTAAGCAATGTTAAAAATATATTTTAATTTAAATTAAATATATTTTTAGATTAGATTAATTTTGTATATTATTTCTTATGTGTAATATTTCATATAATGTGAACTTTAATGACTAATTTTTAGGGATCAAAGAAGCAACTTTTCAAAAGAGAAAAAGTTGCTTTTCACTCCCCCGGGGTGTAAAAATTGTTTCCTATAATTGGAGTTAAAGCTCCCAAATTAGGAGTAAAAATGAGGTATTTCTCATTTTTTTAGAATTTTATCCTCTAAATTTATCAGTCGTTTAACACATTCCTAGAGGAGGCACCCCCAAAATTTATAAGATGGGTCCAACCAAGATCGGCTAAAAATCAGTTTAAGACCAAATGAAGTTGTTTAGAGCAATACATATTTTTGGGCAACACCTCTAAATGTATGAGGGGGTACAAGGCAAAAAAATTAAAATAAAATACAACAAAACGTATTATACATTATTTAAACTTATTAAAAAAATAATACATTAAAAATAATTAAATTATGTCAACGTCTAGAGATAAAATCTTGCATAGACCTTGGGAGTAAAATGCAATTTTCCTCTTGCAATATTTGGCTTCACCTCTGGAGTTAAGTGCTGTAACTCACTCGGCTTCATCAAGGGAGTTAAATCCATTGGTTCCCTTGGCTTTCGCCTTAGGAACCAACTAACAGCTCATAATATAATTTTTTACTTCCTTGGTGCATAAATAACTAGTGGATAAAAAATGCATTACCTATTAAATAAAACATTATATTGAGGACACATGCCAAGGCTGTTTCTAATTTTGTCCATTTCAGTTCTTATATCCATGCCATTAATAAAAGCAGTACCATCAGTAGGATTATATATTCCAGTTAAAATTGAGCTGAAAAATAAATTTAATACATAATTAATCACAGGAGAGCCAATTTATGTTACTGTCATTTTAAGTGTGTATGGTTGTCCTTAAAGAAATCAAAAAGTAAACTCAAGTACACTCACAACAAATCAATAAGCTCTTATAGTAAATATATTGATAATTAAAATATGTATAACGTGACTCAATAGGTTTCTTAATTATATAAATAAATTGAACTATAAAAAAACATTACTCACATGGTAGTAGTCTTTCCGGCACCATTGTGACCCAAAAATGAAGTTATATGATCTTCGTAAAAATTTAAAGTAATATTATTAACAGCTTTCTTTCCATTTGAATAAACTTTACTTAAATTAGCTATTGATACGCCCAGCTTTAGACCTGTAGGCTCATCTTCAAAATTCTCTTCACTGGCTCCTGTTAAAAGATAAATACATTAATCAATAAATAAAGACACAATAATACAAATTAAATAACCCATAAATACATAACATTAAGTTGTATATACGCATACATATGGATAAAGGAATAAAGAATATAATAAGAATATAGTTAAAGAATACAAACGCACATATTGAGTAGACTAAATTATGCCAAGAGTTAAAATGTCTCATTTTTGGCTTAAAAATGCAAATTATTCATTAAATTTACAATTAAAAAAATAGATTTAATATTTTTCCTAAATCTAGCAGCATTAGTGCCTATAAATAATTAAAATGAGGGTAAGGTAATGAATAATTTGTGTTCTTAAGCCAAAAAAAGATATTTTTACTTTTGGAAAAAAATTTCCAATGCCAATACTTAAGCTTTAATTTTTACTTAAAATGCCCCATTTAACTGACAACTAAAATAACAGACAAAAATATGTAGGGATAAAAATTCGGTTCTAGGACCAAAATAAAAGGTGTTTGGCTTCTTAGGCACTTTGTGGCATCAGTGCTTCGTGCCTTGGTGTCTAAGAGGCTGCTTAACGCCCCCCCCTCCTGAGGCTGCTTCATGGCCACTAGTCGTTGCCCTTTATTAGTTTGTCATATTACTAGTTTATATAAATGGCTTTCTGCCACAATATAAGTAAATTTACAAATGTATTAGTAAAAAAACACAAGGAATTGATCCCTCTACGTCAAATTCAAATTTGCTGAGATAAAATAAAATTATTCAAACAACTTAAAAGAGTTTAAAATAATATTATAAACAAACAGATAAAACATAACTTTTAAGAAGTTCAGACACATTTTGTTTATTTCCATTTAGTTGTTATTGTTATGAAAAAATACACTGTGATTATTACAGAGAATAGTCCAAAACCTAGGGGTGTTTTGTTAATAAAAAGTGTAATGGCTGGAACCGGTCTCAATTTTTGTAAATACCTTCCTGAACAAGGATCTGCAATTCTTCCGACTCGTATCAGATGGGTGTCCCAGGCAGAACGCACTTTAGGGGTCAAAGGTTCTGCCTGTGACACCCATCCGATACGAGTCGGCAGAATTGCAGATCCTTGTTCAGGAAGGTATTTACGAAAAATTGAGTCCGGTTCCAGCCATTACACTGTTTGTTAACTTGGGGGGTAAATTTGACCTGTAAAGTGCGTTCTGGCTGGGACGCCCATCCGATACGAGTCGGCAGAATTTCAGATCCTTGTACAGGAAGGTATTTACGAAAAATTAACCCCGTTTCCAGTCATTACACGTTTTATTAACTTCGGAGATAAATTTGACATGTAAAGTGCGTTCTGCCTGGGACACCCATCCGATAAGAGTCGGCAGAATTGCAGATCCTTGTTCAGGAAGGTATTTACGAAAATTTGAGACCGGTTCCAGCCATTACACTTTTAATTAACAAAACACCCCTGGGCTCTTGGTCTAGAAGTATACATATATATATGCAAAAAAATCAAAGGTTTACCTGTTGTTAAAAACAATTATTTTATTTTATTTGCAATGCAAGTAATATTATTCGATATCATAAAATTTTAATGAATAATATTAACAACACCAACTTCGTCTTTCCACCAATAAGCTTTACTTTAACTCTGAGCAGAGCCAGCTTTCGGCTCTGCTCAGAGTTAAAGTAAAGCTTATTGGTGGAAAGACGAAGTTGGTGTTGTTAATATTGTAGACCATTCCACGGCGCTCACTGAAGTTTAATTAATAATTTACTATTTACCAGTAAAAATAGTAAATCAGTTATCCATAAGAAATACAAGAAAGGGTTAAACAGATATAAAACAATACATACTAGTGCGGTTAGTTTAACATTCAAAAATAATAATACAATTTTATTTACTGGTGGGCTTACTTGGGAACCAGCTACCAAACTTTAAACAAGCCGCCATTAATTCCATTCCTTCAAAATTATTAATATTGTTTTATAATAAAAAATAAGTTAGGAATAGGGAGCTAAATAAACAATCTATCGCTCTATACAGCAGGTGGGTATGATTCTGTCATACCTGCATCTCTCAATAGAGATGCAGGTATGACAGAATCATACACATTGACTCTTTGTCAACTCTTCACTGAGTAATTATATTTATCTCCAGAGGGGTAACAATAGAACTTTAGGTTGTTTATTTTTATTTAATAATGTCCTCCACTGAGCCAGGTAATAATGAGATAGACAGGGTAACAACAAAAAGGGGGTAAAAACCAGTTTAGCCAACATAATTTTAGAGATTTATTAATAAAGATTTATAAATTTAGATACATTTTATTGAATAATCAAATTTATATTGGTCCCACAAATATTAAAATCCCACTAGTCATCTGTTCATTCGTTAATTTTGTTTTATAATTCTTTATTAGTTGAATCATGGTTGAATCATTATTTTGTTTTTTCTTATTTAAGTAAAATTCTTGCTTGTTAGTTTTTGTTGTTTACATTACAATGGAAAGTAAGTACAACAAATTTATTTTATTTTATGATTTTCAGAAGATAATCTTCAGCCGTCTTCATCAATTGAAACAGAGGCAATCACTGTCAAATTAATTATTTTTTTATTAATACCTAAACTATTTATTGTTGGTAATATTAAGTATATTTGCTCGTGTTACTTACTATATGAGTGTGTATAATGTATTAAAATAGTTATTGTAAAATTAACATGTTTCTATTATATAAACAAATAAAATATTGTGTTTTTTCTTTTATAAATGTTTTTCTTTCTTCTGGAGATAAAGATTGGAGTGCACCACGTGAATAATGTCACCTTAAAACCCTCATGCAAATAATCTGCCTTGGTAAGCCTCAGGATTAAAATCCCATGAATGCCCTCTACTGACGCCTTGTGATTTATTAGTTATCATTCCTATGCCTTTGCCTTAGAAATAATTCAGTGACTATAATCTATGTACTACATATAATTCCTGGTCTAGATATGACAAAATTATTAATGATGTCATAATATGTTCTATTTATATAATATCTTGACTCAAGGTGATTATTTTCTTAATTCAAGGAGATTATTTGCCCAGTATTTAGAGAACTAATAATTTTATTTAGGCAAGTACGACTCAAATTCAGACTACAGATCTTATATTCAGAATCTCTTCGACAAACTTATAGAGACTGTTTTATAAGACTGTAGGCTCTAATTATTTTGGTATGACATCAATCTCTAATGTAATTAATATTATTTACATTTGCTAAATATGTTGGTCTTAATTAATAGTTTTAGGAACCTAATGTAAAATTATTCAGTATCAAAGTAGAGATTGTAGCTTACCATTATCTGCAGCTATACTATTTCTTGGTTTAACAAAAACTTTCCTTGGTTGCCTTCCAGTCCAGTATGATATTGTAAATGGATAATAAAATGGCTTCCCGATGCCATATTGACCTAATAACAATATAAACACATGGTAAAACTTAATTAATATTGGAGGAAATATAAACAAGCAGGTAAGGCAAGTTCCAAATTAAAAATAATAGAATCAAAGTAAAATCATTTAAAACAATTACTCCTAAACTGCAGGATCTATGAAAAGTTTATCAACCCAAAAATTTGAACATAAAATAATTCAATACCCTTAATATACCAACTATGAAAATTCATATAATCATTAAACATGAACCTTCATCTCATCAAATTTACTATATGTATAATCAATTTTTAATTGTTTTTTTTTGCATAATGCTTACATTTTTAAATGACAAGATTTTGACATCACCCCATTCATTTTTCTTGATTTAAATACTGTTTCATTATAATAAAAAGTAGTTTAATCTTTTATTACTATAATCCTTATGGTCTGTATTATGTTTTCAAAGAGAAGTCCATTTTACAATGCTAAAATACTCTTATTTTTTTAATTATTTTCTAATTTAAAATTCCAAAAAACTAAATTGACAACATTAAAAAAGTAAGCAAATGGACGAAGTACCTGGGAAAACATTTTCAATGTAGATGGTCAATAAAAGATAAAGGAAGAAATCAAAAATAAGAAGATAAATAATATATGAAAGATTGAATTGATCTCCATAAACAGGACTCTTTCCAACATTATGCCAGTTAGCTCCGATTCCTCTTTCCTCGTAGTAAGCAAAGTATGACGAACCCACTCCAAGAGCAACATTTGAAGACAGAGACTGAAATCACAAAGCATTACTAGGAAACACTTACGAAGCAAAATCAAGCATATTCCTGAAGTGTATGGATCAAGTCTTAAGCAAACATAACTTAATCTGAGTGAAGTTAACTTAATACTTATTCACTTCTGTGTAATTATTTATCGCCAGTTTATTTATCTATTAGTATAATGTGTAAAAAAATTAGATGGAGTATTATAGTGGAAATGCTTTTGGGCACTTTTGCGTAAGTAAACAAATTTTACAGCTCTACTTCTCATGTTATACAAAAGTAGTTAGCTTTTCTGCATTTTTTGCTTATAAACCATAAGTGGTTTGATTAGTATGTAATGATTAGAAGCAGTAAAAGTAATACCATGATGATGGAGCTTTAATTATCAAGACTAAGACATGATAGACTTTAATTCTTAAGTAAATTGATTGAATTAAGTTTTTTCCAAATGAAATTCAATAAACCCAAATCATATATAATATTTATTGATGATTAGGGTAATTGGCAATGCTCATTTTTTAAGAAAAGTAAACAAATTAATAAATAAAATGTAAATTTAACTAACTTACTAATAGAGCCTTTTGGTAAGGGAGCAATAAACTCATCCACCTCACTATGAATGTATAAGGTAAGTACAGTATAAAGAATATGGTTCCAGCACATGCAGCCGCTAGATTAGCTCTCGAAAAAAATACTGATATCAGAAATGATTGAGATACTGTTGCAAGTGAATATGAAGTGAGGAAAACAAATAGAAGAGAAGGACTCGAGTACGTTAGAATTTTGCCATACTGAAAAAAATATTGCAAATGAAATCTATGTTTAGATTATGGTTTAAACTTTAACTATATTACATAAGGGTTTTAAGTAATTACCATACTTGTTTTGCACAAATAACTTTTATTTTGTCTAAATTATGAAATCACAAAAACTTATTTCATTTTATTTTTTTTTTTTGTTGATAGTTATTTTTCTTCATTCTCACAGTGCATGAGAAAATAAAATGAATGTAGAACACACAATAATAAGGAACTAAAAATAAGAAGAAAGAGGTGTCAGAAGACGGTATCAAGAACATTGATTGAGATTGATTAAAACTTGTGTTAATGAATATTATAAGATTAAAGAAGGAGTGCAATAAAAACATAGGAATAAATCTTAAAATTTAAGTAATGTTCTGGAATACCGCCCTACAACCTAACTTATTAACTCGGGTCTATACCATAGGCAAGCATCTTAGTGCTTGAAATGTTCAAACCATAACTGTTGTATTTTAAATTTTCCTTGAAGAAGTTTAGAGTAAGGCTTCATGGTCCATCAGTACAACTAAACAACTAAACCATTATAATACTAAAAGAATAGCGAAAAATCTTCCATTTCTATTCTTCTATCTTTATTTAAATCTTCTAGTTAATAAATTAATAAATTATTTTGCCCCAATTGTGACACTATGGGGCAAAATGTTAATAAATGATTCTGTTTTAATAATGATTTTTGTTCGATCATAAAAGTTAAGCAGCATCGAGCATGGTCCGTGTATATAATATACACTGACATCATTTTTCCATGTTTTATGATTTTTCAAAATTATTGCAGGTTAATGACATAATAAAAAAAAGTTATTTTCTGAGTAGCACAACTACAGCAATAGACTGATTATTGTACAAAGTTTCAACTCTCTAGCATAAATACACTGACACACACACACATACAGACAGACAACTTTGTGAAAACCACTCAGGAGGCCTTAAAAAACAGATAATTCCAATTCTAAATAAAACTAAAACTAAAATTCTAATTATAAAACCAAAAGCAGTTAATATACATCTAACTTCAAGCATTGAATATATAGAAATAGTTGATACAATTAAACTCTTAGGAATTAAATTAGATAGTAACTCAGAATAGAAAAGTTATATAATAGAATTAAATAGTTAACTTTCATTGAGCTGTTATTTGCTAAAATATTACACACACTTTGCAACTCTAGAAACTCTAAAAAATATACTTTGCATACTTTGATTCACATTTATCTTATGGCTTAATGCAATGGGACACATCTAAAAAGATGGATCAAGTTTTTTTTAAGCAAAAGAGAGCCATAAGATCGATGCTGGGACTTAAAAATAGAGAGGCCTGTAAAGGTTGGTTCAAAAAAAAAAATTATATATACTTACTTTACCAAGCCAGTATACACTTAATATTTTTATATTTGTACATACAATTAAAAAATACATTTCAAAAACTAGGTAAGGGAAAGTATAGCTAATAACTTAGGCATTGTAAAGCATACATTAGAATTATATAAAAAATACACCCATGTATACCGGACAGCAGTTTTACAAAAAGCTACCAAGAAAAATTTTAAATATTAATTCAAAAAAAAATTAAAAAGTAACAAAATATATTTATTATTAAAGCAGTATTATAGCAATAATGAGTTTTACATGATGATATTGTAATTAATTAATTACGAAATAAATAAAAATAATATAGATAGCTATAAGTTTAAATTAATTATGTTTTTTGTATATAAGTGTTTAGAATTAGGATACATGACATGTTCTTATCCCTTGTAATGGTCGAAAAGAATTAAATACATTTATTTATTATCACTTCATAAAAAGTGATAAGGAGTCTGGGAGAGTGATTTCTTTGGAAGCACAAAGGTGGGAATTATTCTCTTACTAAGAACTGTAATAGAAACAATTTCAAAGAAACTGCAT
Source organism: Microvelia longipes (assembly GCA_018340805.1). NCBI lineage: Eukaryota > Metazoa > Arthropoda > Insecta > Hemiptera > Veliidae > Microvelia > Microvelia longipes. The sequence goes on from JACMZG010001863.1 coordinate 35,923,338, forward strand.
AAAGTTAATAATAATATATTTATTTATTTTTGAGATTTTAAATAAAGGTAAAACATAAAACGCAAACACTTAAACTTATAGAAATTATAAGTCCCCAGAGGAATTATCCTCTGGGGACACAGACAGCCTGAGCCTATCCTCATCAAGGAGGACTATAAGGGATGGGGATTGGACTGGGGATGGATGGACTGGAGACTATAATATTTTATAGCATAGTTAAAACCCAACACATGATGGCTCTCTAGAAAGTCGAGCATTCACAGAACACTAAAGTGGCACCAAACAGAGGGATTGTAAGTGCTAGATTGTTCCCCAACAGGTTAGTCCATTTATGGTTAAATAATAGTAGTTGTTGCTTCTCTTTAAATAATAAATAAATATTTAACTAAAAACTATAAGACACTCAACAAAAAATCAACTAAAAAAATCAACAAAAATCAACAAAGCAACAAAAATCTGATAAGCTAGTAACAAGATACTGCTAGCTTTTCTAATCAACTAATTCCGAAACCAACTCAGAATTAAAATATTTTAAACTTTAGTTATTGGTTATACTCTTTATTATAAGCATATTTTTAAATAAATAAATAAAAAAGTACTTACAACCAAAATTATAGTGAGAAAGAAGTTAGTTAATAACATAGGTATGAGAGAATCGATTAGCCAGCCAGCCCAGTGAATACCGTTAGACAAACCCATAACTCTCATGGTTTCTTTTAACCTTTGTTCCTTCTCATAGACTACTGCCTTGACTATCATTGAGCAAGTGTAAACCCATGATAAGACCATAAATAACGGAAATGTTCTTGAAACTGCATGTATAAATCTGGTAAAGAAAAAAATAATTACATTTTTGGAAATATTAGGTTGTTTAACTGTTTAAAATTCTAAAAAAAATCTGCTTTGTTTAAAACGTCAGATAAAAATTAACAAAAACCCAAATGAACCAATTTTATAGAAAAAGTATGAGCAATAGTAAGCAACTATCAACAATTTTGTAGATTTGCAATTAACCAGTTCATCACTAACACAACACTATTATTATTCTCTTTAAAAAAGATATTTCCAATTACAGCATAAAAAATGTAATGAATTTTTGAGAAATCAAAGTAATAAATTAGTTTTAGTTTGCCTCCATTTTGTTTTTTTGTTTTTTGTCCAAAAAAAATATTAGGATAAGTCACAGAAGAGCAAGTTAATAATAACTGGCAATTTAAAAAGTCCTTTACAGAGTAAAACACTTTCTTTTTTTACAATTTTTTTGTGTTTTAAGTTACCTTTAAACACTGTGAAAGGTTGCCTAGCAAGTTCTGGATTTAACTTATTAAAAAGTTAGATTCCCATGCTGCGCTGCCCCACATCCGATTTCAGCAATCTGTGCTGCGGAACGATAAGTTTATTTCTTCCTCTAGTAATGTACTTGTGACTATGTCCATTCACATTGAAACTATCTTCATTTAATTTTATATATAACAGTATGTTATGTATATAAAAGTTCACAACTATCATTATTATTTCATTTTTGAAGTGTTTCACACACGATTCACTTTATTTTGCTCCAGTAATAATCCTCAGTGGTTTCTTCTGTAGCACCAATAAATCTTGAAGACCGTATGACCATTATAACACTATTCCATAGCTAAGAATACTTCGGATCATAGCTTTATAAACTGTAATTAATGAGTTTTTAGGAAGCTCTTAACATATTAAATGAAGAAAAAATAAATGTTGAATAACTAGCAAGAAGATGAAAGAATAAATAATTAAATTCATCAAATAAAATATTAGAAACATAAATTATACCTATCTATAATATAGCAGGGATAAGGAAATTGTTGAAATACAATGCCAGGCACTTGTTTCTTGTCACCAGAATGTAACGATATGATGCTATGATCTATTAAGTCTTGCAAATAAGCAAAACCGTAAGTCAAATATTTTAAGTCAATAGTAGGTCTCATGCGAGGGCCTGGACTCTCGACCCTGTCTTTTATGTAGTTGGTATCATCTACTTTATCAGTGTTCATCCTGAAAAACACATTACATTAACATTAAATTATAGCTAGGAAAATTACAAAAAGAAGCTACATAACCTGATAAAGTTTGAATATTCTTGTAATCAATAGATGTTTTATAGGTTTTGACACTTTTTGAGAGTCACCTTTTAAGTTTCAGTGTTAAGCATATCTCGTGCTGTGATTGTGCTACTAAGTTAAAACTTGACATAAAAATAACCTTTAGGTCTAGAGCGCATACTAGTAGTAGTTTTAAAGATATAAATTACATTACTGTCATAAAAAATCTTTAAAAATTGAAATTATCAAAAATTACCAATTAGGTTAAAATTTGACACAAATAATCATCTTCAGACGTTGAAAAAATTAATTTAAAAATGTTTGGATAGCCCCCGTGGTCTTGACATTACAATGTAACGACACATTTAACATCGACACATGTGTTGATTTTGAATAGAATCAGTACAAAGGGTGTCACATGGACGTATTTTTGTCCTGTACAAACTCTACATGACATCAACACGTCATGGTTTAACAATGCCTCAACATGTGATAGTCTCGACACTACATAACATTGATAGACGGAGGGACCTGTGCTAAAGTTCCCACATGGTCTTGATACCATAAATTGTCGACATTTATTGTGGTCTCGATATGAGTTTGTCACAACACTTGATAATATAACACTTTTTACTGATCCATTTGTTAATGTTACGTCGTGTCGAGACATTCAAGTGTCAATACACATATCAGGGTAAAAATATTAAAAATGCATATTTCCAGCCCCTACAGGGTACCAACACTATAAATTGTCAATACAATATAGAATACTGCCAGGGTGAAAATATTAAAAATAAATATTTCCAGTCCCTATTGTCGATGCTAGGTAGTGTCGAGACTGTCACATGTTGAGGTATCGTTAAACCATGACATGTGTCAAAGTAACGTAGAGTTTTTACAGGATAAAAATACATCACGTGACACCCCTGTCCTGATTCTACATAATATCGATACCTATAATAGTGTTGAGGCTGTGTAGTGTCAGTACCCTATAGGTGCCAGAAACATTTATTCTTAATATTTTTACCCTGGCAGGATTCTATCTTATATCGACACTTAAATGTTTCGACACAATGTAACATAGACTAAAGTGTTGAGGTTATCAAGTGTCGATAAAACATAGAATCCTGGCACGAAAAGTTTTGAGACATTGTGATGACAAGACTACGTGGGGAGCTGAAAATGTTCACTTTGATACTTATTAACACCTTGCTTGTAATTTTTCAATTTATAAAATAACACTACTTGAAATTTAATTTTTAAGTTAAGGAAACAATCAAAATCTATTCTATTTTGCAAATACCTTTATTATGTAATTGTGAAAGATTAGGCGAAGACAAAATTAATTTCAAGGATCACAAAAACTTATAAGAACAGTATTAGAGACTTCTCATATTCCACCCCACCCTGCCTAAGGACCCAAAATTGTTAGAGGGAGCTGATTCCAAAAAGTTAAGAACCACTATCTGAAACCATCAACCTCTGACGAATATAAAGAAAAAAATTAAATATACATTTTACAGAAAAAATACTCATCTCTAATACCTAATAGAATATTTAATTAATGGACTAAGCTCATCATCTCCAGGATCATGGAACTCGACAAGCCCCCAGAGTTTGTTCTGGAGAAGTAGTTCAGTTGCTTTTATCCTGGCCTCTGTTAAATCAGCAATACCTTCAACTTTTTCAGTATCAAAACACTGTAAACACAAGTAGATATTATTACAAAATTGTTGCATTCAAATATTAAATAAAAGTGAAATTAAAATAGTTATAATTAGCTTATTTAAAAAAATGGTTTTGCTCCTGTACTTTATATATTAATTTACTCTCCTTTAAAATCCTGTATTTGGTTTTAATTTTTGAGAAGCTAATTTCAATAAAAGCCCGTTCAATAGACAAGGCTAAAGAAACACCATCAAATTACATGCAAGATGAAATTAATACCTCAAATATGGATGTAATATTGAAATCACCATCTGCAGATAAGTCAGTATCATCACCGTTTGTATTATTAACTCTGTTAACAAAATAATCAAATTAATAAAAGAAAGAAATTGGAAACGGGGTATCAGTAAAAAAAATCAGTAACATTGGATTTGCTACGCTCATCCTTCCTACTTCAGACTCGCTTTGCTCGTCCTCAAAATATACAATTTGCAAATTTTATACAGCAACACTTTATTAGACTCGCTTCGCTCATCCTCAGATAGAAAATAGGGTCGTTTTGTTCCCAGCGGTCACACATCCAGGCACTGAACACACCCGATGCCTCTTAACTTATATGATCCACAAACAATCTATGATATACAAGTCATATTAAATATAAGGATAAACGTTAATAAGGTGAAGCGCAGGTGGAGAGAGGTTTATAAGAATAAACTCCTAATTAACAATAATAAAAGTAAAAATATCCACATAGGCTTTTGAGAAAGATAAAAGACAAATAATGTAATTTGTTGGTTTTAGAACATATTTAATAAAAAAGAAAGCATCTTAAATCTAACTTACATGTTTAACTGGTTCTGAAAGAAACTTAAAAACAAGTTGTCATCAGATGCTTCAGATGAGTTTGCAGCCAAGCTGTCGATGAAATCCTACAAATAAATACAATTATGACGCTACCTTAAAAGAACCAAGAAAAAAGTTTGAGTAAATTTTCATTTCAAAATTTTTACATTAATTTTTTCATTTTGGGCTCAAAAACCAAAATATACGACGTGAAAAATTTCTTGTATTTATCCCTAAAACCCAATAAAAGTATACCTTCCAATTAATTTTTCTTTTGTAAAATTCGGTGTTGCATGTAATACCCGGAGTTGAGTTCACCACCAAAAAGAAGTCCTTATTAAAGAAGTTTCATTGATTTATCTCTGATGGCTCAAAATTTAAGAGAGGGAAGGGCAAATTTTGAATCACCCTGTATATTATAATTAACTAAACAAGTAGACATAAATACCTTGGCCATATTGACACCATCCTTGAATAATTCTTGTTGCATAAAGCTATTAGAACTGGGCTGAACATTTTCAAAAAATAATTTTAAATTTCTAATGGAATCAAACGTTTTATTGACTCTACTCATCAGATTTTGAGTGGCATTGGTGACAGGTGTGAATACTATTTTACCCCTAGAAAATACAAAATAAAACAAATACTGTAATTGATAATATTTTATAAATCTTTGACTTTCTGTTTTATAACTACATACTTTGATTCGTAAAATAGACAGTCAGGGCTCGATCCTGTTCAGTGCCTCTAGGATTTTTATGTCTTTCAAAGAAACGTTAAGTACTCATAAATGATCCCTAACCCTAAATGGATCTGGGTTAAGGCAAAATTTAGGATCCTTAATAGCAGTTTATATAAAACATATAAAGAGCAGGAAAGCTCAATCTGGCAGTGGGGCATGAGTTGTTTCTAGTTGAAGCTATTAGAACTTAAAGTAAAAGCTACAGGCTTTTCTGTGGGTTAGACACAAAATGCCTGCATCAGGTAAAACAATTATCTTCTATCAAAGGGAGTAAAAAAGGTCTAACAACAAGTCCTACTTTTTACATTTTTTAAAAAACGTATACAAGTAATTTCATAAAAATTGAACTAATGCTGAAATTAGATGAAACTTAGCACATATGTTACTCTTATATACATGACTACATGTGTGCCAAATCTTAATCTGATCGCATCAGTTTTCTGCATTTTATGAGTTTTCAAAATTTTTGATAAGTCATTAATGCAAGTTAATAACGTCATAAAAAATTATTTTTTGAATAGCACAACTACAGTGGTAGACTACTTTTTGTACATAGTTTCAACTCTTAAACATAAATACACTAGGAGCTACGATGATAACAGACACACACAAACACAGACAGACGACTTTGTGAAAACCACTTAGGAGGCATAAAAACACCTGAACCTGATCATTTTTGTGACATCTTGGTTTCGGTTTTTTTTTCAAACACAATATTTTTCCTATATACCTACCGTGTGAATGAGGAAAAGTAAAAATTGATTGGTCCCTTTTATAAATTTAGAGGATACTACTCCCAAAAAAGTAGAAAAAGTTACTCTTTACTCCCTACTCCCTTGGGAGTGAAAAGTGCTTCTTGACTCCCTTAAAAGTAGTCAATAAACTTAACATTATACACCGTCTGGAGATAAAAAGTATTTATAACAATTTATTATGCTATTAAATCAAAGGTATTTATCTTTATTAGTATATTAACTTCTATAATATTTGCAAAAACACAGGGAAAACTTTTTTGCATACCTATTGTCAATTTTTTGACCCAGCAAAACTTAATATCTAATTTTTATTTACATGATAAAATAAAATTGATAAACTTACATAATGAAAGGCTTAATAATATCCCAGAATGCTCTTAGAGGAGGAATTCTTTGAACAAATTTCATTATTTTATTACAATTTGGTGTAGTTGTGTTGTCATAGTGATATATTATTGTTATTTTTTCTTTAAACTGATCATGGAGGGAGTCGAACCTGAAAAAAAAATTAGACAACATATTTGTATAAGATAGAAATTATATATATCATGTTACTAGGCACATAAATGTAATTTTGCAGACAAGTTTCATAAATGGGTTCTCAAACCAAAGGCGAGGGTATGCTATTAAAATTACCTACCTAGGACCAAGATAAGGTAGGTGATTAACACACTTGACTAACAAGGAGAAGCCAAAACCAGTAATTGCTAGCAAGCAAAGGTTATTTATCTTTTAAAAAACCAAAAATAAGGATTACAATATATTAATAAATTATGGTAAAAAATGATAAGTTATAAAAAAGAAACTAGAAGATAAAGGTTTAAATACTTGCTATAAAATGTTGGAAGACTGCTTTTAAGTTGCTGCAATACTTATGATATTAAGTGGCATGTGGTCTAGTAACTAGTTAATTCTAACAATGTTTCTATGCTCATCACCTTTACCGTATTCTAATTCATTATGTTTTAGCAACATTAGTTTACTTTGTTTACAGATTTAGTTATAATTTACATTTTGGTTCTGTAACTTTATTTAAAAACATGATGCCTTGAACTCTATGATGTTTCGCACACCCCACGCCAGTGGCTGCTTTGCAGCCAAAACATGGTTGTTTTAATTTGTCAGTTCGTCATATTACTGGTTTATATGAGTGGCATTCTGCCACGATATAAGCGAATTTTCAAATGTATTAGAGAAAAAACTCAATTTGCTTACACGGTAATTAATGACATAATGTTTTGTTTACAAATATATGTCAATCATGACTTCTTAAAGCGTAGTGGAGTAATACTCAATATACAAAAAACTAACACGTCTCTCCACAAAAGAATTTATTAAATAAAAGCTTTTGCTTTTATTTAATAAATTCTTTTATGGAGAGACGTGTTGGTTTTTTGTATATATGTCAATCAATTAAACCAGAATTAATACTAATTTTACAATGAAACTTCATATGTTTGTGAAGTTCACATATTAGTATGTGTGTAAAACATTTCAGCCCAATCTAAACACTATATGAAGATTTGTGATTCTTTGAAATGTTTGTAGGGTCAATTTTGTGGGTTAATGATCACACATATTTTATAAACAATAGGGTTCGGAACATTAACAGGTTGACTTTTTATCCAAAAAAGCGTTCAAAAGTTATCATGTCCCATATAAAAGTCTAGGACACAAAAATCTGGTACATATATAAAAAAAATAAATAAATAAATAAATAAATAAATAATATATATATATATATATATATAATATATATATATATTATATATATATATATATATATTATTATATATATATATATAAACTCAACCTAATATAATATAAATATTCTATATATAAATAAACCTCAAAATATAAATATTCTTCATCAGGGAACCCCCTCCCCTTTCAATGAAATCTACCTCCTCCCACTCCTCCCTTCCATGACCCCAAACTCATAAGTTCATTTTTTCTTATTGGTAAAAAATTGATTTGTATTGTAATGACTGTATTGGTGCACCCAATACACATCAGGTTCACTATGCTTGCTTCGCTCATCCTTAGATAGTAAATGGATCCCTTTCATTCTCAGTGGTTACCCATAAAGCACTAACCACGCTTAATGCTGCTTTTTATGATTCAACAAAAATCATAGATATTTTTGTCGCATTAAAACAAAACTTGGTGTACTTATTTATTAAGTGAAGGTATGCACTTGTACTAAATTTTAACTATATTGGATTATTTTCCAATTTTTTTAAAATACATGTGGTCAAATTCCTTTTAAATGAGAGTAATGACAAAGAAATTGAAACAATAAAGGAAGTTCATGGGATTTTATGATGACATGTTATTAAAAATGGATTGGAAGAAACAAAAATTCCATTATTTGGAACTAAAATAGAACTAAGCCCAAGTAGCACTAAATTTTAATTATACCTGAAAAATCAATAAATAGAAGGCACATCTAAGAATTAAAAAATAATATCTGGGAACTTAAAATGTCAATTGATAACTTAAAAAGAAAAATATTCAAATTTTTGATTTAATATTTTGATTACCTATTTTTATATTAAGAATTTATAAAAACATGATGAAAATTCGTTAAAAGATGTAATTTTATTATCAATATAAGTTGCACATACTTAAAAATGTTAAAGACTTAACCCATTTAATGTGAAATTAAAATTTCACATGATTTTTACCTATATTGCAAGAAAAGAAATATAAGAAACTTACGCAGTTGACTGTCCAGAAGCTGATGCAATTTGTGATAGTAAATCCTCTGTGTCATTACCACATAAAAATTGATGAAATAATAATAAAACTTTTCTAATTTTCTCGCTGTCGGAGCGAGATATACTTGGAGGATCTGTATCTTCACTATCTGTATTGTTATTTTGAGATTCACTGGAATAAGTTATAAAATACTTCACATCAATATAAGTCATAAAAAACATACAAGTTTATACAATATGATCAAGAAGGTACAAACAACCTCATACTAAAAATTTCATACAGTAAAGGCTGTTTTTAATAATATACAGGGTGATACATTTTAAGCTTTGTGAGGAGCTATCACGATAAAATTAGTATCTACCGCGCTCCTACCGTTCTGTGTATCACACACACAGTTCACTCCGGTGCAAGCCAACCTAACAAATAATTAATTTAGAGACTGTGTCATATTAAATATTGGTAATTTTTCCACGAGCTATCATCTGACATACATAAGTACTGTTACCTATTTAAAATTAAAAATAAGCTCATCACTTCTAATAAATTGTATGGGAAAAATATCGGTCAGGAAAAAATTACCAGAATTCACCGATTTTGATATCAAATTGTCCAGGATATGACACAGTGTCAGAAATGATCCATATAATGGAATACTCCAATATATTTTTTAAAGTTACCATAGAAAATACATTTTTTTTAAATCAGAATATCATCATGCCAGACGATTACCAAACAAATAATTAGGTATTTTAACTTCCAGTGGTCAATTTAGTGGGAATAGATACCAATCTTATTGCTACAGCTCCCTATGGAGCTGAGTAATCAGGGTGATGGATTCAAAAAGTACCACCTTATATAAAGCACTATTTGGCATATTTTGATAATAATGATTTAGTTTTAGGATCATGTTAGAGCTGGACTATAGTATTACACACAGTCATAATCAGTTGACAGTGTGGGAAAATATTGTTGAGGAACCAATGAGGTTAGCCAGACATAAAACAGTGGGCGTGGTTTAAGATCCAGAACTAACTTTAATGCTTCCTCGTATTATTTTCCCAGGCTCTCATTTCAACAAAAATATCAACACATGCAATACATCAACAATATCTTTGATGACACATTGAATTGTTTTTTTAACTTCCTTCTTCTAGTTTTAAAGGGATTTTAGGGTAAAAATATATTTTTTTAGACTTTAAAACAACCTTTCAAAAGTGAAAAACTTTATCTCACTACCATGAGCTAAATGACTAAAATTTAAAATATCTATTAGGCCAACTTAGACCAAAGTCACAGTAGTTTCTTGACTTAGCAATAGTGTCATAGTTAAAAGCTTTACTTGTTTAAGTCCCACATTAGAATGCTCATATCATAAGTACTTAAAAAAATACTTGGACTCAGAAAGAAGAAGAACTGGCAGCATAAGTTCAATATTTCATAGTTTAGTTACAGAGTAATATAAATTTATACACAATGATACATTTTCTTTTTAATTTGAACTTTCTTATAAATTTTTAAAGGAATCAAATAATTTTCACTTCAATAAGGGACTTCAGTCTTATCTATTTTGAAAAACTTAATAAGATACAATAAAATGATCTCGAAAGGATAATATTCTAAAAGTCATGATAATATTCTCTTTGAAATTGGCCAGGTTGGTTGGTAAACCAGGAGGCAGAAGGCTCAGATGATAATGCAAGACTATGTTGGCAAGACTTCAGATGCCTTGAGTCAGGAGACGGAACCTGACAGAGACCTTTAGAGGACCGTAGTGTTGCAGGTTGAGGCTCTACATAAGCTGTAACGCCAAGGATGTATATATTTATGTAATAAGCTGAAATAAAATTAAATCTCAGGAAAGTAATGTTCTTTTTTAAATTAGCTAATACTTACTTAAGGCGTTGTGTGATTGAAGTTAATCTGTTAAAGCCTTGTATTAACTGTCTGTATGCAAAGGAATTGGAATCATTTAACCCAAACTGAAAAATAAAAATTAACAAATTTAAAAAACAATTAATGTAAAAATATTTTCACAGATATATGTATAAATGACCTTAAAAGTATTATGATGGAAAAAGTGCTGAATAAGTAAGGTTTTTAATTTTAACATTAAAATATCCAGGAAAAGGGTCCCTCATATTTAAATTTCCCAAGTGAGATTAAATATAGAAACTTTCAGCAATTCGGTAAGAACTAATGTTTAGAAATTGAAGAATCAGCTACAGCCGATACTTGTTGTGGGATAAGAATATTCCTGGACCAGTTTCAGCTTAAAACCATCATCATTAAGACTTTTATTCACTGACATAACTTAATTAGTTGAGAGCTTGGGTGTTGCCCCACCAACTGATGAAGCCAAAACCACTCCAGGGATATTCATATCCAACAGCAAGTATAAAAAGTAGCTAATTTTTCAATTGCCAAGAGGACTACTACAAACATTTTCTCAACAGAGTTTTCAGGCCTTCGGTAAGAGCAAGTCTTGATATTATAATAACAACTGTACCAAGCTTAAGGTTTCACTAGAAACGATACAACGAGGGAACTCTTTTTAATGTAGTTTAGAGAGCTGAGGGAAAATAGCAATCACTTAAAATTGATTTGTCAAATAACAGATCCCGCGTATCTTATCAGTGATATATGTACAGAATTTTGAGTGAAGTTGTTCCTTTAAAAATTGTAAAAGGAAACAAGACAAATGTACCCAAAACATTCTACAGAATTAATTCACCGGATACCATAATAAGCATTACATCAATTTTAATTTATTAATTAATATGTAACTCTTCATATTTTTTATCAATATTAAGGTAATTTTATATTTTTTTTTTAAATTGTGAAATAATATTTGGATTATAGTTAATTTTTTTATGGCATTTATTATCTTTTGTATTTTATTATCCTTTGAAATGATAATATGCTTACCCATAAGTTTTATGTTTGGGTGCATATACATATTTAATTTTTGGGCAATTATTAAAAATCAAGTAGTCCACAAAGCATTTAAATTTCAATATTTTTCACAAACAAATATCAATAAAAAATGTTTAAATGCAGTTTTTTTAAGTTTTAATTTATAAAATATGAATATATGCTTAAAAGTGTATATTTATTTGTAAGACAAATTTATATTTATTAAAGTTTTTTTAAAAATAAATCTTATGATAATAGGAAGACATTATGAAACAAAAGAAAGAGCGCTATGCTACATAATATCCAATCCTGTGTTTCTCAATCAATATCAACATATTGATTCAACACTCATGTTGATCAAACGTTTGGATAGGGTGTCTCTGTTATAGTTCAATACTCTATGAAATAACATGATTTTAAAAACATTGTCAATACTAATAATTAAAAAAGCAAGAGTTCAAAATTTATAAAAAATAAATAAATATGATACTTCTAAAAATATAAATATAATAACCAGGTTTGATAACAAAGCTCTAAATATAATTAATATCCGTTATAAAAGCTTATTTCCCCAAAAACCAACAGCATGCAATAAATAAATTCAACACCAAAATGATTTTATACCAAAGAACCACCTAAGAGATTTAATGGATTGTTAAAAAATCTGGTATGAAATAAATTAAAAAATTAGGTACGGGGTACCTCAGAACTTTTTCCTCAAGACATCATCATCCTCCCTACTTCAGACTCATTTGGCTCATACTCAGATAGTAATTACAATGGTGTTATTTCCAGCAGTCACCCATACAGGCACTGACCTTGCTTGATGCAGCTTAATATTTATAATCCAAGAAAAGCCATGGATATACTTCACTAGTTTACTTATTATACTATTATACTTATTTATTAAGTAAAGAAATACACTTGTAACCAATTTCAATCTATTGGATTTTTTTATATTTTTCCCAATTAAAAAAAATGTATACAAGACATTCAATTAAAACTGAACAACTGCTGATAATGAGATGAAACTAGGTGTGTCCAAATCTCAAACCAATTGACAATTTTTCCTGTGTTTACTAAATTTTCAAAAATTTTGCTGTCATTATTCCGGGTTAATGGCATCATAAAAAATATACAATAGGATAGCATAAATAAAAATATATTAGGATAGTACAACTAACCTAAAGAACCAAGTTTCAACTCTATAGCATAAATATGCTGGGAACTATGATTATACCAGACACACACATACATACAGACAGACAACTTTGTGAAAACCACTTAGGAGGTCTTAAAAACAACTGAAACAAATAATTCCATTGACATAGCATTTTAACAATGACTTGTCTTTATATTTTAGAACTAATGCAATTTTTTGTAAATAATAAGAACTTGTTAGTAAATTTAACACATAAATTTAATACTAGATAATATATATTAATATATTATATATATATATATATATATATATATATATATATATTATATATATATATATATATATAATATATATTATATATATATTATCTATATTAAGTTGGATCAACCAAAGACTTTTTTCTATGAGCACAGTGTTCTTTATAAGCTATTCAAATATTTAATGCTCTTCTGATGACATTAAATTATTATTCAAAAAAATGGAGAGCCAGATTCTTTTATTAAAAAACTTGAATCTTTTCTTTTAGGACAAGGTTATTATGAGCTAAAGCTCATAATATATTATTAAACTAATAATAATTCTAATTCTAATCATATCCGTTTCACATTATGTCGGTAGTGTTTTTTGCAAACACAATAATTTTTTCTATATACCTACAGTATAAATGAGGAAAAGTAAAAAGCAAAAGTAATAATATTAGTGTGAATACAAACCTGACGATTTTCAGACCTTTCTTTCAATATTGTTAATAAGACCTTATAATCATTTTCAGGAAGATTACAAATAGTCGATAGAAATTTAACACTCTTAAACTGATTATAATTAAATAAGCTAAATGAATTGGCAAAAGTACAAAGTTCCTCACGAGGACTATTTACAACTAAACGTGATTCAAGCTGTAAATTAAAGTTATATACAAACATACTTTGTTAGTGTGAGATATAGGTTAAAGAAACTACACAAAAGGGGAATTATTAGGAAAATTAGTATTTAAAATCTTAAAAATAGAATGATTAAGAAAGTTGAGTGTAGAGTTCATCAATTTGTAAGTAAATACATGAAAAGTCTTTCCACTTATATAAAAATAAGGTATAGCAACAGTCGACCTATACAGGTTATTGTAAATCCAGGTTAAGCAAAATAGAGCATAAGATGTTAAAGAAAGCTGGTCCTAGTCTGGGGATTGAGATCTGGGCCCTGGTTCCCAGTTTGAGACCTGGACCCTAGTTCAGGGGGATTGAGACCTGTGCCCACCAATAAAGGCTTCAGAGGGTTAATGCTCTTTCAAGAAGCTTCAATGCTCTCCACGATGTTTTGAAACACCTTAAGCTGTCTTTAGCTTTGGCTTTGGCTTGTCTTTTAATTTAACCTGAGTGGCTGGAATCACATCACATTGTGGACTTCATCCCTGTTTTTTAATTCCAATTTTAAAGGCGTCTCCTCTATGGCCTTTATTGGCCAAAGACTCCTTCCCTACAAAATTGAAGGAAACTAAGGGACTTCAGTAATTTCACTCACCTCTCTGTTGAGGTAAATCTGTGATGGAAACTATAATCAAACCTTATCACTACAAGCCCTGCCTTTTAGCAGGACTTGTCTTCTTTCCTCCTCCTTTTTTACCAACCACAGAACTACTTAAGTCCAACCAAATGGTGGATTCTTAGTCGAATTAAAACAAGCCGTTTATAACAAAACAAAACAGCAGGCTTCTGTTATAAAGATCGCCCTTGTGGGAGGATCCAAATTTTAACTATATGACAAGAGCCAGTTCATTTCATAGTCTGTTGTTCTGACTGGCTTGGTCTTCACAATGACCAGTATAGATTGACTGTTGCTATGCCTTATTTTCACACTGCATAAAATTTAATTTTATTTAACATATAATAATGTGGTTTGACAATGACAAATCATAATATCTTAAAACAGTAAACAACAATAATTACTGACTTGTATAGGGACAGTTTCAAAATAATTTATCAATCTTCAAAGAGGACTACACTTAGAAGTAAATTAATTTATTTCAAAATAATAAAATAAATTTCTCCACAGATGTCATATTTAAATGAAAGCATAACTGGCTTTCAACCAACTGAAGGTCATCATTAGTGCCAAGCAAACAAATAAAAATAAAATTACAAAAACATTAAAAAAGGTAAAAATCAAAGAAGTAAAACTAAGATAAAAATATATAAATAACCCATAAAAAACAAACACTAAAATACATAAAAAGAACAAGATAAGAAACATACCAGTGAGATGTTAGGAAGCTAGGTTTTGATTCTTTTTTATTAGGTTATTAGCTAGGTGTGTTTTTTATCTTATTTTTTTATGCGTTTTAGTGTTTGTTTTTTGTGGGTTATTTATATATTTTTATCTTAGTTTCACCTCTTTGATTTTTACCTTTTGTAATTTTATTTTTATTTATTTGTTTGATAGGCACTGACCTTTAATTGGTTGAAAGCCCTTTATGCTTTATTTAAATAAATATTACATCTGAGGAGAGATTTTTTTATAATTCTGATCATGATGAACTCCTCTTGCGCTCATACTTTGAATTCAGATAATTTATTAAGTTAATTTTAGATCAATTTTAAGCAGTTTTAAATAGCACAATCAAAAAGCATTTGAAAATGCTGCTGAAAATTCACTGCTAATTTTAATATCTAATTAGAAATAATATCCAAAAACAAAATTAGTATATGTAAAGATATAAGCCAGCATACACGGTGATCTTAAAAGTCCCTGAACCATGAGTTTTAAAAATAAAAACTGCTTAAAATGTTAACATTGTGTTTAAACATTAATTATATTTAACCAAGTTTCCTGCAGTTAAAATTTGCTTTTATGGAAAGTCAAAATATCTTAAATCTATACATACATGTGTGTGTGTGTGTCTATATATATATATATATATATATATATATATATATATATATATATATATATATTATATATATATATATATTATATAATATATATTTATATGTATATTATAGTATGTATACTATATATATATATTTATATATATATATATATATATATATATGTATAATATATACTATATAATATATATATATATATATATATATTCTGTGTGTGTGTGTGTTGTGAGTAATATTCCATATATTTTACAAATATTTAAGTCATTCATTTTCACAGAATCCATCCTAAGCTAAACTCAAGAATATTTATCAAAATAATTTTAAATGTATTTCTGCCTTTTCACTGAAGCAATAAGAGAGAGCAGAGACTTTTTGGAAAAACTAATCTAAAATTTTCTAATCCTAAATGTAACTCATAAAGCACTGTTACGGTGCATTTACTGCATACATCAAATTGTGAATAATTTTCTCAGTTAGTTGATATAAACATAAAAATAAAGTAAACTATTCAAGTAAAAAAATAAAACAAAGTAAAAAGTAATACCTGTCTAAGTGAATTTGAATTTAGGACGGAATCAAGCAGAGTTGGATCCTTATCATGTAACTGTTTTGGACCAGCTTCTAATTTAGACACTAAATTTGGATCATCACTAGAAATATCTTTAGCTCCTACAATCAGAAAAAATAATTTATACTTATAGATTAAATATAATTCATAATAAAACAAGCAATAAAATACCTAATCGTATTTAAATACGTAATACATAAAATGTTTCCCCAACAAATTGGATTTGCACTACACTTCCTTGGCTCGTGTTTTGAATAGAAACATAGAAATTCAATTACGTAAATGGATATCATTATTTCTTATTACGATGCTTCTTATCGCAGGAGATAAAAGTGGATGTTATAATTATAAATTGGGATCTATAAATTCTGAAGTGTGGACTGGAACATAGAAACTTGATGAAAAAAAGGTGTTATTATTTTTTATTAAAATGCTTCCTATTTAGGAGATAAAAGTAGGTATTAGTATTTCTTATTACAATTCTTATTACTTTTATCTCTTATAATAAGAGGATAAAAATAGGAGTTATTATTTTTTATTAAAATGTTTCCTATTAAAGGAGATAAAAGAAGGAGTTATTATTTCTTATTACGATGTTTCCTATTAAAGGAGATAAAAGTAGGAGCTATTATTTCTTATTACAATATTTCCTATTAAAGGAGATAAAAGTAGGAGTTATTATTTCTTATTAACATACTTCCTATTATAGCAGATTAAAGTGATTATTATTTTTTTTATTCTGATACTTCTTTTTAAAGGAGATGCTTCATGCCCAGTATTGGCATGAAGGTAATAAATATATAAATTAACCTTTACTATTTCATTAAGAAGTACAGCCTTAACATAAAAACAATAGAAATTCATCAATTTAAATTACATTAAAACTTATTACTAAAAACAAAGAACAACACTTACAGAACAAACGAGCATTTAAAAAAACACTTATATCATAATTCTTATTTTAAATTCCTTTAACTAGGTACTATAAAATACATTAGTTGTAAGTTTTTCTTTAAAATGTCTTTTTAAAATCAGTAAATTCTAATTCTTTGGTATAATTATTGAGCCTAATAAATAATTTTATTCCTAAATTTGAATGACAAGTCTCGGATTTACTTAATCTATGTTGTTCTATCATTAAATTATTGCTATTTACATGCTTATAGTACAGTACACAGAACAAAATCAATTGACAGCGCGGCAAAATAGTGTTGTGGAGCCAATAAGATTGGCTTGATTTTAAATTGATGGCATGGTTTAACATCTGGGATGTTAACATCTACAACTAACCTCATTAGCTCCCTCGCATTATTTTCCCATGCTGTCAATTGATTTTAGCCGTGTGTTGTATTATACTTATGACTAGGTTTTTTAAAGCTATTAATGTTGGATTTAATATAAATTAAAAAATGTAATTAATGGATACTTTTCAGTCTAAATACACTATGAAGGATTACATAACAGAATAATAATAAATATTTCTGAACTCCATAAGAAGATAAAGTAGAATAATCAACAAGTAAATTATAGTTCCACTAAGCTAAAATTATAGTTACTCATAAATATTTATTTATTTATTCATTTATTATTATTTATTATTTTATTTTTATAATTTTATTTATTTATTTATGTTTGATTTGACATTAAACACGTTTTTTGAGATGACATAAATTGTGACTTAAGTTTGTTAATTCAGAACAAATGACTACACATCTCATCAATTGCAGATTTTATAAAGAAGCATGCTACCAGGTAACTAAATAATAACACAGTTAAAAATTAAATAACATAGTTAAAAATTAAATAACATAGTTAAAACTAAATAATAACACATTTACAAATTAAATAATAATTTTACACAAATAAAACTTTAAACTTAAAAATAAGACCATAAATTAAAAAAATCCAATAAACCATTTATCTCCAGCAAATTATCAAAATTTAGATTATATATTGGACCAAATGGCAAGCTTAGGGTGCTTTTACAAAACACAACAGTTTAGAAAGAAACAGACTGAATTGTTAAGTGATAGAGCGGTAGTAAGGTTTAAAATCCCTAACATTGTGTGAAACAATTTCTCATTTGATTAAATCTTCAATATAAATCAAATAGTTCCATACAGCTCTAAACCAGGTATTTACACCTAAGCTGTTAACCACCAGGTGGTTGATACCTCATCTGATGCAAAATAATTATAATGCTTGCTTTTACTTTCAAAAGTTTGATTGGACTAGTATTTAAAAAAGTAATTAGCATGATTACACAACTAAAAGCTGTAATTTTAAAATAATTATAAACAATCAGAAGATAAGAGTTATCAATAATATACTTTAATTATATTGATAAAATATATGAACTAGATAATAATTAACTTCTGAGAAAAATTTGAAATCATTATTTTTTTATACTTAATAACATAGAATAAAAATAATAATAAGGTGTAGTGTAAACTAATACGATGATTAATAATGCTTAATTAAAAGAAACAGATGAATATCTTCAAAAAATATAAAATATTATTAGAGATTGTTACAGTTGCAAAATCCTAGAGTGTATTATAACTCCAATCTTTCGATGCTTGACCTTAGAATAAAATAGCAACCAACTATCTAGGCCAATAAAACCTATGACTTGCTTCAATCATCCTCAGAATTGCATGATTCTAACAATGATCCAACAAGAACAAGCACAAGAACACCTAAGATCCTACAAGAAGATTATTACCTATCCCCATGATAACAGCTTTAAACATACTTAGGAGCCTTGTTT
The DNA here is from genome assembly GCA_018340805.1 of Microvelia longipes. Classification (NCBI taxonomy): domain Eukaryota; kingdom Metazoa; phylum Arthropoda; class Insecta; order Hemiptera; family Veliidae; genus Microvelia; species Microvelia longipes. Next base: position 35,942,437 of record JACMZG010001863.1, read on the forward strand.
AAGAAATATTTTTTAGAAAATTAAAAATTAGCTTATGGGTTTAGGGTGATGTAAGGGGGATGTTGTTTTCAGAAACGGGGGGGGGGACTCACTGGTTTTAAAATATATATATATATATATATATATATATATATATATATATATATATATATATATATATATATATATATCTGTGTGTGCACGAGATTTTGTTCCTGGACGTTTCTATGCGACACAATAACTTTCAAAGGTTCTTACAGATCTAAATGAAATTGGCACAAAAATCAACCTCATTAAAGCCTGTATGAATCAACAAAAATTTAAAAATTTTCAAATCCTCAAAATATTTTCTGATATGGAACTAGCAATAATTTAATAAACTTATACTAATTTGTATTTAAACACATCTAAAAAGTTATATTGAAATATATTTCAATGTAGCAGAGTTATCAAGAGGCTAAACACCTCTTGTTTTTAAACAAAACATATTTTATGGTCTGTTTATTTTTAAAATGTTTGAATTATAGCAATAAAGTATCATGTGAATGACATGTGTAAACAAACTTTACCACATAACAAGATGAACAAATCGGGTACAGGGTACCTCAGAACTTTTCCTCATCACATAGGAGTCACTATGCTCATCCTCCTTGCTGAAACTAAACATTTTTTTTTTTCATATTTGGTGAGTCATTACTGCGGGTAATAGACGTAATAAAAATTATTTTCCGGATGGCACAACCATACCTATATCCTGATAATAGTTCAACTCTGTAGGATAAATACACTGGGAGCTATGATGATAACACACACACACACACACACACACACACACACACACACACAGACAACTTTGTAAAAACCACTCAGGAGACTTAAAAGACACTTGAAACATAATTCCGGTTTCAAATTTTTTTGCTAACACATTACTTTTCCAATGTACCTACTGTACATATATACACACACACACAGACAGACAACTTTGTGAAAACGACTTAGGAGACCTAAAAAACACCAGAAACAGATAATTACGGTGATATCCGAGTTTCAGATTTTTTTGCTAACACATTACTTTTCCAATGTACCTACTGTACATATATACACACACACAGACAGACAACTTTGTGGAAACGACTTAGGAGACCTAAAAAACACCAGAAACAGATAATTACGGTGATATCCGAGTTTCAGATTTTTTTGCGAACACATTATTTTTCCGATATACCTACTGTATAAATGAGGAAAAATAAAAATAAAGTAGGAAGATGGACATACTGATAGAAAATATAAAAAATATACATAAAAACAGTATATTTAGTATGATTGTTATTTTATTGCTGTAAATTAATTCAAAAAAAGAAATGTAACAAAAATTAGTTATTGCATAAAAATAAACCACTTGATATTGTCTGAGAAATACCCTACTGGATAAAAACACAATGATAAGATAAAATCATGAATAACAAATAAAAATGTGCTTAAACAATGGGTCAATTGATCAGGTATTGAGGTCGCTGCCTAAAAAACTAAAATTAATTAAATAGTGAAAAAACATAATCTATGAGATACATAAATATAAAAATTAAATATATAAATAAAAATACAATGCTTCCCCCGTCTTTTAGGAGGTAGAAAAGAAAAATTAGTATTAACTCCATACCTTGTCTGAAAAACAATAATACTAACAATACCCATTAACAGCTTTATAATTTGTTAGAGAAAGCCCCAGGGGGGGGGACTACCCCAGGTGATCAATACAACTCTTCAGTGTCAACTATAGTTGCCTATAATTAATTTGTACTGTGAGATAGGTGTGAGTAAAACCTGGAATGTGAATCCTAGACTTTGTCTGAAACTACTGATGTGTGACCATGGCTTGAAAGGTCAGTTTTTAGGGACTGACACTTTAATGACATCAACCGAAAAATGGAACAATTCTCCCATAGAGGATAAAGCAAAACCTTTTTGTTTTACTTTACAACCTAGTATGATCTAATGTAATAATCTGTTAAAATATGTGGTAGAACTGAAATAATTTCCTATCAATACTTTGCCTTTGACTATTTCTATAAATTTTAAATACCAATAAAAGTACTAGAGACTCAGTGCTCATATTTTTACAGTTCTTGGTCCACGCCACCAGGAACCAGGGCAGGGCAACGATACCATAAATAAGATTTATTTAGAAAAAGCAATAAAGTTTTTTTCATTATGATTTGGTTTGAATTCATTGATTGAATATTTAATAATATGAACAATTATTAATTCTTATGAGTGAATATTGATCTACTCATATTTGTTCAAATTTCAAGTATTTAAACGATTACTAAACTTTTCATTTCCATTAAGTATATTCAATAAACAATTAAAAAGCTTATCGAATATAAAATATACTTCATTTTTGCATTTCAAAGTAAATCTTTAATAATCTATTAAATGGATAATCGCCAAACACAGATCCTTACTGCAAACATGTGTAAGTAAAAATATAGAATTGTAAAACTCAATTTTAATTACTAAATTTTTCTAAAAATATAAAAAATGAGAAAGTGTGTCATAGCCTGACATAATATACAAGTAAATAACAATAACCTTCAAAAAGATTTATAGCATAGCTAAAATCAGATATATAAAAAACATTAAAAACTTAAACCAAGTTATAGTTATCAATTCTATTACTTTCTTATTTTAGGTTAATAAATGAAGCAATACTGAATATCTACAATTCTTTTAAAAAATTAGAGATATTGATGCTTAAATTTTTTTTTAATTTAGTTTATTCTTAAAAATAAATTTAAATTATTTTTATATTTTACTATTAAATTACTTAGTTCAATGCAATAATTATTATACTAAATACAATAAGATGATCAGTTATAAAACATAAATATAAATTACACCATTAAATTAAAATTATTGTAAACTTAAAATATATATAAAGTAGATCTGTCATTTGTTGAAAAATAAATTAATATAACCTAATTTAGGTAAAAGTAGACACGACATTACTGTCTGCATAATAACAATACTCTGATAAAAATAATATTAAAGCAACAATAGAACTATCAATCAACATAAAAACAAAAATTAAATAATCCACACTATCATGATCTTGAAATTTGATCAATAATAATTTATAAAATCCACAATATATTATAGAGAAAATTATTTAAAGCAAAATGAAATAATGAATCATTATCTATATTATTAGTTTTGCCACTATTATACTGTTAAAAAAATGATAATGATAATAAAAAGTTTCTCAAATAAATATTTTTACAATTAAATCCAGCTTTCAATCACATTAATCATTGAATATAAAATGATAAAGTTTTTATTTTATTTGTTTTTTAGTCTCTCATGATGACATTTTATGGCTGAAAGCTGATTTTGTTTATTAATAAAGATATTCAGAGGAGAGAGACCTCAACACTGGGTTTGTGCAAACACTCTGGATCTGCACAAAACCAACATTTTTATTTAACATTTGAATTCAAATTTAAAGAATAAAAGTAAAATTTAGGTGCAATAAATGCAGTCTTTAGCTTGCCACAAGAAACCCATAAATAAAGATAATATTCAGTGAAATATACTATGATTTTTCTTTATCATTTGAGGTATATTTTCAGCAAAACTTTTTTTGTTTCTGTTTATTTTTGCAGTCTTTTTGAGTCATTTTTGAGTCTTATTTTTTCTTTGGGTTCTATGAGGTCCTAAATTCAGACTAAAATTTACCCTTATAGATGTTTAATTTATTAACAAAATAATCATCTATAGATTTGCAGAGTTGAGACGTTTTTTATATAGTGTGACAACTTTTTTCAAGATAACAAAATGCCTAGGAAAATCATAAAAACTGTCAGCTGCTCAAAAAAGCCTGATAATCAATTTTAATTAATAATCAATTTTTAGTCATATTCTGGATGAAAAGTTTGAAATTATATTGGTTTTAATAAATGCTTAACATATTATCAAAGTAATTTGAACAGAGGTAATTAGTGTGATAAAACAAACAAGTTAAGGACCAAGGTTAACAACTTGTCTATAGATAATACATTGTTATGAAATACTTTTAAAATTAAACTATTATATAAAGGCAATAGTAAAAATTTTAACTTCACAACTCATATTTTAGAGGTTTTTTTTTCTTTTCCCACCTACTATCATAGGTATAAGAAAAAGTATTGTGTTTGCCAAATATATATCGAAAAAGAGGTTTTTATCACTCCAAACAAATCACTCCACGAAACAGAACTTTGCAGGAAAATTTAAGTATAGGCCATCATCAGTGAAAAACTAGTTTTTTTTTTAAGAAAAAGATTTTAAGAAAAAGAGAAGTGAGCCATTTTCTTATTAGAAATTAAGATTAGACTCTATCTTTATTATACCTTATTTATGATGTACTCCATTTACGCTCATTCTACAAATTTAGGTAATGATCAATTGATCACTACCTATAATTTTGGTATAATTGATACCAAAACAATTGTACCAAAAATAAATATTAACATCAATTAAAATTTAAAAAAATTGGTAGGTAGTCTTACCAAAAGTGAGCTGCTGATCATCAGTTATATTCCTAATTATTTGTCCTATATTAATTAACGTTTTAACTGCATCTTGCCTTAAGTCTAAGTTCAGATTTTCAGCTACAAAGCTACTAACTGACTTATTCTTATCATTAATAATATTCTGTATTTCTTCTAATAATTTTAATAACCTGAAACAGACAGAAATGCATAATTCACAGTTAATACTTTAGAGTAATTGGTTTAGGAACAAATGAAATAGACAGATACTTTGGTATTTGAGCTTTTTACTTCATTCAAATGGTAGTTCATTGTTTTAATAAAAATAGGACAGCTGTAAAGTAAGATAAGATAAGATAATCCATTATTAGATTTCGTTCGAAATATTAATTTTGTCAATAATTTTTCATTTTCTTCTTATATTTTTTTCTTTTTGTAGTGATCAAAGAATTCATTTATAGGCTCTAAACAGCTGCAAAATAGTCAGCTAAGTATGCTTTTTTGATAAGGCAATACAGCTAGTATGTATCAAACTTGGTGTTTCAACATAAAAGTACTTATATCATCTTTGACATAATGTTTAGCGTTCCAACTATAAAAGAATGAATATAAATTATCAAACCAAGAAAAATAATAATATTGGGACAAAAAATCATGTCATTACAATTTTAAATTGGCGTTTAAGAATGGTGTCATATGAAAACGTTGTTGGCATGCTTAATCAATTGAGATCGGTTTCAGCTCAATTAGACCATAATAAGTACTTCAAAGTACTACCCGAGCCGTCACACACACACAGATATATATATATATATATATATATATATATATATTATATATATATATATATATTTATTTATTATTTATTTATTTATAAATATAAATATATATATATATATATATATATATATATATATATATATATATATATAGTGTGTGTGAACACGTGAATGACTTATTTTCACTAAATTAATCTTCCAAATCAGCCCTTCCTAACCCTTGGGTCGCCAAATTTTTTTATTATTAAAATTTTGTCGCAGTGGTAAGATATATATATATATATATATATATATATATATATATATATATATAATATATATATATATATATATATATATATATATATATATATATATATATATATATATATATATATATATATATATATATATATATATATATATATTATATATATATATATATATATATATATATATTATATTGTGTGTAAACACGTGAATGACTTATTTTTACTAAATTAATCTTCCAGAATTCCAGATAACAAAACGTGGGACAATAAGCCTTTGTAGGCCCCGAAGCTGGCTGTTTTCAAAGAGGTCCACATAGAGGAAATTTGTTGAATATGTGGCAATTTGCCAAGTAAAACAATAAAAACAACAACTAATGCACAAGAGACTTCATTTCTAAGCGAAGGGCCGAAGGATACTTTTTCAATCAATGAGATTACTCCTTCAGGGATAAGATATCATACAAAATTCCTGAACAAGAAGTTGCGGACTTCACTTGGGATTCCGAAAATTTCAAATTGACAGTTCTAGTCACGTTCTGCCTACCAGTTAGTAATCTAATCCTATCACATTGAAAGGAGCAGTGCAGGTCATTAGGATTATTTTCTTGACTGATTTTCGGCGGGCCGTCAACTAATCATAACCGAAACCATTACAATTAGAGGAATAGGTGATCATAATCACGGTGATCATAGTCACGGTCATTATAATCTGCAAGCGTGATTACCACTCTCTAAAAGATGACAAATCAAATCAGTTTTATCCCAAGTTCATTCATGACATAATAAGAATGATACATTAAACAAGGTCAGAGATGGTTTATTTATTGATATGCGTGTTGCCAAAACATTAAGTGGTATAGCGGAGTTATAAAACAGTAAAAACTGTTAGATTGATCAATATATTGTATTTTGTTTTTCATAATTTATTATTTCCTAAGTTGTAAATTACAGGGTAAGCTTCCTCGTCATCTACAAACACTGAACGTTAATTTACCAATCGAATAAATATGACATTAAAAGACCCAATGTCAGGGAGCTTTGTCATATAGTATAAACGATATCGTTTTTTTCGATAAGGCTTTGAGGGTACAAAGCCTTGTACCCTCCTTAAAGATTACAAGGTCTACAATGCTACAAATGGGGGGGGGGGAGGTTATGCACTTATTTTTCAAAGAAAAAGTAATATAATTTATTATGAAGTAATAAGATCAATGAAGTAATTATGATGCTACTAAGATCAACAATAGGAAGGAGAAAAAGTGTAGTTCACTCAAAAGAGTGAACCTTTTGAATTCGTTTAATTCCTAACAGAAAATTATACTTTTCCAAAAAAGTTCAAAATTAAAAAAAAGTCAATAATTTCAAAATGATACATCGATCATATATCGATGCACCACTTAAGTTCTGTTTAATTAAAAATAAAACATTCTAAACTTTTTTATCTTTATGTCTAAACTTTGTGTGCATGTAAATATATAATAATAAATTGTTGCTATTGTTTTATTTTCTCCCTTCTGGAGAAAAAATCTTGAACTTACCACGGGAGGAACAAGTCGTAGCTACCGAGCATTAACTTCCTCAGTTTCGCCTCAGGAACCAACTAAATAAATCTCTTGGCAAGCCTCGGGATTTGAATACCATGGTTCCCTCGGCTACGGGCTTCAGGAACCAACTTGAATGCTCAGGGCGCAAATACTCATTTTTCTCTCTTGGTAAGTTAGTAACTAATTATTTTATACATACCTACAACTGTAGGTAGTATAGATTTGTATGTTTATATAAATTTAACGTAATATTTATATTCTTAAGCATATAACTATCACATTAAAGGTTAAATAATATTATAAGGATAATATTCCTTCACATAAATAAACTGACTAGTTGGTTTTGTATTGAAAGTCGACTCGTAAGGCATTGTTGACTAGCTCTTCTATAATCAAGATGTATCTAGCTCTTGTATGTATGTATCTAGATGTATAATCAACGTGATCTAAACAATATTCTCTCTCCGGCAGCAAAACTAGACCATAAGTCTGATTTTTGTGCTATTTCTCAATTCTCTAATGTTAGCACGACGGAAGTTAAGCGTGACACAGACATACGTCATAAAACTACTTATAATAGGACATAAAAGTGCATGAAACGCGATGGTTATGTTAAAATCCAGGTTTCGGATTATTTGGATGACGCAATCCTGTAAGAAAAAGTAAAAATAGAACACCCAAAAAAGGAAGCATAAACCATTTTTTCGTAAACTATGACTCATGTATAGCAATAGATATTAAAAATTCACTTGTTATCTTCATAAAAGAGTCAGTGGAAATAAGGAAAATATAGGCAGGAAACAAACAAAACTATTATTATCTTGTCAAAAAGTGGGAAAATAACCAGAATAAAATAGTTAGCTAAGAAATTTAGATATAAACTTCGTTTAAGTATTATTAACTTGGTTAATAATACATCAAATAAACTGTGAAAAACTTTATTAGAACGTCTTAAAAATATGTTGCTAGCTTGAACAAACAATCGACAACGATAACACATAAAACTAATGCAATAAATATATCAAAATAATACGAATGAATTTAGTACCAAGTTCTAATTTCCTAAGTTATCAGTAAACACAACTGCATAGAATCTATTAAGCTCATGATAAAAGGTACTCAACGCCATTACTTAAAACCATGAGTTTATGTCAAGGATTGAGTTGACTGTAAACTACAAGGTTATGGCATACATTAAGTTTAGAGTAATTAACGCCATTACTTAAAACAACGAGTTTAAGTCAAGGATCGGGTTGACTGTAAACCAATATGTTATGGCATACATTGAGGTTAGAGTAATTAATGCCATTACTTAAAACAACGAGTTTAAGTCAAGAGTCGAGTTGACTGTAAACCACAAGGTTATGGCATACATTGAGGTTAGAGTAATTAACTCCATTCCTGAAAACAACGAGTTTAAGTCAAGGATCGAGTAGACTGTAAACCACAAGGTTATGGCATACATTGCGGTTAGAGTAATAAACGCAATTACTTAAAACTACTAGTTTATGTCAAGGATCGAGTTGACTGTAAACCACAAGGTTACGGCATACATTGAGGTAAGAATTATTAACGCAATTACTTAAAACAACGAGTTTAAGTCAAGGATCGAGTAGACTGTAAACCATACGGTTATGGCATACATTAAGGTTAGAGCAATTACCGCCATTACTTAAAACAACGAGTTTATGTCAAGGATCGAGTTGACTGTAAACCACAAGGTTATGTGAGTAATCCACATTAAGGTTAGAGTAATAAACGCCATTACTTAAAACAACGAGTTTAAGTCAAGGATCGAGTTGACTGTAAAACCACAAGGTTATGTGAGTAAACCACATTAAGGTTAGAGTAATAAACGCCATTACTTAAAACAACGAGTTTAAGTCAAGGATCGAGTTGACTGTAAACCACAAGGTTATGTGTGTAATCCACATTAAGGTTAGAGTAATAAACGCCATTACTTAAAACAACGAGTTTAAGTCAAGGATCGAGTTGACTGTAAACCACAAGGTTATGTGTGTAATCCACATTAAGGTTAGAGTAATAAACGCCATTACTTAAAACAACGAGTTTATGTCAAGGATCGAGTTGACTGTAAACCACAAGGTTATGTGAGTAAACCACATTAAGGTTAGAGTAATAAACGCCATTACTTAAAACAACGAGTTTAAGTCAAGGATCGAGTTGACTGTAAACCACAAGGTTATGTGTGTAATCCACATTAAGGTTAGAGTAATAAACGCCATTACTTAAAACAACGAGTTTAAGTCAAGGATCGAGTTGACTGTAAACCACAAGGTTATGTGAGTAATCCACATTAAGGTTAGAGTAATAAACGCCATTACTTAAAACAACGAGTTTATGTCAAGGATCGAGTTGACTGTAAACAATAAGGTATCAATTTGATTGTTTTTATTGCACGATAAATGCTGAGTACGTATAATTTTTTTTATAAAAACAGTGCTTTCTTTAATATAATAATAAAGAACAACTAGCAATACTGTTTATTTGTAAAACTGAATGACTGAGCAAGCCAACCGCTATATATGTTATATAAATCGATTCAGTTTTATTAATAAACCATTTGCCGTTGAGTAAATAATTTTCCGCGAGTATAGTTGGTGTTGTGGGCAACTAGTATAAAGTTAAAATTAAGGGGGGCGTTGTAAGTATAAATATAGTAGAGTATTGATACGTTTTTTTGTGTAACATCTCATTTTTAGAGGAAAAATCTTGTGCGAGAACACAGTCATTTATCCCTCTTAAATACTCCTTTCTAGACCACGCTTCGGAACAAATCCCCTAGTGTTCTCGGCTGCTATTCGGGATACACCGTACATTTTTTTTGGCTTCGCCTTTGGGTTTAACCATACTGGTTCATAACGCCTCAGTAAATAACCAAAAAAACAAGAAGGCCTTGGCCTCTTTGCCGCTTCGCAATGTCGGCGCTGGGGCCGCTAAGTAGTCACCGCGTCTCATGGTTGTTGTACTTTATCAGTTCGTCATAAGTCGGTTTACATAAGTGGCATACTGCCACGATATAAGCAAATTTTCATAAGCACTATAGTTTAACATTGTATTTTAACAATTAATACGGCTAAAATCAGTTGACAGCGAAGGAAAATAGTGCCGATTTGAAATGGTGGGCGTGGTTTAACATCCAGGAATAACATTGGCTGCCTGGTATTACTTTCCCACGCTCTCAACTGATTTTAGCGGTGTGTTACATTATAGTGAAGAACTTTATTTGTTAACATTGTGTGATATATATAGTGTCAATCAATGACATAATGTTGTGTTTGACATATACATATATGTCAATCAATAAAACAGAACTAATACTGGTAATAAAATGGATCTTCGTATGATAGTCAACCATAAATAGTAGTATATGACTATATAAAGATACAATTCTTTTGACATAAGTGGGGTGATTTTTGTGGGTTAATGACGTCACACATATTTCATAAATAATATTATTTGGGACATTAACAAGGTTAATTTTTGTACCAAGTTTCATTTTGATCCAAGAAAGCGTTCGAAAGTTCTACCGTGTCCATAGAAACGTCTAGGAAAAAAAATGTACACACACACACACACACACATATATATATATATATATATATATATATATATATATATATATATATATATATATATATATATATATATATATATTCTTGATCAGTGTGTCCCCCATTTCCAAAAAATTCATCTCGCCCCACCTCCATGACCCTAACCTCATAAGCTGGTTTTTCTTTAAAAATTCGCTAATAGAAGCGTAATTAACTGTTTTCTCTCTTGGTAAGAATTAACTATTACGTCACACCAAGAATTTACTAAACAATGAGTTAACAAGTTATAACGAAAAGAGGTTACTCTAAGATTACGTTTAGCAACAAGTGTTTACGTTGATACATTTTATCTCGTGACGACATCACTATTACCCAATTAGTATAATTGTAGCACTTTACGCAAATAAAACAAAAAATTACACATAGGATTTACAAAAATTATCTAAGAAATTACATCATAAAAAAATTCTAACAAATTACTATCATACGTAGGAGTATTTAAGGATTAGGATATAATTGTCCTTAATAATATTTGGATCCGATATTTGTTATCTAAGTTATGTTTTAAACAAGTATTTATGCACGTTGGTAAGAAAAATATGTTTATGACTCATATCGCCTTGAGGTGGCACATACCAAAAAAGAAATTATAGATAATAAGGAAAATATTCAGGTTAATTCATTCGTAGAATCACAACAAATTCATATTCGTAAAATTGTAAAAACGAATAAATACGTAAAATATGTGCTCGTACAATGTTTACAAAAAGACTGATATTATATATATATATATATATATATATATATAATATATATATATATATATATATATATGTATGTATGTATGTATATATCGACTATCAGCATATAGTCAGTATCAGTATATACTGACTATTGTATAAGAATGCAAATAAAAGAACAAGAGTATTCGCAACATTTATGACAAAATATTAATTGAAACGTTTTTGGCATAGAGGTCTGCATGCCGGGCGAATTCCTTTGGAATGCGTGCTTCGTTGCTTAACATTTAATTTCTTGATTGAATTATTGAATCATGCTTAATAACCTAAGTATTATCTTAGCATTACTACTTATTAAAATATAAACTTTAGTTGCGAAAATAATTTAAAAAATGTAATATATTTCAGGTTTTAACCGAAGAACAGATTTTTGAAATCAATAGTACATTACAAGTGTTATGTTGATGATTCTAAAGCTCTCTGGAGAGGAAGCCTTCGAGAACTTGACCATTTTTTAGAATTTCTTAAATCAACCTACCCATCAATAGATTTTACTATTGAAATAGAAGAAAATAGTAGCATTAACTTCTTAGATCTAACAGTCATCCGCACTAGTGATAATAAACATAAATTCAAAATTAACCGAAAACCTACTCATTTATGGTGATCCATAATATTCAAACCATCCATAGAAGTAAAAAATGTGTGTTTTCAGAGCTTTATGGAAAGCTCTAACTGTACATAAGAAGAATTAAACACCATAAAGCAAAAAGCTCTAAATAATTAATACAACCCAAATATTTCTATGAGAAAATTATATAGAAGAAAATTAACAATAAAATAATTAATGGTTCACATAGTCCGGATAAATACAATAAAAAGTGCAAATAAGTTCTTCATCTTGGAAAAACTACTCGAATCAAGAAGACTAATACCGATCCAGCAATACACACTAGTCATAATATATGCAAACTTTTTGACAACTTAAAAATGAAAGGGAATTTTTTATCTACAATCCATAAAGATGTAAAAATCGGGTACGGGGTACCTCGGAACATTTCCTCGTCACATCGGATTCGCTCATCCTTCCTACATCGGACTCGCATCGCTCAAGCTCAGATTATACAATTCGCCAAATTTATACTGCAACACGTCTTCGGACTCGCGTCACTCGTCCTCAGATAGTTATAGTACACAAGTATTTTGTTTGCAAAAAAATCCGAAACTGGGATGACACCGACATGATCCGTTTCAGGTGTTTTTAAGACCTCCTAAGTAGTTTTACGAAGATGCGTGTATATTTGTCTATTATAATCGTAGCTTCTAGTGTATATATGCTAGAGAGTTGAAACTTTGTATAAAAATCAGTCTATAGCTGTAGTTAATTAATTAGGTTGTTTAAATAATGTTTTTGTGACGTCATTATTATAGAGAACTGGATAGGCACAGAGAGCACAAGAAATGTTTACTATTATAGAGAACTAGACAGACGATAGGTACAGAGAGCACAAGAAATGTTTACTATTATAGGGAACTGGACAGACGATAGGTATAGAGACCACAAGAAATGTTTACTATTACAAAAAACTAGACTGACGATAGGCAGAGAGAGCACAAGAAATGTTTACTATTATAGAGAACTGGACTGACGATAGGTACAGCGAGCACAAGAAATGTTTACTATTATAGAGAACTGGACTGACGATAGGCACAGCGAGCACAAGAAATGTTTACTATTATAGAGAACTGGACAGACGATAGGTACAGAGAGCACAAGAATTGTTTACTATTATAGAGAACTGGACTGACGATAGGCACAGAGAGCACAAGAAATGTTTACTATTATAGAGAACTGGACAGACGATAGGCATAGAGAGCACAATATTTATTTTAATATTTTTACTATTATAGAGAACTGGACTGACGATAGGCAAAGAGAGCACAAAAAATGTTTACTACTATAGAGAACTGGACTGTCGATAGGTATAGAGAGCACAAGAAATGTTTACTATTATAGAGATCTGGACTGACGATAGGTATAGAGAGCACAAGAAATATTTACTATTACAAAAACCTGGACTGACGATAGGCATGGAGAGCACAAAAAATGTTTACTATTATGGAGAACTGGACTGTCGATAGGTATAGAGAGCACAAGAAATGTTTACTATTATAGAAAACTGGACTGACGATAGGTATAGAGAGCACAAAAAATGTTTACTATTATAGGAACGACTGACGATAGTATAGAGAGCACAAATGTTATATTACCAAAAACTGGACTGACGATAGGTATAGAGAGCACAAGAAATGTTTACTATTACAAAAAACTGGACTGACGATAGGCATAGTGAGCACAAAAAATGTTTACTATTATAGAGAACTGGACTGTCGATAGGTATAGAGAGCACAAGAAATGTTTACTATTACAAGAAACTGGACTGACGATAGGCATAGAGAGCACAAAAAATGTTTACTATTATAGAGAACTGGCCTGACGATAGGTATAGAGAGCATAATATTTATTTTAATATTTTTACTATTATAGAGAACTGGACTGACGATAGGCATAGAGAGCACAAACATATTTACTATTATAGAGAACTGGACTGTCGATAGGTATAGAGAGCACAAAAATATTTACTATTATAGAGAACTGGACTGTCGATAGGCATAGAGAGCACAAAAATATTTACTATTATAGAGAACTGGACTGTCGATAGGTATAGAGAGCACAAAAAATGTTTACTATTACAAAAAACAGGACTGACGATAGGAAGAGAGCACACTACTTATTTTAATATTTTTACTATTACAGAGAACTGGACGACTATAGGCATAGATGCCCAAGAAGTTTTGAACGATTTTAACTTTAAAAAAACTAAAATGACGACATTTACCGATGGCCGGAGAAATTGTCATATAAATGTGTATAAATTTAACGTTTTTGTCATACATGAGAAACCGGTAAATGCTTTTTTAAAAATTCGGCGGCTGCCCCCGTGTGGAGGCCCACTTGTCCTCCTAGTTTTGCAAGTTCAAAATTTCAAGAGCCCCAAATTATTAGCTTAATTCGATACTGTATCGCTAATTTGTGCTTCTATTTGCTATAAAGAAACAATTAACATTAAGATAGAGAGAGTTCCCCTCTTACAGTTTTTCCTTTCCGTGTTAAGTATGACCTTTAAAGAAAAAATATTATGTTTTCCTGAAAGTACGCAGTCGACAACATTTCAGGATAATTATTCAAACTAGACCTTGAATAACCAAATAAACGCAAATTAAAGACATAATTTGATATAATTATCAGATTAAAATTGCCAATTAACTTCAAGCAATTACCACCAATAGTGAAAAACTAAATAATTGCTTCGTTATCGAAATATTAATAATTAATTTTTATAATTAAAATTTTTATAAATTGTCATAAAAAATAAGTCCATCATGTGAATAAAATAATTTTAAAGTGATAAAGAAATCATTATAATATCAAATATTACCTTGATAAGGAAAATTCTTATTCAACAGGTTATAAAAACGTGAAAGTTTTTTTATACGAGGCAAATTATGAAGATAATTAGCTAAAATATTTTTTGCCATTCCTATCCACCATTAACGACGATTCGGCTTAAAAACAGTCCATATTGCTCATCCCTTAAATATAAAAATCATTAAATTTATAAGCAACACGTTTTAGGACTCGCTTCACTCGTCCTCACATAGTAATTAGATTCATTTTTTTCCAGCGGTAAACCATCCAAGTTTAAACTCTAAACTCGCTCGATGTTGCATAACTTTTTTTTGGTTTACGATTCAACAAAAACCATATCGTCAAAAAATTCAAAAAATAGCAAAAAAGGCTGCAAAAAAAATTGCTAGCCGTATTAAAACGAATCGTAGTAATTTATTTATTACGTGAAGGGGTACACTTGTACTAAATTTCAACTCAATTATATAGATTATTTACAATTTTTATCTTTTTTTAAAAAAACATACGAGTTATTCGATAAAAATTGAACTCAAGCAGAGACTGAAATGAAGCTAGGCACATTCTTCATCCCATACATGACTACATGCGTGGCTAATAAATCAATCGAAACATATTTCAGTGTTGTATAAATTGAATATTGAAATTATCTTCAAGATTTTGGTAAATCCATTTAGTTTCTATTTTCCTAAATGGTTTTATCCATTTATTTTCCTCGCTGAAAACTACAGTCTTTAATTAATTGGTTGTAATGATTATCAACAGTCCATTAAACTCTTCATTCAATATTTTTAACACTAAGAATGGAACTAAATTAGTCCCAAGTCGAATCACAGGCACGCAGATTACATCCAGTCTACATCTATATCTTGATATGTTTATCACATGGACGAATTCTCAAAAGGAAGGTCCGTGTAAAAGCTAACAGAAAGTCTTTCTCAAGAATAACCTGATAATTATTCTTGATGATATATATTTGTGTGTGAATCTGAAAACGATATTATAAAAGTAATGTATTTGCATTATCCTCTTTTATAGGCTTTTAGTAAGCAAGGTTTCAACTGTTATAACATTCAAAGTAAGTAGAAAAAGTCTCACCTCCAGCTTAACATAGTCATTCAAAACAACGACCTTCATACCTAACATCAATATCGAGTTTATCAATACTTTATATTTGACCATTGTAAACTTTATATCCAACACAAAGAGAGAAATTAATTTAGATAAAACTTTTCGACAAATTACAAAAAAATGTTATTCAATACAAATTACTTTATTATCAATAAATTCAATAGTAAATAAAATAATAAAAATTTATGAGTAATAATCAGTAACTAAGTATACTCAAGTAGTTTTCGGCAACGTCAATTTTAAGCGAATTTACATTAGAAATTTACGTTCATGAGGTCGTTCGTTGTTCAGAAAGTCATGGTAGGGGGAGAGGGGGATCGATTCCGCTTGGTCCCCTTAGTTTGAAACATCCAGGCAATAATTCAATAAAATTAGTCAAAATTGATATACCTTTTTTCAACATATAGAGGAATTTGAAATAGGAAGTAAGCTTTAAAAAAACTAAATAATCTTTAAACATGTTTGATTCCCCGCCTCCTGTATGGAGGGCCATTTTTTTTATCAAATTCACTTTCCTCGTGAGCGGTTTCCGAGTGTTTTTGAGTAAACACTTTTGAGAGTCCTAGTCCTAACCTTCACACAAAAAACAAACACTCATCTAAATAGCATTATAATCGGCGATGGTGACCTGACAGCTATTTTATAATTTAATTTTTATAATAATAATTTTACAACAGACACTGGAGGTCAGAATTTGGAAATTGAAATCAGTTAAAGTCATATCTGTAGTACTATCAGCAAAAGGAATAGATCATAAGTATTTAAAAACATCACTTGAAAAAAAAAGATTTGCCAGGTCCCCTGCTTTAGCTCACATATGATACAGCTCCAAAGACGCCGTGTAGCATTTGCAGATTGCGGAGTCGACGGACGTCTCAAATAGGACCGTTTGGACTGTGAATCTTCACAGTCCAATGGTGTGCAACAATCCGAATGTTGTGCTACATTCGGAGCACAACTCGTAATGAGAGTAAACGCATTTCCAAAGCGGGAAGGCTACAGTTACCCGGTTCTAGCTTCCCGGAGCAAATTTGACTGGAAGGCTCGACGATCGAAGAAAGAAGGTTAAGACGATGAAGAACAAAACAGCTTTTAGTTGATCTTACTTGAGTATGCACTTTCGCGCGCAAAGCTATAAGTATAGGCTGATGTTTTGGGCCATTTGTCATTAAGCAAGAACAAGCGGCGGTACCATCCAAATTAAGCTGTTCAATATTTCCTTCTTTTAAATACGTAGAATATGGTTGAAAGATACCCTACAGATGTGAACTAAGCGAACCCTACACGACAGAAATATTCGGACATAGTAGAGACAGAACTACTAGGAGGAAACCCGTTCCTTTCACTAAAACTAACCTAGGCTAAGAAAAATTAATAATAATAATACTCCGCTCTAGTTAGAGCCTTGAATCTCATCAGGGATTACTATTGAGAGGACTACCTCATGTGTTAGTGGCAATCATCACGCTTTAACAGTAAATAGATTGTCGACAATAATTTAAATAAATATTTATAAAACTCGGTGGTTTTCAAAGAGAACTTGACTACGAAGATAGCTAATAATTGATAAAAGAAAATGAAATAAAATGATTACAGGTTACCGAAAAAGTATCATAAAACGATTGTATAATACGACAAACATATAACTTATAAAAAAATGCTGGTCGCATGTCAGGCGAATTTCCTTTGGGATGCGTGTTTTCGTGCTTAAGAACACGATAATTTTTTTATAGTTTTTTTCATATACAGGGTGTTTCATATAAAGTGTCCACCAGAAAAGGAGGTGATAGTACTCGTCAAAGGGAACAAAAAATGTTCTATAATATAAACCCCAATCTGCAACCGTTTTCCCACAAGGTCAAATTTAATATTTTAAAAAAATATTTGACCTCACATCATACAATTGTTAATAGGGTTTTAACTTTTCAAGCTAGAAAGGCGAAATTGGTCTCATTAGAAAGCTGAGTAAATTTCCTAAAGGACAAACTACTAACTATGTCAAATATTTTAGAACTACTGCCCAAAAATTTGCATCAAACATGATTTTTTGAAAAAATTGAATTTTATGGAATTTTTATGGTAGGGCATTAGAGGAAGTAAGAGATGAGCAAAAGTTCAGCCAAGAACGGAAAAAACTTCTCTTATAATTGCCCGTTAAGAAAACTCAAGCTTCATCATACATTCAATAGTCAAAATTTTAAGCCATTCTTCCTAGAAGTTGCAAAAACAGATAATTTTTGTCGTGTAAAAGTGAAAATATTGCGTTTTTTTAACAAAATATTTTTTTTCGAAAGTAATTTAATAATACGATTTTTAGACTCAAGAAGGTAAAATAAACATATTTTATTCTTACACATTTTTCTCTAAAACCACTCTTTTCTCTTGCTTTAGAGATTTTTAATTATTTTATGTACCATGTAATTAACATTGTAGAGATATACAAAAATGCCAAAAAATATCAGTTTTTGCAACTTCTAGAAAGAATGGCTTAAAATTTTGACTATTGAATGTATGATGAAGTTTGAGTTTTCTTAAAGGGCAATCATAAGAGAAGTTTTTTCCGTTCTTGGTTGAACTTTTGTTCATCTCTTACTTCCTCTAATGCCCTACCATAAAAATTCCATAAAATTCAATGTTTTCAAAAAATCATGTTTGATGCAAATTTTTGGGCAGTAGTTCTAAAATATTTGACATAGTTAGTAGTTTGTCCTTTAGGAAATTTACTCAGCTTTCTAATGAGACCAATTTCGCCTTTCTAGCTTGAACAGTTAAAACCCTATTAACAATTGTATGATGTGAGGTCAAATATTTTTTTAAAATATTAAATTTGACCTTGTGGGAAAACGGTTGCAGATTGGGGTTTATATTATAGAACATTTTTTGTTCCCTTTGACGAGTACTATCACCTCCTTTTCTGGTGGACACTTTATATGAAACACCCTGTATAAGTTTACAACTACAAAATAATTCTGGCGCAGTGGTCCGCATGTCAGGCAAATTCATTTTGGATGCGTGTTTCTGTGCTTAACAACAATCCTGGTTGGAATAATAATTCTTTATAGTTTTTTTACATTATATAAGTTTAAAACTACTAAATAATTCTGGCGCGGTGGTCTGCTGTCGGGCGAAATTTCATTTAGAATGCGTGTTTTCGTGCTTAACAGCCCATTTCTTGCTTATGGTTCCGGTTCATGCTTTAGAACCTAAGCAGTTACTGAATTATCAAGCACTGCTCATAACTCATTTTGTTTGTATTTTCAGAAGAAATGCGCATAATTATCCAGTTAGCTATACAAAACTATGCCTCTAAAATTAGCTGTACGCACAATTATTTGCACAAGTTTAAAGCATAGTTACTTATCTTTAAGCTTAGTCAGTTGTTCTTAAACGTTTCAGTGCATATATAATATAATATATATATATATATATATATATATATAATATATATATATATATATATATATATATAAAAGTTGTGAAACGTATGTTTTCATCACAAACGTATTGTTCTCTGAAACGGATTTGTGTCATGGTCCAAGGTTCGACTTCCGCCATGACGCCTATCCCACTTGCGATTTTTTTTCTCAAAGGAAATTCGCTAGAAGGTAATTAATACAACAGAGTAAAAACATTAAGTAATAAAATAAAGTGAAAGAAATGTTTTGAGATAATATTGATAAAAGAAATATAAAATAATGCGATGATTAAACAAACGAAATCATAATCATAAGTAATTAATATTTTATTGAGTAATCGAATAATTGATAACCTGCCAAAATGAGCAGTGACACCTGATTTCTGACATCAATATTATATACATAACGAACGCAATAAGTTCATATTTCTAACACAATAATATTGTAGATATTATAATTAAAAATATAACATATCTATGACAATTTTTTTAAATGCGAGCTATTTTGCTTTTACAGAACAACAACAACTTACAACTTTTAAAACTTTTTTCATGGTCAAAAGTTAAAAACCCTTAATTTTACCATTTTCGAACCAGTTTTCAATAGAATTCGAGTCCTCCTAAAGGTTATACATTCACACACACATTCACACACACACACACACACACACACACACACACACACACACACACACACACACACACATATATATATATATATATATAATAAAACACAAATGTTAGAACTAATTTAATGTAAAACAAGAGGCCTTTGCTGCTTCGCACCTCGGACGTCCCGCGGCCACATGGTTGTTGTACTTAATCAATAGTTTAATTCGAGTCCTCCTAAAGGTTATACATTCACACACACAAATATGTATATTTGTGTATCTATGTATGTGTCGCTGCCTTATGCAGCGCAGTGACTTACTTTAAATAAAAGATAAACCTTTTATGAAACTGATTCTATAATACGTAAAGTTTATAAAAGGAATGTTCTTGAAACGAAATTGACAACTTGAAAATGATTTAAATCTTGAAGTAAACAAAATAAAACGTCAAGTCAGTGGGGATGCCAGCGACATGGCTCCTCGAAGTTATGGAGATAACTTGATTTCTTTAGGCTCCTTGGCGGGAATCGAACCAGTACGATCAGTATACATCAAAACCATCTTATTGACTGGCCTTTTGATTATCTTCCCTGAAGGCAAACGCAAGCTGACTTTCCTTATCAAATTGTCCTTGCTAGGTAAAACTTCTTGAATCGTGGCAAGATCCCATTGGTTTCTAGGGATTTGGTCATCTGCAGTGAGAACGATGTCACCAGGCTTTAGGTTACGCTTTATTTCTTGCCACTTGCATCTTTCTTGTAACGTTAGGAGATATTCTTTTCGCCACCTTCTCCAGAACTGATCTGTTAGGCACTGTACTCGTTTCCAATACTTTTTTACGTATGTGATGTGGTTGTCTTCAAATAATCCAGGTGGTGAAAACAGAGGTCTAGGTTCGATTAAGAGTGCATGGTTGGGAGTTAGAGGTAGCAGGCAATCTGGATCCGAGAGGTTTGATATAGTTAGAGGTCGCCCGTTAACGATACACTCGCACTCACAAAAGAAAGTACGTAAAGCATCTTCAGTCAGTAACCCTGGATGCTCTTTTAGCATAACCTCCATAATGCGGCGTACAGAACCAATTTGCCGCTCTATGACCCCTTGCATGTGGCTGGCCTTAGGTACGTTGAATTGCCACTTAAAGGTACATCTTCTTTCTTTCAAAAACGTTTGAACCTTAGTGGTGACCATGCTTTCTAACTCGCGGCGCAACTCTTCGTGGGCTCCAACAAAATTAGTTCCCATGTCAGATCTCAGTTGATAGATTGGCCCACGGCGAGATAAGAATCGTCTAAGGCCATTGATAAAAGAGTCAGTATTTAGAGAGTCAACTGTATCTAAGGAAATGGCACGAGACGCTAGACACGTGAAAATCAGTCCATATCTTTTTTCTTGTCTTCTACCGATTTTAATGTAATAAGGACCAAAGCAGTCTTCAGCGCTATAATAAAAAGATGGATGCCCTATTTCAACCCTGTCAACAGGCAAGTCAGACATTTTTTGCTCTACAAACTTTCCCCGTGCAACCTTGCAAGCACCGCAAGACGCAATAAGCTTACGAACTAAATGCGAGCAACCTAATATCCAAAACCCATTAGAGCGAATACTATTAACGGTCATATTTCTACCTTGATGTCTGATTTGGCAATGAATATACCTAACTACTAATATCAACAGCTTGAAGCTTCTAGGAAGTATGACTGGGTGCTGCTCGTTGACTAACAGCCTAGCATATCTTAACCTACCTCCTACTTTAACTAATCCCCTTTTATCAATAAACGGGTCTAATTTATACAAAGAACTATTCTTCTTAAGAGAAATGTTAGCACCAGAGGACAAAGCTTTTACTTCCTCGGGAAAATACTGCTTTTGAATTTCTTTAATAATAATAAACTCTGCATAAATAATCTCAGATGCAGTAATTGGTTGAACATCAAGGGTCTCGATGGGTTCAGAATTCATCCTTTTTAGCTTAATTTTAGAACGCAATCGATTAACATACCTGACACATATAGCGACACTGTGTCTCAAACAGGACCACGAATCGAAACTTTCAAATGTTTTATAAAGCGAATCATAAGAGTTCAATTTAACGAATAATGCTGACGAACGTTTAACTTCCGGATCATCTATATAGCCTTTTGCTTCTATGGCCCAACGATTTACTAATTCATTTGTTTGAGTACCAGGATCTTGATGAACGGATGTTTTAGAATTCAATACTTCTATCTCGTGGTTAAAAATTGGTGTCTTAATTTTAGGCTTTGGTCCAATGATACCCCAGCCCAACACAGTTTTTATTCCGTATGCTTGATTGGCTTGGCCCCTTAACACTTCGAGGGGGCATAAAATCTACGGACAGTTGTTGCCAATCAAAAGCCCTATCTCCACCCCAGTCATAATTTGCGCAATATGTCCAGCAATTTTTCTTAAATGGTCATGCGACGCAGCTATTTCAGGGGATGGGATATCTTCGTGGTTTCCTGGTATATCGGATCTACTAAATAATTTATCGGGTAAATTTATTGTTACGTTAGGATCGTAAAAGCTTCGGATCGTTACGTTGGAAACTCGTTCGCAATAAACACTTGATTTTGCCGAAAGAGTTTTAAGCTGTAATTTTGTTTTAACACCACTAGTTCTTGTTTTGTCACAAATAGACTCTTTAATGAAACAAGAATCGCTTCCGTCATCTAAAATAGCGTAAGTTAAAACTTTCAGATGAGGAGTCCTATTATTATAAACGTAAACTGGTAGAATAAGCATTGTTGTTGATTCCTCGAGTGATCTATAACCGTGTTGTACGAGAAGACCTGTAGCATCGTTTATTTCAGAACTGTCAACATCGTTATTACTTTTACTTTTATTGCTAAGCCCCAAATCGTCCGTCTCTGCTGCAATTGACAGTAATTTTGTATTTGTGTCTTTGACAGTTTTATTCATTTCATCATCATGTAAACAAGAAGGATGTTTTTTATTGCAGTGGACGCATGTTAAACGCTTAATACAACCCTTAGACGTATGGGATGCTCCTAGACACCCAAAACAAAGATGTTTTTCTTTAACAAAGTTTACTCTAGATTTTATGGAATCTTTCAAAAATAATTTACACTTATTCAAACCATGTTCCACACTTTCGCAAAATTGGCAAGCACCCGCAGCTTGAACAGTAGTTGACATACACTTTGACTGGCCTTGTTTAACATTACTACCTACATAAGACGGATTAGGCTTGGTTGACTTATTGTAATCGTGAATCTTAGGTTTATATATCGGGTGACTGTATACTTTCACTAGAGATTCAATAAACTCGGACAGATCATCTATGGTCTCATTTCCTTCTTTTAACTGAATAAACTGAACCCAGCGAGCCACAAACGGATTAGGTAATCTATTTACAATTTGTTTTAAGCAAATCTTAGTGATAAGTTCAGTTTTAGACTTACTATCTAACACTTTAGCAGCACTTTTAACGGAATCTCCTAATTCTCTTAAACTATTTGTATCATTATAACCTATGGGAGGACCAGAAGTTAACTTTTTTACCCATGCTTCCGTAATAGCAACTGGATTACCATACCTATCAGCCAAAAGATCTAAAAGTTGGGAAAAATTTAGAGACATATTTTGTTCTACTACTTGAAGCGCCTTTCCTGACAGAAATTTCTTTAAAAATGTTTTCCTATAATAATCAGGTAATATACCATCCTCTAAATGCAGACGGATCTCTTCACGAAAATTAGGAAAATCACAGCACTCCCCACTAAACTTAAATGGAGTTATAGAGCCTAACAGTTGTAGCTTTGCCATTATTGCCATATGGTCAACGCTCTGAGGCTGGGGTGTAGATACAGCAGGTCTATCTAAAGAAGAATGATCACGGTAAGAACCGGCATCGCGGGAGGCCCCTTCTTGAAAATGAACTACACTACTTTTATGTTCATTTTCCTTGGGATGAGCCTCGCCATGATTTGACACGTGATGAGTAATGTTATGATCTAAATTTTCTTGTGACAGACCTGTCACTTCTACAGCCTTGCTTGCGTTATTCTTTACACCAACCTGACAAAGTTTCAACTGAGCAAGTTCCTCAAGTATTTTGGTTTGCTGCATTGCTAATACATTTACAGCTTCTACTATAGACTGTTTACTGCTTTGAGTCTTAAAACTACGAATACTACTACTACTTGTAACTATAGAATTTTTAAATTTTGGGACTGACTTCCTTGCGCTTACAGTCGCGTGGAATGACAGTTCCTTATCAGACTGACTTACAATACCTTCCTCTTTCGCAGCAATGAACCCGTCTAAAGTTTCTAGAAAATCATTACGATCTACGATGTAAGTTGTTACTGATTTATCCACTGTCTCTCTCTTACTAACTTCTTCGACAAGAGTAGACAACTCGTCGCTAAGTGAGTATCGAAGTTGCTTAACCTCACTTAATGTCGAGCTTACAACACTCAATGGTGTCTGGGCGTTTTCCAGTAATTCCTCCACCTCTACTTGTTTTCGAATGATCTTCCTCTCTTTTGACCTTAGAGACTTTTTACATAGATCAACGAAGTGCAGGAAGCCTTTCTCGGTCATACTTCTAGACCTCGTATTTGTATCAGTACTGACTATAGTATTAGGGACAGATAACATACCTGGTCCAACTTCAACGATGTCTTCATTCATCATTCCTTTTATTGTCGCTGCCTTATGCAGCGCAGTGACTTACTTTAAATAAAAGATAAACCTTTTATGAAACTGATTCTATAATACGTAAAGTTTATAAAAGGAATGTTCTTGAAACGAAATTGACAACTTGAAAAATGATTTAAATCTTAAAGTAAACAAAAAAACGTCAAGTCGGTGGGGATGCCAGCGACAGTATGTATATATATCTATCTATATAACACACACACACACACACACACACACACAATATATATATATATATATATATATATAATATTATATATATATATATATATATATATATATCTTAACCTCTGCGACAGAATTATTTTGTAGGTTTAAACTTATATAATATAAATACGACAAGAAATTGTCGTTTTTACCAGGATTCGTAACCAGGTACTCAGTCTTTAAATACTTTGATTGCTCTCATCGACTCCGAACCATTTTCATTTAACTCACAGACTCATAAGTATCGAAAATGACACCCAACTTGAAATATTTCCTTCACCGTATTTAAGGTTTAATTGGCTACTGTTTTTTTTTACTTTTTGACCACTTTAAGTGATTGCATCTGCTCTGGACCGGTTTTATTCGATTCAGCGCCCCGAAAGAGATTGCAAACGACACCTTACTACAAACATATGTAATACTGACCGTAATTTTAGTTTCTGGTGATTGACTACCGTTTTTTTAACTTTTTAAGTGGTCGTTGGTCAAAAGTGTTAACCAGAATTCCGGATGTCACCGAAATAATCCGTTTCAGGCGTTTTAAGGCCTCCTGAGTGGTTTTATGTGTGTGTGTGTCTGTTATCATCATAGCTCCCCGTGTATTTATGCTAGAGAGTTGAAACTTTGTACAAAAATCAGTTTATAGGTGTAGCTGTGTTCTCAGGAAAATATTTTTATGACGTCATTAACTTACAATAATGACTCTTTATAACGTGGAAAAAGTATGCGAACGGGATTGAGATTTAGGCTAACAAATGTGCTAAAATTCATCTCATAGTCAGCATTAGTTAAACTTTTATCAAATGACTTGTGTGGGTTTTTTAAAAGATTGTAAAAAATCGAGAAATACTCCAATTAAGTCGAAATTTAGTACAAGTATATACCTTTTTGTAATTACCTTTAGTACATAGTTTAGTTTCAATCCGACGATTATATCTGTGATTTTTTAATAGATCATAAAAATTAAGTAGCATTAAGCGTGGTTAGTGCCTGGTTGACCAGTAGGAATTAAACGATCGTATTTAATATCTGAGGACGAGCAAAGCGAGTCCCAAGCAGAAAGGATGATGTAACACATCCGATGTGATGAAGAGAAGTCCCGAGGAATGACGCCTATACTATTCGCGACAAGAGAATTCTTTCAAAAGAAAATTCGCTAAAACTAAGCATAGTTGTTTAGAGTATGGACTTTGCAAATTTCATTTTAGCATAGTAAATAGCAATCAAATTAATAAATAATAACAATAATAAAAGTTAACTTACTCTTGACGCTCTAAGCTGATAGGATGCACTTTTGTTTTATTTACTGAACGATGACACGTGTTATTAAAGGCACATATGAAACTTTGAAAGAATGGCAATGAGCCAGCTGATGGCATAGCTCTCTCCATGAAATGACCTGCAACATAGGAAAAAGGACCATTATCAATAATGGTAGATATTACTTGTAATTATGATACTAAATTGCATCAATGTAAAGATGTTTATTACGAAATATGCCAGCAAGTTATCTTCTAGTATATTTGTTTGCTACTGGTGACGTCAGCTAGCAATGTATAACTGCTTCTAATATATACAGGGTAGACCATAAGTCCCCACCCCTTTAAATTTTGTAACATAGCACATAACGTAATGAAAATAGGGGTACTTTTTTTTCTATACAACATTGAATTTTTCGAATATATATATATATATATATATATATATATATATATATATTATATATTATATATATATATATATATATAATATATATATATATATATTATATATATATATATATATATATATATATATATATATATATAATATATATATATAATATATTATATATATATATATATATATATATATATATATATATATATATTATATATATAAATATATATATATATAATATATACTGATATAAAAACTAATACAAAAGAAGTTCAGGACTAACATTAAAAATACAGACTTATATAGGACGATATGTCTTGTATGG
This sequence comes from Microvelia longipes, assembly GCA_018340805.1. Classification (NCBI taxonomy): domain Eukaryota; kingdom Metazoa; phylum Arthropoda; class Insecta; order Hemiptera; family Veliidae; genus Microvelia; species Microvelia longipes. Next base: position 35,969,376 of record JACMZG010001863.1, read on the forward strand.
TCATGAAATCATCATGATAAATCGAAAAAAATTTACAATGTTGATTGAAAATTCAAAAATCAATACCTAATATCAAGATGGATTTTTTTAAAAAATAAATAAATGCTTATTTTCAAATGTCAATTTCACAAAATGGATGCATTCCATTGATAACATAGGTATCCAGAAAACATGATTAACATAAAAAAAATACAATAGTTGATACATTAAAAAAATACAAATTTAACTAAATACGCTTTAACCCTAAATAATACTTAAAATAAACAAAACAAGAAGAATGATATATTTTAAAGCATTTTCATAAAATTTTTTCACAAATTTTTTACATTGGTTAATGAGACTTATAAAGAGGTAACTTTTTATTATTGGGTGATAAAATATACCAAAAGATACACATGATAAACATTTTTACAAAATTATTTTGAGACTATATACAATACATATTATTTACATTGTTATTATCCATTTAGAAATTTTTACTTACTTTAAAAAAAAAATTAATAACTTTTTTACAAGAACTTTTTACTAGACATTTTAACAACTGATCAGGTGTTGTTAAAATTTATATGTTAGCTAATAAATGTTTTTTTTCAGGCAATCATAAAAATAAAACCTATTATAAATCACGGACCTTCGACCTGTAGCGGCATTGGCCCATGGGCGGCTTCGTATTATTTGTTGTTTTATTAGGGTTTCGAATATAATCTTCTAAACCCTTATACTTTCTGTCGAGCGTCTGTCTGTCCGATTTCACATCTCCGGAACTACAATAGCCAGAAAGTTGAAATTTGGTACACATGTGTAACTATTTTATCTAACAACAGAAAAAATATAGCCAACTATCTGGCATGCGCATTTGTCGATTTATGAGCGAATGCGCACATTTTCAAAAAAAAAAAATTTTGAATAAATCATGTGGGATATTAAATGGTAAGTATTAAGGGGTAGAACACAAATATGCATCTCTTTTTCAAAATGGTGACCATTACACCCGCCAAAAATATCAAAAACCACCAAAAATGGTTGTCCCCTACCACAACTACCCCATAAGGAGCAGCCCTAAAAATATGAAATAAATGCTTTATAAGAGCCCTATACATTGAAATTCTTCGGATAAAAAGTTTCAAAAGTTAATTTAAGCAATTTCAAAATTGCACATACGCAAAAAATAATTATTTTTTGAAAAAATCATGTGGGGTATCAAATTGTAGGTATTGATGGATAGAACACAAATATGCATCGCTTCTTCAAAATAAAGTTTGGCTAATAACAAGTAAGCGCATAAAGGCGAGAGAAGCGTGCCTTAATATTTTTATATTATATACTTATAAGAAGATACTGATAAAACACATAAAGGCGTGCGAAGCGAGCCCTAGAATGTTATGTAATGTGTTACTCTTTGCTTTAAAATAAGGTACTGATAAACACATAGATAAAGACGAGCGAAACGAGCCCTAGAATTTTGTTTTGTTTTAATTTTTCCTTAAATTAGGTATCGACAAACAAACACATATAGGCGAGCGAAGAGAGCCCTAAAACGTTATGCAATGTTTTACTCCTTGCTTTAAAATTAGGTACTGATAAACAGATAAATGAAGGCGAGCGAAGCGAGCCCTAGAATATTGTTTTGTTTTATTTTTTTTTTCTTAAATTAGGTATCGACAAACAAACACATATATAGGCGAGCGAAGCGAGCCTCTATGTTTTTTAATGTATTTTTTATTATATACTCATAAGAAGGTACTGATAAGCAAACACATAAAGGCAAGCGAAGCGAGCCCTAGAATAATCTGTTATGTTTTTACTCTAAGCTTTAAAATTAGGTACTGATAAACATATACAAAAAAGCGAGCGCAGTTTAATTTATGTTTTTTAATGTATTTTTTATTATATACTGTTAAGAAGGCACTGATAAGCAAACACATAAAAGCGAGCGAAGCGAGCCCTTGAATAATATGTTATGTTTAAATTTTTCTCTTAAATTAGATATCGACAAACAAGCACATAAAGGCGAGCGAAGTGTGCCCTTCAATATTATTTTATGTTTCTTCTCTTTGTAATAAAATTAGGTACTGATATACACACACAAAGGCAAGCGGATCGAGTCCTAGAATGTTAATTTATATTATAATTACTTTTCCTAAAATCAGTTTTTGACAAACAAACACATATAGGCGATAGAAGCGTGCTCTAGTATATTAGGTAAATTATATTTTTTCCAGCAAAATTAGCTTTTAACAAACATACAAATGAAGGCGAGCGAATCGAGCACTTATGTATTATGTTTTTTCGTATATGCTTCTAATTAGGTACTGATAAGTAAACACAGAAAGGCGAGCGAAGCGAGCGCTGGAATATTATGTTATATTTTATTTGTTTTTTCTAAAATTAGGTATCGACAAGCAAAATTATATAGGCGATCGAAGCGAGCCGTAGAATATTAAATAAAAGTATGATTCTATTGTATTAATACATGATATTTATGAAAATATCTGAGAAACCCTTATAATACTTGCAAAGCAAGCACTTTTACGGATTTTTATTATATGTTCTTACAAGGCATTTTTCCACGTATCTAGCGAACTCATATCATCAGGCCGCTATACGCGGGCCTATCAGGCGATTTCGATTTAGCTTGTCTTCTACCTGAATACGAAATACCGTGTTTCAAAGCATTTCAAGTTGCATTATTTTCCATGACGTCATAATATATTTATGAACAATAGGCCTCGTAACCTCTTCAATATCTCGAAAAATCTCTCTAAAAAGTAGATTAGACAACATTTGCAACTTTTTTATTTGACCAACTCCTAATATGGTACTTATGGTCTATAAATGTTTTATCGGTTTTTAAGTCAAATAGTAACACTGATTTCTTAAATAAATTAGAAATGTTTAAGACCTAACTAGTGAAGTTAAGTTGGATGGGTAAGCAGATCCCCAAGCAATGAAACTATAGCTCAGTACAGATTTGACAACACTTAAAGATACGTATCAAAACCGGTCTCTAGTTTACCTTGTATGATAGTTTAAAAAGAAGAAAATTCAGACAAAAATTAGTTACCTATGATAAGAAAATATATAAAAAACTTGACATAATAAAATTCAGTTATTGACCTTTTCTCTCAAGGTCTATGGACAGCCTCTACCTACCCGTATATTAGAAAGATGACGCAGATAACCCATATAACCCATTTGTGTCTAAGGCTTTCCATACGACAAAAGTTATCTCTTCAAACACAAATTTAAATTATTTAGGTTAATGCTTGAAAGACTTCCTCACTAAAATACCTCATCTTCACAAGAAGATGTAAACAAAGCAGCAGCCCAGAGCTTAATAATAGCATGTGTTTTTTTATTCTAAGCACAAACGATAAGTCACAATACGTAAAACAGTCAGAACTTTAAGATAAAAACAAATCAGCTCAACACGCATCAACAGACAGAATGACGAAATGACCAGAAGACAACATGACCAAATGATGAAACTGACATTAACATTGAACATTATTTTCATGTTGAAGTTATTGCTCATTCCAATCTAACAATGGAACATAAATTGAAAAACACATTAAACACCAGGGACAAATTAAATTAGATAAAATATGCACATGATTCTCAGGCAATGACTATAAAATTAATATAAATAGAACGCAGACTCTCTAAGTTAAAAATTAGTTAATAAAAAACATATTAAGTTTTTTGGATTAACTTTTAACGACCAAGTTACCTGGAGACCATTAATAATAAATTGTGCTTTTTATAATCAATTATAAACATAACAGAGCCTGAACTCACTCTGACCTTAAAAAATTCCATAGAATTTTTAATTCCATTTAAATTTAAAATTTAAAATTCCATAGTGCTGGCGGCCTCTAGGCCGCCAAGCACCAAGGTCTCGTAGCGGCTACTAACCGAAGGTCCGTATTTTCATTATAATAATTTAGAGTAGTTTTGTAATTAAAATTGTCAGATCAATTAAAAAAGTAAATTTCTTGAAATAATAATTAACTGCATCATTATTCTTGACCTTATTAGATCAATTTGTTAAATAAGTGTCACTCGTAGGAAATAAAAACAGTTTTATTCCTCTTATCAAGTAATCACTTGTTAACAGAGAAAATAAGCACGCCTAAAGATTTAGCAGCTGTTTAAGTATAAAATACATTTATACACTTTATATTTTTCAGATTCACACACAAATATGTATATGTATAGTATATAATAAATATATATATATATATATATATATATAATATATATATAAATAATATATATATATATATTATATATATATATATATATATTATATATGTATATGTATATATATATATATATATATATATATATATAATATATATATATATATTATATTCGACTTGTGACAGAACAGAACAGACCCTTGCTGTCGAGTGGCGCCACAACACTCAGCTCGCCAGAGACTCACGCTGCTTTGAGGATTAAAGGTCTGGAATGGTTAGCTCTAGAAGATCCCAGGAGAGAGAGTACTCCCTTATCAGCCACTGACTGTGACACTACTGTCCCAGACAGACAGGAAAAAATGGTTCCTAAAAACCAATTTTTTAGGAACCAAAAAATTATGCGCGCAAAGTGGAAGGACCTGGAAGGTCTTCCAATGTTCATAGGCATTCTAAAACGATTTATACCAGTTTTAGCACAGTCGGACCATTGTAAGTGTCGTTATTGGGAAAAAACATAATTATGACCATAAATAAAAAGAAGGTCTCTTATAGTATACAGAGTAAGATAATGGTCAACGCTACATATATCTTGTTGTATATATGTAAACATCTACAATTGTCAAAAAATTGTCTCTTAATTCTACATCTTTTTTTTCTTTTCATCATATTTTTTACTTTTTTTATTTATACCCTAGGTATATAGGAAATGTATTGTATCAGTTATCGTCGTTGCTCCCAGTGTATTTATGCTAGAGAGTTAAAACCTTGTATAAAAATCACTCTAGGAATAGTTGTGCTATTCGAAAAATATTTTTTTATGATGTCATAAACCTAATTAAATGACTCATGATGGTTTTAAAAAAAATGGAAAATGATTAATTAAGTAGAAAATTGGTACAAGTATATATTATATCTTTACGTAAACAAGTAAAGCAAGTTTTGTTTCAATACGACAAGTGTATCCATGATTTCGTTAAATCACAAAAGTTAAGCATCTTCGAGCGTGGTCAGTGTCTGAATGAGTGACCGCTTGAAATGGAACAGATGTATTTATTATATCAGGACGAACGGAGTGAGTCCGAAGATGTGCTGCAGTATAAATTTGGCGAATTTTATATTCTGAGGACGAGCGAAGCGAGTCTGAAGTTGGTAGGATGAGCATAGCAAATCCAATGTGATTAGGAAAAGTTCCGAGGTTCTCCGCACCCGATTTTTTTTTTATCATAGGTTTAGCATGGGAGCTAAAGAGACTAACACTATTAGAGGGAGTACAGAACCCAAAGAGACTAATACTATAGTATTAGTCTCTTTGATGAAAGCCAACCGAAATAATTTATTTATTGTTTTATGAGTGATAAATGAGTTCAAAATTAACATCGGCCATCTGAAATAAAAATATGTCAATATTTTATAGATAAATAAATACTTATATATACTACTTAATAAATACTACGAATATTTCAGGATTTGAAATATAGAATCAAGCTCTTATCACAACAGACTTGGATTTGTTTTTTAAGCTGGTATTTACTGATAATCTTGGTTATATTATATTAAAAATATAAAACAAGGTTTTATATTAAACTATGTTTAAAATAATTGTTTAATATTAACAAAAAGTAACACTTAATGTAATATATATATATATATATATATATATATATATATATATATATATATATATATATATATATATATAATAATATTATATATATATATATATAATATATATTATATATATATATATATGTATTATTATATATATATATATATATATATATATATATATATAATATATATATATATATTATATATATATATATATATATATATAATATATATATATATATATTTTTTTTTTTTTTTTTTTATGTATACAGGGTGTTTCATATAAAGTGTCCACCAGAAAAAGGAGGTAATAGTACTCCTTAAAAGGAACAAAAAATGTCTTATAATATAAACCCCGATCTCCAACCGTTTTCCCACAAGGTCAAATTTAATATTTCAAAAAAATATTTGACCTCGCATCATAAAATTGTTAATAGGGATTTAACTATTCAAGCTAGAAAGGCGAAATTGGTATCATTAGAAAGCTGAATAAATTTCCTAAAGGACAAACTACTAACTATGTCAAATATTTTGAAACTACTGCCCAAAATTTTGCATGAAACATGATTTTTTTAAAAAAATGAATTTTATGAAATTTTTGTAGTTGGCATTAGAGAAGTAAGAGATGAGCAAAAGTTCAGCCAAGAACGGAAAAAACTTCTCTTATGATTGCCCTTTAAGAAAAGTTAAATAATTTTATACATTCAATAGTCAAAATTTTAAGCCATTCTTCCTAAAAGTTGGAAAAACTGATGTTTTTTTGGCATTTTTGCATATGTCTACAATGTTAATTACATGGTACATAAAATAATTAAAAAATCTCTAAAGCAAGGGAAAAGAGTGGTTTTAGAGAAAAATGTGTAAGAGTAAAATAGGTTTATTTTACCTTCTACAGTCTAAAAATCGTATTATTAAATTATTTTCGAAAATAAAATATTTTGTTAAAATAACACATTATTTTCACTTTTATACGACAAATTATCAGTTTTTGCAACTTCTAGCAACAATAGCTTACATTTTTGACTATTGAATGTATGAAAACATTTACATTTTCTTAAAGGGCAGTCATAAGAGAAGTTTTTTCCGTTCTTGGCTGAACTTTTGCTCATCTCTTACTTCCTCTAATGCCCTACTACAAAAATTCCATAAAATTCATTTTTTTAAAAAAACATGTTTCATGCAAACTTTTGGGCAGTAGTTCTAAAATATTTGAGATAGTTAGTAGTTTGTCCTTTAGGAAATTTACTCAGCTTTCTAATGATACCAATTTGCCTTCTAGCTTGAATAGGTAAATCCTATTAACAATTTTATGATGTGAGGTCAATATTTTTTTTAAACATTTTTGACTAAAGAGATAATAAATATCTCTGGTTATTTATAACTTGATACAACTTCTGTTAGATGTTTTCCTCTTAGTATAGTATTACATGAATATGACTTGTAGTGGAGTCGAAATATAGTTATGTAAGAAGAATTTGTTTGTATATTTCCCTGAAGTGTCAAGAAAATATTAAATTATATTAGTTATATTATAGGATATTTTTTGTTCCTTTTGAGGAGTACTATCATCTCCTTTTCTGGTGGACACTTTATATAAAACACCTAAAACACCCTGTATATATATACATATATATATATATATAAATATATATATATATATATATATATATATATAATATATATATATATATTATAATAAAACACAAATGTTAGAACTAATTTATGTACTTAATCAATTCGTCATATTACTGGTTTATATACAAGATGTTACTTAAATTATCAGTTCAGTTTCAAGTCCTCCTGAGTGGTTTTCACAAAGTTGTCTGTCTATATGTGTGTGTGTAGGTCCGTTATTATCAAAAAGCTCCCAGTACATTTATGCTATAGAGTTCAAGCAATAATCAATATTTAGCTTTAGTAGAGCCATCCGAAATATATTTTTTATGAAGTCGCTAATCGGCAATAATGATCTATACAAAATTTTGTAGAGTTTGATTTTTGAAATTGGGCACAAGTAGCACATGGTACCCTGTATCCGATTTTTTATTGTTATTTAAGGTATACTTTCAGAAACACAATCCAGAGATTTTCCAACTTTGGACGAATTAGAGAATTGTATCTGTCAATTTGAACAAAGACTAAAATATATTTTATAAAAATGACAATAATAATAAAAATATATCTAGCTTGTCACAACACTCCCCGCCCGAGAAGTGTCATTCCTTGATTCTTCCAAAGGATATAAATGCTGAATGGAGCGATATTCCCTTGTTCAGTGTTTATCTTGACTACGCGGACTTCTCCGTTAACGTCAGGAAACACCTCCACGACTAGTCCGAGCGGCTTGTTCACATGTTTTTTTTTAAATACAGTTCTCAAAAATGCAGTTCTTGTTCTTTCACTGTAATACTTGGTCACTACCTATTCTGGTGGACAAACTGTCCAAGATATTTGCTTCTGAACCTTTTTCTTAGCTGGGCAAGGACATTATTTCGTTGACACAACTGCTGATTAAAACTAAATGGTCGTACTTCGTTGGCCGATCAGGAAACTATTTTGTGTACAACTATTTCAATCTCGCTTAGTACAGTCTTCATATCCTCCACTATTAATGAGGACCTTCCAAGTGTTCGCCGTAAAAGATTTTTCATTGGACCTATTAACCGTTCCCACCATCCACCCCACCACGATGCAGTGGGAGGATTAAATACCCATTGAATCCTCCTGTCTCCACTCTCTTTAGCTTTAAATGCCTTATTTACCCCAGCAAAATTTATTACATCACCTTTATAAATTGTTCCAAGTCTTTCTCGCCTAACCATAAACCTACGTAACCATAGTAAAAAGATTTCGATCAAAAATCCTAAAACTGATACTAACTGAACTACTTTAAACACTCCACATACAATAAACGCAAACCATGTCATCGCTATTACTATTATGTTAAAATATAAAGATTCATAAAACCCGTTACTATTAAATTTAGTTACCCCTAAGTTCCCCCTCTCTTTTCTAATCTCACTATCCATTGACCTCTCACATTTATCATTCATTTCCACACTATCAATTTCACTGGCTATTTGTTTATCAACTACTATTCTTTTAAACTGTTCTTCCGTGACAATGTCTGTTTTCTTTTGATTTTTTTCCTCCCTTTGATCTAAATTTAAATTTTGTAACTTAGTTAATTTTGACTCTTCATTTAATGAACTCATAACAGTACTAATTCCACTAAAAGAAAATTTATCCGAAGTTCTCAGAGAACTCTCATTTTTTCTCTCAATTTTTTCGGGGCTATTGGCCGGTAAATCGGGACACATTAATATTGTATGCTGTTTCCCACACATTGGACATCGCAACATAGATTTACATACTCTCGCATAATGTGATCTACCTAAACACACATAACAACATTTATTCTTAAAAACTATTTTCTTTTTCTCACCAAAAGTCATTTTTTGAGCAGCAAAACAATCAGAACTTTTATGATTTTTTGAACAAAAGATACATTTTTTAAATACTCGGTTATTGGCTTTAATTTTATAATTTTTCCCCAAACTTACTAAACTTGCGGTTGTTGGAACTAACTCATTGTCATTACTGCTAATCTCTCCCTCACTCAGACCAAACCCAGACATTGCCAATGATATCTTATCATCCGCCTCTACTTCTGATAATAGAAATTTCATTAAATTATCCAACTTATCTGTAGGTTCAGTTTGAACGTTCGGTTTAGGTGATCTGTGCCACGCCCTAAGCATTTCTTCTGGAAGACATGACTCTACCAAAGGGTATAACATTGGACCACATTTACGAGCATCTCCCCACATTGTTTCTAATGCTCTTAAATGAGACTTAAATTTATTATAAAGAGACCCTAAAGAAATTTTTTGATGCCCCAAACAATTTTGAATAACTAATTTCAATAAATCCCTAATATAATATTCTATTAATAAATCCTCACGGCCAAACCTATCTTGCAACGATTTTATGGCATGTTTGTAATTCTCCTCACTTGGTGGATAACTTTCCACTACCTCCCTAGCTTTAGAGTTAGGCACAGTAGCTAGTAAGAGATATTGAAATTTATCGTCCTCACTCATATAGGATCATCATGAATTTTTTTGAACTGTCCCCAAAAAAATACCCAATCTTTTAGCTCCCCAGAAAATTTTACGAGTTCTATTTTTGGTAGTTTGCTACTTTTACTATGAACTGGAAGGACCTTAGAAAGAGCAGTTTCCAATCTGGACTGTACCTCATCAGACTGAATACATAAGTTGATGATCGGCGTAACTATGTGTTCCGTTCTATCTTAATTGATTCATATTTTTCAAAATACTCCCCTGCAGATGTAACTTCATTCACTAAGTCATCGTCCGAAAAACTTTGATCAGGATCATATAACATTAATTCATAGATTCTTTCATCTAAGTTCTTGATAGCAACATACTTCGTATCAGCAATGCTTCAACGAAGACCTAATCGCCGCAATATCTTTGGCTCAGCAGCCACATACTGCTCCAATTTATTTTCTATCTTACTAAATACAGTTCGGAAAGCTTTTCGAGACCTTTTTCAACTCCTCCATCTAAATCAAAATAACGTACAATCAAATTTCTTTTAAAATATGCCTTGAACTTCTTTTCCTTTGAATTCGATTTCCTAATTATTAAAATTTTTTGAAATCTTTTCTTCTATCTGTCATACGGTCGCCAGATGTCAATTTGACAAAGACTAAAATATATTTTATAAAATGACAATAATAATAAAATATATCTAGCTTGTCACAACAGTATCCATCAAAAGACGCTTCTGACAAAAATGGAGAAGAGATCGAGATCAATTCAAATTGTTTTGCCCCCCCCCCTCCCTTTATAGCTAAAGAGCTTCAAAGCAAACAACAATTCTTAAAAATATTCAAACCTTGTTCAATATCGATCTACCACAACTTCGTAGTCAACAATTTAGTCCACTCCTCACATTTAAACAACACTTGAACATTTATGAGTGGTACAGATAATAACAGTCATAAAGTATAGATATAAATTAACTCGATTCAAATTCACTACTAACAGTCCATTAATGTTAGTAAATATTGTCACTCAATTACTCAGTAAATAAATATCTTAAAATAACTCAAAACTAAAAAAAACTTCCGGCATGAAATTAAACCGATAAAAACATTAAATATTGACATAATATAATTGTGCTAGAGGCTAAGAAATTATAGTGTGTCAACTATTCATATTTTGCAAAACTCGGTAGCATCACATGATATACATTACAAAATTTTAAACTTAAAGGTTTCTTCATTGAATTAATTTAAAATAAAAATATTTTTAGAGTGCACAACCACGTGAAGAGCCTTCGAAAATTATGTTTTAAAACCCGAAGATTATGAGGAAATGTAAATAAGGTTCTAAGTTAGTTTTTGGTTATTTATAAATTAATAAAAACATAAACATTAGGGTTCGAGACATTCGATCCGAGAAATCTTTCGAAAGCTATAGTGTACCATAAAAACATCTAATAACTCGTGATATAATATATATATATATATATATACACACATATATAATTATATATATATATATATATATATATATATATATATATATATATATATATTAAGCCTGAAAATATGTATATATTGTTGATCAGTAAGTCCCTCCTCCTAAAGAATTCATCTCTCCCTCATCCCACTCATGACCCTAACCTCATAAGGTCATTTTTCTTTGTAAATTCGCTAAAACATCTTCCTATTAAGCGAATTTAAAAAAAAAATGTGTTTTGCTTAATGAAAGACATATTTACAAAAATGAATACAGTTGAATTTAAGTGATTCAATTTAAATAAAACTTAATGATATTCTGACAACAAAAACAGAGCAGTGGACAACAGAGTCTGCTATACTTGCTAGGATCTAAAGGGTCAGATTATATTCTTGTTGGAGTATTTTTAATTCCTCCCCACCCGTACCTACTGATGATGACTGAGATATAGAAAGCCGACTCTGTTCATAATAATAAACGTTTTGTGAAGAAAACTTATGTGTTTTATTCATCTATCTGTGATATTTAATTCATTTGAATGTCTTATCAATAATATTACTTTAGATTTCTCTAAGCTTAAAAATAAATGTTATGTAATTATACACACATTTCGATGAGAGACTCGATTTCTTTAACAAATATATTTTAATTTTAGTATATCAGTTATAAGCCTTTTGTAACTGAAAGGTATACAACCACAAAATCTAATCAGTTCTTCCTATCATAGGATTTGATACTTAAGCCAAGTTTTTTTTTAAAATTGGATCAATTGTTTGAAATGTAGCTAGTTTACCAATGTTCAAATCCTTAAACACATACACAATATACATACATACTATCACCAATACAAACATTTCCTCCCTCCTAAAAGGAGGAAAGTACAATTAATAGAACAATAGTTATATTGGAGTTAATTGTCATGAATTCATCAGCCTTGCCTGGGGAGTTAAATATATAACTCTCTTTGGAGTAAAACGCTTTGGTTCTCTCGGATGTCGCTAAACTAACCAACTTATTGCTCAGGAAAATAATGGCTTTTATTACTCTCAATACTTTATCAAATAGTATACACATTTTTTTTGTATAACATCTAATTTTACAGAAGTATCTTCATAACAAAAAAACCCGATAAAATATGATAGAAATGTTTTTGGGAATAAAAGGTGTTTCACTAGAAAGTCTTTTTATCATTTTTCCAGAAGCTAACAAATATATTGAGATGCAAAAAAAACACTATTCAGAAGACATGGGATTTTGTCACGAGATTAAACTAGTTGCTGAGGCTAACATCTTTGTTATTAGAGTCAGGTATAGGAAAGTTTCTCTAATTTACAAAATCTTTAAAAAATAAAAAACAAAGAAGAATTGTAAAACTGAAAATTAGAAATTTTTCCAAATTAAGACAATTTTTGAATTATAAAACAAGAGGCCCTCGGCCTCTATGCCACCCCACTGCCCCGCACCTCCCTGTAGCCGATTTGCAGCCACATGGTTGTTGTACTAAATCACCAAGTACAACAACCATGATTTATATAAGTGGCATACTGCCACGATGTAAGTGAATATTCAATGTATTAGTGAAAAAACGTGATTTGTATCAATATGTCAATCAATGACATAAAGTTTTGTTTTACATATACATGTCAATCAATAAAACCGGAGCTAATACTCATAATAAAATGTAACTTCATATTTTTTTTTTGTGAAACATACAAAGTAGAATATCTGTAAAACATTTCAGCCCAATCTAAACATTTTTTGAAGTGTTTGTGGGGTCATTTTTGTGAGTTAATGACGTCATACACATACTTCATAAATGATAGTGTTTTATAAGCTTTTGAGTTTTTCTAATACATCATATCTTGATTTTACAAATCATGTTTCAACACTTTAACATTGGCTAAAAAATGGGTTTCTTAGCTTAGCTCAAAATGTAAAATAGGGACATACTTTTTTAAGCTTGCATACTAAAATGGGCATCTAATATCAAGTCGAGATGAAGACGCGATCAAGATGTAAATGCTGGCACCAAGCAAAATCTCTGTTTTCTTGCCAAATTTATAGAAATAGGAAAAAAATTTGCAAGAGAAAAAAATATTTATTTCGACCCTAAAAATGTTATCTACAATGTATGTTTTTAAGAATGGATTACGATATTTCTGAAAAACAAACTGACTTTTCCCCTTTCAACTTTGTGCAATTTGAGGCCATCATATGAAAATTTAGGAAATTTATTTTTTGTTATAATTCAGTGGAAAATGTTTAATTTGTAATTCGGTTATCACAATTCTTCTAATACCTTGCAAGCAAGTATCCCGCAATGCAACCCCAAAACAATTTTGTCCTAAAAGAGTTTTTGACCAAAAATCACCTTGATCAAAACTTTATGTTCCAACTAGATAGTGTATTGGTAAAAATACAGGATGTCCCCGGATGGACTTAACGATACGTATAATTGACAAAAAATTGCATTTTTCTTAAAAAAAGCTTTCTTGAAAGCTCCTCCATATTTTCAAACTAAGATTTATTACACTTTTGTTTTTTAGCGAATTTTCATTATGAAAATGACGCTTATGAGGTAGTTCGGATGACGGAAGTTGAGGGTGGGAGTGATGGAATCGGTTCCTATTGGCTTCCTGATAACAAAAAAATATGTCCGAAAAAGTTTATATATATATATATATATATATATATATATATATATATATATATATATATATATATATGTATATAAGCAGGACTGTAAAGAGGAAGATCCTCAAAGTAGTCTTCAAATGGTCGAAGTCATTCTAAAACTATTGCGACCGGTTTCAGCAATAAGTGACGAAAGCGGTATTTTTATTTTAAAAAAATCATGAATATATTTTTTTTATAACGCTTGTTAATTTTAATATTATGGCATACTATTAATAATAGAGTATTAATAAAATCTCAATTAGTAAAATCAAATTCTTGAGAAAGCCTCTCAGGCCCACGAAGCGGGCCTGTGAGGAGAGGCTGTGAAAATTCGCTAGATACATGGCAAAATGCCATGTAACAAGAACAGTAATGAAACAACACATAATACAAACCAACAACAATGTGGCCGCAAAGCGGCCACAAAGAGGCCCCCGGGCCCCAAAGCGGCCCGGTGGGCCGAAGGCCCGTATTTTATATTTCTTTCGTTTTATTGAAATATCTCAGTTAGAGTTACTTAAATCAAAGTTGACAATACTACCATTTTCATTCCACCAGTCAAGACCTTTAAAGCAATGGATCATTTATCCAGATTGAACAACTTCTAAAATATCCAAATTAGGAAAAGGCCGGGGAGGGGGTAAATTTTGAATTTTATTTATGGCAAAATCGTTTCAGAGGGACAATTAAAAAATTTTATGAAGAATACCTTTTTTGAAAAGTCAAAATTAAGTCTACTTTACTCTTTATTCATTTTTCACATTCCAGTTTTTGAGTCTACCATTAAAAATAATAAAAAATATGATAAATCTTAGTTTTTAAAACATGCCGGAGCTTTTATCAAGAATGACTTTGTTTTATTGTTAATTCCATCCGGCAACACCCTGTATAACTTCAAATATTATTCAAATATTCAAAAATTATAAGCTTTTCTTAAGAATACTAATATCTTAAAAATGTATACCAACATTAAAAAAAGCAAATGTATACATACACACTTAGTTATATTTATAAACATACAGATCACATACATGTACTATAAATATAATTTTTATCATTATTTAGATAGGTCAAAATCATAAGTATATTAGGGGCTCCTGTAAGTTGACAAAACGGTAGGTGCTGTTGTGTTGTGTGCAGTGATAGCAGACAACACACAGTTGTGTTGTTGATTGCCGAAATGTATAAGTTCTATCATAGCCAACAATACAGATGATGTGCCGATATCACATATTTCATTATGACACACATCTGCAATGTTTTACCTGATACATGATAATAGCTAATGAGGAGTATGAAAGGATAAACAACAGAAGCTAAAGATAAACCAAAAAGAGCTAAAATTGAGTAATCAAAGGTTAACTTACACACTAATTCCAACAACCAGGTTGAGTCATTTTAAAAAACTACAAGCCTTTCTAAAATTATAGGTTATATCTCACAGGGTATTCTACATGTAAGAAAAATATATATGACAAAAACAGCATAATAACCCACTATAAAAAATTGTATAATACGACTAGGCTGTATTATTAAACCCCTAGGGGGTATATTTTTAAGCTGTTTCCGCATACATAAGTTAAGCCTATGTAAATTCAATTTTTATCAACTTTTGATAACAAAAAAATTAATGACATTACTAACTTATACTACCAGAAACTTAAACAGACAGACTTAGAAAGAATACAGCAATCTACTTACAGCGACATATACAGGGTACTTAACAGCTTCAACCATGACGACTCTAACTATTTAAATGCTAACTTGCACCTTACTTTTCCTCAGCAAAAATTATTAGCTCAAATTCGTACCAGTGGTTATGATGTAATTAAAATTACTATAAGAGGTATCTTGTACAAAATCAAAACTAACGAAATGTGCATGGTTTGCAACATGCATGAACACGAAACTCTAGCTCATATTATACTAAGGTGTCCAAGATATTCAATAATTAGAACAGAGCTATTGC
This sequence comes from Microvelia longipes, assembly GCA_018340805.1. NCBI lineage: Eukaryota > Metazoa > Arthropoda > Insecta > Hemiptera > Veliidae > Microvelia > Microvelia longipes. The sequence continues at coordinate 35,985,386 of JACMZG010001863.1, forward strand.
CTTCGCAAGTAATCTCGTCTAAATGGTCTGTAAACACCAAAATAGCCTTGATTATTGGCTCTTCAATCAAAAAAGAAGTAATAAATATTTTTTTTTTTTATTAACTTATTAAAAATTAGATCATTTCATTTAAATGAATGAAATGAGATAATTCCATTTAATCTAATAATATTACTAACTCCATAAATGAGTTTACTATCTGTAATTACAGTTAAAAGCATCAATCTATTCAATCACAGAAGTCATAAAATTTTATTTATTTATAGATTTTAAGATATTATTTTTAAGTTTCAAAATTTTGTTTCTTTTTTAGCGAATTTCCTTTGAAAATTCGCCTAATGGGATAGGCGTCATGGCGGAATTCGAACCTCGGACCACGACACAAATCCGTTTCAGAGGTCCCTTATGACGAAAAAAAAATTTTCGCGAGACTTTATATATATATATATATATATATATATATATATATATATATATATATATATATATATTTATATATATATATATGTATATATATATATATATATATATATATATATATATATATATTATATATATATATATGTATTTCTAGGCACTTTCTTGTAAACACTCTATCTTTCGAACGGATTAATATTTTTTAACCAAACTTGGTACAAAAATCAACCTTTGGGAGGACACGAACCCTATTGAAAACCAGGTTTTTGTGACGTCAGCAACCCGGTTTGCTGAGTCAGCGAAATTTTCAACAAATCGGCAAAATTCAGGGTTAATATTTTTTGCCGCGAAAAAGGTCAATATTTATGTTTTTGAGACGCTGAATCGAATGAAACCGGTCCGAAGTCGATACGACCACTCTAAGTGACCTAAAAATCGAAAAAACCATTGTAAATGACCGAAAACCAAAATTTAGGTCGATAAAAAATAATTTTCGAGTAGGGTGTCGTTTTCTATGTAATTTTGGGCGCTGAATCGAATGAAACCGGTCCGAAGTCGATACGACCCCTTTAAGTTACCAAAAAGTCGAAAAAAACCACAAAAATTATAAAAAACCAAAATTACGGTCGTTGAAAATTAAATTTCGAGTAGGGTGTCGTTTTCTATGTTTTTTGGACCTCTGAGTTGAATGCCAGTGGTCCGAAGTCAATACGACCACTCAAACTCAGGGTACCTGGGTTCGAATCCAGGAAGGGTCCATAATTTTTTATCGTTTTTTTTTACTTAATATAAGTTTACAACTAGAAAATAATTCTGGCGCGGTGGTCCGCATGTCGGGCGAATTTCCTTTGGATGCGTGCACTCAAACCCAGAGTACCTGGTTCAAATCCTAGTAGGGACAATATTTTTTATTGTTTTTTTACCTAATATAAGTTTACAACTAGAAAATAATTCTGGCGCGGTGGTCCGCATGTCGGGCGAATTTCCTTTGGATGCGTGTTTCCGTGCTTTTTACATTATATAAGTTTACAACTAGTAAATAAATAATTCCGGCGCGGTGGTCCGCTGTCGGGCGAATTTCATTTAGAATGCGTGTTTCCGTGCTAAACAACCCATTTCTTGCTTATGCAAGAACCATGCCCATTGCGTGGTTCCGGTTCATGCTTTAGAACCTAAGCAGTTACTCAATTGTCAAGCACTGCTCGTAACTCATTTTGTCTGTATTTTCCAAAGGAAATGCGCTAAAACCTTTAAAAATAACTGACTAAGCTTAAAGATAAGTAACTAAGCTTTAAACTAGTGCAAATAATAGTGCGTACTTCTAATTTTAGAGGCATAGTTTTGTACAACAACTGGATAATTATGCGCATTTCCTTTGGAAAATACAGACAAAATGAGTTACGAGCAGTGCTTGACAATTGAGTAACTGCTTAGGTTCTAAAGCATGAACCGGAACCACGCAATGGGCATGGTTCTTGCATAAGCAAGAAATGGGTTGTTTAGCACGGAAACACGCATTCTAAATGAAATTCGCCCGACAGCGGACCACCGCGCCGGAATTATTTATTTACTAGTTGTAAACTTATATAATGTAAAAAGCACGGAAACACGCATCCAAAGGAAATTCGCCCGACATGCGGACCACCGCGCCAGAATTATTTTCTAGTTGTAAACTTATATTAGGTAAAAAAACAATAAAAAAATATTGTCCCTACTAGGATTTGAACCCAGGTACTCTGGGTTTGAGTGCACGCATCCAAAGGAAATTCGCCCGACATGCGGACCACCGCGCCAGAATTTTTTATTTTTTTTATTTTTTTACAATAGAATTATCATGTTGTACTACCTTATTACTGCAAGATTTAATTATTAATTTTATATGTTTGTAACCATCTCTTTTGTATAAGCTCAAAAAGTTTAAAAACAAATAAAGATATTTATTTATTTATTATTTTTTATATTTTTAAGCTGTTTCCGCATACATAAGTTAAGCCTATGTAAATTCAATGGCATGATTTAGAAAAGGGGTTTTAACCATTTAGCATTTACACACTTGACCTGCATTCAATAGTGTTTTGACCTTCAGTCAGTTTTGTTGGCTAAACATTTTCTTTACTTTCTTAGTTTTTTTTATTCTTTTAAGTTGAATTCAAAATGGATAAAGTGGCATTAGGTGGTCTAGGGAGGTTCTAACAAGTATATTAAATGTATAACATAAATAAATAAAGACATTTAAGGTCATTATGTAATTAAGTCAACAGAGAAGGAAGAGTTTTAAAAAGTTCCCTTTCATGATGCCTATTTCTGCAATAGACTTGATTAACACATCACTTAGACTTAACAAGTGCATGTGGAATAAACTGCATAAACATTGGAAAATAAAAATGTGAACTTAGATAAAGCGCTTATGGAAATAGTATGACCATTAAAAACACAAACAATACCTTTCCACAACAAATCGGCTTATACCATCAACACAAAATTAGATTTCTGTCATTGATTTACTGGGTCAGTGGTTGATATCAGCATGTACTTTTAATTTTGATTCAGGTTAAATTAAACTTTAGATTCACCTTTTTAAATTGGGGATACTTTTAGTATGTTATGAATATAAAGATAGCACATGGATTTTTCGTTGATTACAACAATATAAAGCTAAATGCCAATTATCAGCACTTCAGTATAAGACTGTTAATAAGATACGTCTCTTGTTTAATGTGATAAAAACATGATAAAATCGCAACTGGTAATAGAAAGATAATTAAATCAGAGCTGTAGACATATGGTTTATGCAAAACAAATATCAGTTATTTCGAACAAATTCAATTTTTAAAACATTTAGAGGATTAAGCGACTCTCCAGTATGCCACACCTGCCCTACAATAGACGAGACATATTCTACTAGACTGTACCTAATACAAGAAAGAGGGATCAAAATTATATCAAGAAGTCAAAATTTAAGATATCCAAGACAAGACTGAAAAAACCAAGACTTAGCTCTTCTCAAACTTAAAAAATATAATAAATACACTTCAATTTGTAAAGAAAATTAACTACTCCCCTGAGCCAAAAAAAAAATCAAGAAACCAAACCCTAACAACAAAACCCCCAAACGTAAAAAAAATATAATACTAATATAACCTTTACACCCAGGACCCGTGTGTCCGATTAACCTAATTGAGGTTTTCTGTGGTTTCCCTCAATTTTACAGGCAAATGTCAGGTTGAGTCATCAAAAGTCAGTCCACAGACTGCATAGGAAACCCTGTTTGACACTCCTGCAAAATCTGTTTACAATATAAACCTATTTAAAACACCATCAAAAATATCATCTTTAGAAAATCTTAAAAATAAAAATAGCAAAACCAAAAAATTGGAAATTATCCTTAACCCAAACAAACCCCCTCACACCCAAAAAATAACCAAATTTCATAACAAAATAAATAAATAAAGAGGCACAAATCACCCCAAATCAATAAATAAAATATGGCTCCGGTTTACAAAAAATAAATATTGTAAAGTTTTGCCAATAAAGAACTTGTTTAACAAAACATTTAGATATGTTTACAATTTATTAAATACTTTATATAAACAAGTAAATGCCTTAGTATCATTAAATACAGTTAGAGAGCACTTCTATGCACATCTAAGCATGGTAATTTAAGTACAGTCAGCTTTTAAAAATGCCAACTTGTTTTTTCTGTTAATTTTTATTCAGATTTTTTAAGCCTAGAGGTACAATATAATAATAAATAAATAAATGAATGAATGCCCGTTTTAGGGCCTTTCGGCCCATCAGGGTATTCACCCTGCGGGAACCACCTCAGGTGGGTTGCATCTACTACACTCTAAGAATTAATTAAAGTTGGCGAAATCTTTTTAATACAAATACTATTCATAAAATCTTAGAGCATAGCCCGGGCTGCGAACCCCGGACCTCCGGTGCCGAAATCGAACGCCTTTACGATCACGGCCACGGAGGCAGATTACAATATAATACAATAAAAAATAATATGAGTACCTCTCTAGCAAAAAAAAAGGAGAGATACAATTTATTGCATTACAATTCTATGAATAAACTAAAATATTTTTTTTTTAAAAAGTATTATATACTTACATTCATGAACATAGCTTTTCAGACCTCTAGTTCTAACCCACATCAAAATTAAAAATAGAAACAGAGGCCAGAGAAATTCTGCTAAACATCTTATCTGCAAAAGAATAAAGAAATGACCTATGTATTAATAATAAATACAAAAATTTTACACATTTTCCTGAGAGTAAATTTCATAAGCAGGTGATCCCTGGTCTAGATCAGAAATATAAATTTTGAGTAGTAGTGTGTACCTTTCAATAAGAATAATTTCTTGAGAACACCCTTCACTCAGGATGTTTACCAAACATAAGATGAACAAAAATCAAGGCATTTTTAAGTTTTTAAGGCTTTTTAAAAGAGCACTTTTTAGGAAAAACCTAATTTCAGAGTTGCATATCAGGCATCCCCTACTTGTTCAGGCTAACTACTATGCTTTTAGAGTTTGGTTTAAGGCAGTTTTCTTATTTGTATACATTCCAAAAACAAAAAAGAATTGTGAAAACTGTATAAAAGCCAGACATTTTTGCAAATTGTCAAAGAATAAATGAGCTTATGAGGATGGAGTCATAGAAGAGGGTATGGGTGGGGGGTTGATTTTTTGTAAAGGGGACTCAATGATCAAGTATGTATATATATGTGTGTGTGTTTATGTTTGAGATTTAATTTTGTCCTAACACATTTCTATGGTACATGATAACTTTCGAACGGTTTTTTGGATAAAATTGTCTTTGGCCAAAATAGAGTTGCGATTACTACAACCAGGACTATATTGATCTCTTCTTATGAAAGATAGTATTTAGTTAGAAATGCCACAGAATAATTTCATAATTTGAACAAAAAGTAAGGCACTTGAACAAGCATTTAAAAATTTATCACTGATGGTTTATGATGTGCTCAAAACATAGTAAAACACGAAAATTACCACCAATATTTTACTTTATTTATATAATACAAACCTTTGTCCCCAGCTCTGCATAACTCCGCTGTTCCAAAGAGACCGATTCTCCGAGAGTGTGGGGAATTCGAGGCCACACTTTTGTCGTATCGTATTTATTGTTGTTTCATTACTATGTGTTACATGGCATTTTTTGTGGAAATTGCAACTTTTCATAGCTTCACTTCAAAGACCTGCTAGATAGGCCTGTAATGTTCACTATAGCATATTCTGGGCCTTATAGAGGAATAGATATATACTACTTAATTTACAAAGTGTTAAACAATTATCTTATACCCACTGTATAGTAATAGAAACCTTCATTTTGTTTAACGTCTTTTGCCAATTCTGCCATTCAAGATGGTTGGACTGAGCTGAAACCAGTCTCTATTGTTTCAGAGTGCCCACAAGTATAAATTTGGGAATTATTACTTAAGTTTTGTAAGCTAGGCCTCAGAATAATTAAGTAAACCAATTCCCAAGGGAATGATGACTTTATACTTGCTAGGCTCATCCTCAAAAATGTTTAACAAAAGATTAAGGCATGTAATACAACAACTTCGTTTCTTCATATGATTTGATTGATTTTGCTTTTTTGATCAGTTGACAGTCAACCAAAAATCAATGGAGAACAGAATTCAATTGGAGCTGATTCTTCCAAGCAGAGGAGAAAGGCAAAACCAGTAACCTTTCTTTCCCAACTGATCTTTTGTGGGCTGTCAACTGATCCAAAATTACTATTGTATTGCAGACTAACCAACTAAGCAAGGATCAATCAGTATTAATAGCAGCAGGTTTAGTAAATGTGATAAAAGTCTCAACGTTTAAAGTTAAGAAGCCTGGAATATAAATAAAATAAAAGCTTAGAATTTAAATTCAGTAATATGACACGAAATATTTACCTTTTGCCTTTTACGTAGTAGGAAATTCTTCCATAAAATAAGTTTTAATTGTAATAACCACTTCATGATTAAGATAAACTAAATTAAACGTGAAATTACTAGATAAACATATACTTGCACAAAAACTGCAAGTTTTATACCGAAATTGGAAAAACAATGAATACGATAAATTTACCCGATTAAACCGAACTTATATTATAAATTTTTACACAAAATGAAAAAGAATCAATAACAAAAGAAGAAAATAACACAACAATAACCTGGAGACTTCAATTCATATGTACACAAGCGTAACGTAAAACTACTGAGATAAAATTTTCCGACATTGTCATGGTATATAACTGAACTTACGAGGCCATAACTGATACTAGAAGTTTTTTAAGTAATTATTCTAAGCCGAACTACAAACCGCTCGATTACTAAACTGTAAAAGAAATAATTAATTAAGTATTTTTGTGTAAAACGGACCGGGCATTATTTGACCTTTTATCAACAGCTGATGACCTTGACAAAATTTTAAATAAAACAGGTTAGCCAATATAAAATGACGAATCAAGATAAAAAGCTCAAAAAAGATCAAGGTTTTCCAAGGATCTTGAATAAAGATCTTTATTCAAGATCCTTGAGGTTTTCTTATCACTGGATTAAAGTATGACTCAGTAAACGTTACTTATTTAACATTAGTGTTGCAGATTTTCAAAAAAGAAAATTATTTTTAACCTAATCGAACCCAGGAAACCTAATGAAAAATAAAATATTTGAAGTTGATCTTTCAATCTTTTTAAGACAGAGGAGGTTTTATTTACAAACTGACTGTTACTATTTATGGTAGGGTTATAAATTTAGTTATTAAATGTTTTGTTAAATTAGTGTTTTATCTTCTGTACGAAGTTTTATATGTAAATAATAAGTGGAATCATAATTCATTTTGATTTGGTAGTAATAGCCCATTTTTGTTTGCTAGACTGCATCATTACCTGAAGCTTTAAACATGGATCCTCCTGTAAAACCTACAGTTTCTCAAAAGGATTACTTAAAAAAATATTTTTCAAAATCTAAAACTGATAAAGTAAAAAAGAAAAAGGTCAAAGTCTCTTCTTCAAGTCATCTTAAAAGGTATTATTTGCATTGTATTAATTTTTTTAAAGATAATTCCGCATTTGAGGTAAGTGGCATGAAAGGAGTTATCAATTTTACTCTGGATTTTGTAGTGGTTAGAGTAGGTCACAGTGGTGAGTTAAAATGGTTAGAGTAGGTCACAGTGGTGAGCCAGAATGGTTAGAGTAGGTCACCTATCACACTGTGATAGGTCACAGTGCTCTTAGTAGCCAAGTATGGTCTATATAGTATATAATATAGTCTATAGTATGGTACTATATTATGTTTTTGCATATGGTTACATTTTCTTCCTCACCAAACATATTATTTGACAGATCGATGAATTATCTACCAAATGTTTTTATACATACATTTATACAGGCAATTACTGTATCAACAGTTATTGCCTGTGTTTGATACATACTTGGGGTTACAATTAGTACAGTCCTTCAAAAGTTGCCTTATCAAATGTACTAAGACTTCACGGGGGAAATGATGTTATCAGTCAGAACCAATTGAATCGTGTCCCTCAAAGGGGTGTTGTGCCATTGATAATACCAATTTTTAATATTAGGAATGTATTTAGATAGACATAGTAAACTTAAAGCACAGAGATAAGAAACTACATTATTTTGCTTTTTCGTTCTAACTATTCATGCTTCTTAAAAAATGTAAAACCTTACTTAATGTAAGGCAACCCATAGTCTCGCTGGAATTCCATAATCAATGCATAATTGTACGAGTCACACTTAATCAATATGCAAAGTCTTGTGCTACATCTGAGTACTGTTCCATCATTTGAATTTGTCATCATTGACAGCTCTACATAATGTTGTGTTCCTCTCTCTTTCGTCATGTTTAACTCATCAGCTCTTTGCTTCTTACATTCCTTGGTCTCTCAACAATTATATTGTGTCAATTATGCATGTTTTGCAAGGGGTTAGCACATGCGCAACCATTCGGACAATCCAGGTTCGATCCCAGTCGGAACCTCTATGATTTTTATCTGTGGATTAGAAATCCTTTCAGGTCCCTTTGTATGAAGGAGGCATTAAGCCAGTGGTTCCGAGCCTGTACGAGGTCAGGTACTCGTAAAAAGATCCCTAACCCCAAGCGAACCTGGGTTCAGACAAAATTTAGGACCCTCAATAGCAGTTGTTTATATAACAAGTATATATGTTTCTGCTTTATTATTTTAACAACATGAAAGCTTACTCTGGCAGTGGGGGATGTGTTGTTTTGAGTTCAAGCCATAGAGGAATTTATAGTACTAATATACAATCTAGTGGTCCTAATCAGTGGTTCAAGCTATTAAAAGTTATAGTAAAAGCCATACCTCTTGTGGTGATCAGATGCAAAATGCCTACACTATGACTCATAGGGTAGAACACTGTCTTCTATCTAAGGAGGTTAGGAAATAGGGCCCAACAACCCTTCTACTAAGTAATCTCACCTATCTTTCATTACTATCACTATGCAGGTTTTGGGAAACTTTGTAGTATCAAATTATATTTCTATCCTCTTTTATACTTTTAAGTTTTAATTTGACATTAATTATTTACCCTCTTGTCAAGATTGTTTCTTATTTAAATAAGGACACTTACAGATATAAATGTAATTACTTTAACACATTTTATATAATTTAATATTTACCATTTCATAAGATATTTAACCTTAAACAAAAATAAGTAGATTTACCTTATAACTTTAATTTTAAATAGCGAAAACAAGTAATCCTAGATCAGAATCCATAATTTTTTTCTATAAATTAGGGTTTGATTATGGAGTTGCCATACTATTCTCTTTTTTACAAATTTATTTTTGGTAATGTTAATTTTTTTTTTTTTGTTATTTTATTTTCAGATCTCAAATAATTGATGATGATTTAAATTTAAATTCTATGGCAAATATTGATGATGATGAATTTAATTTGGCTTATCTTGGCGATGAAGCACCCCAAATTGCTGGGATTATTGATGAAAGACCTGATCATATAAAAATTATGGAACAATATGGGGACTCCAAGGTGTGGAAATCTGTAGGAGAAGAGTCTGACCATTTATCAGCTTCTAGTAATAATACAAAGACTATTGAACAAATAAAAAATAAGCTCAAAAATAAAGCTTCATCCAATGATAGCAAAAGAGGTAATGAAATTGCTGTTGATAGTGATGAGTCTCCCCCTAGAAAACCATTAAAAGTTAACTCTAGATATGAAAATAATAGTAAAACTAGTTACTCTAAGGCAACTAATGATTCAGATATAGATAATTCATCTCATAGAAAAACAGCTAAAAGTGACAACAAAAGAGATCAGCCCCCATCTAGGAAAATAAACAATATTGATAGAGGTAAAGGAAATGAACAAAACAGAAAATATTCTGATAGTGACCAATATCCTCCCAGAAAATCTGGCAAAAATCAACGACAATACAGGGATTCCGATAGTGACCAATCTCTTCCTAGAATATCTGGCAAAAATGAACGACGGAGAAGAGACTCTGATAGAGAACAATCTCCTCCTACAAAATATGGCGAAAATGAACGTCAAAGAAGAGATTCTGATAGTGACCAATCTCCTCCTAGAAAATCTGGCAAAAATGAACGTCGGAGAAGGGACTCTGATAGTTACCAATCTCCTCCTAGAAAATCTGGCAAAAATGAACGAGGGAGAAGAAACTATGTTAGTGACCAATCTCCTCCTAGAAAACCTGGTAAAAATGAACGACAGAGAAGAGACTTTGATAGTGACCAATCTCCTCCTAGGAAATCTAGTAAAAATGAACGACAAAGAAGAGACTTTGATAGTGACCAATCTCCTCCCAGAAAATCTGGTAAAAATGAACGACAAAGAAGAGACTTTGATAGTGACCAATCTCCTCCTAGGAAATCTGGCAAAAATGAACAACGAAATAGAGACTCTGATAATGACCCATCTCCTCCTAGAAAATGTAGTAAAAACAAACAACGGAGAAGAGACTCTGATAATGACCAATCTCCTCCTAGAAAATCTGGAAAAAATGGACAACAAAGAAGAGACTCTGATAGTGACCAATCTCTTCCTAGAAAATTTAATAAAAATGATGGACTCAGGAAAGACTTGGATAAACCACATCTGAGACCTCTATGTAAGAGCAAAAGAAATGATTCTGACAGTGATCAGTCGCCCCCTAGGACATCTAATAAGTCTGAACAGTTTAGAAACAACTCTTTCAGAGATCAATCTCCTCCCAGGAAATCTGTCAAAAATGAACAATACAGAAAAGACTCTGCTAGTGATCAATCACCGACAAGAAATGTTTCAGAGGGAAAAAGGCGAAAAAATAATTCTGACAGTGACCAGTCACCTCCTAGGATGTCTACCTTTAAGGATGACAAGCACTATAAATATGATAATGCATCAAAGAAATTTGACAGATATGACTCCCATTCTAGTAACCAGTATGATCAAAATTCTCGAGGTTTTAAATCTAAATTTAATGATGGAGAGAGGAAGAGATCACCAGATTCATCAAAAGACAGATCAAGAAATAAAAATGATCAACCCGGTAGTTCTAGAGATAAAGGAAAAGATAATGCTGGGTTTTCAGATTTTAAAAAGAAGTTAGTATAACCACTGTGAATTTTGATTTTTACTTTTCCTTGTTTACTCCACAGGTATTTAGAAAAAAAATTGTGTTTGCAAAAAATCCGAAATGGGACTTTCACTTGAATTATCTGTTTCTGGTGTTTATAAGACTTCCTGAGTGGTTTTTCAAAGTTGTCCATCTATATGTGTGTTTGACTGTTATCATTGTAGCTCCTAGTATTTTTATGCTAGAGAGTTAAAACTTGGTTCAAAAATCAATCTTTAGGCCTAGTTTTGTTATCCTGAAAATAAATAAAAAAAATTTTGACTGAAAATAATTATTTTTGACATCATAAACATGCAATAATGACTCAGCAAAAATTTGGAAAATTCATAAAACATGAAACCAATTAATCGAAATATGTTTGGATTAATTTAAAATTTAGCACACATGTAGTTATATATAAGCCCAATATGTGCTGTTTCATTTTATTATCAGCATTAGATCACTTTTTATTCGTCTTGTTTCAAATTTTAAAAATTTGAAATAAGTTTAAATTTGGTACAAGTGTTTCCCTATTCATAATAAATAAGTGTATGAAGTTTCCTTTCAATACAGCAAGTATATCCACTGTTTTTGTTTGATCATAAAAGTTAAACGGTATTGACCAAGGTCAGTACCTGCATCGGTAACTGCTGAAATAATGAATGTATAGTAGATAGTAAATCTGAAGACGAACGAAGTTAAAGATTTTTTAATTGTTTATTGGTTAACATTCTGTAATTAAGAATTAGCTTATCTGCTTTAATTAAATTTATTTTTTCCCTGCGTATTTTAAAATATTTTAATTATTTTTAGTTTTTCATCAATGGAAACAACGCTAGAAGGCAAGAAAGCTGGTTTACAAGATGCCAAAAATCTGAGAAATGAATTAGCTTCCCTTAGAGAACAAGAAGATAATATGTTTAAAAGTGTAAGTGATGGTCATTTAGTTAACCAAGAATAATTATTCATTTAATCTCTCTTTATGTTTGATTTAGCTCAAGGAATAAAAGTTTTTTGTTTGCTGTTTTAAGATTTCACATTTTTATTAGTTTAGGGTATCAGTATAGTTGTCTATATTGTATCTGTTTATAGTAATTTAAGTAAAAAAATAATTAAATTTAAGCAGATTATTTCTAGGAGGAATAAAACAGTTATTGCAGAGTTTTTTTTTTAAATTTTTTTCTTTAAATTTATATTTTAGATGGATTCTGGTAAATATGGAGCTGGTCAAGAAGCAATAGTAAGGGATCGTAAAACAGGCCGCATTAAAGATTTTGCTAAAGAACAACAGGAATCCAAGGAGAAAATGAAAGAAAGGCAAGCCAGAGAAGAGAAATATTCTAGATGGGGCAAAGGGTAATTTTATCTATTACTTATTTATGAATTTATCCTGGTCTTTTATATATTAATATATTCTAAGGAATGATATTTAAGACCAACTTGAGTTTACTAGGAAACTTGTTGACACTCTTAGACCCTATTGAACCGTTTAATCAGATAAATTTAGTCAATCATAGCTCTAATTTTACTGTTAGACAAATCTATACTATCTGCTTGTCTTTTGGTTCAACTGAGAATCCACTGATTGGTTGGACTTGGGTGAGTCTGTGTGTCTGTCTAAAAAGTGTAGAGGAAAGAAGACAGAAGTCCCTCTCAAAGGGACAAGCCTGCTACAAGCCTGCTTTGCTACAAGCAGGGCTTGTAGCAAAGTAAGTGAGGTGATTTCATTATTGTTGTCAGCACAGATCCAACACAACAGAGAGGTGAGTGTAATTACTGAGTCCCCGTCCAAGATGAGTTTGGGAGAAGCCTCGGTGAATTAAGTACCTGAGTTAAAACCTCCAAAATCCACAATGTGTTGTTTTAAGATTTAAAACATTAAAATGTTTCTTGCTTTTTGTCTACTATATGAAATAGTTGACAAAAAATAATATAGATTAGGTTAGAATGAAGTCCTTACAGATCTAAGTCGATAGCTTTGATTTAAACTATTTCTTTATAGACAAATGATGTAATTAACACCAAACTTTTTGCAACAACCACACCTTAATATCTATTCTTGTTTTAGTGGAAAGATATAATATAATACATATGGAAAAAACAAAACATAGCGTATGATAAAAATAAGACATTCGTGTCAGTGATTCTACTGTTTAATCGTATTTAAAATATTGCTTTACTCATTAACCCAACACTTATCCATGAAGACACCTTCATAAATAATCTATGAAGTTAATACATGTCTTAGCTTATTGTCTTAAAATAATATTGTAATAATTTTTTTTTTTAGATTGAAGCAAATAGAAGAAGCCAGCTCAAAAGCAGCTAGCAGCAGGTATGAGATGTCAAAACCTTTAGCCAGATATAAAGATGATAATGATTTGGACGCTTATCTAAAGGCTCAGGAGAGGGAAGGAGATCCAATGCTTGATTTTATTAAGAGAAATCAGAATGAATCTCATAGTGTTGAAAAATGTAATTTTTTATGTATTATTCTTTTAAGCATGATAATTATTGTTTCCCATTTGTAAATATTTAAAAAAAAAACTTAGGGCACTTTAGGGAATAAGAAAACATCTACAATACACTCCTACCAGACTTTGTCTTATAGTCTTATTTGTTATAGTCCGGAATTGATGTCATGGCAAGAATAAAAAGAGAATTATCAGTGTTAACCGCCTATACCAATTCCTGCAATGTCATACATAAAACAATGTAATGTCCGCCACATGTCATACATAAAACAGTTAGGTTATAACATCCGAATGTGTTTGTTTGTTTACATCGAATTGAATCACCTTATAAATATCTAATATCTTGAAATAACTAACATAGTTAGATTTTGACATGCCTGTCATTAGAATGCCTTCCCTTTTTGTGGCATTTTTTTCTTTCAGCGCTGAGAGTGCTTAAAGCTAAATTTATGTTAAGAAATATATAAACCACTAGTAATGAGAACTACAAATAGATCTAATATAAAGAATCCAAATTTACAAGTTTTATTTATAAAAAAAATTAAACCTGTCTAAAAATTTATTCGGTTCTTCTTTAGATGGGTCCTTGGAGTTCTAGTGTAGCATGTGTGCCTGCAACCCCTACAGTCCGGGTTCCAATTCGGCTAGAGCTTCCTTTAAGGATAGAAATGCTTATGTTTCGTTCCTCTAAAGCCAGTGGTTTTGAGCCTGTGCGATGTCAGTTACTCATTAAAGATATTCATTTTAAATTAACCCTGTTTTAAACAAAATTTAGGACCCTCAATAGCAGTGGCGGCGATAAGCATGATGCCCTGCCGGGGCATAGACAACTAAAATGATGCCCCCTATTCAATCAGTTTAACCACCCCCCTTCACTTCTTTAAGGGGGGGCGTTTTTTTGCTATTCTAAGAAAAAACATCTAAACATCCCTCTCACTGTGGATGGGCTCATCTGATGCTTTTTCGCCTGCCATGGTTTTCTTTTTCCTCACCCTTTCTAAGGCAAAAATCATCCTTGCACTGACACTCTCTAGCTAGTTTTTTAGTCTTGCAAATAAATTTAGAAACACCTTCTTGTCTGATTTTCTCCATTTTTGGGCAGTTTATTGCAGTAAGTGTTTTGCCATTTCCAGGTCGCAGTTTTTATTTTGCGAATACTTGCTCGTAATATTTATTTCTTTTAAAAGAGGGGGTCAGACCGAAGCAGACCTGATCTATGACGAAGCTATTGCACTTATACACTCTCTGACTCTCTTCAACACTAATTGTATCAAATCTTGTCTTTTCAGTTTCATTTATCGAGTTATTAAATACTTAACTGCTCGTTTTTATGTAAAATAACTTAAGTGCGGATTATAGATATTATAAATTGTTTTCTAGTATACTTTTTTTTTGGGGGGGGGGGGTGAAACCTTTGTTATGATGTCCCCCGTCGACGTTGATGCCCCAAACTGCCAGGGCGGCGCCCCGGCTGCCCCGGCGTTATCGCCGCCACTGCTCAATAGTAGTTTACGTATAAGAAGTGCATGTTTCTGTCATACTTCACTGTCAGTGGGCACCTATTGTTTCCAGTTCAAACTATATAGAAACCTGCAGTAAAGTTGTGGCTCTTCTGTGGATTAGACTCAAAATGCTTTCCATAGGACTTATGAGATAAAGCATTATCTTCTATGTAAAAAGGGCCTTAACGACGCGGCCTACTTGCTAGGTGTTCTATCACCTCACCCTATTTACTATCACTAGATGAAACTTCTCCAGTTGTTTTACTGAGGGTGCATAGAGTTAAATTTGACAATTGAGATAAGATGTAAATGAGACAAATATTGCCTTTCCCAGTGGGCACCCATCCAGGCACTGACCTTCCTCGATACTGCTTAACTTTTATGACCCCACAAAAACTGTATATATACTCGCTGTATTCAAACAAAACTTAGTATACTTATTTATTACGATCATTATTTATAAACAAGATTATATTATGAGGTAATGGTCAGATAAAAATAAAAACAAAAAAATTGTTTTTATTTTTATCTGACCATTACCTCATAATATAATCTTGTTTAAATAGTTTGGTTTATAAATTTATATTAGTTTTGTATTATTTATAGATTTTTACACTTTTAAAAAAAAGTATACAAGTCATTTGATAAAAATTCAACTAATGCTGATAATAAAACGAAACATAGTACATATGTTGGTTTTATATATATGAATACATGTGTGCCTAATCTTATGAATGTTTTATAAATTTTCAAAATGTTTGCCGAGTCATTATTACTGGTTAGTGACACCGTAAATAATTATTTTTCGGATAGCCTAACTAGACCTACAGAATGATTTTTGTACTAGTTTAAACTTTCTAGCATAAATAACTTGAAGCTATGATGATAACACCTACACACACACACATGTTTACGAGTAGACAACTTTGTAAAAACCACCCGGGAGGTTTTAAAAACACTTAAAAGGTATAATTCTGGTGAAATCCCATTTTCAAATTTGTTCGCATCATCTTTCATCATACTTGAAAAAGTATCAACTTTTCTTAAGGAAAAGTAAAAAACTGTTGAGGTCATGTTAAAGAAATATAAAGTTCAGATGTTCTTATTTTTCACTCCCCATGACAACACATTAGGGGTTTTTGAAACCCCTAAATATCACTAACATTCCCTTGGGGGTTTTCAAAAAACCTCTTATATGGAAATCTTCAAAAAAAATATTAACCTTTTAACAGATTATATTTATATAGATTAAATAAATTATATAATTTTTATTTAAAATTGGTCATGTATTAATTTTTCTAGTGAAACCAAGATATGAAGGATCATATGGCCCAAACAGATTTAACATAAGACCAGGACATAGATGGGATGGTGTTGATAGATCAAATGGCTATGAAACTAAATGGTTTGCGAGTATAAATGCTAAAAAAGCTGTTCAAGAAGAAGCATGGAAGTGGAGCTCTTCTGACATGTAAATTATGTCAAATTCTTACTCACTAATAACTAATACTGTAACTGGATATCTACAGAAATCCTTTGGAATGGTAATAGTTTTTAATCTGTCCTCATTGTATTGTTTTTAAAGGAACGCAATTTTTGTAAATATTGTATGCTACTAGTAAATGTTAAATAAATGTATTATATTTTTTATCTCATTTTTTTATCCTTAGCCATTACTCTCATCATATTAATAAAAAATAAATAAATAGCCACTAATGAAAAAATATTAAGCTGCACACTCTATAGCTAGCTGTAAAGGAAAGAGTATAGCCATGACTGTACAAAGACTATTAAAAACAGAGTTATAACTATACAAGACGCAACAAAGGACAGAGTATAATCATGACTGTACAAGGAACAACAAAGGAAAGTGTTCGCCAAATTCATAATTTAGGTTAGGAAATTATCTGAATAAATTAGGTAATTTCCATAATCTGAGGAAAAGTGTAGCAAATCTGATACGGTGAGGAAAAGTTCTGAGGTACCTTGTATCCTTCAGGCGGGGGGGGGGGGGGTTTACTTAAATGAGGAAAAGTTTGGATTCGATTATCGCAAGCTACTGAAAATAGTGCTGCCGCGGATCGCCGTTCATGAGTTGTGAGGACAACTCATGAACTAACTCCAATAGCTTTCCAAAAATGACATTATATTTTTGTATTTAAATTTATGAATACTATGGCAATTCTTGGTTATGACAGCTACATTTAATATTATTATAAAATTATTGTTTTCTGTATGTATTTTTCACAAAAACAGTTCGCCGTTGTATTTTCTGAATTTAAAAAATTCAGAAACTAGAAGTAAATAAAAAACCTTTTTAAAACTTCTCAGGGAACGCTAATGATGGCAGATAAGTGTAAAATTAATTTAATTAATTTAGTCGATTTTATCAGGCAAATACATTTAATCACATGTACGCATCTTGCCGTTGTAATTAAAATACAGGCTGCATTAAATGTCAAAATCTATCTTCTACCACGAGTAAACTTTAGCCACTATTTTATTATTACCTGATTGAATCAATAAATTACTTGAATGAAAAACTTAAAAATAATCAGAACCGTTCTGTGTAAGATTAAAGTGGTAGGATTAGTTAGAAGTATAACTATACAAAGTATTAAAATTTAATTTCAAACTGACTGTGGGCAAAAAGCGGGAAATCAAGACATGCCCACTCAATTGAAAGGTAGGTCCCCTCCGCACTAGTGTCGACCAGAATCCAAATTTTCCCTCCATTGAGTCGACAGTCTTACTGTTTAATTATGTATAGTCTCTGCCTTCAGGATACTAAATTTTATTTTAAATAATGTAAACAAATAAGTTTTGACAGAATAATTGTCATGTTTTGTAGATAAATATGTTTGAATATGCTAGTTTGGTTTTGCTCAACGTTGATGTTAACATTAGGCTGGAGCCATGAGATTGACTCTAATACTATAGGTGAGATTTACATCTATTTATGTATTTAACAATTTTAGGTCAAATAAAATTAAGCAATGTCACCCTTTGCAAGACTAATAAAATAAAGGGTTCTGAACTGAATATATCACTCAAAATAGTTATATTTCTCAAATGTGGAACTACTAATATGAAATAAGAATATTCAGTACTTATTCTTTAGTTATGGTTGTTATTATAAAATGAGATTTAGTGTAACCAAATTAATCATTTGCCTACAGTACATAATTACTACATAAATACTTATATTACATAAATACTCAAGCTAATCGGCATCTTTAAAGATGTTCCCATGTATGAAAAAAGTCAGTTCAGTTATAAGTATGATAAGAGACCTACTTACAAAATCAAAACAAAGAAATTGCCCGTCAAATTTTTGTAACATTTATCAATATTATTATTATTATTATATAAATTGAAAATGTATATAGAAGGTACTTACCTGAAGATGGCCTATCATGCGATATTCGAGAGTAAGATGAGTTACGGTATTCTGGTGTGGGGGCATGTCAATTTAGAGGAAATACTTAAGAAGCAAAAAAAAGTAATAAGAATAATAGCTGGAAAAGATCGATATGAGCATTGCAAACCTCTCTTTAGAGAACTTAAAATACTTACAGTTATCAATTTATATATTTATACATGCCTGAAGTATGTAAAAAGTAATAGCAGTCAATTCAACACGCATGAAGAGGTTCACAGTTACGACACTCGGAATAGAAGGGATTTGAAAGGAAGTAGCCACCGACTAAATAAATCTAAAGTAGGATTTGGCCATTTAGGCATTAAAATGTACAATAAGTTAAACGATGCTGTTAAAAACCAGGAAATTGACAAATTTAATAAAATAGTCAAGGACTACTTACTTGATAATCCCTACTATAGTTTAAATGAATTTTTCAAAGATAATAAAAAAGATATATTCAAAATCTAGGAGTGAATATCCAGTGTGAATATCTTTGTATTGTATGTAATGACGAATGTATACCCCAAAAAGGGTCTTAAACATAATAAAGATTTTATTTATTATTTATTTATTTATTTATAATTTATCAAATTATTGTAACATTTACCATTACCAGTCTATAGACAATTTACTGTATCCAGTACTACCTTCATCTCCTTTTCATATCCCTAACTTAAACAATTTCTACCAACAGACCTATTTAAGGAGGCACTTCTTTAGTTTAGATCAGAGACTATAGATACTTACAATAAGACTGTCGACTCAATGGTCAAAAAAATTGGATTTTGGTTGACACTAGCACAGTTTTGATTTTGCTGGTGGGTCTCTCATAGTACTTAACCAAAAATTCTAGAAGTGTTATATCTATGAATGCGTATCATCTAGTAATTTTGATCATAAGTCATTTTTTCAATAATTTGTTTAATAACAATTTCCACTAAATCCTATTGCCTATGGGGCCATAGGCAACCTGAGGCACTCTTAACAAAACAAATATGCTAGGTGAGGATTATATCAAGAGCACCAAGACAAACCAAATGTAGACCACTTTTTAAACATTTAAGCTTTTGTCTATGAATTCAATCTTTATCTATCAGAGCCTTAAATATATAAAAAGAAATAACACTTTAATTAAAATGTCTGATCAGATCTGAAACAGGTTTCTGGACTTTAGAGTCAAGCTGTTTAATACACTGATTTAGCTGCCTGTACACATCTAAGGACATAACCACCTTAGATGAGAATAGCCTCACAAACCATTGAAATTGCACTGCCTTCACGTATAAAAAACCTAGAGGATATAGATTACGACAAAGAATAAAAAATCTACTACTGGAAATCCTATCTATAAAATTGAAGGTTTTTTCATTCTTTTAAACCATTTTACTACAGTATACTTCCTTTTGTAAGTCTCTCACAATAAAGCATTTATTTATTTTTATAGGATACAGTAAGAACTATGGTAATTCATCTCACAATGTTTGTCTGATAGACGATAATCAAATAAAGTTCAGAAGTATTAAACTAGAGACCCCAGAAACAAAAGGGATTGAACCTCAGAAACTTGCATTTCATGAAACAACTCAGAGAAGTAATGCAAACTTAATTTATCATTTTGATGACCCTAATACAAAACAAGTGCTGTTGTCAAAAGGATTAATAGAAAATTCTAATTATGTTTTTGATAAAATGTATAATATAGATCCTTCCTTTATTATTGAAAAATCCTCCGCTTTAGTAAAGTACCCAAGATTCAAACCTGATCTAATTAAAGGTATCCATGGACCTTGGAGAATAAGAAGGGCTGATCAAGGATTTGAGCAAGCAAGTTTTGATTACACAGATTCAAGCAGAGAGGACTTTGAAAATGAAGGAAGTTTGAAACATAGTAAGAGAAAGAAATACAAACTACGAGAGGACTCTGAAATGAGAGTACACTGTATCAGGTCAGGACCAAATCAGGTGGTATGTGAACATGATAATTTCTCCTTTAGCTTTAAATTACCACACGAACTATTTAAAAAAGAAATAATGGAGAAATTAGTGTCTTCAGTATGTTCAATAGTAGAGGATGCAATACCTGAAGAGGTCAGCAACACAGGACCATTAGTTGATATAGCAATTTCTAGGGTGCAACCAAAAATAAAGGAGGATAGAAACAATGCTTATACTTTCAAGAAAGATTATAGAGACAGAGGAACACCTAAAGTAATAAGAATTAATATACCCATCGATTTTGGTGCCCTTCCTCTAAATAATGAGGATATAGATGAAAGAAATATTGATAAATTAGAAACACCTGTTGAAGATAGTTTCTTAGATAATGATGAAGACAATTGCTTACTTCAAACTGAAAAACCTAAATTTAAACAATTTAAAATTGACAATAGTTATATAAATCTTTTACAACAAAACAAGGATAATGGAGCAATGAAAAGAGCTGATAATTATAATCATTTTAAGGACAGACCTAATTTTACAAAAAAATTGATGAAGAAAAGAGACATTTTTAATAATCTAATGGATTCCACCCAAAGAAATATTGATGTAGAAAATAAAACATGTAAAAGAGAAAAATTAGAAGATATTTGTTTGAAGGCACTGAACAATGCAAGCCCATTATTAACTTAGAACCATTATTATTATTAATCATGCCTTCATACGTGAATCATAAAGTTTTTCATATATTGAGATAAAAAAATAGTTCTTGGTTTCTAATTATTAGTTAATCAATTTGTTTTTCTATAGTATAGTCAATAAAACTATGTTTCGAAAAAATTGTATCGGAGTTAATTCAATAGCTATAGTTGTACTTAATACGTTAAAGTCATTTTTACAAAGCCTTTCAATAGAGGGCAAATTTTCATCATTTTAGGAAGTATTTTTTAGAAATTATACTGTTTTAAATTTATTTTTGTTAATACTATTAAACTCTTATGGGTTTATTTAAAAAGTTTAAACCATTTTATAAAATAAATTACCAATGTAAAATAAGGCATAGATTGGCCTAAAAATAAATAAATTACCTGGTATCAAATCTTAGAAGGTCTGTTCTGGTTATGATTAATCTTATCTTTCTTGTTTGCATTCATATTCAATTTTCACTTCAACGAGTATTCACTCATCTATGAATAAACCACCTACAGAACAACAGGTAGTTTTTTAGAGTTCAGATAATTTTTAAGTAGGGTTGATTGAGCTTAACATATCCATAATTTCCAAAGGAAAAAACAAGTACAGATTCCACCAAGTAAAAAGCTAACATTTAACATACTATTACTTTGTTCACAAGCAGGGATTAGGGGATTGAACACCTATCTTTTTAACCTATCGTTTAGTGAGTT
>JACMZG010001863.1:36012189-36300120 GCA_018340805.1 Microvelia longipes
TTTTTGAAGGGACTTTTTTTCATAGTAGAAGAACACTCTTAAATGAATTAATTTTAGTCTTAATTATAAATAGTCCACATAAAGGTGCAATGCAGGGATAAAAAATAAAGCAAAACCAAGAAAATGAACCATGGTTCCAAACCATTATCACTGGGTATACCCTACAAATATTCCGTCCACTATTCAATCTCTTTTGAAAGAATAATTAAATTAAATTATCAATATAATAATAAAAAAAAATTAAAACCGATAAAAGCAAAAATGATTTGAGCCCGATTTGGATTGAGCAAGGCTGTAATCATTAAATAACATTAAACAGTAATATTAAACTTAGAACACAAAAACTCAAATGTTTGAAAAACCTAAAGTGAATTCATTTTCTTATTTATAATTTAAAAAATACACGTTGTAGTATTTTACTACAATATCCATCTTATAAATACAAAACATTATTTTTGTACACATAAATACAAAATGTATAAAACAATTTTCACTTCATTTTATTTATTATTATATTTATCATTATTAATTTTAGTACTTTAAATTATATAATACAAATTTTGATTTATTTCTTTTTTTTACATTTTTAATTATACATAGGATATTACATGTTTCCTTGAATATTCATAGAATACATTCATAATTCTTCATTACATAAAACTTTTTGATATATTTTAATGTTTTCCTAAAGAGAATTGTAAATCGTTTTACACAAGACTCTCATTTTATTTATGTCACCCATATTTTAAGTTCTAATCTAATTTTACAGGCTACAAATTGACTTGTAATTGGATTATTTTGGTTAAAAAAGTAAACGATGATAATGAACAATTTAATTTATATTCTTTTAAACCAATTTGTAGATTAAGTTAAAAATGTTACTAGGTTAAACATTTATGTTTAAACACAGAACCCGACAGAACAAATACAAATTATATCCTTCAACGTAAAAGTTTACATTAAACAAATTGATAAACAATAATAAGTTTTTAAAATGATTTTCCTGATTAAAATTTACAAAAAAGAAGTTTTATTAATTTCCTTTTAACTAGGTTTTGAACATAAGGTTCCCTCTCTCCTTATTACTCATTAGATTATATGAATTTTTAAACCATAAAGACCTAATAAGAATGTATTCTATGCTTAATATTCTTTAACATGTATTAATTAAAGTATTAGTTAATTAAGGACTCAATCTTATTGCCTGGCAGTCAAATTAGTATACAAACAATGAAAAAAAACACATTAAATGCTCTTCTTTTGTTAAAAAGATTAGTAAACAATAAATAAAATCACCATCATATTTTATAAACCTTTTTTTACAGTTTTAACAATAATACACTATTGACAAACAATGAAATAAAGATGTGATAATGATAATCGAATCACAGGCAAAAAGTTTTGATTTACAGTAGATGTTCACTATTTTTCTGTTGCATTTGTTGCAGGGAAGCTGCCTTATAGTTGATTGGTCCGTAAACACCATCTACTTCAGCGTATATTAGGTCACAATCATCAGGACGGAATGGCTACAAAAAATATATAACACTTCCATAAATATGTAAACATAAATGGTGTAATAGTAATATGAATAATTTAAAAAGTAAACTGAAAGGAGTTTATTAATATTACTTTTAAACGAAGAATGTAATTTACTCATCTCATTAACTAATGAATGACATGTAAAAAAAATAACAAAACGGGAATAGATATATTTTTGTTTCTAAAATTTTTAATAGAAATAAATAAGGACACAGAAGAAAAGAATTCAAGTGGGGGGGGGGGGGGCTTAATAGTCACCGTAAAATCATTTTTTAACAGGAGGCCTTTAGCATCTTAGTCACTCCATGAAATCGGTGCAGGGGGTCGCTGACTGTGGCCCCCTGCACCAAACCCATTTTTTCTGTTCTCAGACCTCTCTGTGGCTGCTTTGTGGCCACATGATCATTGTCCTATAACAGTTTGTCATATTAGTTTTTATAAGTGGCATACTGCCATAATATAAACAAATTTTTAAACGTATTAGTCAAAAAATGTGATATGATTACATTATGTCATACCTGGCAATCTATAAAACCGGAACTAATATTGATAATAAAATATAACTTTATATTTTTGTTAACCATAAATTGTAGTACATGCGTTAAAAATGTCAGCTCGAATTTAACACTTTTTGAAGATTTTAATTTTTTGCAATGTTTAGTGGATCATTATTCTGGGTTAGTGACGTATATATAAATATACGTCACTAACCTATATTAAAGAATTTATATATTAAATAATATATAAATTCCCTTCCAAAAAATTCCTTCTATCCTACCTCCTTCATGACCCCAACCTCATAAGGTAATTTTTTCTCTGAAAAGTCACTAGAAAACATCATATAATTATACTCATAGAATATAATGATACTGCCTATGCTAAAAAATTTTAAGAAGAGCTGTAATAATTTTTTTAAACATTTCTCAACCTATTTTAAGATACCACTACTAACTTTTTTTGCAAAAATGGACTATCCTAAATTCCCCTTTTTAATAGCTAAAAAAAAAAAGTTTAAAAAATCAGTGACAGAATGAATTTTCAACACTTATCCTTACCACTCTAGACTATGTTTTAGTATATCATGGACTCGTTAAGTATATCCTTAGACAATAAGAAAAATTATAACCAGGCACCACCATTCAAGCTTGATTCTGCTTAACACTAATGATCGACAAAACCTAGAGACGTATTAGCTTATTGAATTGAAACTTTTATTAGGAATACACGTTTATTGGGAAAAACATATACATTTCATTTTATAAAAATTAATCTTATGCTGATAACAATTTTAAAGTCCAAGAACGGAATATAAAAGAAGAATTTAATTTTCAATTTTAAAAAAATTGGAACATTTGTTATTCTTATATAGAAAAAATGTATGCCTAGTTTCAAATAAATTCGATCATTCACGTTTAATAAATTTTTGAAATTCATAAATAAAATTTACCAACATAATAGAAAATAATCATGAGATAGCACAAAAATTAAGATGATTGTTCAGTATTTCCACTCTAGCATAAACCCATAGAGAACTACGAACATAATAGACAAACACATACAGACAGACATAAACATGGTTAAAACCACTCAGGAGGTCCCCACAAATAATAATTCAGTTTGTAACAGTGATAGATAGCATTATAAACAACTTTAAAAGCTAACATACACACACACTCACACACACAGGTATATACAAATATATATATATATATATATATATATATATATATATATATATATATATATATATATATATTAAATATATATATATATATATATATATATATATTCTGTGTGTGTGTGTGTGTATACATTGGCTAGAGTTGTTTAAAAACAACAGAAGGCTCAACTAAGTTATTTTCTATAATACTTTGACTCATAAAAATAAGTATTTTGAGTAATATAAACATAAGCAAACAAAAAGAAACCATAATAATCCATAATTATAATTATAAAGAATTGTAATTTTTTATTAAAAACTTACTAATATATTTATTTATTTATATAAATAAATAAATATAATTAAATAAGTTACTAAAAAAAATATTGAGATTTCTGATTCATATTTATAAGCATATTCTGGGTTAAATAAGGAATTATGTTTACATGTAAATAAGTGCAAAATTATTTTATTGTTTTGATTATAATTAAACAAATCTTAAGGACTCTACAGATTTTAAAGGAAATACCTTCCAGTGGATATTTTATTTGTTATGCAGGTAGTGTCACAATGATAAAAATAGTTTTGATTGGATTTTTGATTTTGATGCCTCCCACAGTGGAAGCGAAACGTTGCTTCACTGACTAGGCATATCAAATTTTCAAATAAAATTCCACTGTGATCTATTTCTCATTTAAGATGTGTGGAGTCCTTTTTTAACTAATAGAAAAGTTAAATGATATTTAAATATGAAATCATTTGATTATAAGGCCCACTGAGACTTATGTTTATAGAGTAAAAAATGCATATTAACTTCAAAATCAAAAGTAACACAAGGGAAAAATTATTACTAGATGGGTTTTACTCATTTTGTAAAAAAAATAGTTAATAAAAGCAAACTGTAAAAAGGCCAATGCAATAAGTTTATAACCCATGAGGCAATGATCATGATTATCACACATTTATTTGTCAGTTAAAGTAGATTCATTAATTCTAAAGGATCAGTAGGAGATTGTGTTAATATTGGAATAAAAATTATAAAAAAGTCCTTATTCTGGAATTCAGAAAAATAGAATATTGTGGGGTTAATTACCAACAATAGTTTGAGTATAGGAAGCAATTATGAGTTACTAAAAACATAAATTTATCATTATTTTAAAATATGTAAATTTGGTATTTTAGCCCTTATCAATAAAAACATTTAATTTTAGCACTAAGCCCTTTAATGAGTAGTTAATAATGTCTTTAAGTGTAACTCATTAAATGAATAACACTATTTTAAAATAATATCGACAAAGTACTTTGTATATACAAGATTACAAATCCATGCAAGGGCTCTTTTACGGTAGATTATAGCAACAAATAGAACACAGACGAAGCTTGTAAGGCCTACCAGTAACGTTAAAGGATGCAGCAGACAAGTTTTATCTAGTTTTAAGCTTCTTCTTGTCTGTCACATTTTTACGAATCATTCCAAACTCATTTGTATACGCATTTAAATTTCCAAATTCTCCAACAATCTAAACATCGCGCATTGATTTGAAAAAAATAAAATAAATAGAATTTGAATTGTTTAATTAGATGACCAAAGTGTAGATTCTTTTTAATATAGCACAAAAAATAAATTCACAAGGCATAATAGATTTGTTAACAAGATTTGATACCTTCTTTTGATTTAACAATTCAATTTTAGATTTTAAGTATGAGCAGAAATAATGTTTTATCAGGGTAAAAATTATTCATTGTCCATTTATAACCCTTTATTTACATATAATGTGAGATGGACCTTCAGTATATAATAAAAGACCATATTAGTTAATAAATACGCATTTTTAGAGATGCATATAAACAGCTGAAAATATTGCAAAGAATAATATCAAACCGCAAGGACATTATCATTTTAAATATTTAATTTTTATACAGGATATTTTTCTTGGGTCAACCTTAAAAAATAAATAAATAGATGAATAGAATAAAAATTAGAAATAGTATGAAAAGGATAAAAATATAAAATGATAAATAACACACATTTTAAATATCAAGTCATTGATATGATATTTGATAACAGGGTCCAAGCCATATAAGATCAGTGAGCTACAATAAAATAAATAAAACAAAAAACTAAACCACAAAGCACTAACTACTAAAACAAGCGACTACTATAAAATAAAAAATATACACACTTTTTAATAATTTACTCTAACATGAGTGGAGGAGTAAACTAAGAAATTTCAATCAGGAAAAAAGATTTTAGAGATAATTAGATTTTAAGGTTTTAATATATTTTTTTAAATTTTTTGTTTAATTTTATAAGAAATAAAAGACTTAATTCATAAAAAATTTAAGTTTTATTTAAATTTAAGAAAAAATAAGTAAAGAGAGAAAGTTAAATTTTGATTAAAAAACATTGGAATAATAGATTATTAAGTGCTATTAGGTTATAAAATAAGAATTAAAAAAAATAAAATAGAGGGGTAAATTGTAATAAGTGAAATTTGCTTACGTTGGAGTAAAAGTAAAATATAGATTCTAAACCAAAAGAAACCAATAAAAAAATTGAAAAATTAAATAAATTTTGAGTAAAAAATATACCTCAAATTATTTTTTATAAATGTAGCCTTCATTTTTTCTTCTAGAAAATATATGTATGGCTGGAACCCCCCACATTCACGTCCTGCTGAAATAACGAAATTTTGAAAATTTTTACCTTAACAAATTAGTTTTAAAATGGAAAAAGGTTTTAAAAATTTAAAGATCAAATTGGTGATTGGAAATTTAAATGAAATTACAATTAAAATTTGAACTTATAACCCTACCTAAGATATTAAATAAATATCTCTTAAGTTAAAAAAGCACACAAGTAAATTTAACAGGTGAAGAATTAAAAAAAAAGGAATTAGTAAATCCATACAGTTATAAAGCTCTACTCATGATATTGAACACTTAAATAAATAAATAAATCTCTACTTGTCTGATTTAAGGACACTCAAAAAGACAATTCTTTTGAATATAAAATAAATAAATAAACAGATTAATATCAAAAGAAAAACATTTAAAATGAAGCTAACGAAAAACACTAATTTATAAGTAGAAAGCATGTTAAAAGACAGAAATACTTTCTGATCTAATGAAAACAAAATGTAAAAAATAAACATCCCTTTTTAAAACTCATCCTTTTATACTTGCATTTTCTTTCAAGTTGATTTTGTATAACATTTTAAAAATTTGTAAATATTTTTTTTATAAATATGATTTTTAAACACAGAATACCAAAGCTATTTTCCTCTATAATCCAAGGAATGTTGCGACCACATAGTATATATTCCTCTATAGTTGTGATTACTACTAATAATAATCTAACCAAACCATACTTCCTGAGAGACTGTAATGTTTAATGTGTGAGTTTTGTAGTTTCTTTTATAAATATTTTAAATATATTTGTGTTGTAAGGTATGAACAACCTGAATATTAAGGCAGGAGAAAAAGTTTCTTGTCCGCAGTACAAATAGTTTCTGATGTACAATAGCACATCTATCTTCTACTAATTCAATATCTAGATAATTTGCTGGACTAAATGGGACCAAATTCTATAACTTAAAAAAGTTAGAATTTGGTCAGATACAGACAAGTATATATAAATCTAAATTTGTCATATAGTGCTTTATTTTTTGAAACCAGTGTTTGTTTGTCTACTTTAAATTTCACTTCACGGTAACTACTATAACTTTCAAGGTTTTGGTTGGTTTAAATTACCTAGAATAGTATATAATAAGAAGTTTAAAACCACTTAAATAAATGGTTATACTAACCTCTCAGACGTCTATTTCTCTTCCAATGTCATGGAATTTAATAGAAAAATCTTTATTATGCCTATGATTTGATTGATATACAGGCGGCGCTGCTCTGTTTGATCTTAATGAGCCATTATATGATGGAGGTGGTGGAGGAGAGGGTAGGTCAGGGTAACCTGCCTGGAAACCATCTCTACCTGACTTAGTCCTACCTGTACTACTCTTCAGAGGTTGGTATACCATACCAAAATTCTGTTAGCAAACACACACATTGTTAGTGGAGATTAGTAAAACACAAAAACAAATATTAAAACAAATACAGTGCTGCATTCATTATCTTTATAATGAACTTCCACATGGTTAATAAGATCTTATTTATGAATTTGGACATTTTAAAATAAATTGAAGATTATGGAGAAGAAATTAGAACTCCCAATGTTGGACATCAAACTCAGTAAATAAAATAAGGCAAATATACTTCCATGTTCTTAGATTACTCTCTTCACAAAACTTTTTTAACATTTGAGGGCAAAAAAATGACAGGTAAAAAAAATTAAAAGATAATGAATGCATACAATAATTTATTAATAAAGCAATAACAAATATTTATAAAAATAACCAACCTATTGGTAAGTTATTGGCTTTAATAATTTTATTAAAGCCCAAAACTTTCCCAAATATTCTTTAAAATGTAGGGACCAATAATAATGTTTAACTTTATTAGTCTAAAAAAAATATTAAGACATACAACATATTACGTTCTTATAGCTCAACAAGGCAGGAATGATACATAAGTTGAGGGAATAAAAAAGCATGAATAAGTAAATATGGGTAAAAATGCATTGCATACATAAAAATGATGATTAGTTAAATAATTTTCTAGAATAACAAGGTATACCTGAAATGAAGATAAATTTATACATTTAAGTTGTAAAAGAACAAAACTAAACTAAATGATTGAAAAATAATGCAATGCAAAATTGAATCAATACTAACATTCTAATAATTCAATCTGAAAATGTGAATTTAACTTAAAAGACAACGAATAAAATGAAAAATTAAAAAAGACGTAACCATGCTGATGGAAATAAAACAATCAAAACTACCACGGCTCTAATAAAGATCAAATTACAATTGGATACTTCCATATGGAAAGAAAGATAATTGGTTGGCTTCAATTTCTTAAAACAAAATCAAACTGCAGTCAAAAAAAGCAAGTTGCATGCAAAGAGAAAAACTGGCTAAATAATAAGAATAATTTACAAGTAACCAAACAGCTCCAAGATTGGATCAACAGTAAAATTTGGTTAAGTCCCAGTGCCAAGAGAAATATAAGTTTAGCCAGATATAGAGTGTAAGAAATAAGGTCAACATTGCTTCATGATTGTTTTATTTATCATCTTTTTTTTCATTCAAAAAGAAAACTTACCTTTGGTACAAGTGGAATGGGTGGTTCAGATGATGGTTTCACTTTTTGTTTTTTCTGTACAGTATCTAAAGGTTTTTGTGTGGGTTGTTGGCATTTAGTGGGTTCAGCAGGTTGATGGCTCTTAGTAGGTTCTATAGGCACAGGTACATTTTGATATGTATGTCTCGGTGGGGGTGGTCTGGGAGGTGGATGTGGAGAATGAGGTGGAGGACGAGGAGGAGGTGCTGGGGAGTATTTTCTAGGTGCTGGTACAGGTTTATCGGGCGAAGGTGGTTTGACATAACTAGGTGGATCAGGTGGTGGTGTTTTAGGCACTGACAAATTAGGTATAAATGGTTTAGGTACCGACCAACTCTGAGGTGCTGATTTAGCAATGGACAAATTAGAAGAAGCTAATTTGGGGGTTGATAAATTAGGTGGAGAAGGTTTAGAAACTAATGATTCAGTTGGCTCTGTCTTAGTGGCAGGCGATTTAGAGGCTGAAGAATCAGCTGAAATTGATTTAGAGACAGGTGGATCTGGAGGGGGTGAGGTGGGAACTGGTGGTTTAGGTGCAGGTATTGACGGAGGACTTACATTAGGTTTTACTAACACTTTAGGTTTTGGATTTGTTTCTGGTGGGGTTTCCCCTTCATTATTATTTTTCTCTTTTATTCTACTCCTTTTAGTTAAAGAGGCTAATCTCCTTAGTGATCTGAACTGAGGGCGACTTCTACAACTAGAGTGTCTAATTGTGGAACATTTCCTAACTGCTTTTAGTTTGGGTAGTACTGTTGTACCGTCAGATAACTCAGCCCCATCAGGAGGACGATGACTCCTGGTAGATCCATAACCAGAAGAAACAGCATAATCACTCAGTTCACTCGGAGGCCTGTCATCAAGGTCCTATTACAAAATGCAACATAAAAAGCCATGCAAAACATAAAGTAAGACAACACAAAAGCATAAGCAAATCAACTAATTACACAAAAGAAACATACTATTTAGTAATTGAAGTAGAGTGATAAAATGACGAAAAATGTATCAAGTTTATGGATGTTTGAAATTATATACAAGCACTTATCTTCAACCCAACAGATGAAAAAAATAAATGAATAGACAAGTCAATCGATCTTAGAACTATTTGACATTTTAAAATTAAAAGTCTCATCATTTTTTCTTCAATTAAAAATTACAGGCGGATGCATTGAAATCCGTAAAATACATTTTTAACAGATATGCATAAAAATAAAAACTTGTTTATTTGAATTATTTAAATATTGAATTTATAATTATTATTTTTTAAAATGTATATTTAAATATTAAATAAGGAGATGTGAAAGAGCTAGAACACCCTGAACTTGTATTTTTGGAAATGAGAAATTGTAATTTGTGAAAATCTAACAAAAAATGTTCAATTATTTATTTTAAAAAATGTAATTTTAAACATTTTAATATTTTTTTTTTAATATTTGAACAACTAAAAATATTTAAATATTAAAAAATTAAAATAATTCAATTATTTACAAAGAGTCATTCATATTAAGTTTTACACACTAACAAAAAAAAACACAAAATAAATCTTTAAAGCAAAACAAAATTATAACATATCAGACAGAATGAGTAAATAAACTAGATGAAATTTATAATGACGTAGTACTGATAGTAATTGTATTAGGTAAATAAAAATATAAATAAATAATTAGAATGATGAAATACCTTATTTGGTGGATTCTGTATACCATGGAAAGGGAGATTTTCATAAAATACTCTATCAGGGTCTGGTTGGAGTAAAGCATCGTTGGGCGATGAATTTAAGTCTGACTTATCTGTATTACCAGAAGGATTTGAACCTGAAAAATAAAATATACTCTTAATCCTGTAAAATCTTGAATTTTATTTTTAATTTTAACAAGTAGTAAAAAAGTAATTTTTACTTCTATTATAATATTTAACGGAACTTCCATCTATTTATTTTATTGTTTTGTTTGTGGCAATAATTATAAATTTCTTAAACCATGTCAGTAATAATTGTTGTAAAAACAAGAATTATATAACTGAATTGCCTATAAAACCTATAAAACTCTACACACAGATTCTTAGTGTTGTGAAAATGACCTTAGCAGTTAAAAGTTATATTATAAAAAAATAAATACTCTTTTTGCATAATAGTGTACATAAATTAACATCTGTAATGGTTGTATAACAATAATTTTTTTAATTAATTTTGAAGTCTTAATTTAAAGTAAATATTTGTCTATTATATTACGTTATACATGGAAAATCTTTTTTTTTTCAAAGAGTTAAGAAAAAGAACAATATTTGTCCCAGCACCTATTTATGAACTCCATAAGATACATATTTAAAACTTGGGAGGTCTTCATCATTTATGCTAACATTATTTGGCTAAATAATAAGGGGAAACTATTGGTAAAACATAATTTGTTTTACCTAAAGAAAACAATAAGCAAATTTAATTTTTTAGAGTACCTTTTTACAATTTTGTCCATTTATAAGGGGCAAACTATTAGTAATAGAAAAAAAAATCAAAGAGCCAAATAGTAATTATTTTGGTCATAGAGTCTAAATATACAAGAAACAACATGGGGTCCATTTTTAAAAGTCAAAGTTAGGTGTTGTCAGGCGTCATCAGGGCACTGCAACTAAATGGTAAATCCAAAAAGTAAACTTTACTAAAAAAATCTCCTCCCTCAAATTCCAAAGGAGGAGATTTTTGAACCACGTTAATGTCAAAGTGGTGGCAAAAAGTTTGAGAACCTCTGGCTTAAACCATAAGTAAAATGACCATGGTTCACTTGGAACCATGGTCCAAGTGAAACCAAGTTTTTAATGTAGAAACTATTCAATTACCAAGTGCACATTCACAGTCGTTACTGCAAAGAATTAATGAATTTGTAAAAACTTAAAAATAATTATTTACTGTTACAATAAATAATTGATTAAATAAGAAATAAATAAAATGTAGAGAAATAAAAATAAGTGTTAATAAAAAATTCAATTTTTAAAAGCATCTGTGAACAAGCATTTTTTACAATAAATATACATCTAGAAAATAAACTGTTACTATAAATTGTTTCCATAATGAATCAATTCTTGATAGCCTCCTAAATTCATCATACAAGTCATACCTAGCATTGGACATAAAAAATAAATTAACGAATGAATCACCATTCATGGTAATTCATTTAACATAAAATACAATTATAAAGTCAGCGGGTTTAATTGAATAGCAAATGAATGATGTTTTGATATTAGTGAATTTTAATTTAAAATGTAACTTGTGATATTTTTGTAATAAATCCTTATTTGATAAACACTTATTTACAACAAAGTTAAAACAATGAAATAACCATGATTTTTCATTATTTTCATTAGTGAATATCTTTAAAAAACAATAATAATAAAATAAAAAATGATAAATAAGTCATTCTAAGATGAGAAAACATAGAAATGATAATAATTATAAAGAATAAATAAAATAAATCTATAATAAAATAAGAACTCACCTTGACCAGGTTTTTTCCGTTTCCTGGATGCCCCTTTATTTGAATTATCCATTTTTCTAAATGAGACCACTATTTATTTGTTATTAGTAACAGCAACACACATGGTCAGGAAACAAAACATAAAACAAACCACATCACAACATGCAAAACACAAAATGTTCAAACACATAACAAATATAATTTGAAGGTATGTATCAGAGGAATAGTTCATTATATAGTATTACACAAAGGGATCTAATATTGAATTAGAGGTACACAAGTTTAGTCTAAGTTGATTGATAAATGAATTCAATGAACCAATACAACTAAATGAGATACAAAAAGGGCTTAAAATTGATGTTCCAATTCTAAATTAGATGGAAAAAATATAATTGTTTACAACTAAGAACTATCATAAAACAATATATAGAATTAAGTGTGAAGGATCTAATATTCTAAAAACTTATTTTGTCTAGTATTTAAATGTTATAAGGCTTCAACTGTTTCAATTCTAATTTAGAATAAATAGTAGTATTGGATTATAGGAAATGAATTAAAAATAGAAAAAAAACAAAACATTTAGTTCTTGGAATGAAGCCTCGAGAAAAAAACAAGTTCTGTCTAGGAATAAAATGTCAAGAAAAAAAATTAGTTCCATCTTGGAATAAAGCCTCAAGAAAAAAAAAAACAATCAGTAAAATGTGTTAAAAATAGCAAAGGATGATTAATTGATTAAATTTAAAAAATACATTATAGTGAGAATGAGATGAATGCACGTGCAAACGCAGGTAAATAGAGATGAATCAGCAAAAATTATAAATAGCATTTTTCATTTTCACTCATTTTTTGCAATAAAAAGCATACTGAATTCATGCACTGACTGCATGTGCATTCTCTCAGACTCGACATTATTATTTTATTTCATGTTCGAGGGGTTGAGAATGAACGTGCAGACAACTTAGTGATTTCACTTAAATATTTAAAATTAGATTTCTCAACAAGCAATTTTTTTATTGAAATAGTTAATTGGCATACAAATGTTAGCAAAATAAACAAATTTACCCAAGGGGGGTTGGGAAACACAATTAATTATTAAATCACAGTGATTATAACTTATAATCAAATTTCAAAGAGTCAAATAGATTATTGATTACGTAATTAATTTATTATAAATTACTCTAAAAGACAATCAATTGTAGATTATATACTCTATTATCCATGCTCCTCAACAGAATTCTTAGGAATAATAGGTTACTTTTAGCAAAAGGGTAAATACAATTTGAATAATTAATTACTTTATGAAACAGTAAAGTGATTCAAAAATTATAACATGCAACAAACAAATACAAATAAAATTATACAACTTTAAATGAAATAAGAAGTAAATAATTGAATAACTATGGAAATTATTCTCAACCTCTCAAAATGTCTATAGTAATTTTTAAAATATAACTATGTCCATGTATAATTTATTTAGATGATTTCTATTATTTTTGACATTTTTATAAAATAAAATAAACGTATGGTCATTAAATTATGATTATTACTTTTTATAAATTATAATTCTTAAAAGTAGCCACAAGAAATTTATTTTATTGCTCTTGAGCTCATAGGAGGAATATCTTGACTCTCAAGCTTTAATCACAAATCAGAAAAAGCTCAGAAATTAAGTTTCATAACCTCGGGTGACTCTGATGATGTGTAAGGCATTTCTCACATTTAGTTAATTCAAAGACATGGTCATGATAAAATTAATTCCACTAAAGAGATTTGTTTTTATTTATAATCCTTATCACAGTAATCTCTTTAAGTATAAATTATATTTACTCATTTATTACCAACTGATGACATATTTTATCAACAAAAATAGAATTTCATCTTAAATATTAAACAAGTTCCTAATAATGAATCACCTGGTGTTGGCATAGCTGGTAATGTATCAGATTTATATCGTGAATCACCGGAAAACATATTTTTTATGCGCTGTGCTCTGGTTGCTTGTGTCTCTGTTAATGAAGCTACAGATAATGCACGGCGATGTTGACTAGATGCTTGCCCCAGACTACCACCTCCTCCGGAAGCCAGACTGTGTTTAGAGTTGACGTGTACCATGACACCAGGCCTTAAAGGCCATCGGTATGCACCTCCTTCACCACCACTGAATTTTCCAGAAAAAAATTCTTTTATAATAACTGTTTTTTTTAAATATTTATCACTGTTGAATAAGACCCAAATAAATTAAATACAGTCTGATTAGTTTTAAAGCTTATTATAATTAAAGAGCCAATTTATTACCTTAGGTTTATTTTAAATGCTCACTTAAAGGATCCTCTTTTATAAATCTTAAAAAATGAATAAATTATTAAATAAGCACAAATTGCACAATTTTCAAAATTATTTTTGTAATACTCATTTAATTGTTTAATAAACACAAGCAATCGTAATGCTGATTATAGCTCTACATGAATAATAATTACGTATGAGTTAATGCAAAAACACAGAGCATAAAATTCTATTACCTCTTATAAAAAATAAATAATCACATATAACTTATTAAAGGTCTCACAACAATCATTATGACAAAAAAAAGGACTTAATTAAAACTAATTCTTTAAACTAAGTGCAAAAAACATTAGTCGATAAATTTAATATTAAATAAAAGTGGCTGAATTTAAAAAAAATATAATAACTGTGACAAAATAGAAAGAGTGAGAAATACTTTAAGAAGAGCTCTCAGTTAATTTAGAGAGCAAAATATGATTCCATATTACAACCCATATTCTATATACCAATCAATAAGTGTCCAACACCAGTTAATTTTATAAATGTATAAACAAAATAAAATTACATAGAATTAAATTAAGTATAAAAGATATTGATTATAAATCAATATCTCAAACATAATCAATTAAAACCTGGTAAAAGATAATCATTATACTACTATCAACCTAAAAATTAAATTTTTATTTTGTCTGTGCAATAGTTTGAATTTGACTAAGAGTCACTAAAATCCATATAATTGTTTAGAAGGAATGCAGACTTGTATAAAATATTACCCACAAGTATTTTACATCATAATTTTTGAGAGATTTCCAATATTTTACAATAGGAGAGTACATAACAATTGTGTGGTATTATTATTTATTTATAAATATATACTATACAAATGAATATAACAAATACTTTCACATGCAAAAGATATATTAATTCCTACCCAGTATTAGAAATTTACTAAAACTAAATTTTGCACTTTAATTTGATGGTGAAGTGTTACTTTTAAAATTCCTATTTTTTATAAGATAGTAATGTGAAATAAGGAAACAAATATTTCCTGAATTCAAACCAGATTAATACCTAAAACTTAACAATATATTTAAACAAATGAGAGGTACAATTTAAAAATTTAACAAGTAAAATTAAATCCCGAATAAAATGTATAGGACAAGATACTCACTCGACACTGTAGAGGTTCATTATAAATTTATCAAGGCTGCTGTAAAAACAAATTTATTCTCAATTCAGTAAATATTTAAAACTATTTGTTGCCAAAAAAATGGAAAATGTTATCAATAAACATCAACAAATAATTTTTCATTATGTGTTTTTATTTTTCAAATAATTAAAACAAGGGAAACAATATTCCATTTCAGTTGTTGATAACTTACACACACAGACTGTAAAATTGTTGTTTTCATTAAATTGAAATAACTCAGTTTTAAATTGTTAACTACATACTTTTTTCAGCATTTTTCAAGAGACGAAGATCTAGTAAAGTTTGAGTAATAATTAACTCAAAAAACCCCAAAAGGTATAAAGTGCAAAATAACAGGCAGTGTTTGAAACCCAAAGGAAGTCAGAAACCATGCAATTCAATACAAAATCCCAAACCTTGTGCATTATAATATCACTATCTTAGAGTTTATAAAAATAATCACCATA
The DNA here is from genome assembly GCA_018340805.1 of Microvelia longipes. Taxonomy (NCBI): domain Eukaryota; kingdom Metazoa; phylum Arthropoda; class Insecta; order Hemiptera; family Veliidae; genus Microvelia; species Microvelia longipes. The sequence goes on from JACMZG010001863.1 coordinate 36,028,036, forward strand.
AGTTATTGATAAGCTTCAATATTTATTTCAGTATAAGTTCGATTGTCGATGGGGGTACCCGGCATTTTGGACCTCTTTAGAGGTCCGTAGTGTCGGGTGCCCCAAATGACATAAGTTATTGATATAAAAAGTTTTTTTTAAAAAAAATGACCTCACTGTAAAAAATAATTTATATATATTTTTTTATTTTGATATATTATCAAGTAATAATTATTTTCTGTTAACTTAATAATTAATTACAGCAGCAATGAAGAGTTGATTCTACAACCATTAATTCTTAATCACCATTGAATTTAAAATTAAATATTTTATGGTAACTATTTTTCTTAAATACAATAAAATATTTTTTAAAATACAACTTACTTTTCTTTTTGCTCCAGCTCCACAGAACTATTGTCTACACCCAGGAAGATAAGAAGTAATTTTAATTATTTTTAATTAAATAAAACAAACCCAGAAAAACAAAAAAACACAAATAAATTGTCAATAAACAAAATAGTGTAAGTTAAGATAAGTAATTAAATAACATTAAAGAAAAAAAATTAATATACATACAAAACAAAAAAACATAATAATGAGATGGTGTTAAATTTTATTAATTAAAGCAAATTATATTAAAGCTATATACTTATTAAAATGAAATTATGATGAAAAAGCCAAATTAATATATAACAATAAAAAGAGTGGTTTAACAACAAAATTTTCACCAAAATGTTTACTTTCTTAACATATTTGGTAAATAAAATAATATTCAGAAAATCCTTTGTTAAATAATAATTTAACTTTGATGAATCAACAGCATCTTTCTTTTAATTTTAAATCGTTTTTAAAATTGATTTTTGACATAAAAAAGAGCAGTAAAAAATTGTTTGCAAATTGTGATGTCCATGGTCACATTTACTCTTTATATGAATGTGCACTTGTAATTTTGCTTTATAAACTTATGCTATAAATAAATATGAAACCTTTAGCATTAAAATTAGTTATATTTATGACAATATTCTAAATAATGTGATAATAGAGGTATTGTTAATGGATACTTACACTTGTCGTTCGCTCGTTTCTTTCGACAGACTAATATTATTATTATGCAGATTATTAGCACCATAAATATTATAAAAATAAGTATGGCGATTAGTATCAATAAATTTTCATTTTCCATTTTTCTCCACCAACTTAGATTACCTGAAAAAATTAATTTAAAAGTTAATATTTTATAAATATTGTTTTGTGATTGATATAAAAATTTAAATAAACACTTTTCCTTATAATATGGTAGTAAGGAAGAATATAATAATAATATAATGATAATAATACTTATTTAATAATAATAATAATTATATATAATAATAATTATATATAATAATAATTATATAATAATAATAAATAGTAATAATATGGTAGGTAAGGAAAAATATAATAATAAAGAGTAAATGACAACACATTATTGTAAAACACATGGTTATACTCAGTTGACAGAGAGGCAACATAATGTTAGAGTATCAAATAGGTTAGTCCTTGATTTTAAACCATACCTACAATTTCATATCAAGCCAACCTCACTGTTTCTATATTGTGCTACACTGTCAACTGATTATAACAGTGTGAAATACTATAATTACAAACAGAATGAAAAATAGTCCTAACAAAATGATAAGTTGTTTATTATACAAAATTAATCATATATGTTCATAAATGAGTTAAAAATTGTCTTGTTCATTAACATTCTTCATAAACATAAATACACGTCTCGATTTAAATGACAACAATATTGGTGTGGTAGTTCATGCAACTAGCCCCTGTTTCAGGACCACCACAAACCAAGGAGTTGGAACACAATGAATTTCTACATCACTGTAGTAATAATTTATTCAAGGCTATAAAAATCATAAGTATCAGCTCATGATACTTATGGATTTTAAGATCAAGTAAAAATTATAAACAGATCTCATTTTTACCAAAAATATTTATCACCCTTCATTCCGCTTAATCCTTATTATCTTTTCACTCTTCTCGTTATTATATTTTTCTGACCTACAATAATTTTATTTCAGCAGAAAAGTAAATTAAAATCTTCTTTAGAAGAATTTATAGACAAATCGTTTCTTTAAACACGTTTAAAATAAAAGGCATAACTGTCTCTATAATTTTCTAATGAACTTTAAATATTTACAAAGGACAGTGATAATAAACTTTATATTAAGAAATTTTATGAGTTAACATCTGCAACTTTGGAGTCCTTCCTATTATTCTAAGACTGTATAAATAAATCAGAAAATTAAAATAAAATTAATAACCATAAAAATCTTATACAGGCATGCTTAAATCTAATATTTAAATATCCTAAAACATAATTTATATTACTTTGCCTTACCTACTACTGTAATTTAATTAAAGAAATATAAAGTCATTTTTGTTATATTATTTGAATTTGTTAAAACACCAGAGGGGGGACAAGAACAGTAAAATAATGAAAAATAAACAATCCAAGGCTTTAAAAAGGATTTATTGTTGTCATTTTAAATTTAATTTGGTAAGTTTATTGTTGATTTGTAATATTAGAATAATCTTTTTGTTTAAAAAAGAATTATTAGGGAAATTTCAGTTCCCTAATAATGAAATTTAAAAATTATATAGCAGAAAAAAAATTAAAAATAAATTAAAAATTATATAGTAGTTTGAAATAATAAGAGAAATGTAATGATTGAATAATTTTTTAACAAATGCTGATAAATCAGTAAATTTGAACCATTCTTTTAAAAACACACAAATTAGAGTCAACATAACCATAAAAATATAATTCTGATGAGGCAAAAAGTTAAAATTTATTGTAATTGTTGTATTGGAGTCACTGTTCACAAATAATCAGGTTAAGGGGGCGTACACCACCTTAACATTTGGTCACAACACTATTTTTAACAATTGTTTAGTATGGGTATGTTTTCAGTAATAATAATAATAATAATATAATAATTAATAATATTATAATAATATTATTATTATTAAAAATATTAATAAGAAAAGCTGGGGCAAAACCAATGCCTAATAGTTCTTACTCGATATTATTTTATTTGAGAGATTACCTAATCTAAAATAGTGATCATAACATCTTAAAAGTAATACATTATTAATGATGATATTAGTTAAGTAATAAAACCTAAAAATAGCCTTATCATGCTTTAGTTATTTCTATCTTTCCTAATAACCGTGCATATTAACACTAAATGAAATCATGCAGTGATTCTTTGTTGTTTTTATTAAACAAATAAAAATTATGGTTGAATCTATAGTGATTTGATGATGAACATTAATGTAAATCAAAAAGAAAAATTCTGACAACTATTAATATGCAGAAAAGAGATTATAAGGTTGAGTGAATATCAAGGTCTTTGCATGTAGAAATTAATTTTGGGACATGGGAAAATAAAAATAATAATTTAGTATTTTATTGTCAGTATTATAATTTGCTAATATTAGTTGCTGAATTAGAAAAAGAAAAAAGAATGTCTTTATTCAGAATCAAAGATTATTAAGTCAACCAATTATTAGGTATACTACATAATCTTTGAAAGAACGAAAGAATAAAAATTCTCTCCACAGTTAAAGATGTTTATTAACAATAAAGCAGAGCCCTTTCGATCTAACAAGAGGTCATCATCAGTACATATTGTACATATAATGGCTTCAAAAAAAATTGTTTTACATAATCTTTGGTCAGAATATTCTTTAATAGGAAATAATGAAATGATGAATGATGCTACACATACAACTGGGGTGACAATATAATTTAAATCTTAAAATCAAAGATAAAGAAAATCTAGATAACCAAATTGATGATTTCATTAATGATCCTACCTGTGGCTCTGAACTTACTACTTTTCTCCTGGTAGGCTAAAACCAGCCACTACTTTTTATAATAAGAAGACAACAAAGTAGGTAATATGTACAACTAAATCAATTTTTAACACTTCCCTTTTTCTTAACATAATTAATTTTAAAATGGGCAAATAAATAAAAAAAATAAGCTTTATCTGATTTGGGGTAGTATTTTAATTTTACTTTGCATAGAAAAATCATTTAATAAAAATAATAGAAATCTGAGAGTGTAGTTATGACTAAAGTCATGACCTCTTAAGTGTTATAACTTCTAGTAATACATCCATAAACTTTTAGAATGCAACATTATTAGTCAGAAATTAACCATAGGTTGAAAGGTTTCCTAAAGAAATAAATGAAAACCAACAAAGACATAAACAAGAGGCTTTTGGTCTCTTGGCCACTCTGCGGCCTTTGTGCCTCAGCCTCTTTGTGCTTCGAGCGTCAGAGCATTTCGATCTGAGAAAGTGTTCAAAAGTTATTGAGTAACATAGAAACGTCTAGGAACAAAAACCTCGTACATACATACACATATACATATATATATATATATATATATATATATATATATATATATATATATATACATATATATATATATATATATATATATATATATATATATATATATATATATATATATATATATATATATATATATATATATTATATATATATATATATATATATATGTATATATTCTTGACCAGTGAGTCCCCCTTCCAAAAACACACCCCCACTCCTAACCCTAGGAGTTAGGAGTGGACTCATGACCCCAACCTAATAAGCTCATTTTTTTCTTTTGAAATTTGCTAAAAGGATAAAATTAAAATAACTCAAAATGAAAGCAATAAAATACAGTTATTACAACTAACTAATGGCTTCAAAAAAATTATTTTTTATAATTTTTTTACAAAACGATAAATTGTATATTTCTTTACTTTTATCTGAAACAATATCTTTAAAAAATAAAAATAAACAGAGTTAGAAATTTGTACAATTATATTGAATTCAAAACCACAGGCGGAAAATAATAAATAAAAAACAATAAATTTGAAAATTGAAATTTTTACAATAATGGGAAGAATGATTAGATGATTTGAATGATATTTAAAACAAAATAAATCATAAAAATATAAGTAAAAGCCAACAGAAGAGTCAAGGAGAAGATAAAAATTTGATTTGCAAAAATATATATTTTAAACATCATACCTAAAACTGAGCTTGCAAAAAAGGAGAAATTCAAAGATAAATAACAATTTAAAGGTGTAATAAAATATTTATGATTAGAGCCTCAGTTTATAGAGTCACCATAATGGATACTAAGCCAACAAGGTCTAAGGTATACAGGTCTCTTACAGGCATAGTAAGTAGAGGGATACTAAACAAGTTTAGAGGATTGACACTCAGAAATGGCACACTAGTAATAAATAGAAATTCCAAAAACTGTATTTTCAAATATTAATTCCTTGGTGCTGCATATTTTTAATTATGAGTTCATTGAAAATCCCAAAATTGCTCGTGTTGGAAGCCAATTAACAAAATTATACTTTTTTAAGATTTATGATTTCAGTTCTGCAATAAACATATACATGGAAAAACATGTTAGACGTAAAATTCTGATGAAGTCTATCATGACCCATACTGTTTCAATATTTTTAAGCATACAATTTGTTTTTTACTTATTTAGTAACACTTTAGTCAAAAGTGACTAACTTAATTATTTTCCTGTCTTTTAATTTATAGACAAAACAAGTCCAGTTTTTTGAGCAAATTTAAAGTAAAAAGCAGGTTTTTTGAAATTCAAAATTTTATTTACAAGTAAGGAATTAATTATTGAACATGTTTTTTTATTTTTGAAATAAATAATTTACAATAAAACATACCAGTAACGTCTCTTTCACAGGCTATTGAAACACCAACGGAATTATTGGCGTAACAGAGGTAAGTTCTGAAATTTTCTATTCGAGTTTCTAGAGTGAGATAACTCTGCAACTCCACTTTTTTGGTACCTTCTTCTATTGTTTCGTTTTCATTTTTGATTTTCCAAGTGAAATCAACATCTGTAGGGTTGGCGTGAGCTGTACAGATTAGAACTAGTTTGCCGTCTAATTCAGTCTGAGTTATTCCACATTCGGGTTTATCTGTAAAAAAATACAAATCAATTAAAGGCAATTGAAAATAGAAACAAATATCAATGACTTCAAATATCAAGACAAATATCAAGACGCTCATAAATACATTCATGTTAAAATTCATAAAATTCACTTAACAGAAAGAAGAGAGCAACTGTGACTTAAGCTTGTGTCAAACTTAACTTAAGTAATGTTCTAAAATACTATCAATAGATACCAAGGTAAAAACTTAATGTAGATATTGTTCCAACTTTTGATAACCAGAACATCTTTAATAAAAAAAAATACAATACAAATAAAAATGAAAAATCAATAAGTAAATTAACCTTGAGAAACGGAAAATACACTTTTAATTAGGTTAAAAACTGATATTAAGTAGATTTGTAATATGTAAGATATGTTTTACACTGACTGCACAGAGGTCTCAGTGACTACGTGGCACAGAGCAGTCTACCTCTGTATTTAGAGTTTAAAAATACCTCAGTAGACAATAAACAGACATGAATTTCTATGTTACACTCAGAATAATTAAACTATGTTCGTTTCCTGCTAATTATAACAGATACAAATATTCTTAGGCATTTGAAAACACAATTCTTGTCTTCTAATGCAACATTATTTTCCCCACGACATATAAAGAAGATTTGTTAAAATTTATATAACATCCAAATTTATAAAACACTACTTTAATTTGATACCAGAAGTTTCTTTATGGTTCTTTAAATAATATAATTAAACTTTTTTAACTTACCATAAATTAAAACCAAACTTTAATAATTTATCTACCAACACTATTTTACTTCATAAATATAGCAACAAATTTATTGTTATGAAATGAAGTGATTTAATAAAAAACACAGAAATATGTAAAAAAAAAATTGCTAAATTATCTTAACTTTAATAAATTAACTTAGCTAGCAGATGTAGAGAGGGACCTTTTTAGTATACTCACTTAATAAAAATCAGAACATTGAATGCAAAGTTTTATTATTAGATATGATATTTTAGAATCAATACTAATAATAAAATCTGGATACATTCCAGACATTTATTTATAAATATTTATTAAAGGTTGTAAATATTTCAACAAGTAAATTTATGAATTTTAAATGACAAGCTAATAAATATTTGGGATAAAAAAATATAATTTTAGAGAATTTTTACTGAGTATAATCCCCTTACTTCCTCAGAATTAATAAACAAAATAGTTACTCATTTAATATATTAAAAAAATGGAATATAAATTTGCTGAATACAAGAATAAAACATCTCTCTTTTTGTAGACAAATAGTTTCATAGATAATTAAATGCTTTCCCTCTTTTGAGGAAGTAGGGAAGCATAAATAAGAAAATGTAAATAAGTTCAAAAAAGTTTATTTTTATGTATATCTTACTCAATAAAATTTTAAATGATTTAAATATTAATAATTAGTTAGCCAAATTCAATGATTATTTGTTTATCAATTTATATACAGTTTAACTACTTAAATTGTAACTAAAAGAACTTATTAAAAACACAATAATTTTCTTAATAATGAACTATAGAAGAAAGAATTATAGGAAGATAAAGGATGTAGAGAATAAGGAATTACAGGAGGATAGAGGATGTATGGAAGAAGGAATTACAGGAGGATAGAGGATGTATGGAAAAAGGAATTATAGGGGATAGAGGGTGTAGGAAAGGAAGAATTATAGGAAAATAGAGGATTAGGGAGGAAGAGTTAACGTAATAACAATATTAATATTGTTTATAATATCAATATGTAATACTTATATAAATTTATTATATATTTGAAAATGTATAGAATATGTTGTATATTATGTTTATCATGTTGCATTTATTTTAGATTATGTTGAATATTATGATTATTGAATAACTTGTATATTAGCAATAATAAATGTATATGTTGTGTATTGACTTCATTTTTTTTATATTTTGGCAATAAACGTATACTTGAATTTGAATATTAACAGTTGAGATTAATAATTATATTAGCACTACATTCATAGTGAGTAAATATATAAAATAATCAAAAGGATATTTATGATTTGAGCCAATCATACTTGCTTTTCATAATTATTTTTCCATAACTTTAAGTTCATTATTGTCTGCAATGATTGATGAATCAAGAAGTAAGAAATGAATCAAACTATCTTAATGCACCATAATTAGTATAGAAATTTTAATCATTCTTTGAATACAGGGGCTATTATGCTGAAAAAGATGGAAATGATAAAATATCTCCTATATTAAGCTAGATTTTAAAATGCTTTAGTTCTCTACACAAAGGTTTTAACTGTATAGAATTTTAGCCATGTCCTGACCTTGCAACACCAGTACTTAAAGTTGCATTTAAGAACTTTAACTTAATATTTTTTTAATCATTACTAGAGATAGGTAACTTACATAATACATTAATGTAGGTAAGAACTGTATTATTTCCATGGCGATTATAAGCTTCACATTCATAGTTGCCTCCATTACGCCTCCTTACAGGATAATTTAGAATTAGAGCATTCCCTTTCATAACCTGCTCAGTGTCACCCTCCTTCCGCCAGTGATATGATGCTTCAGGATAAGCTTTAGCAGAACAGACTACTTTCTCTGGCACATTTCCTTCAATAACGTTGACCACCTGATTTGAAACAGTCAGATTTTCAGGTGGATCTGAAAATAGAGCAATAAATTAGCAAATATTGACAGAATGAACTTTTTTTATACATTTTTAACAAATAATTTGTTATAAAAAATAAAGTTGGAATAAATAAAAATATTAAAGAATCAGCTACTATTGATACTTGCTGTTGGATATGAATATCTCTCGACCGGTTTCGGTATAACAAAGGGCCTGCTGATGCTCAAGAGTATGGCCCATCTCTTAAGCACTCACCTAATAAAGTTATATCAGTGAATAACTTTATCAGTTGAGAGCTCAAGAGTTGTCTCGCCTGCTGATGATGGCGTTATGCCGAAACCAGTCCAGTGATATTCATATCCCAACAGCAAGTATCGACAGTAGCTGATTCTTCAATTGCTTTTTCAACTTGCTGTAAATACAACCTTTTTAATTAAATAAAATATAATTAAACTTACATTCAACAGAAAAAAAGGTAGTGCTTTTGACTCCAGATCCAACAGCGTTTCCAGTGCTGAAGCAAGTGTAATTAGCATTATCAGCATGCCTGTCTAATCTTCCTCCAGGCCATGCAGTCATATTCCACATCAAAGTCGACTGCACTGATTCAAAATCATTTGTCCGTTGATCAGGAGGTATGACTGTATTGACTACCGAGTATCTTGGTCCTGACGTGTCTAATCTTTGGCCATTCTTTAACCAATCTATAGAACATAATGGCGAGCATTCTACTCTACAGGTCACATTAATGGATGAAGAAGTCATCAAAGCACCATAGTAAGGAGGTAACCTCTCAATGAATGTAGGAGGCGCTACAACAAAAGAAAAACAAATTTATAATAAAACTTCAGACAAAATTTAAAATATATTGTTAGAGAATACCAGATAACACAAAACTCATTTATTTGCATAAATAAAACAATGAAAAACTTAAATGGAAAAACTTATATCTCGAAGTCATAAATTTATCACTTTGAAAAAGGGAGAGTTCTATTTTCAAAATAATATTACTAATAGTAATAAGAATAATTTAACCATTAATTTTTAACAATAATTTAAATATACAATAAATCAATAAAAACAATTCATTAATAGTTTATACTAGAAACAGAATTTTAAAAGTCATCTTAATATTAATGCAATGTTATTTAATAATGATTAAATAAGATAATCATTGAATTGTTATTTAATAATAATTAAGATAATTATTCTATTGTTATTTAATAATAATTAAGATAATTATTGTATTGTTATTTGATAACAATTAAGATAATTATTGTATTGTAATTAAATAATGATTAAGATAATTATTGTATTGTTATTTAATAACAATTAAGATAACTATTGTACTATTATTTAATAATTATTGTATTGCATTGTTTTTTGCATGGATAAACTGCTTTGACAACTTGGCCTTTAGTGGTAATCACTCCATTCATCCACAGTCTCTCATATGGGTGTGCCCACTAACTAACCCTGTTGGAGGCACTTCCTCCTTAAATGAAACTACTATAATTATTATTTACAGTACTATTTAATTAGTACTTTAATTAAATAATACATACATTAAGTACTTTAATACATAATTAGTACTTTTATTACTAATTAATACATTTAATTAATACATTATTAGTACTTTAATACATTTGTTTACATTAATATACATTGTTTATAACTAATTACTTCATTAAATAACTCTCTTTTACCTTATTTATTTCTGGATTATTCCCTTTTTAAACCTAAACATTATGCATAGTGTTTTCTAGTATGTTATATGACCGCACCGCAATTTTACTTATTTATACTTGTTATTATTATGATTATTACTATTATAAATGTTCTTTTTAATTTAATACCCTTATTAAGTGTTCTTTCCCCAAGCTGTCAGAGTATCTGTACAGTTGTAATAAATAAGAAATAATGTAATAAAGAAATTGTTTTTTGTGTCTCATTGTTTGCTTGTTATATTGTATTTTATTCTTATTTTCATAGGTTTAGTTGTATTCTATTCCAAATGTTTTTTTGGGTCGAACTCCCTTAATGGTGGAGCTCCCCCCCCCCAAAAAAAACATAATATTGCTCTAAACAGCTTTTTAGGCCTAAAACACATTTGTACTCCCACGGGAGCGAAAAGTAACTTTTTCTCCCTTGGGAGTGAAAAGTGCTTATTTACTCCCTTAAAAACTAGTTAATAAACTTCACATTATACACCGTCTGAAAATAAAGAAATAATCAGCCCAGGCTCAAGTAAAAACATGATGGAAATTTACTACTGTCTCATTTCCTGATGCAAATTTACTAAAAAAATATTGATATAAACATACCATAAACTTTGATAAAAACAGTTGATGATTGGTTTTCTCCACCTAAATTAATAGCAGTACATGTAAAATTAGATTCAGTCTGAAGAGTTACATAATCGACTGCATACACCGGTCCGGTAACTTCAGTTAGGATTTGGGAACCTCGAGTCCACCTAAAAACAATCAGACATAAATAACTCATTAAAAGGATGCTGCAAATTTTAAAATGTGACAATTAAAAGAATTCATATAATAACGCATAACGCACCCCTGCAAGAAAAGGGTAACAAGTCAAAAATTTGAGATTTTGAGTTATTCAACCACAGAATCCAGAAAAATGGAATCAATATGTCAAGAAGACAGTGATAAGTATATCTTAGTTAGTTTTCATGTTATGGGAGTAGTTACACTATTATTGATGGTGGAGGTAGCGATGAAAGCAGGAATTATTTCATTTTAATAAAGGATTATTCCGATAAAATTTAAAAAAAATATACAGCCATGGGCTGTAATATAAGTACATTATATTGTATATTTAAACATTAACATTAGTAACCTATTTTATATTTAAATCTATTTTTATAAATAATAAGTTTACCTAAATAAGAAAATTACATCCATTGGTCAAACTACATTAATATTATTAAAATAGATTACAAAAAATCTGGTTGAATTACCTGTAAGTAGTATTTGATGGTCGACCTGGATCATCAACATGACAAGTTAAATTCATAGCAGCTCTCTTCACAACTCTATCAGGCCAGTACGTAAGCTTCACACCACTTGGAGCATCTGAGAAAATACAAATTATTAAAGCATTTTCTTCAAATTATACATGAGTAAACATTTTATTACTTTTTTATAATCATTGATGGGGATTCACTGTATTTGATGGCTTTACTGTCAGGTCAGAGTAAATTACTGAACGATTTGTGCTGATTAGTTTGATAGTAAAATGTAAGAGTCATTTCTATAATCATTGAAATAGAAAATGCATAAAGCAAATCTTCATAATTGAAAAAGATTCAAGAGATAAATATGAAAAGCATAAACCATACATGGTTCTATTATACATGTTATCACTAATAGATATTACATGGAAAATAAATTCCAAGTTCAAAATGTTAAATTCAAAGTTAGTTAAAAGGATTCAGCTAACGTTAATACTGCATTACATTATTGTTTTTAAATTACCTAGAATAGTGCAATAATATTTAGCATCAATAAAATTATTAATGTTATGGGCTTTTATTATTACAGCTTATAATTTTATTTCCTAATCTAAAAACACTATACTTCTAGTAATAATAGATGCTAAAACTAGAGTAATAGAAAATATATTTTATTAGAAGGAAGGAAAAAGAAAGTCATAAGAGAGAATATTACAGACCATAACAAGCTGTTTTAAAGCTATTAGTAATGTACTAGGATAGACGTGTTTTTAGATTCAGAGCTTTAAAAATGCCATTATGATGACATACATTAGAACATGAGTGGAATGTATTTTCTTTCAAACATATAAAACATGTCAGCGACATAAAAAAGAGAATAAAAATAATTCCTAAGACACCCTTTTAAAGCTTATTTCTTTAGAAAAAAAGGAAGTGTTTTCTTATAATACAAACATTATAAGGGGGAATCTTCCGTTTAATAATCAATAGTAATGCAATGAATAGCATGTTAAGTAAAAATAGAATAGAGGGCATGGATCTAAAATAAAGAAATAAGCAATATCAGTTTTTGTATTAATTTAAATGTGAATTTCTCTTTATACAATACATTCATATAGGGTGCCTAGGCACCTTATATACAGGTATAAAAAAGGGCTTCAATGTACGAAAAATATATAAGAAGTAAAAATAATGTATTATGTGTGTACAAAGAAATCTAGAGATTGATTCAAAAATTATATTTGTTTAAATAAAGGATGTCAAGATAAGGTGTAGCACAAATTAGATTATACTATAATAAGTAGCTAACCCGTATTATAAAGCAGAAAACCCAAAATAGAATAAAAAGTAGAATTAATGTATTTATCAGTATACAAATTAGAAGCATAGCTTTTGATTTTTTAAAGAGCAGTATGCGCAGTGTTGATCCCAATGTATTTTAAATTGTGTCCTTGTTTGTAACCCTTATGGTTAAATTGTAGCTTAATGCTATAGTGGTGTAGTAAGACAAAGGTAATCATTGACAGGGGTCACATGATGAGGGTCTAGTTGAATGCCACTAGCTTTGAATATACACATGTAAGTTACCTTTAAGTAACCTCGAAGTATTATGTGTGAACTAAAGAAAATTATTATGTAAAGAACTCACAGAAAACTTGAAGAGGAGCATCAGGAGATCTCTCTCCCCATCCAGCTTCGTTCATTCCAACACATGAATAGTTTCCATGAAACGATCTAACAACTTCTTCCAACATTAACTTGGCAGGATTGACATCACAGAATGACGAATTAGGATTTGAACAGTCAGGAAGTTGTTTCAACAGTATACCATCCAGATACCATCTAACAAACTTAAGATTTTCAGGTCTGCCAGCACGTACTTCACAAGTAAGGGTAATATTTTCCCTGGATGTTTCACTTACTCCACTTGATGGTGTCATTATTACTTCTACAACTGGTTTAACTGCAAGACAAAATAAGAAATGTTGAAAATTTTAAACAACTGTATTAAAAACAATCTGCAAATCATGGTACGCCGATCTCTTCAATTGGATTAAAAACTATGGGAACATATAATATCGCCTTTAAGCTAGAGTGTTCACAAGAGAAGGAATAGGAAATATATTCTTATAAATTTCTCGAGAAATGTGCAAGCCACAGATGTGGTCGAGGCCCCATTGTACTCAAAAAACTTCAAATCATCATTAGAAACATTTTTTATTAAACGAACATTTTTTAATGTTTAAAGTGACGTCATAGTGATACCCCGTGTTGGATAGATTCCAAAATTGTATCAATTCTTTCCTCCAGAAATTCATTTTTTGGCTATTTTCAATAAAATTGAATCAGAAATTTGGTCTGTAGCGTGTTTACAAGAAATGTGCACATGCATTCACTCATACAGACCCCAGGTTTGCCAGACTTTTTGGGATTTGTAGGTGCAGAAACGTCAACGCTATAACGATATTACGCTTTTTGCTAATGCAATGCTCATCTCTTTTAGGAGGTATGGAAGCAAAAGTATCGAAAACATCAATGTATAATCACTTTGTTAATCCAATTATTACTTACAATGAATGGAAACAATAACAGCGTTACTAGATTCAGCAGATGCAACTTTATTTTCCAGGACACAAGTATAATTTCCATGATCATATCTAGTAGCGTTTTTAATTAGAAGAGTCGTTTGTTCAGTAGTCCCTCCTTCATAGTGATCTGGGTCCGAACCTATCTCTTCGCCATCTTTTAACCTGAAACATGGAAGAAATCTTGTTAGCAATATTTAAAAAAAATGAATAAATATTCTAAAGGAGATTGCGATTTTACACAAGCGGTAGTAGTTTAGAGTTATTCTATATTACAAGGAGATAAGGGGTTCGTAGCCACGTTAAGCTTTCATCTTTGATTAAGATTCGGTTATAACATAAATTTATTACCTCGTCTACAAAATGTGTTGTGAACACTGGGTTGAATATCAGGTTGAATCCTTGACGCCGATTTCACTCCATGTAGACGGTAGTTCAACCCGGCATTGAACACCAATATTGACACAGATAATTTGTTGGTTATCAGGGTTGAACCCGGTGTCCAAAGTCGGGTTATTTTAATAATTATTATTGCTTTCAATTTCTTTGGTTATTTATAAACATATGAATTTTATTATGAATTCATTTACCTAATCCTTATTATATTATTATGTAATCAAAATATTGATTTAGCAGCATTATGCAGTCTGCTGTCAAAATTTTATAGGTAAGATAAATGCAATCTTTAGCTTAAATTTAAGTCGCGGTTCGCTGTAATAAACGCTGCTTATGATACTGGTTCTTCACCTTCTCGTAAGAACAGTTTTCTGTTGTTCCTTGCAGCATATGCCTCGTTTAATAAAATCACTAATTCGAGGGTTAAAGCAGTTATAATTATAAATAGCGGACACAAAATAAGGAAAGAATAATTCGTGTTTTTAAAAATATTCAAAATACTAAGTAGAATTCTAAACAGAAACGAATAATTGCGAATCATGTTGATTTTGAAGAATGGCCAACCTACAAAAATAAAAATTCCCTAAGAAAATATCGATCTTTATTTAGATCGACAAATAAAGATAAATAAAGCCCCTCTATTACTAGAGCTACACTTAAACAATAATAGTTTATTTCCTTGATTTCATTTATTCATTATCATTCTATTTTACTAAAAAGTGGTTTATAAATGTCTACCAATACCAATGAAGTAATTAAAGTATATCATTATGCTTAAGGACAGGCTACATTTAAGTAATAAGTTAAGGTTATATAACTAAGTTAAATAATAATTAAAAGGTTATAACTTTTAATTACAGTATAGGTTTTGCGGGGTTGAACCCCGAAAATATAGAGATATTATTACTAGAGGGGCCCAATAGGTTAATTTTAAAACATCGAAAAAGTAACCTGACCACCTTCGCTTATAAATATAATTAAATAATCAGTACAAAATTGCAATAACTTATATAGTTAAACGTTAAAAATACAAATAAAAACACAAACAATGTGTGGGAAACCAAAATAAATTTATTAATTATAACCTTAACCAACTTTTGAAGGAGGTCCCAATGAGGTTACACAGAGCCCCTGAGAGCCCCAAAAAGATGTTTCAGGCCTTTCAATGTATTTAGATAGGCTATACTAGGCCCCCTCTAGTATATATCTATATGCCTGAAAACAATTATAGGAGTTCAACACATCGTGTAGACGAGGTAGATGTCAAATTTAATAACTCCATATATACGAGTATAGTGGACAGAGATAAACATTATCAGTTCCTTTTGAGTGATTTCTCCATTGAATCAAACGCTCTAAACGTGGATTCGATTGAAATATACTTAACACTGTCACTGTTTGTACATGGTGTAACACTTAAGAGGTGTAACTTTTTTAAAACCGGTGTGAAATCAGAGCAGTGCAAACTCGGAAAGTAATAGAATGCTCTCTAGATCTTTTTACCCCTGAACCAGTAAACTGACTCACCTTAAATATACAATCATGTTTAAAGGAATTTTAGGGGTTCGCGAGAACTGACCAATCAGACCTATCTGACTAAAGGGCCGTTTTCTGATTAATAAACAGATTTCAAAAGTAATGACGAGTATATAAAATCGTAAACAAAGACAAGCACGTTGTTGTTAAAAGGATATTCGCGATTCAAAGTCCGTAGTAGCCCTAGAGATATTATTACTAGATAGGCCCTATAGGTTAAATATCGAAACATAGAAAAAGTAAACTGAATACCTTCGCTTATTAATATAATCAAATAAACAGTCTCATATTACAATAACTCATATAGTAGAACGTTAAAAATACAAATCAAAACACAAACAATGTATGGGAAACCGAAATTAATTGATTTATCACAACCTTAATCACTCTTGAAAGTGTCATTAAGGTTACACAGAGCCCCTGATAGCCCCAAAAAGATGTTTCAGGCCTCTCGATGTATTGAGATAGGCTATGCCCCCTCTAGTAAATATCTTTATGGTAGCAGCGCCACCGTTGCTGATAAGAAATCGATAACGAAACGGTAATCGTTGTTAAAGTCCTTATGGGGGATTATTTTTTTATCTTTCTTATTTGTGACGATTATTATCACTGATCTCAAGTAGAGATAAAAAAAGAGCTCGCCAACTTAACTCTGGTCACTTCGGTAGTAGGGGTAAAATAGCCGCCATGACACGGACCAATTCAGATCAAACCAGTCATACTCGCGATCATGCCCTTTACCCCCCTAGTGTTCACGAGTTCAGACAAATCAGATCGATCAAACCAAAGGGCCGTTTTCAGCATGTCATTCTCGGTTAGTAGGCGGAGTTACTCTGTGGGCGTGTCACAAAAACACTGATCTCAAGAAGATATCAAGAGTTCCTCAAATTAACTCTGGTCACAGCATCCTTAGTACTTGTCAAAGCAGGACAAGTACAAAGGATGTGAGCTGGATTTTCCTCTTTTTCCTCACACATGCTGCACAGGGGACTAACTACCAGTCCCCACAGGAGTAGACGGCTGTTTAGCATATAATGAAAAGTAAGAATACTGGTCATTATACTAACTAGTACTCCTATTTACGGCTACATGTGCCTTGGTAAGTTTTCTTGACGGTCGTTCTTTTATGTAATTTTCAGTATTTCTGTAAAATGAAATAGTTCTTCTCACACTATTCAACAAGTTAATTTTCAAAGTAACGATGAAAGATTTCTTAAGTCAATGGTGAATTGTTGTGCACGCCACTTCACTTGTAGTGCCGTATTTTTTAAGCTACGTCCGCATACACAAGTTAAATTATAGTCTACGTTAAGTGTAGTATAAAACAACTATGAAACGCTGAACAAATCAAAACTTAAGCATTTACCTATCCGTTGCCGTAACTTAAACATAACTTAAGTGGGCGTGGGGATATCTTAAATCTTTTTCGATTAGGGTTAATTTAACTAGATTGCCTAACTCTAAAATGCTGTTAGGTACAAAATAACGCAATGATGTAAGTAAAACTTGAAGTTAGTTTTAGTTGAGTAAATAACTTTGCCTAAGCATAGGCCGGCCATGTTTTATTCATGTATACCAAGCCTTCACTATCAGTATACATATGCTCAAGGGATTTTGTGCATTTTTACGGCAGAGAATATATTTGTAGATAGGAACGTTAGATGTTTAAGTTAGCATTTTATATCCACCTGTAGTTTCTACTATATTTATGACTTTTTACTCCTTCATAAAGTGGTTCGAAAGAAATTATTATCAATTCATGAATGAAAATATTCTTTTTAAAGCTTTTAAAAAATATTTTCCCTAATAATCTTGCAACACAATAGAATAAATTTTAATTCATGTTTAGGAATGCTTTCAATTTTAGTGTTTTAGCATTTGATTATATCAGCTTATGATTATCTATTTTATAGTTTATTTTTTCAATAAGACCTTTAACGTGACTGTACTTTACTTTTTACCTTCTAATTTACAGACAAAACAGAGGATATACATCAACATCTGGGTTCCAGGGTTCATAGCGGTTTTTAGCTGGCATATATTAATATATATAATATATATATATTATATATCTATTAAATTATATATATATATTATATATATATATATATATTATATATATATATATATATTGTACAAGGTTATGTAATTTAAAAAATAATGGTTTAATATATATAATTAATAATTAAAATAAATAGAGTAATTTATATAAGGTGTGTTCTGCTAAACATACTACCAAATTACAAGAAATAATTTGGCTTAATCGCCTTATAGTTTGAGACCTAAGCCTAAAATAAGTCATCGAACTGTATTTATAATAATTTTTTTTAGTTTATAAAACCACCTTTCAAGGAATATCGAATCAACATAAAGTAAACATTTGAGACATCTTAAGTATGTCTCAAAATCTATTAATAACAAATGCTTTTTTAGAAATACCTATATTTTTAGAGATTTGTTGCTTTAAGCTTCCAAATAAAGTTTAAATTGTTTTACTTTGTCAAAGTCGTAGGGAACGTCATTAAAATTAAGATTAATAGTACAGTAAAAGCAGAATGTTACTTAAAGTGTTCAAAAAATAAGTTCTACATGTTTCATAATAACCCCATCTACCTTTTATTAATTTTAGGGTACTTTTTGAATGAAGTAAAAATCTTCCTTAATTTAAACTTTACAAAAGATTTAATAAGAGCTTATCCCCGGGAGATAATTAATCATAAGAGAGATATTAGAATGATGGGGAGCTGTAGGTAATGGGCTAGATGATAAAATAGCATTAATTTTAATAAAGGTAAGTAAAGGAAAATGGAAAGCAAGGTATAGCGGCATGTACAGCAGGTTATCAGGTGAAGGTTTCTGAGAGAGGTGAAGCCTTTCTGAGCCAGTTCAAAACCAGAGTCATTAATATTAAACCAAGTATAGGATTCCATAATGAAATATAGCAACCATTAGTCAGGGAATTTCCTAGCTATAACCTGATGGACGTGTAGGATTTATCAAAATTCCATAATGGCCGCCCTCTCAACCATATACCTTTTTAACCGTCTTACATATATATTAATAATATTTTTACCATAAAGAAAAATATCTTTTATATGTATAAAGAATATGGGAAGCTAAGCCATAACTCACATCATGTCGAAAGGAACACCCTAGGATTCTTCCTCCTTCCCGATATTATGCATAGACGGTATATTTATTACGATAACATGTGAATAGTATAGATGTCTGTGTAAAGAAACCATAATTTAAAAGAATCTAAGGTGGTGAAAAAATGTTAAGAAAAATACACAGTATTGGTAGCAAGTATATAATAAGTGGAGCGACACGATTATAATTCTAGCAGTAACAAATTGTGCTGAACTGACATAAATAAGTAGAAACCGGAGCCAAGAAGAACTTAGAGCACATGTATTTACTTATCATTTTTAGATTTATCGAATTGACAGAGTTAGTAAGAGAGCTAAGGGCGACAAAATTACACTTTAAAAGCAAGTTACGTTTAGAGTAGAACTTATTATTTTTATATTATTTCCTGACCGCGTTGCAATATCGCTTCTAAAAAACCACAAATTCCCTCTTAAAAACACGTACGCAACACATGATGTGAATGTCGTAGCGTATTTTAGTAAATTGTAAGCATTTTAAAGCCTTTTTAGGAGGTAAAAGGGGAAAAGCTTACAATCATGAATGGCAGAGGACTTGCCTTCAAAAACGAATTATCTAGTAAAGTGAAGCACTCGACAATAGAACACTTACCGAGTCTTCTCTTAAAAACTCCTTAAATACAGTTATTTTTAAGACTCTTTTACAGTATTCTTTATTTTACACTTTTTTTTTTAAAAAAAAGGAAGATGACTGAAATATCAATCTAATTTAACAAGTGACTGCGACACGGGATTTTATTTCTGAACAGACAACATTGGAATACTAATTAAAACATGCAACTATACATAAATAACGAGGCGTCATGTATATAATTGTTAATAGAACATGAAAAGTTAATTAAAATCATAGTTATACGCAATTTTACATCTTACTTTAATTTTATTTTGATTTAACTATAATTTTCTTCGCAATATTTGTACATGATGAGATAATTACACAACTATAAAATATTTTCCAGGATTTTACTTTTATACAGAGATGAGAGAATATGGTAAAATATTCTTAGAAAATTTCTTTTTAAGAATACATAAACTGAATCTACAACAAGTAAAAATATCTAGAATAATTTGTAATATATTAATAATACATGTAATTATTAGAGTGTCATAACACGTTACAATCACATATTAATATTTTAGTAGGGTACAGGGTACCTCGGAAAGTTTTTACCTGAATTTGTAAAATCTTTAAAATTCTTATTATAACAGACAAGATAAAAAATAACGAATTATCCGAAAGATAAAAAGTAGTAACGGCAACGCATTATCGAAAATTTTCTCTATTTTGCGTTTAACAAATATCGCAAAAAAATTACTAAGTGCATAAAGTAAAACATGAAACTGAACCACCTTAGATGTGATTAGCCTAAAACCCTTTAAATTGAAACTTTGACTGAAAAGCTCTCTCGCCTCTATTCTTCACCTCTTATTCTATGCAATGACAACGATACATCTGAGGTGAACAATTAGTTATTTTTTTTTAAAACAGCACGCTTTAAGTTTGTTGCTGTTACTCTACATGGTATTATATCTCTACTATTGTGTTTGTATCTTTTGTTTTACTCATTTTACGTTACGCACTAGGGTTATTCGACTCTGGTTCTGTTTAAGCATTCAGAATATATATTATAGCTAACATAGGAGTTGAAGGTAAGGAAATGTATGTATGCATGAAGCATGGAGTTAAAACAGTAGAGGCATGTAATTCAGGTAAAAAGGAAGAAATAAACCTGCTTCTCTTGTTGTGAAGTCCATTAAGTTAATCAATTCTCCCAAGGCTTCTCTATGTGCTTTCCCTCACATTATTGTTCTTATCTTTCTCCTGTCTTATTTTCAACTTTTTTTCTTTTTAAATGCTAAGTGTAAAATGCGACACCTTTACTTACGAAAGTAAAATAAAGAAATTCTCTTGTCTCGTTCCATCCAACATATAAATAAGTTGACACATTTTGTCAAACAGAACTAAGAGATACATTTACAACAGAAATATTAATTCTGAATAACTTTTTTCATTTGTCATTCAAAAAGTGTTATATTTTCTTAAAAAAGTAATATGGAGTTTAAAAACTAACTTTTCTTTAAACAATTATTCAATTCTTTCACAATGTTACCTATATTTTATAATTTAAAAACTTATTAAAAAAGCCTAATTAAGGTACGCGTTGCGTCTACGTATAGTAGTTTTTCTTAAGTAAATAAAAGTTATTTTTTATTATTACCTTTATTATTAAGGTAGACCTATGAGAAACACAAGTAAGGTTGCCTTGTACATTTTGAGATAACCTTTTACAAAGACCAAGGGTAAAGATATTAAATAAATTTATTTATTTAGGTATCAAATTAAATATACAAAGCAATATTAAATCTATGATTTGATTAAAAACTCTTAGATAAACAAAGCAGATCGATTGTATTTTGCGGCACTCGCTATGGAAATTTACATAGAGACCATACTTATAGTTATACAACCTAAAGATGGCGGTTAGGACATATCATAAAGAACGAGGTAAAGCTAATCAGGGGTGTAGCGCAAAGGCAACGTTTTGAGAGAAAAGAGAGACTTGGATATCACTGGAGTTAAAAAGTTATGAAGAAGCACATAAAGTTTACATGTGTTTCACTAATAACGTCGAACATGCCCAACATCCTCTAATCTGAAGATTTAGGTCTTCCGGTGGTGGCCGCGTCAATGTAGATGAAGAATCCGAAGTTTCGCTTCCACTATGGGAGGCATCTTCAGGGATGTAGGACAGTTCAGGTTTGTAGAGCATTGTATTTCTTTTTTTTATGATGTACTACATCCTCCCACAGGGGAAGCGAATCGTCTCATCTACATTGACGCGGTCACCTGGAAGATCTAAATCTTCATGACAATAACCGAGGAAGCCTACAGTTTATTATACAGAAAAGGTATTGTGTTCGTAATAATTTGTGTTGTAAATCCGAAAACAGGATTTCACCTGTATCATCCGTCACAGTGGTTTTTAAGGCCTCCAGAGTAGTTTCTACAAAGTTGTCTGTCTGTTTGTGTGTGTATGTGTGTGTGCGTGTGTGTATGTGTGAGTGTATCTGTTATCATCATAGCTTTTTATAGAGAGTTAATACCAACCTTTTAGTCTAATTGTGCTATCGGGAAAATATTTGTTTAATGTCTTGATTAACCGGCAATCAAACTTTATTATTAACATTTCAATAAAAATGTTTTGATAAATATGAAATGCATCGCGAGTCATATATAACATAAAAAAAATAATGTGCAAAGATTCCTTTCATTGTCAGCATTACTTCAATTTTATCAAATGACTTGAAAACATTTTTTTAAATAAAAAAATAATTCATTAAGTTGAATTAAGTTGGCATTATCACCCATGTAATAAATAAGTATATTGAGTTTCGTTCCAATATGGCAAGTATATCAACGGTTTTTGTGGGATCAAAGATAAGCAGCATCGAGCGAGGTCTGTGCCTGGATCGATAGCTGGGAATAAAACTTATTTATTCACTGTTTGAGGACGAGCTAAACGTTCCAAGTATGAAGGATAATCGTAGAAAATGCGATGATGTAAGTAAAATTTCCTAGGAACCCCGCTCCCAATTTTTTATTCTTTTTAGGATTCAGTTACAACTTAAAAAATATAAAACAATGATTAACATTAAATAAGAACAATTAACCACCACGCAATAATAAAGAACTAAAACTTGCCACGATATGTTTATAACCAACGATAAGTAAGGGTTGACGACAGTTTTTACAGGGGGGAAGGTAAGATAAGTTCCTTCCCTATTACTAAATTTCCTTGAGACTAATGGAGATGCTTAAAGAAGTAGGTGATCTATTATTTCTATTCTTTTTCAATAGGTCCGTACAACACATGTACGTGTTAGGCAGCAATATGAGTAAGAACTCTGTCACACTATATATATGAAAATGATACTATAACTATAATAGGACAAATTTTTATGACAACCATATTTGTTCTGATAGTTTTGAAAATTCAGCTTTATGCTGACTTTGAGCATTAAACAGCATCCTTAAAGCTGGAAGGATGAAGATATTACCCTCTTATGTATGTATCACGATTTGCATTTCATGCAAAACTATATAAGCTAAAAACCAAACTGGACACGGACGTCATTATAAATTTACCTTTAACAATATTATTATTGTTTTCTGTGAAGTTATGACATATTGGAAAAAATCAGTATACCTCAGAACTTCCCAGGTATATCTTATACCTAAGTTTTATCTTCATAGATATAAGAAGGTGAGAAACTTGTATATTCATTTATTATCTATTGTATGTTCATATTATGCTCATCCTCAGATAGCAAATACATCCAGTTCATTCCCAGCGATCTCCTATCCAGGCACAGACCAAGCTCAATGCTACATAATACAACAATAATCATACATATACTTGTCGTATTAAAACGAAACTTAGTGTACTTATTTATTATGATAAGGTATACACTTGTAACAAATTTCAACTCAATTGGGTATTTTCTGATTTTTTACCATTTTTTTGGTATCTTTATAGATATAAGAAGGTGAAAAAACTTGTATATTCATTTATTACGTAAAGTTATATACTTGTATTAAATTTAAACTTAATTGGATAAAACGTACACATGTTATATTGAACTAAAGACTAATAATGAGATGAAATTTTGCACATAATCTTATAGATTCCTACATGCGTGTTAAATTTAAAATCAATCAAAACTTTTTTCCACGTTTTATGAATTTTTGAAATTTTAGCTAAGTCATTATTTCCGATAATTGACGTCATAAAAACTATTTCTGAATGACAAAACTAAATCTAAAACGTTATCCAAATGGATTGATTTTTGGACTAGGTTTTAATTCTCTAGCATAAACACCTGGAAGCTACAATGATACTGACAGACACACAACATGCAGTAGTAAAAACTACTTAGAAGCTACAATGATAACTGACAGACACACGACATGCAGTAGTAAAAACTACTTAGAAGCTACAATGATAACTAACAGACACACGACATACAGTAGTAAAAACCTTAGAACTACAATGATAACTGACAGACACACGACATACAGTAGTAAAAACCTTAGTACTATGATACTGACAGAAACGACATACAGTAGTAAAACTACTTGAAGCTACAATGATAACTAACAGACACACGACATACAGTAGTAAAAACTACTTAGAAGCTACATGATAATGACAGCACACGCATACAGTAGTAAAAACTACTTAGAAGCTACTATGATAACTGACAGACACACGACATGCAGTGTAAAAACTACTTAGAGCTACTAATGATAACTGACAGACCACACGACATGCAGTAGTAAAAACTACTTAGAGCTACTATGATAACTGACAGACACACGACTACGTAGTAAAACTACTTAGAAGCTACTATGTAACTGACAGACACACACATGCAGAAGTAAAAACTACTTAGAAGCTACAATGATAACTGACAGACACACAAACAATGCCAGTAGTAAAACTACCTTAGAAGCTACAATGATAACTGACAGACACACGACATACAGTAGTAAAAAACTACTTAGAAGCTACTATGATAACTGACAGACACACGACATGCAGTAAGTAAAAACTACTTAGAAGCTACAATGTAACTACAGACACACGACAATGCAGTAGTAAAACTACTTAGAAGCTACTATGATAACTGACAGACACACGACATACAGTAGTAAAAACTACTTAGAAGCTACTATGATAACTGACAGACACACGACATACAGTAGTAAAAACTACTTAGAAGCTACTATGATAACTGACAGACACACGACATGCAATAAGTAAAAACTACTTAGAAGCTACAATGATAACTGCAGTAAGTTAGAGCTACAATGATAACAGACACACAACATGCAGTAGTAAAAACTACTTAGAAGCTACTATGATAACTGACAGACACACGACATACAGTAGTAAAAACTACTTAGAAGCTACTTGATAACTGACAGACACACAACATGCAGTAGTAAAAACTACTTAGAAGGTTTTTAAAAATAGAAGACGAGATTCAGGATAAATCCCGGTTTTTAGATTTTTTCGGAAACACAATACTTTCCTATATTCCTACTGTATTAACGAGGAAAAGTAAAAAATAAATTGCGGGCTTAATAAAAATATAAGCTGCCACTTATATATACATAATTATATATATATATATATATATAATATATAATATATATATATTATATATATATATATATATATAATATATATATATATATATATAATATATATATATATATATTATATATATATATATTATTATATATATATATATATATATATATATATATATATATATAATATATATATATATATATTATATATATATATATATATATATATATAGCCCGCAATTTTTATCAATCTACTGATTGATAAATACAATAAGTAGAACGAGTGTAGTTGACACATCAACCTCATGCCGTCAAATTTTCGCAAGGAGTAGACTTCATAAATAACTTTCAGTCTACCAACCTATTACGAGGTGGAATATTAGTATTAAAACATATTTTAAAATAATACAATAGCAAGATCTCTTTTTCTCTTTTCCTAGACTAGTCAGCCATTTTATTATTATTAGATTCCGTAATAGTAGATTTGCTGACTAGTATATGACGCTAAAGTTGAGTAAGATAATGGGTAATAATAAATTCATATGTAATACTAATAATAATAAGATAATATGTACGCAAATTTCAATACATATTGTTTGTATCTTTAATGTACAATAAAAAAGCAAAATTGTTAGAAAGGTTGATATAAATGGTTATTGGTTAGGTTGTTAGATTAGTAAGGCAAAAGGCAATTAGGTTATACTGTAGTTGGTATTGCTTGTAAAGGAAATACAACTAACCTGAATCTCTTTAATACCTTTTCGGGAACATGAATGCTGTGTTGCCTACTAAACCAAGGACTTCAGACAGAAGGGTTCGTTCTAAAACCTTCTCCAATTTATAACCCTAGAGTAAAACAATTAGGGTGCGCAATAAACTAAAAGGCTAGCCAAGGCTCGTCCAATATCCTAGTAACCCTTCTCTATGTTCTCTTCCTTACCTGGTCTTGGTGTCTATTCCCCACTAACCCTTTAAACTACTAAGCACTCACTAATATTACCGAATACGTTCCTGATTCTTTTCTCCATTATTTCCTTTTTCAGTTAACTGTTTCAACATCCTCGAATGATGAAAGAATTAAATAATAGTTATAACAGTTGATCTAACATTAGTTTCAATCAGTATTTTTCAACAAATCTTTTAAATGTAAACGAAGTAAAACTTAACTTCTTCTTAAATAAATTAATTTTATTTAATTGTTTTTTTTTTAAAGTTTCGCCAGTTTTCTCATAAAATAATATATTTCAAAACAATTTAACACCTTTAAACCTCAAGTTTTACTTTTAATCAAATTTATCTTTTGTGGGCTCTATAAAGAAGCTGCCAATGACAGAACAAAACTTTCCCTCCTATAGGTTTAAAAAATTATACAGGAACATATAAAATTATCATATATCTAGCGTGTTTACAATATATGTGCTCATCCATTCATATAAACATCTCGAAAACTGTGGCTAGCCACAGATGTGGTTTAGGCCACTTTTTATTTTAAAAAAAACTTGAAAACCACAAAATCTAATAATATCTACCACTAATGGAACTTAATGTTTAAGCTAGGTTTCACTAAAATTGGTTCAGCTTTTGGAGCAGTGTGTTCACAAAAATGTGCTCATCAATCCATATATCTTGAGAAATCTGCTAGAGAGAGATGTGGATGACGTTCTTTCCATTCAGAAAAATTTAAAACGTAATTAGAAACACCTTTTATCAAACAAAATTGTTTTCGTATTTTTTTAAGATTTTTAAAAAAGTTTGACAAGACGTAATTTTGATCTGCTGTGTTAAATTAGCGCCCACATATAAACAGTTTTCCTCCCATAGGACTAGATATTTGTTCTTATGTTAATTAGATCAGTCGTTTATGCTGTAGCGAATTTACAAGAAATGGGTACATCTAATACATACAGACACAATTTTTTTTAGATGTTTAGGATCTTTAGATGCTGAAATGTCAACATTAGATGAAAAAATTGGACACGGTATATCTCGGAACTTTTCCTCATCACATCGGATACGCTACGCTCATCCTTTTTACTTCGGACTCGCTTCGTTTGCCTTTAGAATGTAAAAGTCGTTAAATTTACACTACAACTCATCTCTGGACTTGCTTCGCTCATCCTCAGATAGCAAATACATCCAGTTCATTCCCAGCAATCTCCTATCCAGGCACAGACCAAGCTCAATGCTGCATAATACAACAATAATCATACATATACTTGTCGTATTAAAACGACACTTAGTGTACTTATTCATTATGATAAGGTATACACTTGTAACGAATTTCAACTTAATTGGATAATTTTCCGATTTTTTACCATTTTTTAAGTTATTCAATCAAAATTAAACTAATGCTGATAATGAGATGAAACTTGGTACATATATTAGTGTCTGATGAACATTTTTTTGCGTTTTATGATTTCTCAAAATTTTTGCTGAATCATTATTGCGGGAGTATGACGTCAAAAAAATATTTTCCAGTTAGCACAACTACACCAATAGATTTTTGTAGCAAATTTCAACTCACAAGCATAAATACACAGGGAGCTAGGATGATAACAGACACGCATATAGATAGGAAACTTTGTGAAAACCACTAAGGAGGCTTAAAAACACCTGACAGCCTTGCTTGATTTCGGTTATATCCCGGTTTCGGATTTTTTTGCAAACACAATACTCATCCATAAAAGCAAATGTGGGTGTTAGGTATTTGCTAATGCAATGTTTCCCCTACTTTTTGGAGGTAGGGAAGCAATAAAGCCAAGAAGCAACAAACGTAACAGTAAATGTACAATAAATAAGCCAAAAAGAAGTCAAATGATCTCCTTAAGCAATAAATACTCGTCAGGAATAGACAGCAATAATTGATGCACATTACCATTTAGATTATCAAAGTTATTAATAATTAAATTGAAGACTAAAAAATATATAAAAACTTGCGGAATAAAAGAAAATATTAGATATAGAAGAATTTGAAGTAAAAAGTTAACGAAGCAGAAACTAAGAAGGGGAAGAGAGGGCAAACAGGCAATAAAAGTCCAGAAAAGGGCAAAGAAGAGGGGGGGGGGGCTCTCTACAGGAATTTTTTAACGAGGAACAATATCTTTGGAATATTAAAAAGAAAAGAAGCGACGGAGTGTCGTGAAGCGAGCAGAAGAACAATACGCCGGCATCTCTTACACTCAGAGATAAGAAGCAGTAAAGTCATGTTGGGACTATGAATATTTCAGTTAAAGCATCTCATTCGTATCACTTAAGCGTCTCGAAAAAGCTTCATTTCATTTTTCCCTCATTAAGAAAAATAATAAAATAAGGCTACGTTAATGTTTTATTACAACATTTAACATCTTCAAGAAAATATAAAAATTACAAAAAAAAACATTTATAAAAAAAAATAAGTTGAAGTGATATAATAGTTGAGACGTAAGATAAAGTATATCCTTTCTAGGATCTGCCAAGACTGTAACTGTAACGACCGCAAAAGGCTTTGTACGTCAAACTAGAAAAGACGTAAAAATGTCACATCTGAGAAAGAAAACTGGCAAAGAAGAGGAGATATATAAAGCAATCTAGAAAATCCTCCTATAAAAATCTGTGGTTAGAAAGGAATAGGATAGTGAATGCGAAGTAAAGAGAAAGATAGAAATGGTTTAAGAATAGTTTAGAATTGTGTGAGAAAGGATAGAATGTTGCTGAGGCTATTCTAGATATGGCAACATTCAGTAGCTTTACACTTTAAGAGCTCCCAGGATTTAGCTGTGCTCCAGGTTAGGATACCTTTTTTCTTCAACTTGGTCTTTCTAATCGAGCTTCTCTCTTGCTTTATTTATGAACAAGGTTTCAACCCCTCTCCGCTATGGGTTTTTTTAGAGATGTTTTTTTGCGACCACTAACCCTCTAGGTGTAATCTCAGACGGTATTAATCTAAAGCAGGGAGAGTTTAAGTACGAGGTACACTTAAACTGATATATAAAAAAAGTCCCTTAAATCTTTAAGCTAGTAAATGCTTTGATTTAAAAAGAATCTAAAAATCTAGTACTCCCGATATAAAAATCCTAAATTTATCATCTTAAACATAAATAAGTGCCATTTGAAGAAAACACTGAACAGCATAAATAAAAATATAATCATTGTTTTACAAAAGTACAATATTGATAGGAAAAACTTAATGCTCACACAAAATACTGTAAAATGTTAAGTTAAATAGAAACCACAAATTTAAAAAGCAAAGTATGCTCGTAAAGTATTAAATTCGACTTAATTAGATTAGGGTTGGTCAATCTTTAGGGATGATAAGCATGATTATTAAAGAGTGGACAAAGAAGATAAGAGATAAGCAAAGGGATTTCCCCTGAATTATCAATTTTTAATGTTTTAAGACCTCCTGAGTGGTTTTTACAAAGTCGTCTGCCTGTATGAGTTTGTGGGTATGTGTGTGTGTCTGTTATCATCGTAGCTTTTGTTTATGTTAGAGAGTAGGATCAAGGTATAGAAATTAATCTTTAGGTCAAGTATGCTCTCCTGAAAATAATTTTTGTATGACGCCATAAACCGATATTAATGAATCGGAAAAAAATAGGATCCATGTAAAATTTGGAACGCATGTAGCACTATATATAAACAACAAATGTGCTAATTATCATCTTTTAATCAGCATTACTTTAATTTTTATTGAATGACATGCATGTTTTTTTTAAATTTGAAAATAAAACTAACTGAGTTAAAATTTGGCATGAGTATTTTTTATTTTATAATAAACAAGTAAACAAAATTTCATATCAATACAGGTAGTATACCTTCGGTTTTTTGTAAAATCACTTTTGTTAAGGAGTGTCGAGCGCGGTCAGCAGGCAGATGGGTGACCTCTGGGCTTAAAACTAATATGTTTTGCCCGTGTATGAGTAAAGCAAGACTGAAAAGTTCTAACTGTAATGGAAAATATTCCTTTACTAAGGAAAATTCCTCTTTTTGAAATTTTTTAAATCACGTTGGTATATTTCCTTGTAAATGATGGTGAATGTGGGAGCTAGTGCACAGAAGAAAAAAATCGAAAACTAGTTTTTTTAACACTAATTTTATGTTTTTATAATACTATTGAAATAAAACTCCGTAATTAGTTTTTTAAGAATATTATACAATTCCCGTAACAAGTTTTCAAAATGAACAATCTTGTATAATGAGCCACACAGACTATTTTTAAAGAATACCTAATGACATCTAATTTTATACAGACTTTTTTTCTTACAAAAGAAACGTCTTCTATACTTTTTATCAAACTGTTCGAAAACTTTAAAAATATTTTAAATAAAATGAATGGGAGCACAGAAAAAGAGCGTTAACAGCGAAGCTTTTCTTTAAGGAAGCAATTAATTAAAAGAGGGAGGTGGAATGAGGTTTGGGAAACAATGATTGGCACTTAACTGCTCCAAGTCTCAAACATCTTTTCTTTTCATGGGGAGTAAATCGGCTTATTGGCCTGGTCCCAACATTAGAACAGTATTTTCTCCTTCCGGATCCAATAAGACCGAATCTACTTACTTGAGAATGAAAAAAGCCCCTCCAAGAATCGGTTTTTTTAACCTTTAAGAAAAAAATACTGAAAAAAATAAAAG
Organism: Microvelia longipes; assembly: GCA_018340805.1. Taxonomy (NCBI): domain Eukaryota; kingdom Metazoa; phylum Arthropoda; class Insecta; order Hemiptera; family Veliidae; genus Microvelia; species Microvelia longipes. The sequence continues at coordinate 36,059,107 of JACMZG010001863.1, forward strand.
AATAAAGGACTTTAAACGCAGGGAAATAATGAGGAAAATCGCATGTATATTTCATAGGGCGGATGAAGCAAACATTTACATAAGGACAAGACACTAGATAGCAAAATAAAGCTGGGGAAATGAAAACAAAAAAGACCGATGTGTCACTTGGACTCACAGCTTTTCCGCCTTTTTGTTAGACAGGAAAGTAGTTTCTCGCCAACAATAGATAGCAAATAAAGATTGATCTCAGAATTTTAATGGTTTTAAAATGAATGTTGCTTTCAAAATTTTCTTAAAAAACAAAAAGCGCTAAAATCAATGAGTAACTTTCTTTTTGTCCAAGAAAAACTGCTTAACTCGGGGATTATCTTTACTAGCAAACGTCTCTCAATATGAATTATATAAGAGATTATAGTCATAGGTTAATTAAGTTTTTAATTTATTGACTTTCTTTGTCATTTTACATTTCCTCATTTATACATAGGTATTATTACTTTCCTCATTTATACCATAGTGAATATTACTTTTCCTCTTTATACCATATTAAATTACTTTTTCATTTATACTATAGTATATATTACTTTCCTCATTTATACCATAGGTATATATTACTTTTTCCCTCATTTATACCATTAGGTTTATTATATTACTTTTCCTCATTTATACCATAGGTGTATATTACTTTTCCTCTTTATACCATAGACTATTACTTTTCCTCTTTAATACCATAGATATATTACTTTTCCTCATTTATACTATAGGTATATATTACTTTTCCTCATTTATACCATAGGTATATATTACTTTTCCTCATTTATACCATAGGTATATATTACTTTTCCTCATTTATACATTATATATTACTTTTCCTCATTTATACCAATAGGTATATATTACTTTCCTCATTTATACTACCTCATTTATACCATAGGTATATATTACTTTTCCTCATTTATACCTAGTATATATTACTTTTCCTCATTAATATTTCGGAAAAGTATTGTGTTAGCAAAAAAATCCGAAACCGGAATGTTACCTGAATTATCCGTTTCAGGTGTGTATGTGTGTGTGCGTGTAAGTGTGTCTCTGTTATTATCGTTGCTCTTTATGCTAGAGTTGAAACTTTGAACAAAAGTCAGTCCATATGTGTATTCGTGCTATCCGGAAAATATTTATTATGACGTCATTCACCCCGCAATAATGTCTCAGCAAAATTTGAAAAATCATAAAACGCTGAAAATTTTCCGATCAGATTGAGATTTGGCACACATTTAACCATGTATATGACTAACATATGCGTCAGGTTTCATCTCATTATCAGCATTAGTTCAATTTTTATTAGACAGCTTGTGAACGTTAAAAAAAAAACTATATAAAAAATCGGAAAATAGTGTAATTAAGTTTTGGTACAAGTGTATACTTTTACGCAATAAATGAGTAGATTAAGTTTTGTTTTAATGCGACTAGTATAAGTATGGTTTTTGTTGGATCATAAAAGTTAAGCAGCACTGAGCATGGTCAGTGCTGTATGGGTGATCGCTGAGAATAAAACGAATGTATTTACTATCTGAGGTCAAGCGAAGTTTCGTTTTAATGTGACAAGTATATATGATTATTGTTAGGTCATAAAAGTTACGCTGGCTTATTTACATTTAAAGTTCAACTCAGTTTGACAAAAAAACCATCAGTCGAAAAGGCCAGTCATAATCGCATGCAAACATCTTTTAAGTAACAATAACTTTTTTTAAACAAGTTCTTTATTGGCAAAAGTATAACAAAAGGAACATACATTAGACACATAAAAATGTCTCGTTATCTTCCTTTTCTTTAAAATAGCTTAAAATGGATACGATTTTAAATCAACAGCAGTTAATCACAAAATTATACTATAGAAGTAATAACATTTCTACAACTAAAACTGAATAAAAACGACCAAAGGCACTAATATCAATAATTATACTTAAAACCAATCAAAATGAATTAAGCTGAAAATGCCCTAATAAATTAATTTTTCACTAGACCAATTCTACCAAATTAATATAATTTCTATACTTAAAATCTGCTGGCCAACACGGATTTTATGATGTATGACTAGGAATATCATTCTATCGTCCCTACTATATAATAATACAAAGTAATACTTTTTATACTTAATATTTTTAAACTTTGTTTTTCTTAAACATATTTTGTTCAATACCTTCATTGATTATTGTCTACAATGAAATAAGTATTAGGCATAGTGCTCATATGAGTTAAAGTGACTTGCCAGATCTGATAAAAGGAATCACCCACTGGTGATAATCCTTGCCGTGGTAAGTAAAAAATTATGAAGTTAAATAATTTATTGCCTAGTAGGAGAGTAATAACATGGTGGCATTATACATAATAAAATTGTTTTAAGTCTTGCTTTGTGCAACTTGAAATGTTTTGATTAAAAACTTGTTGGCTTGTCAGTTGTTTATAAGCACGCAGAGGGTTGAGATTTATAAGGTTAGCGTGCCAGAAGCTCGATTGCCAAGAAGTTAAAACATGCTTTTAGCGCCTCTTTCTATCAACCCACCCATAGCAACCGATCAGTCAACTAACTATATTCACGTGTTTAAGCCTTTGTAGAAACTTAGCAATAAAGCTGTTTTTCATTATTATTTTAAAGGATCAACTAGTGTTGCATGATTGTGTAAGTTATAAAGTCAACGAACGTTTTTGATTTCAATTTGACTCGAACGGTTTTAACAGTTTTTCTAATCTGATCTGTTTTTATTACATCGTTTTAGCTACTTCCGACTTCATAATAAGTTTTTTTTAAATTTATTGTTTTCTTTAATCAATAGAACTCAGAGGATATTTACTAACCAAGGATAAATTTTCTTAATTTTTAAGTTAAATATTCAATTTTACAAAAGAGTAAAAAAATGCACCTTATGCAAAAGTTTAACTTACACTAAAGACATACACACACAAATTTCGAAGAAACAATGAGCTTATGAGGTTGGGGTAATGGAGGAGGGGGAGTGAGGGACGGTGGATTTTTTGGAATGGGGGTCTCTCTGATCAAGAATATATATTTATATTGTTGAGGTTTATATATATAAATCACACACACACACACACACACACACACACACACACACACACAAATATATATATATATATACACACACATACATATGCATAGATATATATAAATTTCTTTCGAACATATATTTTTGTATCTGGGACATGGAATCGACCCACCCCCCTCCACTCACTTCTGTTCTTTCAACCAAACAACCTCAAGAGAAATTTTAATGAAGGAAAATTCGCTAAAATAATAATGGAACAACTGATAATACAAAACACTAAACAAAACATAGAGACTTTTCTCAGCTGAACAAAGGCTGGAGGAGCAGCCGAGGCGTGATGCGTCGCGTTTGATTATATCATAAATATAAAACCCATAAACTTCAAGATTCTATCATGAATGTTTCTTAAGATTTGCAATATTTTTCCAGCTTTTGAGGGAAAAATGACCTTTTTCTACAGTAACTAATTAAAATAAATAAGTGATAATAAAATTTATTATATGTGTATGTAAACAAATATTTTAGAAGCTTTAAACAGCAATGTCATGATTTAAACAGCCATGTAATAAATTAGAATAAAACTAAAACTAATATAAGTAAAATTTAACTGCAAAACAAGTATGTATTTTTTATAATATTAATATTTAAAACTAAAATATAAACGGATCAAATTATTTTTTCATAAAACATAAAGGATTAACTATTCAAAACAATTCACCAGAAAAGACTTCCCAGTTAAAAGGCAACAAACGGTAATCGAAAACTTCTTCATGCCTAACTTCCCCACACTCTTTCACTAAAACAATTTCTAAACAATCTTCATCGCCTCATACGAGAAAAACTAATCATAAATATTTTCCTTTCTGTTTTCCCATTTTTGATTTAACAAAAACCAAAAACTTAAGGAATACCATCGGGTTTACAGAAAATGTTGTGTTTTGTTTAGTAAATATTTCTCATTTAGGTTAAAGTCAAGTTTATATAACTATTTTCGATCATTCTGGTTAAAAGTAAGTTTATTGCTAATTAAAAGATAAAAATAATTATATTGTATTTTAATGTAGAATAAGTTTTAAGTTTTGCTGATTTATTTTTATAATTTAAATCCAATCATCAATAAAATTTTATTATGAGAGCAATATAGGGAAACGAAAAAGTAACATGTCATCATGGTTAGTAGATTCTAAAATTAAAAATAAAAATCTTAAGGTTTTATATTCTAGATCTCTAGTGACTGAGTCTTAATTTGTTCGTAATACAAAAACTACATTTATCCAAATGAAATACAAAATGAGTTAAAAATTATATTATTCTCTATACAAGTTGAACATTTTAATAATAATAATAAATAATATAATAATAATAATATAATAATATAAATAATAATAATATATATTAATAATATATATATATAATATAATATATATATATATATATATATATATCATATATAAAAGTATGGATTTCGAAAATGGTCCCCCTAGTATGCCACCAGTCTAAATAAGACAGTGATATCGGATTATTACTACTACTTAAGATAAATTCGAATAGTGAATTTGGAGCATAACATAATATTAACAATTTTAGTGATTGTTTTATATTCTAAGAAATATGATACGCATATTATCTTTTTTAAGTCATTTTTATCAAGCTATTATATGTCATACGCTATAGATTTTTGTTTAAACCCACAAGAAAATACAACCATTAACAAAAAATAATGTGTGCGTATAGTTGAATATAGTAATATTGGTATGAAGTTGCTTAGAATTTAAACCTGTTTCCAAAGCAGTTAATTTTATGGTATGCTCCAATTTAATTCTTACTGATTACCAAAAGTAGAAACAGAATCATCATATTTGGGCAAAGGTAGCAAAAAATATAGGTAAATAAAGTCAGACTTGAGTCAACTAAAGGTAGTAGACCATAAGTCTACCCTCTTAACTTTTTAACCATATAAGATACAAATTAAGGGATCATTAGGGTGCCCAATAGCACCCTATGACCTAACTATGAAATTTAGAACTCAGTTGAACTTTTAATTTTTTTCTTTTATATTTTGATTTTATTACCAAAATAATTACAGTTTTACTTTTTGTTTTTTATCACTAATAGTTTCTTAATAATTTTTTATAAAAACAGTAATTATTTTGGTCATAAATTCAAAATATGCAAGAAAAAATATAAAGCCAAACATGAAATATCAATGATAGTTGTCAAAGGGCGACATTGGGGCGCGGTCAAAACAAAAATTTAAATTTACTACACCTTAACTGAGATCTCCCCAGTTTAAAAAATTATCTTATAAGATCAAAAAATTAAGGGGGGAGAGGAAGGGGAGGCTTTTGGTCCACCCTGTAAAAAATATTAAGGAGATAAGATAATTTTATTCAGGCCAAAAATAATGATGATAAATAATGACTTCTTTAATTTAAGAATTAAATATGTTAAAAATCGAAGGCTCAATAATTGAGAGCACATCTAAAGAATTGTGAAACCCCAAATAAAGTGTTTCGTTTCTAGATATCATTAATATAAGTTTCTTCATTAAAACCAACAGGGTTCAATTCTCCAACTGAAAGAAGATCGATATAAAGTTCCTTAATAATGTTCAAGTAATATGCAGGATTAATAAGATTTTTTTCTTTCTTTTTATTTGGTTTGATAAATTTTTATCAAAGGAAAGAAAATTAATTTAAGCTTAAAAAAATCAATTTTCAGAATATTTGTGATACTGAATGAACCGATAAATAATAATAAAGTTTTATTCTCTTTTATCTCCACTTTTTTCTTTTTTTGAATAGGTAATAATCTTGACAGTTCATTTTCATTGGACGCTCTTTTAGGGAGGTTTTCTCCAATAATAAAAAGTGGAAAAAAAAGAAAATTCGAAAGAAAATGAATGATACAGAAGACTAGAGAAACTGTGACAAGCGGAAAAACTCGTCTTTAAAGACTTTGGAAGCTGAATAGGAAAAAAAGAAAATGAAATATTACTGAGAAGAAAAAACCTTTTTTCCTACATCGAGATTCTTTTCGACAGTTTAATTAAAGTGAAGAAAACTTAGTGTCACACAATTCTATCGAAATTCCTTTTTACTTAGGATGAAAAAACCTTGGAAATATTAAATTATAAATCTGTATTGAAACTAGTATAAATAAATAATTAATTCCATAAAAAAGAGTATAAAATCAACCCACTATCAGTAAATGAAATCTATAGAAAACAAGTGCAAAGTCATCAAAAAAGTATTAATATTTTTTTACAAGTTAGTATGACCTAGCATGATGTATAAATTAAAATAATCAAAGTTATATACATGGACAACATGGAAAGTAAAGCATTTAAAATTAATTAACAATAAAATGAGGATTAAATGCTTCGCGAATAGCCAAAAACTTTAAATTACAAATTTTTATTTTCTCAAAATTTGTATTAATTGGTCTTTTTATATTTTTTTTTTATAGAAGAAAAAACTTAGCAACAAGCAATTTAAAGATAACAAACCTTCACAAATTAGAGATAATCATAATTTTAAACTAAAGTTTTTGGCTTTTCAGTTTGTTATTTATCTTATTTTCATTTTTAAGTTTAGAGGAAATTTCCAAATCACGACTTATATAAAATAAGTAATGGACAATGCTTAATTAAAGTAATTAATTTAAATACGGATTTAATTTTGAATTAATTGTTAAGCAAATAAAATTCAATGATAAGAAGCAACCAATTGAGAAAATTCAAAGTAATAATCTACCTTACAATAGAAATCATTAAAAATGTCTTTACAGTTAAAATAATACAAAAAAGAAAATTTAAAAGAAAAGGAAAAATGGACAACTAATTCATAAAAAGAAATTATTCAAATTACTGGAACGTTCCGTTTATTATTTTTAAACGTTTTACCTTCATAAAAAGAAGAAAAAAATAGAACAAAAGATAATTAAGAAACTTTAATTACTGCTTAAAGATGATAAAATTGATAAATGAGTGGAAAATATTAGCAACAATTTGTAATAAAATAGTATATAAAAAATAATATATAAAAGAAAAATATAAAATATATTTTATTATAAAAAAAATATATAATTATTTAAAAATAAAAAATATAAAATAATAAAAAAATAATAAAAGTTACAAAATATTACCTAATTTGTTTATAAAATGTTTCTAGTAAACTTACGAGGGAAACAAACGGGGAAGATAAGGTGGAAGCGTGGAACTGTAGGGTAAGGGTGGTGAGCTTAGGGGTTGGCGACAAGGACTTAAGTAAGTGGTCTACTTACTGAGCTTGACTTCTCCACCCAATACCACAACTGATACGCGAGAAACTGACATCTTAGCGAAGAATATGAAAGCAGACAATATTTAATGTTGTAGTTAAAAAATATATAAAAAGTAAAAATTCTAAACGAGACAAAGAATTATTCGAAACAAATCCCATGAATTATTGTAAATACACAGTAACCTTTCAGTGATCTTTTTAGAGTTGTTTTATTATAATGTATCCCTGGTTTTCTAGAGACAGAGGTATAAGTTTTGTTGGCATGAATCCATAAAACAAGATATTTAGCCAGAGGCATGCCAGTCTTCTTGTCTTTTTAAAAAGCTTGACCAGAAACAGCAAAAAAAATCAGTTACTGAGGTCCGCAAACCAGGCGAATTTCCTTTGAAATTCGCGAATTTCAAAGGAAATACAGCAAGAAATAATCGAATGCTTTATTTCTTGCTTCAAGTATACATATCTTGCTTTAAGTTTTCTCCTTTCTCAAGGTTAATTTTTTTACTAAGTTAGATATAAAAATGTGTATCCGTTCGGATACATATAATAAGATAACCATTTATAAGAAGATAAACATTTATAAAACTTTTCACAAAAAGGATTAAATGTTTTTAATTAAAAAAAGAATAATTACGCCTGATAATTGTTATAACAAAAATTAGGAACTTTCTTGTATGTATGACAATTAGGTTTATTAACCTCACAAGTAAAATTGAAGAAAAAGAAGATTTCTCTGAGTGAACATGGTAACTTATTAGAAAAAGACCTCTCTTGATGTTTGATGTCAGGAAATAAATACAAAATAAAATGACCTTAGCAAAAATATAAATATTTCAACAAAAATATAATTATTTTTATATTAATATTAAACTTTTTAACTTAATATTTTTAATTTAATAATTTTCCTTTTCACTACAAAATGTATCCACAATTTTCGGGCAAAAAAAATTTAAGGTAAAAACCATTTTGATTTATATCAGTTAATATGCAGAGAGGGAGAAGTGACAAAGAAGGAAACATTTTTTAATAAATCCAAGTTTTTTCAATCCCCACCATTTACGTTTTTGGCCCACAATGTTAGACTTTTTGTATAAAAAAATTCTAATTTTTAATAACAACCTCGAAATGAAAGAAGGTAAAACCAAGTGATTTTATTAAGCATTATTTTAATTTTCAAAACCAATTTTTTGGGTTGAAAGTTTAAAAAATTATTAAAGATTTTATAAAGAGAGGGGAGAGAGTTTTTAAGTAGAGATATTATGCATATATTTCCATCACTCAGCTTGTTACAACACATTTACCGAGAATTTTCACTTAGATAACATCTGCAAATGATATATGTTATTAGTAAAACTTTATGCAAAAAAAGATGTATTAACTTTTTAAAACTCAAAAAAAATATTAACAGAATTATTGTGGTCTTATACTCATTAAAACAAATAAGAATTAATTCACCCAATATTATTTGACATAAATATAAAATTGTCTTAATAAGTCTATAAGACCTTAAGTATTTTATTAAGTTACTAAATTATATTTTCATTGTTATCTTTATAGAAGTTAGTATAAAAAAGCTTTTAAGTTAAGTGAAAGATGCTTAGTTAAAGTTTAACGTGACACTTTGTTTTGCATTACATTAGAATAAAAAGGAAAAATATATATGGAGGCACCTAGATATTGTTAAGACTTTAGATTATTTAAACTTAGTTTCGTGATATCTCGCCCACAATAATGATGAGCTTTAATTGGTAAAAAGTCAGTCATGCTTTAGTTGCTTTGTAAATATGTAAGAGATAGTGATATTTGTTTTATTATTTCGATTCTTATTGTTGATTGACCCACAAAGATTGATTATGGTAACGAAAAATACAATTAAAGCGTTGTCAGAGTGAATTTCTGTAAAAGAGAAATTATATAATAAGGAAGACTAAATTTAGGGCCAGCGGGAATAAGCACATAAGTCAATTTTTTTATTTTTTATCAGACCTTACTTAACCAAACGTAAAAACCTCTTAAGTCATAAATATCATTAAATAAAATAAATGAGTAAAAATAAATTATGACTAAATACAAATTTTTATCAATTTAATAAAATAATAATTAATTATTATAATAATGACTTATGTCCTTTTTCCCGCCGACCCTAAAAATATACTTAGGAATTGAATCAAGTTTACTGCCAAAGACAAAACTTACAAACTTTTAGAGTCCCTCGTTAACTTAAGCTTAGTTTTCTTTCATAAGAAGAAATCAAACAATATCTTAACCGTACACTTCAAAATAAATTGACTTAAAACAGTCATTACCTATACCAACAATTACTTTGATCAAAGAAAGATCCTATTGTAACGCAATTAACAACAATTAATTAACAGAACAATGGATATGCAAGAGAAAACATTACTAATTAGATTGCTTATTTAACGAGTAAACAAACTTTATATTTAACTTTTAACTATTAATTTAAAGCATTTGAAGTTCTAAAAAAATCATTACGTTAAATCAAGTAAATAAACCAATTTAAAGAAAAAAAGTACTAAGAAAAAAATTAAATACAACAAAAATAATAAAATTGTTCAATACAACAATATGCTTTGTTTAATAAAATTGAACATAAATAAATGAATATAATCGAAATAATAATAATCTAATATGAATATATATAAAGATACAAAGTTGTACCTCAAGAATTCTACAAGGAATCTGAAAAAGTTTTTGATTTAGTGTAAAAATTTTTCAAAAAGAATGTGCTTTTAGTTTAAAATTTTATGATATCAATCCATAGTTAATAGTATCAGAAAAATATAAATTTTATAATCTTATATTGTATAATAAGTTTTTACTGCTAACCAATAACCATAACCAATGTAGCTATTGAAGTGAAAACTGTTATGTGTATGTGCTGAAAGTGAAGTTTTCACTAATCTTGCGCAACAATATAAGACTTATATAAGAAATTCATTACGGCTCTCTAAGCTTAGATTTATAACGTATCTTTTGTTTCAGGATTTTAATAAGTAATAAAAAATTGAACTTTTTAAGATCTGTTTGGAAAACTCCACAAAGATTTTTATAGCATTTCCAACTCGAGAAGTGATGTAAAAAATAAGACCTTTTCACGTAAAGAGGGGGTTGTTTTTAGTGCGAAAATAAAAAACGGAGAATAGGTAAGTTTTTTCGGTATTGCAACGCGAAAGAGACTGCAATTCAAAAAGTTTTTCCGTACAATGGAAAAACTCTTTGCCAGACGTATAATCTGAAGGGGTGGAAGAAAGTCTTAAACTCTTTATAGGTCTAAAGGCTACAAACTCCTCAACCTAACTACTAATACAGAAAGCAGTCGGAAAGCACACGTACTACTAAACCTTAGTACCACACTTTATACAAAAAGAACAGAACTTTTAACTTTACTTTCACCAGGGTAGAGAACAGAAAAGAAAAGGATTTTTTAGTATAAGAAAAAAAGGAATTTCCCTTACTAGCTGTCAATCCTTTCCTCATCAATTCTCAGAGGGACCTTAACCCACCAGACCCTCACTTTAATATAACAGAAAAACTTTCCCCGCCCAACTACTTTACTTGCATTGCCTTATGTTTTTAAATAGAAATACCAATAAAAAAGGAAAATGAATATAAAAGAATAATGTCAGGAAAATATGTATAATATGAAAGAAATGGGAAAAAAACGATTTTCCATAAAAGCGGTAGAAAACAATTTCTGTGCAGGATATATCGATGCTTGTAATGCAAATTCTATTGAAAAGGTATTTATATGCATGTTAGGTAACTAAGCATAGACTTAAACGTTTTTAAAAATTAATATGTCATTATATAAGAAGAAAGATGTACCAGTAAGTTAAAATAGGAAAAGTATAAAGTACTTTTTATAAAACTAATAGACAAATTTAAATTGCAAATTTAAACCTTGTTGAAACTATTGCATTTTTACATGCATTTAGAAAATATTATAAATTTGGAAAAAATGGGTTATTCTATTTGTTTATGTGTTATTCATTCAAAGGTTATAAATCTATGTTAAATAGATAGGTTCGTAGGAAATTAAAAATCAATAAAAAGATACAAAAATTCGAAACCTAATTTGATTTATCCGTAAAATAAATTTTAAATCTTAGTTCTTGAATAACCAAAAAAAAGTTCTAGGAAAACAAAAACGGCACTTTACCATAAGAATTGGGTTATCAGAAGAATAAATAAATAAACGATGAGAGACAATTTTAAACATCTCTGAAAAGGAGGTAGTAAACCAATTTACATTTAATCGTATTTGAAGTCGAACGTTTGTTTACTCATAAATAAACAATATTACGCAAGCCCCTGACTTAGATTTTGTTCTCTCTCTTAAAAAGAGATTCTAAATTATTGTTTGCACTTGAGGAAAATCCGGCATTCAAACTTTTTTTGGAGGTTTGTCGAACAGAATTCTAAATCTTGGGATGTTGATTTCGCTCAAAGAATTTTAACTTTTTACATGCATACTTTTTCTGTCTTATACATTTTTAAAAAAAATCATATCTTATATTTTGAGAGTTGAATATAAATATTTTGTTTAAATGAATATTATAAAAAAAGGAATATTAGAAAAAGAATACGTTTGGAATTTCAATATAAGAAAATTATGTACGGGATTTTTGATTGCTGACACAAATTTGGTATTTCTACGATCCACTTTCAAAAAATTATTATTTTTACCATACAGTACTTTCCATAAAGCTATCATTCTTTATTTGCTACTCCAAGACAATGTAGCGTTTTAAAGTAATATATAATTATTATGATAACTAATTGAGACCTAAAAGTCACGTGTATTAAGGCATAACATATCCTCGAAAGTACAAAATATGCGACACAATGTAATTGTGTCGAAAAAATATAATTGTGTACAAAATATCCTTACGTAGTAGGCGATATAACGTAAGACATAAGCTATTTCATGAAAACGTCAACGTCCTTGATAATATGAGGAAAAATCTAAATCTAGAGGAGACCCAAAAGGGACTTCGTGCATAAGATACTTTAAGTTTACGTCATTCCCCCCCCCCCCCTCCGTTAGAAACATCATCAGGGGCGTAATGCATCGTTCTGTTAAGTCGAAGCAACACACACTGACTGAAATAGGAGTTAAGATTACGCTCCTAAAGATGTTGGTAACTCTGAAATCACCGACAATTTCAACGCACTAATCAATGCAAATTCCTCTGGAAGACTTCTTTAAGCTATTTAGAGATAAGAGCAAGACAGAAAACTTGACTAGAAATTACTTTAAACTACTTAACATTACGGCAAGCTGCGTGGCTTCTCAAACAATGTGTACTCATTTTGAACAGACATAAAAATAAAGTTAGTAGTTTGTAAAATTGTTTTTTATTTTATATTGTTAAACTCTGATGATGACTAATTTGTAGTCGAAAGCTTAATTAATTATTATATATTAAAAAAATATAGGACTTTTGTGTAATTAATCTGGTTTTATTTATTTTTTATAAATCCACAAAAAAACTTTTTAAATTTGATTTTCATTGAAAATTCATAAAAAAGAAATAATAAATGAATATAAAACCTTACCATTTGACAGAAGTTAATGTGGCTGGATTGGCTTCATAGTGACAGAACAGGAGGACATCAGTTGATTCATTCACTGTTATGTTCAAGGGTTTCACGTTGACCAATGGAGGATCTATAACAAACAAACAACACAACGTTTTTAAACAACGAAATGCAGAGGACAATATACGCAGTAACTTGCAAACCCTAATTATGGAAAACCCGACTTTAAAGAATTAACAGTATTCAGATAACAAATCATTGACCCAAGAATAAGGCAATTTGTAGAAACAAGCAATCCTAACATAATTACCTTCTATATGCGGGACCAATATTTTTAATAATTACATTTATTCCAAACCACATGCAATTCCTTATGATACCGTAGGTAGGAAATATTTGTTTTTATTATTATTACTTTTACAATATTTTAAGTAAAAGGATTTTCTATAATTTTATTGGTAACGATAAGATTAGGTTGAGAAAGAAAAACAGGAGCCCTTAACCCTGTAGCTAGACAGTTTGTAAGTAAAAGGTTAGTTTACTGCTCTAAGAGGGTAAAAACTTAGAGGCCACAGTATTATCGCTGCCCTTTAACGTCTCTTCCCTTTTTCCATAGTAATTAGCGAAGTACTAATTATAACCTTAACACACCTCAGTAACAATACAAGTAACCTTCCTTTCCTTTTATTAACCCTCTTTGAATATAATAAGCAATAACAGCTTAGTAGGGAGGAATATCAGTACAGCAGATTAACATAAGAAAATGACAATAATAATTACATAAAGGTTTAATCTACTCATATTCAGTTAAGCCTTCGCTAACATCTAAGCCTACCTGAATTAATAGGTTATCATTTTTTAAAACAAGGATTAATAATAATTTTTTAAATCTTCGCGTGCATACTTATACCCGGAATAGGATATAAGCAAAGCATAGTATTATCTAGGACCTTAGAGAACCACACCGTCAAGGACCAAAGAACAAGTAGGGGTAACGGCCCTCGCCGATAACGGCGGAGTACATATTGTGCAAAAAAACAAGAGGCCTTCGGCCACTTGGCTGCTCCACGGCCACATAATTATTGTCCTATTTTAGTCTTTATTTTACTCTTATTGCTAATTTATATAACTGGAATGCTGCTACGATATAAGCGAATTTCCAAATGTATTTGTCAAAAAACGTGATTTGCTTACATTATTTTAATATGTCAATCGATAAAATTAACACTAATAATGATAATATAATGTAACTTCTTATATGTTTTAACCATAGATAGCATTACATGTGTATAATGCATACGTTTTTTAAAGTTTTTGATCTTTTGAAATTTTTGCTGAGTCATTATTGTGGGTTAATGACGTTACAAACCTTTTATAAAAAATGGTTCAGGACATTAACAAGGTTAAGTTTTGAATTGCATTTCGATCCAAAAAATCGTTTAAAGCGTACAAGGGTACAACCAAAAATCCACTCTCCACATCTCCTCCCCTCTATGATCCCAAAATCAAAAGCTCATTTTTCTTAGTGTAAACACAAAGAGGATCTCTAAACTCATTCATATTAGAGTCGGTTAATTACATTCCTAAAAGTATAACTTTGACAATAATCTACTAATTAAGATTCAAAGTATAAGCGCTAGAGGAGTTCATCATGATCAGAATAATAAAATAAGTCTCTCCACTTATGTATTATTTATTTAAAATATAACCGGCTTTCAACCAACTAAAGGTCATCATCAGTGCCGGTGAGATGTTAGGAAGATATAGGTTTTGAGTCTTATCTTACTATTGAGTCTTATACCGTGAGTCAAATATACCAGTCAACAGTTAATTACAATTACTTAAGAATATTTTTTTTTCAGAAAAAACTAGTTTAAAGATTAACAGTTACTAACTTACATACTAATAAAACGTTTTGTATTCCAATAATATTAGGTCTATAATTACGAAAAAAATAGAAAACAGCAACAAAACCTCTTGGGAAAAAAGTTTATAAGCTTTTCTCAATTTAAAAAATGAATATGGTATAGTAAATAAAATTTCAGTAATAAGTAAAGAAGTAAACTAAGTAGTGCTATTCTACCCACACAATGTAGGAATGAGAAGCGTTTTAAGTAAAAAAGGATTGCAGAGATTAGAAAAAGAGAAATTTAAGGCACAGGAGAGTTTTAAGCGTGAAGCATGACGCGTGACGAAGAATGACGTGCTATGCGTGAAATTCAGCACTAACTCAAAACTCGAAGAGAAAAAGAAACTTATATCCCTTAATGCAGGTGGTTTCTGATACAGTTTCTCAGCATCTTTTCTATTTTTCCTTAACACGCCATTAAACTGGACTCACGGGGCTGTATTTCACTCCCTGAGCCCTTTTGGCCCCTAATTACCTACAAGGGTAAAAAGGGTTCCTCCACCTTATAAGAGAAACTAAATAATTAAGCCATCACTGCAATAAATGAGATCCTCTCCGGGGAGCTACTTCTACTCTTACTCTTATACTAAACGTGATTTATCTTAGAAAGTTTCCTTTTAGTTGTAGCAACTCAGTGTACTGCCAACTATACTTCTATGCCAGCTACAAATCCTTCTTACAACCAGCCACAATTAATTTTAACCAAGACACCAACAATTTTAATGGTTTTACTTTAATGTACATCATATATTCTAAATCTTTCGGAGATTTTATAATCTGGGATTAAGAGTGTTATACTACTGTTCTTAATTTTAAAACGATGATTATCAATCTAAAACTTTTTATGGGTTAGTATAGACATTACAGACATGTGAGAGTGGGAGAAACTTCGTAAAAATATACATTACTTTAAAAGTTGTTTTTACCTAGAGCAAGTTCGTTACACAATAAAAATCTCGATACAAATGTATCAAGATCAATAAAAATGTTGGGAGAAAAAATGTTTATTTTCAACTTTTATTTAAAAAAAGAAGGATGTAATAATTTTCATGTTTTTTCACTTTACTAAGGGCTTGGGTATGATCTGAGGTGGAGAGTATTGCCATGTATGCCTTTAATTTTCTTCTATTTACTCAGGCAAAAGGTTGTAAAGGTTTTTCCGAGCGATATATATTCACCCGGAACCTCGCTCTTTCCATCGTTATTTCCTGAGAGAGGAAGGAGGATCCCCTTAATTGAAAGAAGGTGAGCAAAGGTTAAGGGGTATAAGCAAATAAGATAATGAAAACCTACGCTTAGGTTTAAGCTTTAAACGTAAATCAAGGTGTTCAAATTTGTAGTGAAATCCCAGCTGTAAAGGTTTTCTCGCTTAATGATATTATGCTCCTACCAGCATGCACGCCACGCCACGCCACGCCAGGCTAACAACCTTCTCTTCCTCTTATTATTTCTCTTATTTTATCTTTTAAACTTTCTTCTTCGTGTAAAAGTGAATTATTTTTTAAACGCAACGTTTTTCTTATGATATTTTTTATTCTTTAAATATTGTTTTGCATTAAATTACATGAAAATAGAACTTTGACAAGAATTAACTTTAACAGTTCTAGTAATTTTCAAGATATTTTCGTTTTGCGTGAAAATAGCAGTTCTACAGGGAAATATATTAAGAGTAAAGCCAAAATATAAAAACTTATCTCCGATAAAATGTTTTGAACTCTGAAATACTCATATTTTGTCATAATAATAATTGTAATTGTAAAAATAATTATAATAACATAGGCTAATAGAAGAATGGAAAAGAAAGAAATATAAGCTTAAAATATAAAGCTATTTAAAAAAATAAACCTTCATTCAGGTAGCAGGAAAAAATAACTCTAGTAAATGAAACATGAAGAAACATTTATAGTTCAAGTAATGCAATTATGATATGAGAACTTTTAGATAAGTATGAGCAGAAGTCAGAAAACATCAATATTTAGTAATAAATTAGTATTGTAATACAGTACATATCACAATCTACTTGTAGGATGAAAAATTACCAAAATATAATTCTATCCACTCGTTTTATTTTTATGTAGACAATATAAAAAATATATGAATATAAGATAAACAAAAGAGAATTTATTTCTACTAGTTTGCCCGGGTTGAAAGCCCAGGCTGAAGAGCTGTTCTACTATTACTCGGGGGAACATAACTCGCCCAGTCTCAAGCAAAACTTATACGACATCTCGTATCTGCTTTAGGAGGACTTGTGCCATAATAAAAAAATTTAGGTTTTCGTACCCTCTTCATTTTTTATTATAGGTCCTGTCATATAACCTACTACTTTAATAATACGAATCTCGTAAACTTTTAATACTTAAATATAAAACATTTTTTTCTTAATTATATTTAAAGGGCAAATATATTGTAAAAATGTGGGAGCTAATAAAGCAAAAGAGTAATAAAAATAAATACTTAAACTTCGTTCAGAGCTTAAGGGCACCCTTTTATGTATATATAACTTTGCAGGCATATTAGACGAGTTTAACTAATATGTATGTTTATCGTGAATAAATGTAGGGGTTATCATTAAATTTAGTTAATTCATGAAATAACGAAAGTGTTTTCATGGTTTCTTAACTGAATGTGTATATTTTGAAGTAACATTATATATAGAAGAAGAAAAATACACACCTATACAATAAATATAGATACTTAGGCCGGTATTTAGAAATTTAAAAAAATAATCTCTCCTAGAAAAAGGCTAGGAGAGCTAGAAGGAATCTCCTCCTAGCTCTAAGGACTGTTAAAAAGAACTAGAATTAACACTGAAGCTAGGAACAACCTAGAAGGGATTTTTTAATAATTCTGAATAAGGACCTTAGTGTTTTCCTTGCTATTAAGGTTTAGATTAAACGATTAAATTGTTCATGAGAAGGTACGACTATAATATCAAGTATAATACCATTATTTGCTAAAACACAATTAAATATGAAACGGCTTCAGAAATAATAAGAGTAATGGACTTGAAATAAAACAAAAATTAAAAATACACAGCATTTTTATAAGCAGGGGACATTTTTAGACACAATCACAATAAAAAACATTTTTTTTTTAATTTAGAGAAAAATAAGTAGGGAAGGAAAAAAGTGGAAAATGGAGTCATTAGAGAACATTAATAATTAAAAACAAGAACAGGATATAATTACACAAGAAAGAAACCTGGTGACCTATCTGGGGAGAAGTACCCGCCTCCGCAGTCTGATATCTAAGAACCTACTTCTCGGGGCTTTCTTACTCTGTCAGCTCAACTACCAAGACAACTTGACAATTTTCTTGTTTTTTCCAAGACTAGATATACTTAATAATACATAAGGGTTTATTTCCTTCTTGTCTGAATTTAAAATAAAGGATAAAAATCCTTGCCTTATTCAAAACCTTAAAACTTAAGGAAATTTTCCTCACCAAAATAGAAAAGAAAATTTATATATATTTTGACCTTTATAGGGTAGATAAAACCAATAAGGATAGTGCTTATTATAGAAAACAGTATACATTATTCATATTTTTCAAAACGCCTTAATAATTTAAGTACTAAATAGAATAAATAATATAAGAATAATAAAAAGTTTAAAAAGAAATTATGTACTTATAATCAATACGTTAAACAAATAATGTTTTCATTTTTATTATTTATCTGAAAACGTTAAACGCACGTTGAAAAATTAACCAACGAGAGAGAAAGGGCCGTATAGGTGTTTTCCAACAACCTAGATGAAGAGGAAGTTGGAAATAAAATGAAAGACTTACACCTTAAAGATTAATTTATAATTTTAGATTTAATGTGAAAAATTTAAGAAATATTCTACTTTATTTGAAACACACATAATAAATGCTTATTGGAATGCTGGTTAAGGTTTACTATTATCGGAAGCATTAAGGGTTAATTCAACAATAATATAAAAGGTTCCAAGCAACTGACAAGTAGGTTTATTTTAGAGACCTGTTTTTGAGCAATATTTCTATATCGAGATACTATTTCAATTACAAATTGTTTTGATATTGTGATAGATATTATAAAACAGGCCTCAGGAAGCAAAGCCTTTTTATTGTTTTAGAATTATCAGAAAGTTTAAACAAAGCAGAAAAGTAAAGTCTTAAATAATATTTAAAGTTTTATCCTCTCAAGTTCAGGTTTGCAATGCATGAGCATCTGGAGTCAAATGAAGATTATAAGACGCTTTGTTAAACATAGGATTTCTCTAACATTACCTTCTAGCCCTCTTAACCCATGTTATTCATTGGTATGAAAAGGTTGTTTTGATTAAGTTTAAATCCGGATTAATGGTCTTTAAATTATTTATAACTGTGGGAGTAAACATCAGAATAAGTTGAGGCTAACGATGTTCGACCAAACGTTATCGAGACAACAAAATTAAATGAAGCAGACACAATAAATGGGATCATCAGAAAATGCATGATGGGATAGTTCTCAAATGCAACCAAGTAACAAGTGACATTTTCAGGTATTTCTCTCATTATCCGTGGTTACAAATAAATAATTAAAACAACAAGTAATTATAAACACTTCATGTCAACTTATGCGATGAAAATTGAAAAAATGCTTTTCAGTGTTTTTATATATTAAAAATTTAAATTAGATATTAAACCATGATAATAGATAAGGTGGATAAGTTCTAAATTTATCTGCTTGCTTATCGTTTAAGCTTTAAAAATGAAATTTACAATAACAGTTAAATAAGAAATGTCAGTACATGATGTATCAAGCTGCAATAGTATTCACTTAAACATATGGCGAGTGTATTTATGCAAGTATTAAAGTAAGTATGCTGGCAAATTAAGTATTGCGTATTAAATTCTATTATTGTAAGAGACTTATAAACCAACTAGGGATAAATATAACCACAAATTAACAAACTAAGAACTCTTCAACCGTCCAAGTTTTAATTATTTTAAGTTTTTGATATTTATTTTTAAAAAACAAGATACTCTTAGAGTCATCAGTGCGAAAGATGTAATATAGAGGCCTATTCATTATTTTTTTCAAAAAACAAAAAAAATGTTCTCGAGGAAAAGGTCGGAAAAGAGGAGTCGTTATAATAAGTTCATTTCTAAGGGAGAGAAAAACACTGATATCATCTCTTAATTAAACAAGTAAAATCTAATTATATCAAAAAATATCTTCAACTTGATAAACTTTTCACAACTTCCTCATTCATAAATCAGTAACAAAAAAATTAAAAAAAATTCTTTATAAATGTAAAACATAAAGAGTAAATTAAAAATAAAACACGAATAACAAAAGAGGAAGAATATATAGGATTAGAGGTTAAGGAAGAGGAAAAAAACTTTTCATAACTCTACGGACATGATGTGCACATCCTCTGAGTAAGAAAATTTCCAGAGTAGTATAAATTGGTACTCGCTTTGCTCCTCTTCAAAATGTGAATGTGGTTAAAATCTCAGGATCTTATTTTCTCTTCATTGATAAGTCTCAAGAAGTTATATAAACAAACTAAGACTATAAAATAATATTGTTTCAAAAATAGAAGAAAGATTAACTAAAAACGACGAAACGGAAACAAAGTTTAAAAAATGGTCAGACAAATAAATAAAACATCTGCGAGTTTTAACAGTCTAAAATTGGTAAAGATAGAATTTGGCATTGACTCAATTTAGCAGCTTTTTCCACTTTGTAAATAAAAGACAATGGCATAAATGGAAAGAGAGGTGGAAGTGGAAATAGGAATACCCAGTCGGTAAAACAGGATACATTCTTAAATTCATAGCTTTTTTAAACCTCTGAACCAAAAAAAACTCCATTTACCTAAAAATACTGACCATAAAGTAGAAAGGAAAATCCGGTGAAAATCTAATCTTTAGGAATATGTTATCAATTATCTACCTCATAGGGTAACATCGCACACGGATTAAAGTCAGAATGGAAAAAGAGAAAAATAAAAATAATAAATTTAACATCCCAATTTACACAGTTTAACTACAACTTAAACTACATTTCATATAAAATATATCAGTTTAGCATGAAGCTGCGACAAACAAATAACATTACATTCTGCGACATATAATTCTGGTACAACTGGCGAAAAATTGACATTTTTTAGTGTAACTAATATTCAAGCAAGCTTCACGCGGATAAAATAATCCCTAATCGCAAAAAAATAAATCAAGTAAAATAAATCAAGGCAATAACGTGATGCTCTTACGGCTGTATGACCTAACAGGTCAATGCCAATAATAAAAAAATCAAGGCAAGCACTAAACAGCATAAGCATTTTAAGAGTGGTTAAAATGATCAACAATGAAAAATATCTGATTATGATGTTGTGACGATCAAATTTATTATTAATGATGTCACATGACTTAGTATAAACAACTTACCTATACAATGATATATTATCCTTGAATAAACTGCTGATATCCTATTTCTACTTAATATCCAAATCTATAATGATATATTAAGAAGGGATAAGGTGCTAAGTAGGGACGATATGGGGAGAAAGGGAAAGAGAGTGGTGGAACTTCAGAACAGGTCCAGACTCGATATTAGAATCATGTTTTAGGTATTTTGCCATAATTTCGTATTTTAATATAAAATGTATCAATTACTTATATCTTAAGGTGTAGGGATTACCCGATATATTAATAAATATGTAAGTACTCTTTGAACCTATTTTCAGAATATATGTATTAAGCTGATCTCTGTTATTATTTATAACTATACCTTTCCTGACACTAGTAAGATGATCTAGAAGGGAGGGTACTAAAATGTGAGAAGTACCTAAGCATACCAAAGCTTAAAGAAAGGTCCCTCACAATGTTCACTACATGAAAATAAAATAATACATAAAATATTGATATGAAATTAACTTCCAATATTTCCCCTTTAGCAATAAACTTTTTTTAATATTTTTTTACACAAAAAGTAATAAAAAATGCTAAAAATAATAAAATTAACTCAACTTGAACACTTAGATTAAAAAAATTGAATATTTACAGCAGCTAAGCTCTCGAGTAAACAAAACCTTTACAACATAAAATCTGGATTAAAACTGTCAGCTCATCTTTCCCCTAAAAAATCATAAAATGCAAGTTGTCTCGTACGTTAATCACTAAAAAATATGGTAACTAGATTAACTTTATTTTTTAATTTAAAACTCCAGTTTTATCGGAATTATAAAGAAGTAAAATTTAATAAATTTTTATTTACAATAGAGGAATATAATTTGAAATAAAACTATAAAAGAGTAAAATATTTTTGTTTCAGCCAATAAAGACGCTATTTTAATTTTTTTATTTAAATTTAATTAAAGTTATAAATATACCAAAACAAAATTTTAGCTGAAAAATATCATTATTTTGTAACACAGCCATCACCATTTTGAATAGGTAATAATACGAATTATACATCACAAAAAAGTCCAAATACAATTTTTGAATAAGAATCCTAATTACAACATACTTCGCGACTTCGTCCAGAAACACGCCTCACGCGTAGTTTCATTTAACATAAGTTAAATTGAAAATTGCATATAGTTAGATTAAACAAAATTAACAAGCGTGCGGGCATAAAACCTATGGCCTTCGTGATATAAGCAGTCATGTAGTCTTGCGCTACTTTTTTATTCGAATAAAATCCAAATATCCAATAAGGTTAAAGTTATGTTTAAAGTAAACATCTGTTAGCATAGATATTTGCATAAAAAATTTAGGATAAGACTCGATAAGTAATTATTAATAAAATTGAAAAATATCCTTGTGTTTTTGTGTTTCAGAAAACATAAAAGAAGATAATTTAAATTAAATTTGTAAACCTGATAACAAACGCTGGATTTGATTCTCTTTCAAGTCTTATCAAGCTAATAAAACTCAATGAACTCTAATACTTTTAAAAATTATTACATTAGTTGTATTAGTAAAAAGAAATGTAAAAAATCAAGTTTGTTTATAGAGATCAGTATGAGCATAAAATATCTTTTAACCTTTGAGTTTCATGTAATGTATATTAAGAAAACCTAATATTAAAGTGAAATTGTTTTTATTTTAAGTTTTAGCGAAAAGAAAGAAGAACAAAAAAATAAAAGATAATTTAATACCAAATGTAACCATATGACGTCATCTTCTATTGTTTCAAGTATACGTATTTAAAAGCATAAGAGGAAGAACAAGTTTTATAAAGAGATGGAAAACAAGACTTTTAGAAGGGAAAACTCCAAGAGAAAATTATGTCAACGAAACAAGCCTTCAACAGTAAGACCAAGGAAAATTCCGCTAGAGAGACGCTAGATGAATATGCAATGAAACATACTTACATTACAAGCTTCTATAGTTGACTGACATTTCTACATCAAAATATAAGCAACTCTAATGCCTTCAACCCTACAATACCTTTTTTCATATATTATTTACTTGGTACAAGAAAAATGACAATTTTTTTATATACTTTGAGATAAGAAAAATAAAGGAATGTAAACATGTAATAGCTCAGTGCCTGAATGACGAAGAAAGTCAATAAGAAATTACTAAGCCAGTAAGTAAATTTACTGTAACACTAAAAAATTTAAAACATAATTTTCTTTTTTGGAATATATTTATTTTCTTATGTAATTACAGCCGTATTAGACAAAATTAAGCCCCTTCATACCCTCACATTGGATTTTTAGATCAATGCTAGTTTCAACCATGCCAGTTTCTATAGTGTTATTCTATGCCCATCTCCTAGTTCTGGCTCACTTGGACAAATAATTATCCAAATATATAAATATGGTTTATTTATTTATAATTATTTAACTTTAAAGTAACTGTCACCTATAGTTGAAAGAGTTCACATAAGGATCAAAACTATCGTAATAATTAGTATATACGCACTAATTAAAGCCAAAACGTTACATGTTATAGAGAAGTCAATTGTCAAGGGGTAGTTACCCATTTGTCAAACAAGGTTTTTGTGAATCCTTTTGAATGTTGTAAATTTAAATTTATAAAATCCAGGTTAGTTCAAGAGGTGTTCCTACATTATCAGAGAATAGAAAACTCGGGTCCAACTCACCATCTTGAAATTGTATTGAACAAAGAGGATGCAGTTAAGGAGATATATTCACTACAAAACTTACATACCCTAGAAAATTTTATCGAGAGAAACAAAGTAAACCAAATGGAACCACGCGAGTCTTCTTAAGTAAAGGCATTTTAAACCCTTGGTGAAAAAATTAAGTAAATTATTTATTTAACAACAAGAAAGAGAACCAGATGGTCCTCATAAAGCTTAGTACAGTTAATGCACTAGCCATGCGCAATTACTATTAAACATGTTCAGTTTGTTTTTGCCACATTTTACAACAAAAAGGGGCAAACCATAAAACTATCCAACGTTCCTAGTTGCGTACTGGATTTTATATATACAGTAATTACAAATTATCTAAGTTAAAGTAAAAGTAATAGTAATTAAGAAAATGGAACAGAAGATAACTAAAAAATATAGTATACATCATATACTAAGCATGTTTTGTTTGTTGTTTGTTTTGGCCATATGTTTTAGATAGATTCTTCACTACTTTTTTAACATTTGGGAAGCCATTCCCCTACTTAAAGATCCTAAAATTAGGCAAGAGTATATTCATTTTGAAACCTTCCATGCGGAAGGTTACATCCATGGTAATTTACCAATAACCAATTTAATTTATTTTAATATGAAAACAATACTAATTAACACAAAACCTAATTTGAACAATTAAAATGGAAACAAAGAAAATTAGGAAAATCTAGGTTATCTTAAAAAGTATATTGAAGACCAACATGCAATATTTTCACATCCAAACCATAGAACGACCAAACGTTTCTTGTTTCGTACTTAAATAATTATATCTAAAAATTATCTACTTTATGGTACATTAGTAGGAAATTAGAAAACGAAACAGAAGGAAAACTAAACAATTAGCTATAATAAGATAGAATAAATTAACTAATTTCTAATAGGATAATTTTAGAACCTATGCTCCATGAAGCTTTGCATCAGGTAAGCACGTCACGTTTTTATAGCTACACTCTCTTTGCAGTAAAATTATCCAGGGTGGATTTTTCTAGAGATGAATTAATGACTTGTTCCCGCGAGGAATAAAACATTAGTGAAACAAAAAGATTCTCACTTTGCTGCAATGCTTTACTGCATACCTAGAATATATAATATATAATATATAATATATATATATATATATATATATATTTAATATTTCTAGATAAGAAAAAATATGCGAACCTGAATAAATAATTTTTCATTGGTTAATTCATAAAAAAGCAAGGAGAAAAGATGAAATAAAAAACGGTATACGGGTTTAACAAGAAAGGATAATTAAAACCTTGGGCAGGCCTTCTACCTGGAGATCTCTTTACCCTTTTAGCAATATTTTTTACTTTTTTTGTAACTTTATTAAATTCATTATGCAAAATGAGACCCCGAAAAGTAATGGGCTCGAGAAAGAAATACGAGGGATAAAAAAATGCGTGTACTGTTTTGAAAAAAATGAGTTGCAACACGAATTTTTTCTCCTGTAAATTTCCAAGGGAGTCTGTAATCAAGGGAAAATGGAGGTAAGTTGTGGCGGAAAAGCTTCTTGTATAATGCAATCTCAACCCCTCCTGAACACCCTCTTCTGTCTTACGAAAACTTGATTTGATATCATGAATCAACTTAAAATTGAACAGACATTACATCTAGCTCGACGATTTAATCGTCTCCCTAACTTTAATACAAAAAACCAACCCTTTACGAAAAATTGAACGAATTATCTTAAAAATGATTTTTAGGCAGAAAAAAGAATAATTTTGAATAATGAATGAAACAATGAGACACCCAAAAAAATAAAGAAGTTTGAAAAGATTAAGAAAAAATGAGGCAAAAACGGTAAGAAGGAAAGCATTATGTTAATGAAAACAATTTTTATTCCGCATGATTTATAGCTATCATTAGAACCAAGGATAAGTCAAGTTAAAAAGCGATCTTTAAAAAAAATGTAACAATAAAAATTCTTAGATGGAAAAAATGAAACAAAAGAAAATAAACGGCTCTTTTTCTGGTAAAAAAGTCTAAACAATGAATTGATAAATGACTGTAAAACACAATTTTGTCTGGGTACTTACACATAACTTGAAGGGTAACACTCTGCCTCATTGGTCTCTCATTCCTTGAGACCATTATTTCGTTGGATGCTTCGCAAGTTAGAGATTGTTCGTTTTCAAATCTAGTCGCTGTGAATGTTAATTCACTCAGAGTATCGAATGTACCGTCAGCCTGAAACATAATAGTTAACAAAAAGTTAGTAAAACTACAAACAGAATATAACACCTAACCGCTAAACATAGTTTAGCGGTTATGATGTATACTCTCTGTTTACTCTCTGATTTAAACAGAGAGTATACATCAGACCTATCTTCTGATGGAATTAGGTCTAAAGGTCTCTTTTCAGCCAAAAGAGACCTGTAGACCTCATGCAGATTTTAAATTAGCACGAAAAGCAATAAATTATACTTAACAATATTTGAAAAGAAGTCTTTTAATAACCTTTGGGTACATAACATGTATTTCTATTCAACAAAGATACATACATATACATATTATATGTTAATATGTATTATAACAATTATGCTATAATTGTTAACTTTCCACTAGGAATTATAGATAATAAATTTAATTACAATTTAAATGTTATTGATTAAAGTTTAAATATTTATGAGTGACGTTAGCGCCAATGGATTCCATATTATAAGGATTCAAATAAAGGTCTATACACAAACATAGTTTTAAGCATATAATGATAGTAAAACCGGCTTTCAACCAAATAAAGGTCATCCTCAGTACTTACAAACAAGAGGACAATCAAATAAATAAAAATACAATAAGTACACAATTAATACAATAAGAAACAAGAAGTAAAAATATGAAATGGTCAATCAAAATTCCATTTCTTTTTAATATTTTGATTGACCATCTCTTATTTTTTACTTCATGTTTCTTATTGTATTTATTGTTTACTTATTTTTATTTATTTGATCGTCCTCTTGTTTGTAGGTACTGAGGATGACCTTTATTTGGTTGAAAGCCGGTTTTAATATCATTATATGCTTAAAACTATATTTGTGGATAGACCTTTATTTGAATCCTTATAATATTTATTTTTATTTTAAACCGTAACAGTAATTCACATAAAATTAAAACCTTAACATAACTTTTAAAAACAAAATGCAGTATTTGATTTGTGCGGGGAAAAATGCATCAAATATACGTAACAAAGAATATAAAACTTAAGTGTCATTTCAGGTGACATTTTTAACGGAATGACGTCTGGCTTTGCGAGATATGCGGGAAAATCTAAAATATAGGGAAAGTAAAAGGGACATGGTTTCCATTTCAGAGCCTATCGTGCAAGCGAAACAGCAATCATATGCCATATTTCCCCATGCCAAGATAGTTTATGAGTTACATTCTATACTGTGACACATGACACATCACATCAGCTATAACTCCTCTAACAAACTTATATACTTAGATAAAAAAAATATAAAAATAAGATCATAAATCATAATCGGAAGGATACGTTTTAAATGAATATTGTAAAATAAAATATAAAAGTACTAAATTTTTTTTAATATGTTTCTAAATAAATAAAGCAGAGCAATACTTAAGTCAAAAGCCTACGTTGCAGCGTTTACAGATTCTCAGTATTCTTTAAAATTAATATCTACAAATTAATATGTCAATAGGACAAAATTATATCTTTATCAAACCACTAACAGTTATTTTACAGTAAAAACATTTTAAATTATCATACTTCAAAAGTTATAAATAGATGTACAACATGCAGTCACTTACTGTAGCACAAATCATGTTAATAAAACATGCTTCATCTAACATGACTAAAAGCTTTATGTTGTATAAATGTTTTCTGTGAAAACTATGAACTATCTATACACTTCATACTACGTGACGCATCAGAAAATTTTATACATTTTGCAACTAAAATTAAATGTAATTTATGAGTTCATTTACTTCAACATCTAACATTTTAAAGGAGAAAAGGGTCAAAGATTACTTGACACACAATTTAGGGCTAAGGTGATTTAATACATGATATAAAATCCCCCTTCTCTTCCTAGAATGGTTGAGACCTAGGATGCAATAGGTGGGTTTGAACCCACCTATTGGTAGATAATACCGACGTGAAAACTAAGGAGGTAACTTAGAAAGGAGGAGTAGAAGAAAGGTGTAAACAAACCTATTAATCAACAAATCGTCTCTTTGTTTATTTTCTCTTTTTCATAAATCAAAGTAGACAAGTTTAAAAGTTTTATAACAAAAGGCCTTCAGCCACTTGGCCGAAGGTCAAGGAAGGAAACCATATTAGCCACAATCCTAAGCTTTAAAATTTAATAGCAATTAAAAAGCGCTCAACAGCACTGTGCAAAGAATTAACTTTACAAAACTAGAAAATACTTCCATATGACTTCACTTCAAACTATGAACATTATTCCTCTCATTACTTACTGAAATAACAGATTTTACTTTGATCTCATTAAATCTCTCATCTGTCAGTCGCAGGAATGAAAAAAGAAGAAAAAAGAAATTCTGAAAAACATCTAGGTTCTTACTTTAAATAACTTCTAAAAGATTTTTTTCTTCTTGTTTAAATCAAGCATAAACTTTATAACATTTAAGTCAGAGGAGTCTTCAAGATTTTTCTGGTTGTGTTTCTTTTCCCTTACTAAGACTTTTAAGGTTGAAAAATCTTCACTTCTTATTTCTTCTTCAAAAGTTGAAACTTGCTCTTAAGATCCTTGATCCTTAAGAAGGACCTCATATCCAGGACTCAATCTTCTCCGTCAATATTCTTTTTTCTTTAAACTGACTTTAATATATAAATTTTTTTCTGCTACCACTTCGTTTTCTGTATTTATTTGTTTATTCAAACATTTCCTTTTTCATTTCCTTTTTATTAAAGTATTTCTTATTGGCTGGGAGCAAGTATCAATTCATTTTATATTTAAATAATATAAATATAAGAAAAGATCTTATGCTTTCGAATGGAAAATAGCGCATGTAATAATATTTGATTTAAGACTTTATGCAGTATTCATTTCTTATCGATAAAAAAATCTGAACAGATTCAAAAAATCGATACTCATATGCATGCTGGCATTTGCTTGATTAAAATCAAGCAAGTAAGTACTGGTATTATTTATAGGTAATATTCACAACAGAAACATACTTACTATTATAAGGACAATAACACTAAATTATAAGAAACAATTTTAATTATAATAATTTAATAACTAATTATAATAACTTATAATTTTTAATTATAAGTTTACTCAAAGATGAGAATGAAATTAAAATCTTTCTTATTTTTTTATTTTAAATTGACAAGTTCTGGTAAAAACTAAAAATATTACTTTACTGGATTTATATTTCACAAATAAATACGGTGGGTGAAATCACGTCACGCGTTGGATTTTAGAGGCGTTACCTATGGGACTTAATTCGCCAAAGACTCTTCCAATATTAAATTGGCGAAAACTTTAGGAATTCAATAATTTCACTCACCTTTCCGTTGCAGTGGATCTGAGATAGCAACTATAATCAAACCTTTTCATTTACGACACTACAAGCCCGATTTTTTAAAATGTTATGATACTCAACTTTTATTAAGAAAACCTTTATTTAAGTTCAATAATAATCCATTATTAAAACTAGTTTTTCGTTTTGAATTAAATAGTTAGCTTAGTTAGCTTTTCGTTTTATATTAAATCCACTCGTTCCTTTAAATTGAATTAACTTGCAGAATCAAATTATATTTGTTCAAATATTTAACAGAGCCCAAGTTGTTTTTTTTTTCAGTAAACAAATTAATAAAGAGTATATAACCCCGTAAGAAAGAGTCAGAGCAATAAAAAGGAGTGTAAAAACAGAGGACCACAAAAATTACAAAGAGGGTTTATTCCATTCAGCAGAAAGCAATTATATAAACCGTCTTTTAATTCATTACTTCTAGTCATTCCACTGACAGTCAAAGGTCAATTAAGAGTTTTCTACTCCATGACAATAGATAACTTTCCTCGAAAAGTTTGAAGAACCAGAAAGTTCTCGAGACAATATCATTTCCTCAGTGACATTTTACCAATTAGTGAGAGTTGCTAGTATCTTTGACTCAAGGATATCGATTCTATTTTGGTCTAACAGAATTTGACCCTTTAGTCCTTTGTTTAGAGACCCTAAAGGATATCTTGGGTTTATCCTAGCCCATGTTTTAAATTCTTTTTGTCTTTATTGTCATACTAAAATAACATTTTTTTAATGGTTTTACCCTTTTTAAATAGACCATATGTAATGAATGTTGACATGATCACATATTAGAATATGATAATAGTATATTATGCTACTAGGCAGCAAAATGGAATTTTGCAGACGAGTTTTATAAATTTGCCCCCGAGCCGAAGGCGAGGGCGGGCTATGGAAATTACCTGCAGAGGCGTAAGCCGAGGCAGGTAATTAACCCATTTGACAGACGAGGCGAAGCCGAGAATGGCAAATGGTGAATTACCTGCAGAGGCGTAAGCCGAGGCAGGTAATTAATTGCACGAGTCTGCAATGTTTCCTTTGCTGCATAGTAGCATATACTATTTTATCTACTAACGGCAGAAAAAATACACAAGAGATTATTTTAAATACTTGCTGCGAGATTTTACAGGCAGTAAAGACTGCTTTGAAGTAGATGCAACGCTGACAATATCAGGTGGAGTGTGGTCCAATAACTTGTCGATGTCAACAATGTTTGTATCTTTATTCACTTCACTGTTGTTCTCACTCATTATGTTTTAGTAACTTAACTTTAGTTTACAGATTTAGTTTTTGATAACGTTCTATTTTTGTAACTTTATATACTTAAACTAAATATAACAACATGAAATACAAAATCTGACGACTTAAACATTAAAAATCTGTCGATTCATAAACAGCTGGTAAATAATTTAATTTAATGCCAAAATTATCAGTGTTGCCAATTTGTTTCCAAAACATTATATATTATTAGATAAACAAATGTTAAATGTTAAACATTTAATAATAATATCGTTATTTTAAGTAACAATAAAGAAAGTTACATACTAGAAACAAGCTAGAATAAATCATGGTTTACAAAATAAAACAATACCGAAATTCACGCAATAATTTGTAAAATAATAACCTCCGCTTATTCATTTTCCCGCCTAGGGAGTTTTGTCTTGTTTTCCATGTTATTTAAATGAGCCATAACTCCCTAGTACTTTTTTCATTACCAAAACATTTTGCGTACTGTTTTGAAACATTTTGCGTACTGTTTTAAAATATTTCCCGTATTGTTTGACAGTGTAGGTAAAATGACATTTTGCAGCTTAAAAACAGTCCAGTCATGGCTAATTTTGCTGCCGTGAGTAGATAAAAGTTTTTACGCCGGTTTAGGTTTAATTAATATGAGAGCTACATGTCCACTAGGAGGAAATTTATTTGTTTAAATTTACACTACAAAATAAGAAAATTACAATTTGAGTAAAATTACCATAAGTTTATATTAAAACTTTATAGTATTTACAAACAGTAAACGGCTAAATATTATCAGAGAAAACTTAAGTAAAGATATTGTAGGCTAAACATTAATATCTTTTCAAACATCGAAGACATACTAGGATTATCCATATTATGGTAACCTTCTTAATTGATAATTCTTAGATTGATAGGGGTTGAAATGTTAATGGTCAATTTTTGAAATTACTGTTATCTAATAAATACAAAAACAATTTAACTAAATAATATTTAACTTTAAAAGTTGGTTAAAGTAGATATAATAATTATTATTAATTAAATAATATTATCTAACTTTTAAAGTATCTAGCACTTTTTTAACTAAAGTCAAAACAGGATCGCTAACTACAAATCAATTCAGAAAGCTTGCATATTCTGGGAAAGGAAATTTATTCCTCGACGAGCACTCAATGCATAACTAAAACATGAATTATACCACACTTTTTTTGTTCCTGTGATTATTTTTTTTATTTTTAGATTATATCCACAAAATGTTTTTATTACTATGAACACAATGCCAGATTTAAGTTTAATATATAATTTAATTATATATTAAACAACCGAATTTAGCTGGCTTGCCAGTAACCACAGCTTTGGCTGATTTTTTAAAAATTTATATTGATAGTTACAACAACGATTAATTCGTTAAAGTAATTAAGTATACTTAATTACTTAAGTATACCCCAGTGGCAGATCTTGCTGGGATGAATAAAAAGTATGAAAATTTGTTTTCGAGATTACATTAAAGCTATAAGTCTCGATCAGCGTTGACGAGTATCCTGCCACCAAAAGAGGACCAATCTGTATCCACACCTATATATTTTTCTACCAAATTACTAAAGTGTGGACATCTATGCTCTCTCGTCAGGGATACGACATACAGAGCTAGGCTGTACGAGAATGTATTTTTTTTCATTTAGTTTAGTTTAGATTAATTCTAAGTAAGTCTCGCGGCCACTGCCACTTGAGTCTACGGGGAGGGTTGTTCGGATTTTTCTCAGAGGAAAGATTATGTACAAGAGGATTAGGATGATCGGCAAGAGAGGAGTGAAAGGATTTATAACGAGATATTGCAAGGTCACGGACAAAAGGAATATTAAAATCATGATGTAAGGTACAATTTGAGACATAATATGGAGCATCAGCTATTTTACGTAGGATAATAGATTGAAGGGATTGGATTTTATAGGAATTGGAAGGTTTGGTGCTACCACAGAGTTCTATTCCGTAAGTCTACATGGGTTTAATAATAGTCTTGTAAATAAGTAGTTTGTTGCCAATCCGTACGAATTGGCTGAATTGATATTTATTTTTGCATGTACTGGATATTAATAATTGGTTTATTATTAATATTATCATTATTATAATTTAATTGAACGTGTTTATATTCAAATATATTTAATCTAAACACACGGCAACCCTTAAATACATAAATGAGGCAGAACAAAAGGAGAGAGAAGAACCACAAATAAAGTAACTCTTCAACTTATAACTATTCAAAACGAAAATTTGGAGCGCTAGATAGAGTAAAAACGAGTTCACATTTCTCTTGTCTCTATTTTTTCACCATTTCCCCATTAAAATAAAACGGAAAGGAATTTCAAATAATAATTAAGTTTTTTCTCTTTTTTACGAGCCTTTTTTTATATTGATAGCTGACCTCGATATTTTTATTCTATATTTGATTTATGGATTATATTCAAAACTAGATTGGAAAAAATAAATGTTACTTTTCTCATGCCTTTTTTATCGAAAGAATGGTAGTTGGAAAAGCTGGTGGAGTAGAGAAGGTTTTTTTGTGCAGATGATTTTTTTGGCGGGAGTGGAAACAGACAAAAGCGCAGAGCTAAATGATTTATTGGGTTTTATTCCGTAGATGGGCCTCCCCACTTAATAGAAATACAAGGATGAAAAACATAACTTCCTTTAACTTCCCCCCCTTTGTCCGTCTGGGTCACCAATATCCTACGTTTAAGTTAAAAACATATTTAAAATAAGCCTGTCTCGACTAATAAAACATTTCAACTGGTACAATTAAAATAATAGTATTGATTAGAATAATGCACAAATAAAACTCTATAATAAACTAAATAAAAATCATTCTTCATCACGAATTGTACAACAAATTAATAAAATGACTGTGCGTATCAAAGCATCAAAACAAATAATACCTTAACAGCAATTAACAACACCTTAGGCTCGAAATACAAGTCAGACATGTTGAAAAATATTTTATTAAGAAGATTTAGTTTACAAACAGCCTCAAAAGGCCTAGAAATAACTTTCAGACCACCAAGTATAATGAGAGTTCAGTAAAGCCTATGATATAATATAAAAAGCAACAGATAAATCATAAGTGAAAAATAAGAAAATAAATCAAAAGTGACTTAACCAAAGCAAAGTATTAAGGAAATCTAACGTTAATTTATTTTGCAGGATAAACAAATGTATTTGAAACTACATTTAATACTTTACTGATTAAATAGATTTTATTATGATGAACGTAAGGTAAATAGTAGGCAAAGATGGATAAAACCTCATTTCCTATCTGCAGAGTAATATCAAGAAATATAACGTTTATTAAATTTTCAAAAGGCATTAAAAGGGGACGTGAAAATCCTTAATATAGAATAAAGTTAAAATAAGATACTGCCGGACATATTTTCCTTAGAATAAAAAGAGAGAAATGCAGAGGCAGTATTGAAGGTGCATGAAGAAAAAGTTAATATGAGTACTGAGCGTGCTTGAGTTCCTTCCCTAAGCTCCTATGTGTATATTTACCAAAGGAAGCAATGAAGAGTAGACATGGGAAAAGGTTCTGTACTAAAAACCCCTTCAGGGTTATTCTCCTTGATATTGGCAACCTCTTTTTCTTTCTGACCCTTAGCCAAATATGAACTAAAGTATATACCTCATACCCAGGTGGACTTTATACCAGTCTCTTACCAAGTACTACCTTGAGTACACACTAACACTCTTCGTCTAGGGTCTTTAAACATTTTATAATAAAGACCACAGCAGGCCATTTTAACACCTCCTTTCCTTCATTAAGATGAAATTAATGTTAATTTTAAAAACACGTTTCATAACCACATAATTAACAGTCATTAACAAATTTATAAATCTTTAAAAGTTTAGATGAAATAGAATGTAAAAATATTATGAAGACATAAACAAAAATATTAAATATCCAAGAAGTTAATAGCTTCAATTTCGTTTAAATATTTTACTAGGTATCTAAACGAAATGCATTTAGTACTAAAAATAACTTTCACTTAAGAAAAAAACTAATACTTATAAAGTTATCATTACAAAACAATAACCTATTACATAAAATGCCAGAAAAAACTAAACAAAATGGTTTTGACATTTAACAAATTACTTCGGTAGTTCTCGGAAACAATAGAAAGCAATAAGGGTTTCCTTACTGCTATATTTACGGTCAATAAGTTTTAACCCTAACGAAAACTCAAGCTACTTTAATATTAGGGTGAATCTCTAAAAGATTGATTTTAGGAAAACAGAATCGTGCAAATGACTAGAGAATCGGTCGATTGTGATTGCCCAGTGAGTTATGAGGGACTATAAGATAAACTTAGCGTACTATGCTGTATAGCCATTACTACACATAGATCTCATTCATAATGCATTATTATAAT
This sequence comes from Microvelia longipes, assembly GCA_018340805.1. Taxonomy (NCBI): domain Eukaryota; kingdom Metazoa; phylum Arthropoda; class Insecta; order Hemiptera; family Veliidae; genus Microvelia; species Microvelia longipes. Next base: position 36,094,191 of record JACMZG010001863.1, read on the forward strand.
GACTACCTTATGTATTATCCTTTCTTGAAATGCACATATACCTCCCATACTTTCTTTAATGTTTGAATTTCCCTCAGCAGGCACACAAGACATAAAATTATGCAATGGGAAAGACTTCGGTGGTATTAAAGCAATGCTTTCTTATACAAATACATCAAGGTTTTAAACTCATTGCTTTAGTAGACAATTCATACGTTAATACAACCAGCTATTTACAAACCATATATCGTTCCCTAAATACATAAAGCCTTTTCGTTTTCTCTTCACAATGAATTTAAATGTATTCATGATTCATATTAAGGTAATCAATTAAAATAATCCGATAGAAACCCTTATTTCAATATAAGATCTTGTCTCAAATGCTTATTAATTTCAGCCGTCATTTTAACGGCTAAATTAAGATATATTAACAGGCTTTTTTACTTTTTTGTTTTGATTCTCTTTTATTAACGTTTCTTTTTGGTTAAATTATTATTACGTAGCTTTTAACTTTTTTATCTTTTACACTTCTAATTTATTTCTTTGATATCTGTTGGGTTTGGCACAGATGATGATCGTAAGATCGAAGCCAGCTCTGGTTTAAATAAAGGCTTTTTGGAGACATTTTAGTGTTTTTATTGGTTAACTGTGATTACTCCACTGCTCAGTTTCCTGTAAATAAATAAGCTTTCAATTCAAAGAATATTACAACCCATATCATGTGCTATTCGGAAAATAATTTCATTAACCCGCAATAGTGACTTAATTTTAGAAATTTATAAATATCACGGAACGGAACAATGATGTGATCTGATTACATTTGGCGCGCCTATAGCCATGTATAAGACTAACATACATACCAAGTTTTATCTCATCATCAACAATTTCAAATGACTTAAATAAATGTTGACGAGTTAAAACTTGATGGATGTATCCTGAGTAATAATTTCTAAAAAAAATATTTTTAAATTTTACTTTTTAATAAAGTAGTGCTATAATTTGTTGATATTATAATATAAGTATCTGTACTAATAATTCCTGCAATGACATTAAAACTATAATCTAACGTGTAAAAAAATATATTCCATTAATAAAATGAATGATTGAATTGAATCCCCTTCATAATTTTATCAGCTTGAATTAAATCATAATTTACATTGATGAAATTCAGAGAACTAATAGGAGAAAAAGGCACACATGGTGTTACTTAAAATTGAAGATTGTTTTGAGTATGAGGCATAATTTATATCACGGCAAAAAAGTTTGATAAAGTTCGTAAACTTTGCTGGATGTCATAAAACATAATAAACTAAACATCCAGTGATAGAACCTAGAGATGATATTATTTTATTTTTAAATCACGTCACAAGGTTAAAAAAGGAAAGATACGTCTGAATTATTAACTGTCTTAATGAAACCCTGAATAATTAAAACCCCGTCAGAGGAATGAATTTCCTACCACAGGTTTTACGAAGGAGCATGTCAAAAAACTTTGCTTAACTACCTCTTGTAGTGTCAGCTATTTTTTTCTTTCAAAAATATAATTATAAAATACCTAAAAATCAAGGTTTTCGTGTAAAATAGAGGAAATCAACTAATTTGACATAACTTTTTCATTAATTATTTAACATAATTGTAATCTAGGAAATATTTATATTCTATTTAAGAATTTGGTTATTTAATATGTGATAATAAAAATACCTTGACAGGCTTTTCCATAGTTTTGACTTTTTTACCTTTGATGAAATTTCATTTAAAGTATTTTTGGATCGGACCCCTAATCAATTTTCAGAGTACTGCCGCTCCCCCCTTAAAAACATATCTACAATTTTTTATTATTGCTCTAACATTTCGTTTAGCCTGGAACGGATTTTAAGAGAATACATTTTTGTTTTTTTTTACTTTTTACTCCCATGAGAGTAAAAAGTAACACATTTTCTTCCTTGGGAGTCAGAAGTGCTTTTTTACTCCCAAAAAAAACCAGTCAATAAATTTCACATTATACACCGTCTGTATACAGATGTCATTTTTGTTTTCATTAAAAAATATAGCATTACTGAGCTTAGCTTTATTTCGCATTATAAAGTTATGCTCATCGAGAAGCTGTCAGATATTTTCTTGATAATACTGAGAGACTAGACGAGTTATCATCAAATACAACACTCTACAGAGAAGGGTTTCAAGAGGTGGAAGTAGATACAAGAGTTTCAAAACTAATTTTGAGCCCATTGTGGAAACTCCCAGAGGGTCTGACCGCTTTTACTGTTAAAGCTTCTAAAAACAATCAAGTCACTAATTATTTGGTCTGCCCTTCTTCTCCTAACCTTTCCCTCTATATACAGATCACTTGGTTGCTTTAATTTTTTAAAGATTATCAATGTTTCCATTGACGCTAAAAATAGGGATGAGCATTCGAAAACTCAATCAGCATATGATTAAATTTTAATTTGAAATTTGGTAATTCTAACAGTTTTATTATTTATTTTAAAGAAATACTAAAAATCAAATATTATTAACAAGAGATTAGCGCATCTCTTGTTAATCAATATTAATATCATTGCACATTTATGACAATAATGTGATCAAGTATACAAGATCACGATCCATATTAAAGCTACATAAATAGATAGTTTAAAAGATCAATAAAAAATCGCTTACGTGATGCCTCGGAACTTTTCTTCATCACATCGGATTCGCAACGCTCATCCTCCCTGCTTCAGACTCGCTTCGCTCGTCCTCAGAATATACCATTCGCCAAAATTATACTCTAATATGTTTTCGGACTCGCTTAGCTCGTCCTCAGATAGTAAATGCATCCATTTAATTCTCAGCAATCACCAATACAGCACTGATCACACTGGATGCTGCTTAATTTTTATGATCTAACAAAACTCATGAGTATAATTTTTGTATTGAAACGAAACTTAATGTCCTTATTTATTATGTAAAGATATACACAGTAAAAGGTACAGCACAGAACAAAGGATAGGTGTACAAAATTTCAACTCAATTGCATCATTTTCATTAACAATGAACATAAGTCATACGATAACAATTGAACTAATGCTGATAATGAGATGAAACATGGCACATAGTTAGTTTTATACATAGCCACATGCGTGTACAAGTAATCTCAATCTAATCACATCATTTTTCCGCGTTTTACGATTTTCCGAAATTTTTGCTTATTATTGCGGGTTATTGACGTCATACAAAAATTATTTTCCGAACAGCACAACTACAGCGGTAGACTGATTTTTGTACGAAGTTTTAACTCTACAGCATGAATATCAATACCCTAGAGCAAGATGATAATAGACCACAAAACACACATACAGACAGAAACTTTATGGAAACCTTTTCCTAAACTTTTCCTAAATCGCGAGGTCACATTTTCGTAATATTTGCACATTGCCGGTTCACGCAAATAAGACGAAAACTATTCATAACATTATAAAATGTCTGTAACGGATAATTATGAAGAAACCTTGGTTTAGGATTTTTAGGGCAAACACAATACTTACCTATTTATGTAATAAATATTTTTAACTAAATATAGACTGTTCACAGTGTCGATTGAAGACATTACATACATATTAATGTCCATTCTATACCGTATAATGTATGCAACTTACATACATGTATTAATCATATATTTATGTATGATATGTATGTATTGATCATATATTATATATTGTTGATTTTATGTATGATATGTATGTCAATATTATAGTTTATGTCCCTCAAAGCCCAAATCTAAATTAAATCACTAGCTAAGCCGGAATAAATTTCAAATCAAGCCCACAAGATTAGGCGACTGATAAAGATTCATTAAGATAACATTTAGGTCTTAGCCAACATTAAGTAGGTATAAACAGACTATAGAAAAACCTGTTAGCATTAGTTCGTAAGACATTTCATAAGTAGTTAAAATCATGCCTCTATAAAAAGTAAACGACCCTAGATAATTTACATGTATATATAAAGGCTCAGAGACGAATACGTCAGCAGATAGTTTAAATTTAAAGTCTATGAATAATTAAAGTAAAGAAAAAACACAGAAGTAAATAAATAAAAATTGGAAACAAGATACAACACAAGGCAAAGGCAATAAATTTGATAAACAGATTTCGGTTCGGTCTAAATTTAACATTTCTATTCTAACATCTTCTTCTGGCATTGTGTTTTATTAAACAGCACAGGAGTTAATAATAAAATTTTATTACATTCACCAAAAGTCAAATTTAAGATATAAGCTTTTCCTAAAAAAAATAGTCGTAATTTTCTTCAATAACTAAAAACGGATATTTTGTTAAAGGTTATATTTGGATTTTTGCAGAACGTTGAGTTAGTGAGGGTATCGGGGCTCTGGAGAATTCAATAGGTTATAAAATACAGTCTATACGATACTCATGGGTACCATACACCTTGATTTACCTGCCTGTACCTTTATACAATAGATAACCTTAACTATTGAAATGCAAAGAAAAAAAACTACCAAGAAAATCCAAAGAAAAAGTAATGCGTTGTCACAAACTTTTACAGCAAAGCTTATATAAGAAAATATTCTATAATCGTTAGAATATTCTAGAAATAAAATAAATTATAGTATTTGATAAGTGCTTAAAAATTAATTATGAGAGCGTATGCATTGACGTGCTCTATTGACAATAATACATGTTTATAAAATATAGTAATATACAGCCACTCATAATTACTAATGAGTTTTTAGAGTTTAAAGTCCTTAAGTAATTCCTTAAAAACTCGGAAAGCGAATTAAGTAGACGAAAACTTGAAACCTCGTTCGTTTTATTTCAGTAGAAATATTAATTATATATTTTATTTTAAATTAAATATGGATGGTTAAGGCAAAAAGTATTTTATCAGCTCTTAAATATGCACAGCTGAAAATACCTTAATGTAGTAGCCTCATTCTTCTAAAAGCTTTAATTAAAGTAATTTTTAAATTATATTTATCAAAGTATATTTATCCTAAGTGTAATAATCATAGAGATATTATTACTAGAGAGGCCCTACAGGTTAAATTTTGAAATATTGGAAAAAAACCTGAGCACCTTCGCTTATAAATATAATGAAATAATCAGTATACAATTACAATATCTTAGAAAGGAGAGCGTTAAAAATACTAATCAAAACACAATCAATGTGGGGGATGCCAAAATCAATTGTTTTATAATAACCTTAACTCACTCTTGAAGTAAATTTTAATGAGGTTACACAGAGCCCCTGAATGATGTATCAGGCTTCTCAATACATTGAGATAGACTATGCCCCCTCTAGAATATATCTCTATGATAATAATAACTTGTATTTGTTAGTCAGTGCTTATAAAGATTATTTTAATGCATGTCAGCCCGATACGGCCAAAACTCTACTCAAGTTCGCTATTTGCTAATTAATATGTCTTTTGCCTACAATATATACTATGTATACTACATATACTATACTACTACTATGTATGCATCAAAATAAAAATAAAAAAATAATAATACAGATATGAAAAATTGCTCTTAACAGTTATAAAACTTACGTGCGCAACAATTTTTGTGTAAGGAATCCTTTCCAATTTCTAAAGCAGCATGAGAAAATAGAAACATACATGTTAAATAATAAAAATATTGACAAAATTACAGAAACATCGTAAAAGAGGGTAACAATTTAAACTTACGAAGCAATGAAAATAGTTTGGATATAACTTTAGATGGGTTTCACACTGATAGTTGAACCAAGTACTTATGGACCCCTATTATTTACTGATTATATCAACGTATTTACTCTCTTAATAAACCGAAACATATAAATAAGTTACAGGGGTGTAACAAACTGGAATATGTAAAATTCTCTTATATTTAATTTAAAAAAACACAATATAAACGTGAACCTATTTTGTAGTAAAGTTTTATCAACGTACCTTTTAAACATATGAATATAAGAGTATTTTTAACAAAAAATAAATAAATTTCATGAAGGTGAAAAATATATCTTAAAAGTTGTTGCCTTAATTCAACAAAAAATCTTTTTAAAAATTATAATTTGGTTAAGTTGTTGAGAAAATGCAAGGCGACGAACATCTGGCGTAAATTTAATTAGGGCTTTTAAATATAGGTGTCACTAAAATCGTTATGGTCTTCTTGGAAAATTATACTTTTCAGTAATTTTCTTGGAAAGGGTTTTCTTAAAAAAAAGTTTTTAAATGCTAAGGCAGTTTATAAGATTTTAAAGATAGGCTCCGGATAGTCTCGACTTGGCCCCTTATTTTCTAAGAGGGAATAAAAAAACGTTGCTCTCCTAATTCAGCCTAATAAGTATAACTGGCTAAGTAGAAAAGCTTTTTTAATGTTTAGCATTCAAGATATATTTTCTAAAAAGTGTTATCAAGATAACAAATTTATTTTTAAGAATTAAAAAAAAAACTTTTTGACACATTTAATTTACGAAGAGTAAGCCGAGAACGTAAAGCGAATAAAAAAAAATTATCTATCATAACGAAACATACGTATCTATCTATTTACAAACTTACTTCGATATCGTCATTTAAATAATAGTTTTTAAGCCAAAACCGACAAATATAATTTTTGTTGTAATTGTTATAACAATATTTTAGATGACCCACGTTTTTTTCTTATGATGAAAACTATTGAAAAAATTCTGCAGATAAAAATATATTGAAAATATAGATCAAAATACGTACAAAATGTTTTAAAATGCATTAGAAACTACACTACAACGTATTATGAAAATTTAATATTAATTAATGTCAATAAAAAGAAAATTTCCAAAAGTTATTAGTTTTAGTAGAACAATTAAAGTTTCAATGAGATGAAATTCAAATGAAAAGCTTGGTAAGAATTGTTTAATTTAACTCGCTTACAAAGCAATTCAATCAGAAAACAAAGAGCTATTTTTTGTTTTGGTTCCTTTGTTCCAAGAAGTTCTAATTAGAATTCAATGTTACTCCAATACAATTCACTTTATGTATATTCAATATTCAATAAATTTTAAGCATAAATATTTGTCTTATTAATCGTGTTTAAAATATTGTTTTCTAGTTTATTTTATTTATTTAAAATGAAATTTTATCGAGCTAAAACGTATTCATTGCATAATCATTTTTATTTTCTGAACTTAATTATTCTAGAACATTTAACATCAATTAAGAAAGACAACATTAACAAAAACATTTTTAGGTAATCAAATAATTTACACAGGACTTTTCCTTAACACTATAAAACTGTCCTAAAGATATGAAAATGCCAAAATTATCATTTTAGTGTCATCCTTAGACAAAAATGTTGAGTTAACTCCTAGCGGTCACCCATTCACCAACTCATTACGCTCGGAGCTCTTAAGTGATCTCACTAAAACCTGAGCGCCTTGTGATATACAAGGCGTATTGAAGTGAACATCGTTTATTCTATATAGAAATACAATCATGTAAAATTTTAAATCAGTTGGCCCTCTTTTTGATTTTGGACCATTTTTTGGAAAAACAATATTTCGGAAAGCACAATTAAACCTAAATATTGATTTTTGTAGCAAGGTTGAACTCTCTAAGCATACATAACAGCTACGATAATAACAGACATATACACATACAGATAGATAACTTAGTACAAACCACTCGACAGGTATTTTGAGTAGTTTTTAACTCATGAAACGGATATTTACGTAAAATACCTGATCGGATATTTAGTTGAAACACAATACTTTTCCTACATAACTACTTTTCCAAATGTAAAGTTATAAAAAGAGTAAATAAATAGTTAAAAAATACAATAAAATGGTAGTTTAAGTTTGCGTAATATGAAATTTTATAACTATTCATTTAAAATTGAAGTTTAAGGGTTAGTTTAAACATAAAATAAGGGGAAATTATAGTTAAAATATACAAACGTTTTGGGTCAGAAGTTAAAATTTTGCAATATAATAAAGGTTATTTAATCTAGCTAATGAGCAAGTGCAATTACCATTTAATGTTAGCTAAAACAAAAGCCAAGAAAAGCGACCCTTTTTAACAGCTACTTATCACGCCTTCCTTTCCCATCCCATTTCTAAACGTGTTTTCCTCCATTACCACAAGGTGACAGAACGCCCAATTAGTGGCATACCACGCACACCAAGTTTCCACACAAATGCAACATTTCAAACTTCAATATAAAGAAGCTAGATTGAGATAAAAGTACAAGTTCAGAAATTTCTTAAATACAGTTTAGATAAGTTAAAAGAGTTATGTTTTTGAAAACTTTGCAGACGAGAGAGTTTTTCAAGAAAATTAGTAAAATTAAATCATTTAGTAAAACGTTGAAATAGCAGAAGAAACAAACTAAAACTTTTGATACCCATCCTTATTTTTCCTCATTTATACCTTAGGTATATAGGAATAAGAATTGTGTTAGCGAAAAAATCCGAAATCAAAATTTCACTTGAATTACCCATTTCAGGTGTTTTTAAAAGCTCTAAAATAGTTTCCACCAAGGTGTCTGTCTGTACGTGTGTATGTTGTTATGTACCTCCCAGTATGTTTATGCTAGAAGACTTGAAATTAGAGCGGATATAATTTTTAGGGCTAGTTCTGCATTCCTGAAAATATTTGTTTCATGATGTCATTAACCGTCATCAATTACTTCGCCAAAATTACGGAAATTTAAAAAAACTCGGACAAATGTTTCGATTGATTTGAGATTTGGCACGCATGTAGTCAAATAAAAGATCAAAAAATGTTCCAAGTTTCATCATTATTAGCATTAGTTCAATTCGTGTGTAATAACTTTGAAAAGTTTTTAAAAAATTGTAAAAATCGAAAAATAATCTAATTGAGTTAAAAATTTGTATAAGTTTTATGTTATTATCAGCATTATATCAAGTTTATCAAAAGATATACAAAAGTTTTAAAAACAAATTAAAAATCGAAAAATTATCCAATTGAGCTGAAAGTTGGTGCTATATTGTGTACCTCTACCTAATAACATATTTGTTAATTAACATATTTTTAAACATATTGTTTAAATATGTTATAAAAATGTAACAAATCAATATTATTAATTTTTTTTAACTTATGAGTAAAAGGATGATTTATTTTTACATACATAATCTACTTTGTTTATGACATTAGATCGTAACAAATATTACTGTGATTAGAGTTGTGATAATGTTTGGTTTTAATCAGCAGAAAAAAATCAAATTTCCTAAGGATGAAATGGGCTTTTTAAGGCTCTTTAGGGTTTTAAGACTCATAGAAATCTTGTATATAGATGCTAAATTTCTTTTAATATTTCAATAATCTCTACAGCGAAATAATCCCAAGTACTTAAGCTTAGCGACTCTAAATAAAATTGATACGAAATCAGTATTAATTGTCATTTTCGGAATTCTAGATGTAGCTGTTTTGATTAAAAATGAAGTAGCTGACTTAATAAGTCGTTTGATTGAATATTAATTACACAAATCAAAAATTACTAATAATATTAAAATAGATTATATTAATGCAAATTGGTTTTAATGTGATGAGTAATCTCACCTGTTGTTTTGTATTTGATGTAATGAAATGATTCGGTAGCTCAGAAGTCCCATTGAACCACGTTACATTAGCTGCTGGTCTCGCACCCCTGGCTTCGCATCGAAGCGAAACTTCTGAGCCCTGATTCCATTGATCCGCTACACCTAGTAGTTCAACCTTTAGCGGACGAACTGAAACACACAAATACATAAATTAAGGATGTAACAGAGCATGCTTTTAAATATGGAGGACAATTTATGTAAAATTAGTTAATATGAAATGCAAATTACAATAATAATTGCTAAGAGAAGTACAGCATAATCTTGTTTATAGTGAAATTTTTCGGTATCGAACAATCTTACATAAATAGAACCCTGAAATAATAATGGCTTAATGATTACATACGAAAAGAGAAAATTTGGTGAAAATAAGAAAAAATGAAAATAAAAATACTATATATTAATCAAAATAAGATAAATAAATGACAAGAAGCTCTTATAGGTTCGAAATTGGAGAATTAAAACAGAGGAAAAACATTAAAAACGCAAAAACATATATTTAATAAGATTATTACAAAAACTAAAATAAGATTTCAAACTGAATTGAACACATAAAATATTTAAACATAAATTTAAAAGGAAGTAAGAATCAATTTGCAATTAATAATAATTTTAAAAATGTAAAAACAAAAACAGCTGGCGAAAAACTCAATTAGAAAATATTTCAGTACATCTATTTTCTTTTGCAGAAAGTTGGAAGGCCAAAAATGCCTTTTGTAGTATTTTTTATAAAAAATAGAAAAAGGTGCAAAACAGGGGAAATAAATTATTGGTAAAAATCCAAAAGATTGGTTATCGCTAAATCCTTTCTTTTCTTCGCTTTCGACAAAAAAGGAAGAAGAGTTTTATAAAAAAATATACAAATGAAAAATAGTTACTGAGAATGCTAGAAAAGCTATGTTTTGCTCCCTGGGTAGTCAAGTTGGTTCCTAAAGTCAAAGCCGAAGAAACTACAACATTTTAATCCTGAGGCTCGCCGATGGAATTAGTTGATTCCTGTGGTTTGCTGAAGCTACCATTCACTTAATACACGAGGTGAAGACGAGGCAGGTAATTACTGGTAAGGAACAACAACTTTTTTCGCCCATGATTAGTTAAATGTTTATATCCAGGAAGGTAAAAATAATATAAGAACTAGCAGGGAATTTTAAAATCACAGTATTCTTTATTAAAGTCATCTCTTGATTTATAGGGCAATAAATAATTTCTTACATAGTTAGTGCACTCAGTTAAATTTAATACTCATCGTTCGGTGTAATCTATCGTTAATGCAAATTATTACCTTTCTTTAAGACATTAACCCAACTTATAAATTATTCGAAAAAAGTAAATTAATTAAATAAATGAGTTATGAAATGTGGAGTGAGCAATATAATATAAACAGATTATTAAAATATACTATAAATGTAATATAAATAAATTAATTTCGAGATTTAAATGAAAAGAGAAGTATAACTAGTATATTCGTAGTGACGATACGAAGCAGTGAGGTCAGCATTTTTTAGGTTTTTGTTTTTATCTAAACAAAGATTTTGATCACTAAATACAAAATGTTTACACTGAGACTTATTAATAAATAAGTCTCAATCATCATTTAATTTCTTGATTTATGTTCATTATTTTGTTAATTATTCCACATGTTTTACTAACATAAATACTGCAAGTCAGTTAAAAAAATCCAGTAATTATTAGTTATCTTAATAATTTGCTGAAATAATGCTTGGTTTTATAACATTTTGTTTATTGAAGCCAAACACGCAAGTACAAATAAATATTCTTTTTTAATTTCAATTATTGTGTTCTAAATATTGGTGATATCTTTAGTAAACAGAAGTTTAAATTAATTTACACGCAGAATCATAAACGTTATTTTGATATATAAATAATTTAAAATTATTTTACATATTTATGGATATAAAACGCATTAATAAACTGTCAAAAGTGTGCGTCCCCGGAAAGGATTAAATTTGTAACCTTCATGTTAAGAGCTGAAGGTGCAACCGACTGAGCTAAAGAGGAAATAGTTGCCATAGCAAATAACAACCAAAGCTATATTACTCCCGCTAGTTACTTTGTCCCTTCATATTCAGACTTGGAGTAAAGTGTCATTTTTCTCCCTTTAAAGGTGAAGAAAATTGCATTTTTGCTCCTTCAAGAAGATAAATATAATTATTGTTGATGCCCTTAAGTATCCTAAACCATAATACTAAAATCAAGTACAAAATTATTATTATTAAAAATTATAGCAGGGAATAATTTTTACAACTCACTAAAAGCAATATTCTATTTTATTTTAATCAAAACAATTATTAGTTGACTTTTTTGATAAATACCATGAAGATTAAGGTAATCTTGGACACCAACGTTTATACCAATTATACTGGATATAATATATTGCATAGTTTTTTTTTATAAATAATTATTTTTGAAATACGTTTAACTCATGAACATCCAAGTTAAACACGAAGCTTACAAAAAGCTTATTAATATAAATAAAATACTTATTTTTATTTAATTAATAATGAAATACTCATTTTATCATTAGAAACATACAATGAGCAATTAATTGCTCTCACAAAATGATTAATTTAAACCTAAACATGATCATACTATTTAAAAATGTTAAATGGGAACTATTAGAGAAGATAAGTTATCTAAAATTGCAAACCAATCTCAATACAACTGATAAGCGGCACAGATAACTCACTTTGAATTTTGAAACTCCATCAATCACTACATGCATACATTTACCCCCGAAAACAGTTTTAAAGCGAACGTAAAATCAATAATGTATCTAGATAGGGCGTATAGATACGTTTAGATATCATACACATAACCCTAAATGTGTCCAGGGAGACATAATCTATGTGTCATGACACACTATGATATATGTAAATCCTAACTAAGAAATCAATAATAGATACGGCGTAAGGTATTATAATTTTACTTATAGCTTAAGAGAATTAAATTATGAGATTCAAAGGTTTATTTGATCAGAATAATTGTTATACAAACAATGTAAGCATATCTTTAAGATCTTATCACGAGTATCATATACGTGCATAATAGGTTGAAATCAATAGTGCTTTAATAGATACATAGAGAATACATTGATATAATTACAAATAGGTTAAATGAAACACTGATTATATCTAGCATGAGACATAAACATATTTACATTGAATACCTTTATTAAGCGAGTCTAAAATAGTATGGGTGTTGAATAATTTACAATGAAATTCGATCTAAAGAGAATTATATTAAATCCTTTTTATCCAATTACGTATCTGAAACATGCTGGTTTATTTTGAGGGTATTATAACTGTTGTAAAAAAATTTAATTTGTAATTTTAAACATAGCGCTATTTATGTTGATGTAACTTGCAAATGATAAACAACCGCTTCATCAGATGGTTTTTGGAACTAACAATTTTTATTTGTACATCTACGAGTATATGTAGATTTTTCCTTCTTAAAAGCAGTCAACACTGATAAATCACCTGTTGCTTATGAGCTCGGTCATACTTGATATCCTAATTCAACAAGCCAATATTAGCTAATTATCTTCGTGGGATCTCATTATTCAGCTCTTTACGAGTTAGTTGTATGATGGCTGTTAGACCCATGGAAACAAGCCATTCTTCCTTTCAACTAATAATCATCCGGGTTTCCTATTCTTTCATCACCCGGGTACTCTAAGGTACAAACTTCGACATTTCCTTCATCTACCAAGGTTATTCAATATCTTTCGTATTAGAGCATATCTGTTTCTCAACATTGACTTTATTGTAAAGTATTATAAGTTGTGGTCATCCTTAAAATGCCTAACTATCTCTTATCTAGTCATGTACTTAATTATCAGAGCATACGTTTTGATCTAAATCCTATCATTACTAATCTAATGTACTACAAATATTTAAATCTATACTATTAGGTTGATCCCATTTATGGTTATAATAGGACATACACCTGAAACTAACTTATCTTTAAATTTATTTTCAGTTTATTAATACATTCACAGCCTTTGTTTTGCTATGACTGATATTTTCTAATATTGTTGTCCTTGTAGTTGATTTTGTTGGTTTATTAATAGAATTAACATTTTATCTATCCTTTGATTTTCTTATAAAATAGTCTTCTTAATCCCATACCAGCTAAACAGACTGAACTTTTTAAAGTCTGCCGACGCCTGAACAATAAAGGTATAACGAGAAACACAATTATAAGAAAGCAAGCATCCTACTAAAGGTAACTCACAAGAATATCTGAAGCCAATATCACGAATTCTACAGATCTACCATTGCTGAAAAGTAGCATTATCATCATCAATGTTCTGCATTGATGAAATGTAGAATTTTCATCAATGTTCTATTCTACATATATTGATAAAACGTATCTTAATAATAATATGATAAATTTTAAATACAATAGAAAAAGCTATATATATTCAAGGTTATTCTACCATTACTTTAGAATACCTAATTTTTTTATCAGCAGCACTACGATGTAAAAAATATATTTTATGCATGAAATGAAAGAGCCTAAATTATCCATAACTATCCATTTTCTTTCATCATTTACATAACTGTATCTCTTCCACAATGATTTTCGAATATTAAAACATATTTTCACGATATTTTTAACTTCAAAATGCTCACATGTTCAATTTGTTATATTATATCAAATATCACATAAAGTTCTGAATTTTTAAAAAGATACTAAATTATAAAATCTTAAATAGTTAAAAAAATAAACGAGATAAAATTTAAAGAGAAAACTCAACTGTGAGGTAGAAAATAGTCACAATTTTAATTAAAAGGCAAAAAGGGTTTTCTTACTTCAGTAAGGCCATTTTCTCGACCAACAGAGGGGCCCAGAGGGAGCATCATTTGCATAAATACATCTGTACTTATACCTTTAGATAAAACCCGAGCAAAAGATAATACTAATTAGCAGAATGTTTTAACTGAGAATTACTTTACTGACTTGCATACAATACAAAACTAGGAATAAACACAAGTTAACTATCGCCGAGGAATATCAAATGAAATAAGGCTAATACCTATTTTAGATTTCATTTCCTTTAATAAATAGCTTGAAAGAGCCCTTCCGCCGCCCCAGGGGGCACAAGTGTCCAGCAGTCAATTTGCCTTCATGTTATTCCCTTTTATTTCCTTTGTTTCTCTACTTTAATAAATATATTTCATAAGGCAATTTAGAAATTCGTAGGCAATTAATAAGTTTTATTAATAAATAACTAATAAAACTGAAATTACATTACATGCAAATTTAGAACACTAGAAACCCCAATCGTGAGAAGAATCTATAATTTTTAGAGTGGTTAATATTTGAGTAGCTTTATAATCTTAGAGTAAGGACAACTAGTTACTCCAAATAGATTGTTCGAATTTGAAACAATTATTTAAGAATAGGCAAAAGATTGTTTTTTCATTATCAAGCGCTAACATGGTTTGATTTGATAATGATGTTTTATATTTTTATTATTTCTTCGTAGGTGTATAGGAAACGTATAGTGCTAGCACTGAAAATTCTAAAACGAGATTCCGGAACTATATTTGCAGTGTGTTAGGATATTTCTATTCAAAATTATTTTAATTGTATAGTATTTTGCAACACTATCTTTTCATAAAAAAGCATGATATTTGGAAACATTATTAACAGTAAATTTAAAATAAATTTTATTTTAAAAAACAAGATGGTAATTTAAAAAGTAAAGTAAATGGTATTTTTTTTTTGTTTAATGATTCTTAAAGTCGCTGAAGTATGTCGATTGGTCCAAATGTAAGTACGTGGGCAAAACTCAATCCGTGAATACAATATATAAATAGGCATTTTTTATTACCTTCAAGCATTGCGTTAAAACAAAAACTACATAGCTTTTTTTAACGCAATGAATATTCGTATATGAATATGAATTATTTTATATACTTAAGGAATATTAATATAACTACATAGTTATTACTTTTCATTTAGGATCCATATCTTTTATAAAGATGGAGCGAGCAACGTATAAAAAAACTATTATACATCCAAATTTCCAATTTTAGGACCTGCAAATCCCCCAAAAAAATAGGTTGCTGTAACTATTTACAGCAAACATACATCTATACCTACGTATAGATGCATGTTGGATTTTCTTGTAATGACGACATAGGACCTATATTATTGGTGCAATGGCAGACCCAATTTATAATAAACTTGATACAAAAATTAAAATTCTTTGAGAGAAAGAAACGTTTCAGGAAAATCTACAAGATGTCTGAAAATGTCAGTAATTTTGAGCACTTTTAAACGAAATGTTTAAGTAATAATATTTTTTAGCGGGTGTTAAAGTTTCTGGGTCCAGCAAGATCCATAACCTTATTCATGGCTAGCTCAGTTATCGTAATAATAAAGATTAAAAATACTAACCCGTGATGTGTAAGATGTTTGATACTTAAGAAAGGGAGGCTTGGTTCAATTATTGTTCATTGTATCATTATTTTATTTAGTTACAACCAAAATACCAGCAGGCGCAACACTTTATCACTCCATAATAAAATTATGGAGTGAATGGATTATGGAGAGAAAATTATATACACTTTTTTGTTACCCAGATATTTTACAAGTAAATTTAGTAAAGGGTAGAAGAGGATTGTAAGCAGAGTAATAAATTTGATTAAACAACCCTTTTCCATCTGTAGGTTAAGCTGAGGGAGAAGCGAGACCCTTATAAGGAAGCCCACTATGAATTAAGGTATTAGACATCGTTTAATCTCTATAAGTCTACTTAAAATATTCTTCCATCCAAAAGACTATACTTTTATACAAAATATATATTTTATAACCCTATATTATAATAATTATTTAATGGTTTGAAAAGTGTTGCAGATGTTTAAGATTGTTATATATTTTTTTAGTATTATAAGTATCTTCGAAGATACTTATATATTTGTGTGTGTGTATAGCATTACCTTACATAACAGCACTTCAATATCCGATAGAATATTAATATTGTTGTATTTTATTATACTTCAAATCGTAAGAGTACCAAAAACCTTTTAGAATTCATACTAACTATTGACAAGCATTACTGCAATTTTTTCCTTTCATAATAAATAAGTTAAGTGTACCTCTGATTCTAAGCATAATATCAAAAGTGTAAGACAGGATTTTCAAATTTTAATTCTGCGCATTTTAAGCCCTAATTTAATATTTTTAACACACTCCAGAAATTTAATTATCTTTTTAAGCAACCAAAAAATTATACAGGTTTTAAATTATGCATAATAAGGATTAGAAAAGAAGTACCATCTTAGATTTTTAAATAGTTTGCAATATTTACCATATTCTACACACACAAAAACACACACACAACAATATATATATATATATATATATATATATATATATATATATATATATATATATATATATATATATATATATATATATATATACATATATATATGTATATTATATATATATATATATATATATATATATATATATATATATATATTAAATATATATATATATATATATATATATATATATTATATATATATATATATATATATATTACAGTCGGACCTCTATATAACGAACTTAAAGGTTTAAGAGAAAAATTCGTTATATAGAAATTCGTTGTATAGAAATTTAAAAAATAAATAACTCTGTACTATTTATACTATGATATTTATGACTACTATGATATTTTAATGGATAGATAGGATGAATAATAACCTCGCAGTTGCATATTCAGCAGCTTTTTCTTTTATTAGCGGTCCTGTCACAGGCATATTTTTGTCCCTTAACATTGTCACCCACTGTAAAGATTCTGACTCCATCGTCAGAATCTTTTAATAAATTGATTTTTTTCAGAAAGGGACAGAGATTTCCGTATTGAATTTTAATAAACTCGATTTACAAACAAATAAAAAAGTTTCACAAACGAACTGGTCAGACCGAATACCAATTAAAACTGAAAGATTTTTAGTTCTATGCTGTTTAATCCTAATTTCATAGAAAATTGTAAAGAAAGAGATCGCAAAATTAAATAAGGCAGGGCGAGAATCAATAAATAATTGTTCTGGGAAATTACAGAAAAACATAAGTGCCGTTTTGGTCAATTCCTTGAAAGTTTGCGGGTCTTGTCTTTATCTTTATTTCAGGAAAATTTTGTTCGTTATATAGAAATTTGTTTCGTTAAATAGAAAACACTTTTAAACACAAATTCAAGGGAACGTAAAAAATTCGTTACATAGAGACTTTCGTTGTATAGAAGTTCTTTATATAGAGGTCCGACTGTACTTTATATTTATATAAATATATAATATTTATACAATAAATATATAATATTTATACAAATACAATATTTTATTTTATTGCACAATATGTTTTATTTATTTGAGTGGTTACTACTTCTTTTATGTAACTTCAGACTACCTGAAAATATGTCAAAACTACAAAGAAGAAACAAAATAAGATACCAATTCACAAATATATCGACAGTAATTTAAGAAGTCAAAGGACGTACATTCTTAAAATGACTATTTTTAACTGAGAAAAGTCTGATTTAAGTACCATTATTTTTTTAACTTTTCTATTCATGACTTATGAAACTTATTAGTTTGTGCGTTTTCATGTAAAATTTTTCATAATTTACAATTTTTTTCACAACGAGCAATAACTCTTCTTTTTGATAGTTAAAATCCTACCTAGTCAAGAAGGTGAAGAGGATTTTTGTCACACCAATGTAAAAAAATAAAAAAATATTTTTGCGACAATATAATATTATTTTTAAACGAAAAATAAAGAAGTCGAAATAAAACATTCAAAAAGATCCGATAGATTAAAAATATTCCCGACGAATATAAAAAATAAAAGTTGCTCAATAAAAGTGAGTTATAATGCAATTTTTTTACTCCTTAAACTTTTTCCCAAAATATCTACGCGACTTCTTAAGAAAGTATAATTCATAGCACTTGGAAAAAAGCTGCAGTCAAAAGGGAGAGGTAAGAAAGAAAAATAAAATGTTAGTGGTAAGTGAATTATGTGGTACATGTTATCTGCTCATACTGAGACCGCCCCACACCACCCCCGGTGATGTTGTTCTTAAATCCCTCTTATAACAAGTCTTCACCAGACACCCCTTCTTCATTTTTACATTATACTTTATAGTATATGACTTACGAGGATAAAAGTTTATAAACTCTGATGTTAGAAAGATCACGGATGCACTAAAGATTTTTTGCTGTTTCTTTTAAAGATTATGCATAAACGACGCACTAAGGTAAATATACGGACTGAAATTTAAATTGCTGATTTATTTTTCAAAAAACATTGATACCACAACACGTGCATAATGCTTCAACGGATTTCTTTACAATAAGTGTTGGTACTAGTACATAATTTTTTGTTTATCTAAATATTATATTTAAATATAAAAATTCAATAAAAGAATCATTAAAATTTTTGAAAATAAGACGTACTTTCCTTTGAAAAGAACGTACGAACGTATGACAATGAATGTCAATGAAGAAAAGGAAAGAATAAGAAAACATTTATTTAATGCATTTTCTACATAAGACACTTAAAGCGTTTTCATGGTTCAAAAACATAAACATACTGTTTATAATACACAACTAATTCAAAGAGGACCATAAATTTTAAGAAAGGAAAGAAGGGGGGAGGGGTAAGAAAAAAGTCTTTGAATCGTTAATGTGGTGGAACCAGAATGGATTTCTAGTGGGAAACAAACTGGAATAAAAAGGACGAGAGAAAAGTTTAACAGAAAGTCGAAACGGCCGGAGTCTAGGAGCAGAGCGACCGGAAAACACATCTAGAGATGCTTGACAAAACTTTCATCTTCTTTTCCCTTCAGACTTATAGAATTTATACAATGCCAAGGAATAAAAAGTCATGAAATAAATATAAAAAAGAACAGAAAAATAGTATAATTCTTATATAGAAATAACTTGAAGTGAAAAAAATATGTTGTAATTTTTAACAGCTTTTCCTTCTTACTAATAATTTATGTCAAAGTTGTTTATTCAGAAAATATTTTAAATAAATTATGTTTTTTGGAGAAAGGTTGGGGTGAGCACAGTGTTTCACAATAGAGTATTCACGCAGTTGATGTAGCACAATGTCGCATACAAAAATACATGAGTAAATATAATTTTAATTTATTAATTTTAACTTAAAAATGTTTTGCATTATTCTTTTAGTTTTTACTTCTTTTATTTTTTTTTAAATATTTTAAGTTCGTGTTTCAATATCTTTAATTAATATTTTTTGTGTATTTATTGATTTCAAATTGTACCATGTTTTGTACTGTTTATATCTAAATGAATAAATAATAGAAGTAGTAAAATATATGTTAAAAGTAATTTATACATTTTATAAAAATTATTTTATTCTAACCTGTATTTTTATTTATCAATAATATCTGAGTTCTGTTTGTGAAATTCGCTAGCATTAATTTAAATATTTCTTAAAAATCAAAGAGAATGATATCGATTTTTGAAGCACTTGGAAGAAAAAAACGTCTTTTCAAACGTAAATATAATGAATTAGAAGGCGAATAAAAAAGTTTTAAGAAGCTTATTTCTTAGGAAGAGAAAAAGCCCGAGAGAAAAGAAAAAGAAGGACTTCACAACTTGAAATAATCATCGATTGTAAAGTCTTTAAGTAGAACATTAGAGGCAAGGAATTCCAACAAGCAAGAAGTAGAAAGGAAGGAGTAATTTGAAAACTTGGGTATCGGGCCCAGGAGAGAAGATGAAGGAGTGGGGTTCGCAACTTTTCGGGCAAGGCAATTATACCACCCGATAGCTACCGACAGGAAACTACAACGTATAACAACTTCTTATATAAAGGTTACTTATACAAACCCGCAACACATTATACCAAGTATAAAACCACAACATACCCAGTTTTAAACATCTTCTCATTCCTTTTAGATAAACGCTCCTAGATAAACTCTTTTTTCACTTAAAATACATCTAAAAACTTTTTCAAAGATTTGCCTGTTTTCTGTTTTTTTTTTTTCAAGTTACTAACAAGGAGAATGCCTTAACAAGTAAAGAGAAAATTCTTTAAAACAAATCTTGATAAAGTCTATAATTTAAAGTAATCTTTATTGTTTTAATCGAGTTTTAAACGGAAACGTTTAACTTGTTTTGTTCTAAAAATACTTCTTTTATTTCGAAACAAGCAACTTAAATACAATCATGCTAAGAAACATAAAGACTTAAGAAAATAAGAATGAGTCGGAAAATGTGGCTTTTTGTTTACCACCCCAATGTTTTTTTTGCTATTTTAATTATAATAAATTGATATAAATTGTGTCATCTAGTTAGCAGTGGTCTAGGGTGGTCGTTTAATTTATTTACAAAAAACTTACAAAAAAGCGTATAAACGTTCCTACAAAGATTGATAAAATGTAAAACGATAATGTCGGAATGAAAATCAAAGATATATATGTATAATAGATATTACTAAAGTAGGCATCTCTTAAATCAGAACTAACGTAAATCCTCTGTATATGCAATAGCTTCTGCTGATGTGTATCAGCAGAAGCTATTGCATCTACAAAGGATTCTGAGATCAAGGATCGCCTTTAGAAATACGAGATTCCGAAAGAAACTCATGAAGTAAATTCAATTATATGATATGTAGGGCTGATTTTTTTGAAAGAATATATGAATATATCTACAGTAACTTAAGTCTATTAGTAGTATCATGTGACAAGTTACTATATAATTTCTGGAGAATTTGTGATTTATAGCACTATAAAATTATACATAGACAAAATTGTAACTCTCTGTGTAGCAAAAAATATAGTGTACGGTAATACAAATAAATAAACTATATATATAATATATAATATATATATATATATATATATATATATATATATATATATATATATATATATATATAATATATATATATATATATTATATATATATATATATATATATATATATATATATATATATATATATATATATATATATATATATATATATATATATATATATATATATATATTGTTAACATTCTAATTTCGTATAATATTTGGCATTAAGTATCTACAACTAAATATTAGTTATATTTCAAAATTTTGAATAATTATTAGCATTTATGCTTGAAAGATGAATTTTAAAAATTATTTTTAATATAGATGGTTCTCCATATTTATAATGTAACCAGCAACAACCCTTAGCAGTAGACATTTAATACAATAACTAGTAATAACTTCTAGTAATAAATAGAAGGAAAACCAAAAAATAAATTCAAACATTATACAAAACTACTTTTAGGCCTGTGTGAGAATCTGACAAGTTAGAAGAGCCTTAAACGTGCTTAGAAATTTTAGAGCAAACGTGCTTCTCATTGCAGCAACTCTTACCTTCCACTAACCCCCTCCCCAGTGATTTAATTAGAAAAGGTAAAATTAAATTTCTCTTTACAAAGGTAAAAGACAAGTTATTTTCTTTTCATCGTGAATTAAAACCCACTTACTGTTTTAGATCGGAATGTATTCAAAACTATATGTGAACGAACTTACAGTAGCTTATTACAGTATATAAAATATATAGAAGTATACTTTAAAAAAAATGAACCTAAATGCTGAGCTAATGCATACAAATCACTGTAAGGCATATAAAATATAATTATGTAATATTATACAACAGCAAAAATCAAGACAGCAATAAGGAGTTAAATTTTTGCATAATATATAAAAACATTTAACATATATAAATAAATAAAATGTAAATGTCCTCCTTAAATGTATTATTTATTTTTAAATGTGTAAATCTGCTTACATTATTTTATTTATTGAACAAACGTCAGTGAGTTCTTCATAAGACGGCTAAATGGCACGATTTTTGATTGTTTGTTTGTACGTATCGCGATAACTGCCGGAAAAATAGACCGATTTCGATCAAACTTAGTATGCGTGTAGTACTAATTACGTGCCAGAGCTGTATAGTTTTTGGATAAAATTCTAAAATGGGTTTTAAAATGAGGGCCAATATAGCGGAACAAATAAAAATTGATTTTGTATAAAAAAAAATTAAGTTGTAAATCGTTTGAAAGCTTTTAAAGTTTAGAAAAATAAATCGTTTGACAAATGTATAAAACATTAAAAATAACTTCCCATTTTCAAAATGGAGAGCGGAGGAAAAATATCAGTTAAACAAAATAGGTCCAGTAATATATCGTTAGAAAGTTCTAACTGAGTAAAAAAGAAAATGATAAATACGATTTTCGTAAGCATCAATATGGCTGCCAAAAAAATTGAAAAAATGAATTTATTTTGGTATTAAATCAATATTTTAATTTATTTAGGCATACAGCGAGCGAACTTGGTTCCTTCAGTCATATTAAATACAGGTTCTGTAAACCTAGCGAGCGCAGCGAACCCTTTTTAACTAACTTAATTATTAATTACAGCATTTTCACGAACGAAGCTTAACTCTTTGCATATACTTATAGCAAATCTAACGGGCAAAGCAATAGCCTTTTTAAATTTACCTGTTTTATGTTAGCATTTTGCAAGCGAAGCGAGCCTCTTTTTGTATATTGGCATATATATTTATAGCAATCTAGCGAGCCATTTTTATATAAGATTATATTTAAGTAAGCCTGTGAGCGAAGCTAGCCTCTGTGATATATTTATAACAATGTAGCGATTCTTATTTATATTTGTGTATACATATACATATATAGCAATACTTCTGCGTGTATATTTATAGACACCTAGAGAGCGAAGCAAACCTTTTTATCTACATTTACGTAAATATTTATAGCAACCTTGCGCTCTAAATGAGCCTCATTTACATTCAAGAATACATTTATAGTAATTTAGCAAGCGAAGCGTGCCTCTTTGCATACATGTTCATATCAATCTAGCAAGCGAAGCGTATCTTTTTATCTAATATTGTATTTTAGCAATCTCGCGAGCTTGGCGATTCTCTTTGATATATTTGCATCTATATTTATTGATGCAAATATTTAGCAAGCCTATTTTTAATACACCAAATTCATAATGTTAGTAGTCTGTGAGCGGAGCGGGCCTTTTTGTATATATTTGCATACATATTTATAGCAACCTAGCGAGCCTATTTTCTACATTTAAGTATATATATCTAACAATTTTGCGAGCGAAGACTTATATCCATTTTTGCATACACTTTAGCGTACATATTTATAGCAAACTAGCGGGCAAAGGAAGTCTCATTGTCCGATTGTATATTTATATAAATGTAGCAAGCGAGAAATCATTTATTTATTAATTTTATTTAGTGTGTGATTTCCTGATGCAACGCATTACTATATTTATTTTTGACTATGTCTTTGTGAGTATATGTATCTACATTACAGCGGTATGTTTTGCTAGATGAATGAGTTTTTTAGTACTTTTGAGCGTTTTGGCACTGTATACATACACATACATACCGTCTTATCTACCCCTCCTACTATCCACTACCTGTCAGACTCCTTTCCCTCCAGTCCCTCTCTGTCTGACGAAGAACTCAGTTCAAAACGTTAATAATTTCATGTAAATCTATTCTATCTTGAATTCTTTATATTTTGTATACACACACACACACACATATATACATATATATATATAATATATATATATATATATATATTATATATATATATATATATATATATATATATAAATAATATATATATATAAATGAATATGAAGTTTGAAAATTTTAACTTTCATATTGACATCGTTAGAACAACAGACAGACAATAATTGAGAAAAGTTTGACGTATAAATGTAGAAAAACAACAAGAAAAGGTGAAAATAAAAAGAATTTTCGTAAGCTTTCGCTTTACTTCCTTCATAGAAATATCTCAAATCCAACCATCAACTTCCAGTTGGATGAAACTTTAAGGAGGTTAGTACGAGTTAAATGCACACCAAGGAAATCCGTTTATATGACGAGTCGAGGGGGAGGGGATAAAACATTGGAAACTTTACACCGAGAACTTTCATATAGAGGGTTAGTCGAGAAGTGGGAAAGTTGAAGTACACAGGGAAATAAAGGAGAAGTGGAAATACAATTGGTTTTAAAGTGAAGAGAAAAACGAGCGAGAAGAAAAAGAAGAACGGTAAATCTGGGAGGAAACAATCTGTGTAAATTCCACTTTAGTCAAAAACAAAAGGAGGGTCCCGTATAAGGGGGAACGCTTCAGGTGCAACAACTGCACACAGTAGCTATGGTAACATAATAGGTAGAAAAACTTGCTATCCAAACCAGCTTCAAACCCCTTTCTGACAGCTAACATGTTAATTAAACAAGCATTGAATAAGCTGAGTAAAGAACTGGAAATGTCCACGAAAATCCCCACTGAAAACATTTTAAAAATCGTACCCTTTCTACACGTACAAACCCTAGAGATCCACTCACAGGATAAAAACCTCTTGAAAGAATTAATTAAAATCTTCCACCACTGACAACAATCCAATAATAATTATATCTGCCATCAGTAGAAGTAAAAAATCAAGAGGGGCTGAAGAAATCTCAGTAACTGGGGGAAAAGAAGTACTTTCTACCGTAAAACTTATTCTTTTGAATAATATTAATCATAATTAACATTTCAGAGTCTCTTAAGTTTAAATAAAATAAAACGCAAATGACGAAGAAGTGAAACTCAAATCTTCAAAAAAGAACTTCTTTTCACAAAAAATTATCATTTCCAAATTACGAAAATTAACCTTTTCTCGAGAATACTCGAAGTCAACTTTAGAAAGGGAACTTTTAATTTATAAAATAAAGCTTTTTAATAATAAGAAATATTTTACGGGGAAAATAACCAGTGGTTATTATAAAAGGGTTACAGGCATATTGATTAAAGAAATAAGGATTATTTTAAGTGTACTTAATAAGAAGCATTCAGGAAAATATAATGATTTTTAATAAAATATCGGAATTGTTCAAAAGATGAGGGTTTGTATAGAATAATAGCCTAAGTAAACATAACTTTATTTTTGGGAAAGAAAAGTGGATAAATGTTTTGATAACGCAGGTGTGCTTCAAGATCAAACAAATCCAGATAAAAAGTCAAGTCTTTGTTTGAGAAAAAGAAAGATTAACTCAAGAGTTAGACAAAGATGAAAAGGAAGAAAGGACGGAGCCAAGTAGCCAAATGTTATTGTAAATAATTGAGTGGTTTAGGGACAAGAACTGCTGTGAGCAAAGCAGCTTTCTAATTGTACTTGACATTGTTTGCCAGCACAGCTCTATAATACCCCTAGAAACCATAAAGGCGTCTCTGATGACAAATGAAAGAAAAAAAGGACGGACGGTTGAGCACTGTGCAACAGATAAAAGAAACTTGAAGCACACCGTCACGTAGGGGATGGGGTTAGAATATTTTAAGCCGAAACCTCGTTTTAAACATCAAAGGGAAAAAAAGTTAAGGAGTCGGTAAAAAACCCACGGAAAAAGGAAGCCCCTACTCAGCGCGATAAGTGACTTGGCAAGCTAAAAAGAAACTTAACGAGCTGACAAGTACACTAGCACACTAGTAACAAATACATTGATAAAACGCCGCTTCAGCAGAGAACCTTCTCGCTTTGTACTAGACTAAAGAAAATAACACTAAGTATGTCAACCATATTTCTCTTTCTTTTGATAAAAATAATATAACAGCCTCTTTTATTATAGTGTCAGATAATGGTAAGGAAATACCTTATTAGTGGAGTCTTTAGTAGCTATAAAGATAACACGGTGTTTTTTATGTCTTTTAGATTTATAATCCATAGTAATTATGTTGTTAAAACAAGATGTTTTTAAAATGATAACATACACTTTAAATTTACGATAAAAATTAAAGGAATTATTATGAAGCAGGAATATAAATAGAAACTTTTGTGAAATATTTGAAGTAAAGACTTGGTTTCATTTTTTCCATAATAAATTGTTAATTTTTTTAAAATACTAATGCCATTAGTAGACAACAGCGGTTTATTTGATGTGGCTTGAAAATGATAAACGTAGTTTTAAGACACCTTCCTATGTAAAATAGACAGTGCTCAGATTGTTCCATTCTTAACACTTTGACAGAAGCCGTGAGGTAAGACTAGTCTGAGGATCCTACATCGCAGCTGGCAGACTTTAAATTGCTAATGTTGATATTGAGATTTACACGTCAGGTGCTCAAGGAGGGACAGTTTTGCCTCTGAAGACTTCAGTCTCGGCAATGATATAGTTCTGTTATCAGAAAGTTAAATGCTTACCTCTTTGTCATGCGATTAAGCCTTATTTTTAACCCTAAATCTAAAATCTTATTATTTAATACAAATAAAGCTAATAATAACGAATAGTTTTATTAGCTAAAACTAGAACTAGCTCCAAATAGCGTTAAAGCTTAGCTTAACAGCAGCTAAATATCAATACCATATTGATAAATGTAACAGTATAAGTTGGTTAGGTAAAAGAAAAGGAAAATCCTGTCAATCTACACTCAACGCACACCATCTTTCTAAATACGAACCTGATGATTGAAATACCAGTTCCTGAAATGTCGTAAATTGTTAAAAATGGCAATGAATTACGTCCGGTTAATTTAACTCGATGTTAATGTTAAAGTATTTAGCAAAGAAAAAGAAAAAAATTCGATTGGTATATAAACTAAAAGATCTTGTGGGTAGAGATTTTCTTGAGAGTTCATCTGATCTTTTTGACCAATTTAAAAATACGTGTTCCCAAGGAAGGGAAATATCATGGCGAGTAATTAGAGAAATGAATTACCAGTAATAAGAAAAACTTTTATGGTCATAAAGGAGTTTAAAGTTTTCAAACAAATAAATTGACCCTTGGGTTAGATCTATCA
Source organism: Microvelia longipes (assembly GCA_018340805.1). NCBI lineage: Eukaryota > Metazoa > Arthropoda > Insecta > Hemiptera > Veliidae > Microvelia > Microvelia longipes. The sequence goes on from JACMZG010001863.1 coordinate 36,121,623, forward strand.
ATAAAGGATAAATTAAAGTTTTGAAATAAATTGAGCTAATAGAAAATATTTTTTTAAGACGTTAGGACTAAAACTTAGAGTAGAGAAAACCATTGGGTTAGCATAGTGGATTCTAAATCCCTAAAGAGAAGCAAAGGATTAAAGGCCCTAGAGTGCAAAGTTTGACCTAAAGCTTGCAGAGAGGGGCTAAGGTTTCCTGTTGCTAAGCCTCCCCTTACTATCGTTTGTAAAGCTTAAATCTAAAGCATTACCCAATACGGAAAACATCCTAACTAACCCCTTTTCTGTTTACACTATGGGAAAGTTGCACTTGTGCGACAAAAAAGAAATTTAAATCTAAATGAAAAATTTAGAGTAGCTGTCTGCAACCGTTTAGGATTAAATTTGATCAAAAGGTGTCTGGTTGATATTTTAACAACACTTTCCAAAATTAAGCTGTTTCTCTTGCTTCCGCTGCATCCTGCTAGCGCAGCAACAATCTTACTTACTTTTTTTTGGAACGGAGGTTATTGTTTTTTGAGGCTATAAAAACATTTCTTTTACCCAAACCTCTTGATTCGTGTAGGTTATATTATCTTTGCTCGCGAAAAACATAACCTTGTGCAGCGGAATAGATGAAGCATATCGACCATTTGCTTGATTTTGCTCGAGCTTTATGATTCCCACTATAAATGTTTTAGAATAAGCATGAATGGAGTCCATCGTAATAGAACGAAACAATAAAAAGTCTCTCCACAGTTAAACTGTGGTCCTTAAATTTTGAGTATCTCGGGTAAAAATACTAATTTTTCAGGTTTTAAGTATCCATTAACTAAATGATTGTAAATAAAATAAGATAATTTATTATTCAAATACTATTTAAAAATTATTACGTAAAAATATCTGAATTTTATACAAATATTGTAACAATTTAATAAAATAAAATGTTTCAAAATATGTGTAACCATAAGGAAATATTTATATAATAATAATTTTAAAATGTACAAAAAAAGTATAAAGGACTCTTTTTCATTTTTAGCATATATTACGGAATTTTTTTGTAGATAGGAGTCATGTACTATTCAGGGGTTGTAAGAGGAGGGGGCTAAAAAATGAAAATTACCACTCGTGTTACATTGTAAGGAAACGAAAAAAGTTGAGTGCTCCGAGCTCATTACAGTGTAAGGTAAAATGAAAATGCACTACACCGTCAACAAAAAAACTTGAACTAGCAATGACACTTTCCCAGCCAGCCCTTTCAACCCTTTTATTACGTAGCTTTTTAGGCTTATTCTTTCCCAACAATGACTTGTACTTCTCATTTATAACAATGCTTATTTAAACTGTTCCTTACGAGTAATATTATACAAGCTATTTAACATTTCTTTATTTTCATTAATTTAAAAAAAAGTAAAATATTTTTTACAATTTTAATGTATTAACCGTATATTAGAAGGAGGAGCAATTAAAAATCTAAAAAAAAGAGTCAAAATATAAATAATTATTTTAGAAATTATTTAAAGGTTATTAAAGGTTAAGTAGAGTAATTTACTTTTTTATAAACAAACAAGAAAACACGATTTAAAGATTTTCATTTAAATTTACAATGGCACATTTTGAATAAGGTTTTCACAAATAGTAAACGTTTGTATTTATTCAGATAATGAGCATTTCTTACGACGAAAAAACTCATTGTTGTTTTTATTCATTCTTTTCAAAATATAGAAGTCATTATTTTTAACAAATAATGACCTAAATGTTCGTTTAGGTTTAAGATAAGTTGTATATTTTATATTTCTATTTTTTTTTTACAGTCGTGCTTGACTTTTAGTCATTATTCTACTAAATTAAAGATAAAAAATGTTAATATTTGTAATTTAGTCATAAGGCATTAGATAAAGTCATAAAGCCGACCCAGAGTCGTGTTTCAGGAAAAGGTAGGAAGTCAGTATCAGAAAAGGTAAAAGGGGTTAAGGCATATTTTGCGTTTAGGCTTGAGGCTTGCATCAACATCACGTTCCCACTGAATTGCCACGGTGGAAGGGAAAAGAGAAAAGGCAAAATTTCAAGTACGTGACCCACTCAGGGTGTCCCTTGCGCCCTAACGCCCTATCACAAACTTTTTAAATGGTTTCTATATCTCCTGATTAATTACACCGATACTAACAAATACCTTGACAAAATATGAAACTTTTTCGTTAGTTTTAGTTAATCTAGTGTTAAGCGTACTGATAAAATGTTAAGAGAAAGTATTTGCATGTTAATAATCCAAATAGAACAAAACATAAAAAGTTAAAATTGTTTAACTTTTAAACAAATGAATAACAATATAAAAGAAATAAATTATTTTAAAACACATAATAAAACTAATAATTGTAATATTATTGGACATGGATTAATTGTTATAACAGAGCAAACTCTCTTAATTGACCATAAACTTTCCTAAATAATTCTAATTCGGCCGGAGGCAAACAAGTTTTAAAAAGTGGATTCTAAATACAACAAAAAAGCTCTATCTCTTGCAAACACGATTGAACAATTATCATTCTCAAACGTAGCCACTGAAAGCCATTAGTAAGTCCTGCCACCAAAGCTGACTACGCAACCATGTTTAAACTTAAATTTTAAGCCCGAGGCTGGTCTTAAATAAACTTAAAAACTAGTCTTAAATAGTCTTAAAACTTAAATTCAGCTCCTGGTTACAGTTAAAGGCTATAATCGAGGCGACAGATTCGCGGTTACAGAAGTTAACAATTTTAAACCGGTAATCATTTCAGATAGTTTATTCGTTGCTCCAACAGCACGTTACACTAGTGGTGGACTATGTTTTGGCTGTGTCAGGACTAAAAACAACTAAAAAACACGAATTTTAAACATAAATTTAATAAAATAAAATATCGATTAAAATATCAAATAACTTTTAAGCAAATAGCCAAAGGGAAAATAAGCTAATGAGATTCGGGTTATATAGGGGGGGGGGAGTTTATAATTTTTTATTATTTTTTTATTTGAGCCCTTACTTCTGAAGCAGTCAATAAATTTTACTCAACGTCTTTCCAACTTAGGTCAAACAAGTTACTTAATAATTCAAAACTCAAATAATTCACTATTATTCGAATGTTTTAGAGAAAGGGATTGAGGTTAAATAATATATTACACGAAATTTCCAAAATAGTAATTAGAACTGATTTGGTATTGTTTTAAAGGTATTATTTATTAGGTTTTAGGCTATAACTTGGTCTATATAGGTTTGATGAGGTGCATGAAGTTATACTTGGTTATGTTATGAATTCTAAAAGCTAATCTAAGTAAATATAGATATTGTTATAAACTATAATACTAAAACTTTGAAAATTTAATGCTATAGATTTGATTTATACATTGTATGCGATTGTTTTGTTAATATTTCGTGTAGAATTTTAATTTATTTGATTTTATAATACAAGTTATAATTATAAATATATTCCTTTAAAGAATAAGAATGTTCTTTGACGATAAGTCAATATTTAAATTTAAATGTAATACTTTTTTAAATAAATCCTTATTCATAATTTTCTTATTATTTTTTTTCATAGGTGTATATTGGTAAAGGTAAGCAACTACAGTATTGCAATCACAATTACAAAAGTACTGCAATTACAATTGCTACAGTACAGCAATTACTATCTCTACAGTACTATAATTACAATGACTACAGTACTGTAATTACAATTACTACAGTACTGTAATTACAATTACTACAGTACTGTAATTACAATGACTACAGTACTGTAATTACAAATTCTACAGTACTGTAGTAGAGTTTTATTTCATCTGTAGAAGTGGCTATTCACACTTCTATTATAATAAAACTAGTCTTAGTTGAGTTATGAAATGAAAGTTGTTTCAAATTGTAACATGTTCTCTTACCTTAAGTAAATTCAGGATCCCGGATCGAAAGCTCGGCATTTTAACCCAATACAAATTGGACCGGTTCTCATACAAATTGTTTGTATTGAATTTTTTGTTTTTTGTACTTGCAATAAGTATAGGTGGTTTTCCGAGTTTTGTCATTGACTAAGGATGAAAAGTTTTGAAGCCATAAATCTAGAGTTAATTTTGATCCCTATGTGGCAGCAATGGGCCACCCTAGTGGAGTTGTTAAGATAATCCTAACATTTAAATATTAGTAAGAGAATTATTTCTTATTCCGTTATACCGTAGTTATAAAGACTAAAATTAAGACAAACAGACAATAGCCATATTCTTAATTTATTTTAATCCTAATTTACTGATATAGGACCGCAGGTAATATTTTTATACATAGCACTCTTAGGTCTGCTTAATTTTTTAGTACTGAAAATAAAAGGAATGTTTAAAGTTTAAAAATATTACGTGGTTTTGTTAAAGATTATTTTAAATTAAAATTGAAGTATTGAAACACCTTGAGCTTAGAGGTAAAACAGTTTTACTGTCAGAAAATTTTATCCCACAATACATTTTTAGGGGTTCAGTACTAAGAAAAAATAATAAGTTTCAACCGACATATCGGTGGATATTTTCTAAAAGTTAAAATGAATAAAAAAGAAAAAAATCTCTGTTGTTTTCTAGTTTTAGCTATTTAATTCAATAAAAGCAGTTAAGGAGCAATGTTTAGCAGGTAATCCATCAATAGGTTCTAACTTTCTACCCTAGTAAGAGCTTGAGTAAGACGTCTCACTTAATTAATTGATGGATTAAACCAAGCCCAACTAGTATTTTATCTTAAAGAAAAAGGAAACAACTAACTGGATAATTCAATAATATGAGAGTTTGTAATAAGTTTTCTAAAGAAAAAAAATAAGAAAAAATCTATTAAGAATGTATTTTTGATATTAATTTTTAATATTAATTCCTAATATCAATATTATTTTTATTTTTAAGTAATTTTAATAATAGTAAATTCTAAGAACAGTTTCAATATAAGGCAAGGAGCCGGACCTGTTAAAACGAGACGTATTTTGTACTTATACGAACCACATTTTAACTTTTCCTTATTTATAATAAATAAATAAATAAATACCATTTATTGCATAATAAACACATATATAAAAAGACGAATATATAATTCTTATAGATTTCATGCAAATCGGCTAATAGCCGTGGAGCCGTAAGGACTTGTGCCGCCAATCTTAACGAATGCATAACTTAACCAGGTCAAATAGTATTTTAGCTTCTGGTCTTTCCTCAGTTAAGTTTAATTTTTCCTTATTTATACCGTAGGAAAAACTGAAACTGAGATGTCACGTAAATTATCAGTTCCAGGTGTTTTAAGACCTCCAGAGTGGTTTTTATTAAGTTGTCTGTCTCGTGTCGCGCACAAGCCTTGAGCTTATGCGACACAAATGGTCAATATATATTATTTTATTAATTTATAATTTGTAATTTAACCTTTGTAAACAGGTATTTATTTATAAATAAACGATTTATTTATGTACTGTGAGTGTTATCGTTGTATCTCCCACATTATTTATGCTAAAGAGTAAAAAATTAGTGCCACCTAAATCAATCTTTAGGTCTAGTTGTGCTTTCTTACATTTATTTATCATCATCATTACATTTATGACATCATTAACCCGCAATAATGACAGCAAAAATTTAGAAAATGTATAACATTTGAAAAAATTTGTCGATCGGTTTGAGGTTATATATCGCATGTAGTTATATATAAGAGCAAAATACGTGCTAAGTTTAATCTCATTATGAGATTAGTTAAATGTTTATTAAATTAATTTTAAACTTAAAATAAGGTAAAGTTTTTGTGATGTTCTTTTGGTTTTGGTATGCTTTACTGAATATTTTTGGTGTTGGTTGTTTGTTTTTTGGTTTTTGTTTACACTGAAGATGCCTGGCTTCGCCATGCGAAACGTCTGTAATTAATGTTTTTTAAATAAAATTTCTATAGGACTGGAGTCTTCATTAATTAACCTAGAATTTAATTTTAAACGTTTTTTAAAAAATTGCAAAATATCTAAAAACAATACAATTCAGTTGAAAATTGGTCCAAGTACAAAACAAATACGTATACTAAGTTTCGTTTTAATACGGCAAGTACGAGTATATCTATGTTTTTGTTGAATCATAAAAGTTAAGCAGTTATAAGTTATTTTACTGTCTGAGAACAGTAAATACGCGAAGTAAGTCCGAAAACGTACAGCAGTATTCTGAGGACGAGCGAAGCAAGTCCGAAGTAATGAGGATGAGTGTAGCAAAGCTGATGTAATTAAAAATAACAAGGTATTCTTCTATTCTATACCTTAAATAATGATAAACTATGCCTGTGATTACGGACGCTCATAATTTTAAGGTTCTTGAAATAAGTGTTCACTTTTCTTACACTCACTCTCAAGTGAGTGGGAGGAAAAGAGGGTTTTAAATAAACTAAAAATAAAACAAGCCAATTATGAAATTAACCTTCCCACACTTCAAACATAGTAAAAGAGAAAGAGTAGCCCCACGGAGCGGTTTTTAATCGTGGAAGCCACGAGAACTGTTCTACAAGATTTTGTTGTCTTTACGAGCTCATTAACTTCATGAAACTTTATGGAAAGTGGACATCCATACTGACACCTAATTTATTAGGTGTGAGATATAGATGTGTATAGACAGACCATAGTCTTCACGTGGTATCGTTAATATAAGGAAGAGAGTACATATTTTTTTAAGGTATGTTAATTTTTAAATATACTTATTAATAGTGAAATGTAAAACTAAAATTACCCTAGCTTAGGTAGTGTAGACTAAATTTAAACGCATGAACTAATTAAAGCATTGTTTAGAATAGTTTCAGAGCTTAAATGTAAGCATTAAAAAATAAGTGAATAAAAAAATTTTAATACTATTTTCCAGTTGATGAAAAGATAAAATAACTTCTAAACGCGCATGAAAAATGAATTAAATTTTTTTAACATTTTTACTACTTGATGCAAGTTATGGAAATTTTTACTAAAATATTACTCCAGAAAAAGCTATTTGTAACAATTTAATTAAAATTCTCCAGACCATTTAGAACAAGAGTATAAAAATAGAGAATAAGGTTAGGAGTAGAGAAAAAGGGAGCAAAAACACCCTCTCTATTATCTTACTTCTATGCGATATTCTAAGGTTAAGGCATAGAGCAAGGACAAAGGGTATAGAGGTGTGTTGTTAAAATGTGATATATAATGTGAGCTGGTTGTATAATGTAATACTTGGCATATTGGTCACTATGTAAGGAAAAGGAATGCGAAGAATGTTTTCCCGTAGTGGAAACTACTGGGGGCAAAGTATTTACCGATATATTGGAAAGAACCTTCATCCTATAATCCCTTGTACTATGTATGATAACACCTAACAGTATTATATACAGCATTCCTGCTTCATAGTTATTTAATCCTAGTACGCCCTTTTGTTTTTCATGTTATTAATATTAAATAATTAATGCAACGTCTGCTTACTAACCCTACCCAAAGAAAGGTAGATTGTGAAACTTTTTTCTTTAAATAACAAACAATTTTTAAATTATACAATATAATTGTGCGAGAGACACCTAGGAAATGTAACAAGCAAAATGCAATGCTACATCTATGAACTGTTCTATCATTCAACATTCGTCGTCATTGATGGCTCGACATAATGTCATGTCCCACTCTGTTTCGTTACGTCTAACTCATCAGGGCGCCGACAGAGCCTGAATTCACTCTGACCTTTAATCAATTCCGAAGAATATAATGTGAAGATTTTACCAGAGATGAGCGGTGCTCACCGCCATCATGCATAGCAAGCGATAATCATGGGACATGACATTATGTCGAGCCATCAATGATGACGAATGTCGAATGATGAAACAGTTCCCAGATGTAGCATTATATTTTGCTTGTTACATTTCCTAGGTGTCTCTCGCACAATTATATTGTGTCAACTATTCATGTTTTGCAAAACTCGGTACTATTAAATGATATTTTAAATTATACTTAGATTTACTTTCTTTATTATTTACTTCTTTATGCTTTTTATAGAAAATAAGTATTATATTAGGAAAGCAATATCATACCCATATTTCATACTATTAATATTTCACTTAACGATGAAGTAGATAAATATAAATCCACTACATTGCATGTATGTACGTATATATCTATATAAATATATGGTGCACTAGTATGTAGATATGTAAGTAAGAATGATCGGGATGAATCTAAGAAAAATGATGCAAGTCACATGACCTATAAGAGGAAGTGAAATGATAGAAGAATAGCAGTGTTGCCATAGTTTTCTCTAAGAAAGCCTATAGATAAACAAAAGTTAAACTTTTGTGTATAAGAGGAATCCTAAACAAATAGAAGTAAAATTAAAAATAATATGCTATAAAAGAGCTAGCGAATTCTTGCTGACATTATATTATAATACTAGGCTGTGAAATGAATCTTTTTTCACCAAAGCGACTATTGAGGTAAAGAGTAAAAATAAAATAAATAACATTAAAAACTTATTCTTATGTAAGAATAAGTAGGAATTTGTTTTATAATTTTATTTCTATCAAATAAATACAAATAATTTATTTAAAATTTATTTTCGATTGTAAAGAATCAAGAAATAGATAACATGAAGAATGTTATACTGTAGAAAAGGTGTTGCCATTTAACGTAACTATGGCTGAAATACAACAACAATGTGGTCTTCAGCGCTCTATACGGCAAACAAATAAACTCTCAGCAGTACAAAAAGCTTTTTTATGTACGCTGTACACAAAAAAATATTTTGTATAGTGAATAAAAATGTTGCTTTTCACTTTCTGTACAACAGAAAATAAAGTAAACCTAAACTTCCAACCTTAGAAAAACAATTTATTTAAATTTAATAAACATGCGATTTTTTCATATATTTTTTTAAGAAAGTCTTTTGATACTTAAAACTAAAACTGTCCATAAATGAAAAGAGAGAAGGGTGAAGAGAAAGGTTGGAAAAAGGTTACAAGAGAAGAGTAGTTGAAGATCGCCTCCAGTACTTAACAGAACTGTTAAATTATTCATGGACCCTTACAGACAACCATAAAGCCACAAAGGTAACAGTGCCTATGGAATGACCCTCAAAGGGATACAAGCAGAAAACTTCCCCTCCTGCTATACCTTGCCTTTAACTTTAACTAATAAGCATTATCAGACATTACAACCGAAACACTATCTGAATAACTTAACTGAAGCTCTACCCGTAGTAGGGTTAACTCGAGAAAATTATCAATAATAATACAAAATTTAAAGTTATTATGTTATCACATGAATATAGTATCAGGATTTAACAGGGATCTTATAAAAAGACAACAGAGAACAGTTTACCTCATATGCGGAGTATTAGGTTAATAATAATTTGAATTTGAATTTAGTGAATTAGTAAACAATAAAGAAAAGCCAATTATTATCCGGATCAGTTAAAAGATTTGTCTTAAAATAAATCATAAAAGAGAGTTCATATGAATTTCTTAAATTTTTGCTTTGGTCAGAAGTGGTTTGAAAATTTGAATTTAGTTTGTAACTACAGCAGTAGAATGATTTTTCTACTAAGTTTCAATGCATAAATATCTTAGAAGCTACAATGATAACAGACACACAGACACACACACACACACATATAGTCAGACAACTTTGAGAAAACCATTCAGAAGGTCTTAAAAACATCTGAAATAAATAATTCCGGTTTCGGATTTTTTGCAAATGCAATACTTTTCCTATATACCTACGGTATAAATAAGGAAAAGTAAAAAGAGTGTCCGATAGTTTTAACTTTTTCTCACCTACAACCTGTTAAACATTCAATCATTCTCATCCGTTTCCGTTTTAGATATTTTCATGACGTTTTGAGTGGTTTTCATCATGATGTCCGTCTGTCTGTAGTTTTCAACATGTGTGTGTCAGTGTCACGCATAACTCTCGCTATATTTATGCTAGAAAGTTGAAAATTGTTTTACAATCCTGCTATGGAATAAATAAGTGATTTTTAATTTTTAAGTTGGTACTAAAGTTATTTAGTTAGTACTATAGTAATTTAGTACCATAATTTACATAAATATTGACTTACCATTAACTTCAACAAGAAGCCATGCTTTAAGTGGCGCTTCTAATGCCTGACTAGATGCTTTGCACTCGTATTTAGCACCAAGATCACCCCTACTGATAATAACTCTAACTCGACTTCTTCCTGTACCAATGCCATTAGCAAGGGGTTCTGTCTGGTACTCTCCTGCACAAACAAACAAATAACTTTAGTTAAATACCATATATTAAAGCAAAAGGAAAATGTCGCAAATACTCTTTAACATTTGATAAATTATTTTTTAAAGTTAATATTCAGCCATTCAACAAAATTTTCCTAATTTATACTTTTAAACTCACTGTAAAAAACTATTCTCTGTTTCAAACCTTTATATTAAAGCATAAAAAAAGGAGAAAGAAAAAGTTTTTACCTATAAAATATATCTAAGCAAAAAAAGTAACTAAGTGTCAATAGGAAAGAGAAAAAAGTTTAAATATTTGTTTGGAGAAAATTTTATTAAAAGATGGTATGAAAATATTTATACAGTTGACAAACAGAAAAATTACTGCTCACGAGTGAAGCTATAATAAAGAACAGCTTTTTATAAAAACTCAAAGTCTATACAAATAGAAAGTTTAAATTAAATACTACGTGGGTTAGAGCAGAAAGAGATTTGAAAGTAAGCTGTGGGAACATTGTGAAATTCACTAACATTCTTAATATTAAACATTTTTACAACTTAATATATAATACAAACTTAAATACATAAACTTTGATATTTTTGGTACATTTAACACAAAGCAGCTTTATAATTTTAGTTTAGCTAATAAAAAAACTATGTCATAGTAAATTTTAATTTTGCAAACAAAATAGAAGACACGATAAAAATGGGGGAAAGACACCTACGAATGTGAGTAAAATTCTTTGTCGAGTACTATGATGAAGCAAAATTCAATGCAACAGTTCCCAGATGTACCACATTATTTTGCCTGTAACATTTCTTGGTGTTTCACACCATGAAAACCACTGAAAGTTTGAATGAAACAAACTGCCTTATCTAAAATTCACAAAACACGGCCCAAGATATGGTTGAGGTGTTTTTGATTCAAAACACGTCAAAGTATCTCACAAAAATGATTCTAGCACAACAACTTTTTATCAAATAAAAAATTCACCATGGATTGAAATTTTAAAACCCTGTGGTAGACTTTATATTTGTTTTTGTAATATCTTATTAGTTCTTTCTCTTTTAAGTCTAGATTTTCAAACTAAATTTCAGCTAATCGGTTGAGCTGCTTGTCCTGTACAGTGTTAGCAAAAAATTACCACATTTACACAAAAATACAGACACCAACTTTTATATTTTACTTTTTGAAAGTCGCTAAAACGTTGACATCTATAGAGGTTTGAACAAAAAGGTCATTAATGAACTCCACTTATTAAAGGAAAAAGAAAAGTTAGGTTTTATTGATCGTTTGACATGATTTCAACTAATTTCTTAATTATAAGCCACTTCTCAATTTTGAAAAGGGTTAATTATATGAAAATAACATTAAACTCATTTTTAATTATGTACACGAAAATAAATTGGTATTTATAACGAAAAGATTGATTAAAAATTAAAGTGGTTTTAAAATTAAAGTTTGTTTAAAATTCAGTTGATAGTTTAAATGGAAATACAACTAAAAGTTAACAAATTAACTATTTATATGTATAATGCACTGTTTTAAATTTACAATATTTATAGATTCAATAAATATTTTAAATACATGTTTTTGTAAAATTGTATTTTTGATCTAATAAATAGTTATTTTATTCTACTGTTTTTTTACTTTTCTCATTTATATGGCAGGTTTATAGGGAAAGTATTGTGTTTGCTTATAGAATCCGAAACCAAGATTTCACCTGAATTATCCGTTTAAGGTGTTTTTAAAACTTCTCAGTATTTTTCACAAAGACATCTGTCTGTGTTTGAGTATGTGTGTCTTTAACCATTGTAGCTTCCAGTGTATTTATGCTAAAGAGTTGAAACTTAGTAAAAAATCAATCTTTAGAGGCAGTTTTTCTATCTGTAAAATAATTATTTGTTTCGACGTTATTAACTGACAATAACAAAATCGAATATTTATAAAAGTAGAAAACTGTTTCAATCACTTGGCATGCTTGTAATTATGTAATACATTGTTGATCTTATAGAACAACGTATGCGCCAAGTTTTATCACATTATCAGGATTAGTTTAATTTCAATCGATAGGCTTACATACGATTTTAATAAAAAAGGGATAAAATAAAATAAAATAATCCAATTTAGTTGGAATTTTATACAAGTGTATTCCTTTACGTAACAAATAAGTATACTAAATTTCGTTTCAATACGGCAAGTTTAACAATAAATAGTGAAGGAAAACTCATGTAAAGGAAAAATATCAATGGTTTCTCCTCAGTATTCTTCATCATACACAGCATTAAATTAACACAGTAGAAGATCCAAATTTCTAACTAAAAACAACTGACTTTTAATGAGTTAAGTGTTTGAAAGTTTCTATCTAAGTAACACAGTAGCTAGAGGGAGAGTTTAAAAAGGAAAATGGCTTTTATAATGAAAGCTAAGAAAACAAAGGCAAATTAAATTTACCCTGGGTAAACAGGACACTAATTTTTAGTCTTGCATAGCATATCATACAAAAATATTTACCTCTAAGTTTCAATTTTAAAATAAGAAATATCGAAAATTATTTTTTAAAAGATTTTTTGGCAAAACGTCTATTGCTTATTTTGTGCTAAATAATGGTATCTTATTAAAATTATAATATTTTAGGCTATATTATATAATAATATATTATTTGGGCTGGCAATACTATAACATGATGATATAATTTTTATAGCATAAATTGTTTATCATTAGCGTTATGCTTACATTCTTCTATTTAACGGATGTTTAATGTTATAGCGGCAGATATGCAATACAGGCAGGTTAAGTAAATGTAGGTATAACAGGAAATAAACTTGAAATTGAAATCAAGAACTAACTTACTCAAGAAAAGAAACCTGCTACCCTAGGGCATGCCCTAAGGAAAAGTATAGTTGAGAAGAAAGTTAGAAAACTTCTAAACCAAGGGGAAGAATAAAGAAAGCAAAGAAGAATAAGGGTTTTCTTTCTTATCAGTAAAGGTATCAGTATGGGGCCCAGGGAACCCAATGACGGGATTGAATTTCAAATAGCTTTAGGCCCTCTAGGCCTTCTTTACTTCTACTCAAGTAGGCTTGGAATTCAGAGAGGAATTAGGAAACGTTTGGGATATCAAGGGAGTCAAAATCGGCCCTTGGGATAGCCATTGTCCGCTCTTCTTTCACCCTAATCCCATAGGAAGCCTAATGTCTCTTCTCAATAGCCACCAATCAGACGATTCATTCTTAGATAAAAATCCACACTCAGACTCAAAAAGAGCATGGGATTGAGATATTTCTAATTACAATAAAAAAGGTAGAATACAAAAAAAAAATCTTCACAATAAATAAAAACAATAGCAAGATTTGTGAAGGAGTAATCGATTCATGGAATATATCATGTTACAAAAATGAACGATGCTTTGCCTGAGGGCTATTCAGCAGTCCTATACAATATTCAAAACTCAGAGGTGATTAAACTGAAAACAACAGATTATATCTCTCTTACAACATAAATAATGTACCCTAAAAACAAGCTCTTCATTCTAACATTTTCACTCCTTGCTTTAAAAATTTAGAATGAAAAATAAAACAAGCTTTTTATACGTCTCGTAAGTTATTTAGGTGGTAAATATGTATTTAGCTTGCAAAAACATAAATGAACCAGTAGCTTTACTAGTGTTTCAGATTTATTTTTCAAAAATCCACATACTACTACTCTTATATGCTCTTCTACTCTCATGTTCACTAATTCAGAAGAGGAAAGATTTAGTTTAATGCTTAAAAATTTGACAAAGTATTTTTTTTTTCAAAATTCATTGGTTTTGGATCAGCCACTACAAACAAGACAATTAGCGAGTCTTCTTTAGGGATAAATGAATTAATTAATTAGAATTAATTAGAATGAATTGTAAATACAGATAAAAATAGCAATTAAACGACCCACCCAGTTAATATTAAATTTAGCACAACGCAGAAAGATTGACTTTAGGAGAAAGGCATATATATCTGGGGAGATCAAATATGAAGTCTTGATTTTAAGTTACTTGTACTCAAAAAAATTAATGACAGTTAATAATAAATTATAGGAGACCAGCAAGAATTAAATCTTATTGGCGGCTAACATGATTTTTTAGGTATTTAAGATTAAAAGATCTCTTATGTCTTGGATTTCGGGAACCGAAATTTTAGTGAACAAATGTTATTTTTAGTATAATAGGTCAGTCCTAAAGTTTGATACCTGTTTCAAAATTTATTACCAAACAAATAATCTATTTTGTAGCTTTTTTTGCAGCTCTTATTTTGGTTTGAAATCGATTGAGTTAAACGTTTCAAACTTGGTAAGCATGAAACAAACCAGTGTCAAATAAACTTTATAAAAACTTTATTCTAAATTTGAGAAAAACAGGATCAATGTTTAAAAAAAATTATAGACAAAATATATTGTCCACTTCTTTTAAGTAAAAATTTTCAAACTAAGTCAATAAATATACACTTCGACTACAAGAAGTTTTTAAGCTGAGAACGGCACTTTAAAACAAGAGGGAACTAGAAGAAGAAGAGGAATAAAATAAAGTGTAAAGTAAGCCACTAAGAAGAAGGTTTGAATATTCAGTATGCCCCTGCTGTGTCCCAGTAAGGACTATATTAGAAGTAAAGTGGATGCCTGGAGAAGGTGACACCTCCTCTCTCTCCGCTTCTGACTCCTAGTTCCCTCACCAACTCTCTTCTCCTTACTTCGCCTTCCAATAAAACTTCAGACAACGATTTCACAGTAGCAGGGGGACCGCTGAAAACTTGGTCGAGCAGAAAAATTTGCACAAGGGTGTCCCAAGGGACGGGAGGGGCGATATTTTCCTAAATCTTTTAGGGAGAAGAAACCCCTGAGGCACTAAGTTTTTTTGAAAGGTTATGGTTTCTCCTCCAAAGGAAACGGCATAAGTCTTACTAAACTAGTTGTCTCCTTTTACTCAAGAGTCTTCTTTTTCTTAGCAAATATTTGGTCACAATACTTTTCTTAAAAACTCTTGTTAAGAAAAAGTGTGATATCCCTAGGGGGTACTTCTGAAGTACGAAACTTACGAAAAACTTCAAGACAGCTGTCAAAATATCATACTGAGAAGAAAGAGGGTAATAAAATCTTGCTTTAAGATTCACAATAGAGATCAGGCACTGAACAATAAAAACAAACTTTTTTCATCCAATATACTAAGCTACTTTGAATTTTATTCCCCCTTCTTCAACAATAGCTTTAAGTACTAGCTTCACCATGTACAAATTAACCATCATAAATTATGCTATAGCTATTCTATGGCATAGCATAAAAATACCAATAGTTACTCTATAATAATAATAGGTTATAGAATAAAAAATCCATACATAGTTTAAAATAACATTTAACATGAAGTAATTTTATTATTAAAACGATATGAATATATTTCGTACTCATATAGAAATATTTAAAATTCCAATGAGATTAGCATACATTTATTTTATGTTGGAGAAATACTAATAACATTTTGAAATCAATGCGTTGAACTACAAAGTGAATAATAAAAATAACAGAATATATGAAATTTAAATTAGGTAAACTGTATCCATTAACGTAGTAATTATAATTTTTATATGCTATATTAAGCTTGATAATTAGGTTTAATTATTAATCGAAATTACCAAGAATGTTTAAACCACTTCTAACAAATGAAATATGTTATAGATATTATGTTAAACCGTAACATTCGTATTGTAATACTGTCATACATGTTAAGTAGAAAAGCTGTAATATATTATGTTAAAGGAATAGAAGGTAAAATATATAACATAGAGGGGCAATGTAACGCAAAGTTGACAGCAAACCGACGCGACCGTATAGTGGAGTTACTGCGAACAGTAATAAATCTAGATACTTGTCTCTAAAAACCACCTCTAGTGGACCTTTGTGATTCTGTAAATGCTATACTAGTTTTTTTTAGAGGAAAAATGTTGAAACGTTGTGTCACGTGTAAACTTATATAAATATACGAATAAGTATAATGTTATATATTACTGTAAAAGAAAAGAACGAAATATAACAATAAATAATATTTTTATTATTTTGGTCAGGAGTTTGAAGAATGACATAAACTTTCAATTATAACAAAAAGGTAAAAATACAAAAAAATCCTCTTATTTTTTTAACCTTTAAACAGTATTCAAAAAGTCCTAAAATGATAAAAAAATATGGGAGTTAAACTTTAATAATAAATATTAATACAGACACACGGATATATATATATATAATATATATATATATATATATATATATATAATATATATATATATATATATATATATATATGTATATATATATTATATATATATATATATATATATATATATATATATATATATATACATATATATATGCTGTCTTGTACTGTACTACTACTAGACACGAACTTTATGGTATCTTAACACGCCGATGAAGCGTGTCGCTAAATTATCTAACTGTCACTAGATATACTTTCACTACAAGATGATAGCTCTAAACTCGGGGGTTGTTGGCACAATTTTTGGCTATTAAGTTTCTACTCTATAGCGTAAACACACTAGGAACTTCGATAATAACAGACACACAGATTTACATACACACACATTGAGATAGACAACTTTTTTAAAACCACTTAAGAGGTTTTAATTACATCTGAAACGGATAATTAAGGTAAAATCTCGGTATCGGATGTTTAGTGCAACCGCAACACTTCTTCTATACCTGGGGTATAAATGAAGTATAAAAATATTTTATATGTGGTTAGTGTATTAGTTAAATGGGTTGAGGTATAGGAGGATGAAGGAGCTGAGAAGGTAAGGTAGTGTACTGGCAGGTTACAAGTGTAAGTAAGGGATATAGTCTATCCTACAGGTTCCAAGTAAGGTATTACTAGGGAAGAAGGCAAAGGTATTACCTTGACTATCCCTTCTCTGAAGAATTACATCGTACTGCATCAGTAGTTTTCCTTCCTAGCTAAGGGATTAAACTAGAGAAGCTTTAAACCTCAGCCACAGTAAATTACAAGGACTAAAAGAGAGACAAACATACTATCCTTCCACTATCCAGCAATCTAAAAACTTAACCTATTAAAAGCAATATATTTTAACTACCTAAAACTAACCAAACCATAACAACAAAAATTAATTACTAATGAATTTAAATTCTAAACAATAAAGATTAAATATAAAGCTTTAATTTATGACTGCAATTAAAACTAATTGAATACCTGCAATCATTGAATTGATTCAGTTTAGCCGCAGAGTAATATAATATCAAAGTATACCGCTGTTTTAAGGGAGGTGAGACAATGTCTCAAGTACCTTTTTCCCTTGCATTGATTAGACTTCTTAATCTATCTTCTAGAATTTAATTAACAACTTTAAACTACTAATAGTAACTCTAAAGATCAGATAGACACAATCCAAGCAATAGCAGAAATAAAAGAAGACACTTTCCTAATTCAAATTAAACATATTTTTAAATATCTGCTTTTAGTTTTTATTTTCTCTCCCAAAATCTCGTCAGACAACGCCACATATTACAACAATGCAGTTATTGGGAAGGTTCAGTTTATTTTTAAGGAACCTGGCGCCGACTCAAGAATTCAAGTATTTTAATAATTAAACAATTTTCTTTTTTTGTGGACAATAAAAACAGATAATTACACATAAGTCCTATATTTCTTTAATATATAATAATTAACTAAGCTTTCGACTAAAAATTAGTCATAACCAGAGTTTATGACTAAAACTAAAATAAATTATTATTTTAATAATTTATAAAAGTTGTCATTTGGTTACCTATTAATGGCTTTTTTATATCTTATTTGTTTCCTAAAATTACATCTTAAAAATACCGAAATAAACATTTGTAAGGAATACACATCAGCTTTATTAATCATGACAAAATTTACATCAAGTTTTATTACTAGAGCAATTAGTACTAACTTATATTCCTTACATTTGGAATATAAGTTAGTATTTTACATTTCCTAACTTATAACATCAAACTACAAATTCCGTCTTTTCCACAAGAATATCTATATTTAAATAGCAGAGCCGGCTTTCGGCTTTCGCCATCAACTGTGCCTAACATAGCAAAATAAAAAACAAAGTTAAAATCATAATAAAAAGTTAAGAGATTAAAAAATAAAGGTACAAGAAATGTTAAAATTTAAATACAAAAAGATAGACAAAACAATTAAAAATTTTTTAAAAAACAATTAAATATAAAAATATGTGTAAGGAGAGATGTAAGACGTACCGGAAAGGTGAGTCTTTATATGTTGTCCAAAATCTCCGTTAAGGGCTTGGAGCAGACTGATCTACTAACCTTGTCGATCAATGGATAAAGAATAGCAGATCCCCCTCCCTCATTCTTTTTATTAAGAGAGTTATTAGGCTGTTCATGTTGGATACGTCTTATTTCCAGGTTTTCAAGGGAATTAAGTTTACCTCCTTTTGGGGCGAAGTGCAAAAATGAAACTTCGTGCTGACTATCTCTGTGGTTTTCGGCAGTTATGTGCTGGTAAAAACTAGAGGAAGTTTTCTTAACATGCTCGGCCAAACGTGCTTTAAATTCCCTGCCAGTTTGGCCGCAGTAGATTTTATTGCAACTAGGTGCCCCACAACGGATGGCATAGACACCACTTTTATTTTCTGGAGGGACGGGATCCTTTATATGAGAGAGGTGCTGTCCTAACGAGTTGATAGAGCGATATGCACTAAGTTTTCCATATGCCGTGAGAGCGTTGGTAATCTGAACCGAAACGGGCCCGATATAAGGTATAGAATAGCGTGTATTGTTCTGATCAACTGTAGGTAAAGTAGGTAAGTAAACACTATTAAGGGCTTGCTTTTTAAGTTTCCTGTTAATTATATTATCAATAATTTCAGTATTATATCCATTTTTAAATGCAATGTGTTGTAAGATTAGTTTTTCTCTATTGAAGGCGTCGTTATTAAGTGGAATATTCAAAAGTCTGTGTACATAACTATGAAAGGCGGCCATTTTGTGAGACCATGGGTGACGTGAATTGGCGTGCAGAACAGTATCGGTGGATGTAGGCTTACGATATATGGAGTATATAATTTTATTTTCACACTTAGTAAGGGTTAAATCTAAGTAGTTTATGGAACCAGCTTCTGACTCGACTTCCATAGTAAACCTAATATTATCACAGCATTGATTAAGGTATTGTAGAAATCTATCCAGATTTGAACGACTACCGGTCCATACGCAGAAGGTGTCGTCGACATAACGTACCCAACGTAGGATATATTTAAGAAACGGGTTGTTAGGGGTGTGAATACATTTAGTGCCAAAGTAATGCACCGCTTAAGGAAAACCGCTTAAGGGGTTTCCCATAGCTAAACCTTTAGAACCGTTATATAGTTTACCGTTAAATAAAGCGTAGTTTTGTTCGAAACAAAGGTGCAGCAGCTCCGTTATTTCAGCAATAAGGATTTTATCGGTACACGATTTTTTAAGTATTCTACCCATAAGTACCTTGCATATCTCTGGGTCAATGCTGGTGAATAAATTAATGACGTCAAACGAGACAAGAATTGCGTTATCAGGTAATACTAAGGAACTAAGGTTATCGACTAGTTCGTAACTATTTTTTATGGCATCATATGCTTTAAAATTTGTAACTCTTTTAAATTCTTTGTCGGTGGCTTTGGATAGTTTGTCAGTAGGAGATGAAATATTGGATAGTATAACCCGAACAGGTTCTCCAGTTTTGTGAATTTTAACCACACCGTAAAGGCGAGGTGGTTGAGGGTTCATATTAATGAGACTCGGTTTATATTTAGTAGTTGTAAGAGCAGTAGTTAGGGATTTAATGGTCTGGCGTACTTTGTTTTGAAGTTTTTCTGTAGGATTTTCTTCATCGTCCGGTATTAGGGTAAAGTTATTACTATTAAGGAAGACCTCAACTTTGTTATTGTACTCGGTTCGGTCCATAACTATTGTAGCATTGCCCTTATCTGCTCTAACTACAATGAGGTTGTTATCATTGATTTTGTTCTTAAGAGATTTAAGTGTCCTTTGTTCATTTTTAGAGCTGGTGGAGGTCCGATTTTTATGATAACTATGCTTCTTAACAGCTTTATTAATTACCGTGGCGCATTGAGCGTTAAGGTATATTCCTTACATTATATTCCTTACATTTGTAAGGAATACACATCAGCTTTATTAATCATGACAAAATTTACATCAAGTTTTATTACTAGAGCAATTAGTACTAACTTATAAAAAACGTGTGTGTTTACGCGAGTAATGACTTAATTTTATAAAAGTTTGATCCCTTAAATGAATGATCTTTGTTGATATGCTGGGCATCCATAATGATCAATGCTAATTTCGACCATATTGGTGATTCTTTAATACACACACTCAATGACACCATTTATGAACATTAAAAGAGAACGAGTGTCGCCAAGTAAATTCAGATGCTAATCAAACAGACCCAAGTTTTTTTTTATTCTTAATAAAACTAACTTCTGTGAGCTTAAGAAGAAGTAAAATAGCTAAATATGTTTGTACTGTGCTACACATTAAGTTCACGTACATGTGTGTAAATATGCTTTACGTGTTTATTGAGCAAGCTACACCACAACCGAATGGAACTTGGCTCAAAAATTGAAATCTCAAAGAGTAAACCTAACATCCGAATTTATGTCTTTTCTCGACATATTATTAATGTTATTTTCTATCACTAAACCAAGCGAGGGGTCTGCAATCGTTTGATCACTTATTTTATTTCTAACTTCTCGTAGAAAGAGCAAATTTAATCACAATATTTCTGATCTTTAAACGGATGGTTTCTTATTATTTAAAAATTTAAGTTATTTTTTAATCCACTTAGATCGAAAGATTTAAGAATAGGTTTTTATAATACAGATCCCGAAAAAGAATAAAGGGCAATGATTTTAAGAATTTGGTAAACCAGTTGCGTTTAAAGATTAGATTGGTTTTTTTTGTAAAGAAACTTCCTGGGTTGTAAATCTCAGTGAAAAGGAATTCTAAGGAAAGGAAAGATAAGAAGATGTGAAATGGCTCGTACTATTGGCTGAGAAAAGACTTTGTATACAAAGGGGTGCCTAGGTTTTGACTTGAGGTAAGTCTGAGCACGAAATACAAACCAGGTAGACAGAGAAAACCAATTTCCTAAATGCTAGAGTCGTGTTAAAAAAGCTAGGTATAAGTACGCACTTGAAAACAGAAAGTACAAAATAGAAGAGTCATGTACACATTTTTCAATGATTATAAGTAGATTTTGCTACATGGAGCAAAATAGTTTTTTTTATTAACAAGCGAAGCAATAATACATACAAGTCCAATGAAGTTAAACTCCATTGCCAAGTTCCATACATATTTTTGTTGTAGTCACAACGCAAAATAATTATTTTATGCACTTATAGTGGAGACTACGTTTTTTTTTAAATACCATTAAATGTAAGAGTTTTTACAATCTTAATGTTTTTACGACTGTAAAGTAAATTGTTAATTTCCTTAGCGTTAAAGTTATACCCTACTGACAATTTATAAACATACAAAATAAACTTGTTGAAGCAAACTAAAAGAGCACTGACGTCGTTCAGCTGTAGTAGTAGTAGTAGTAAGGGGGTGGGGAGGTCAAGCCTGGTGAGTAGACCAACTTTTAAGGTCTACTCGTTCAGCAATAAGTTATCGAACTTACAGCGCCACTCGACTAAAAGCAACAAGAGGGTGACATTCCACATCTATTGTTTAATAAAAATCGACTTCATCCCTTTGCTGATTTTATTTTTATTGAAACGTCAAAGCGATTGAAAATTCTGGCACGGTAGTCTGCATGCCGAACGAATTTCCGAATTTCTTTTGAAATGCGTGTTTCCGTGCTTAAAAATTCATTTCTGCTTAAAGTCCGGGTGTTAGTCTTTATTACTTGAGCAGTGACTCAAATATCAAACACCACTCAGAACTATTTTTTTCAGTACTTTACAAAGCAAAATACGCATAATTACCTATCCAGTTGATTTTTACAAAGCCTCTAAAATTGGTAGTCGCAATATTATTTGCAGTAGTTTAACAATCAGTTAGTGTATATCCATAAAGGTTTTAGCGCATTTCCTTTGAAAAATAAAAAATAATAGTTATGAGTAGTGTTTATAATTGAGTAAATGCTCGCTCAAGTAATAAAACACACACCGGGACTTTAAGCAAAAATAGATAGTTAAGCACGGAAAAAAGGTAAGACTAAGAGATGGATTAGTAATTCACCAATGTGGGCAATGTTGTCCTACAGAGAACAAGCTAAGACTAAGAGTTGGATAAGCGATTAACTAAAGTGGTAATATTGTCACTACAGTTAAGAGAACAAGCTAAGACTAAGAGTTGGATAAGCGATTAACTAAAGTGGTAATATTGTCACTACAGTTACAGAGAACAAGCTATGACTAAGGCCCGTATTCAGAATGATCAAAAGTTTCAAAAAAAATCTCTCCTAGGTTCTTCCTAGGTTGTTCCTAGGTTGTTCCTAGGTTGTTCCTAGCTTCTTCCTAGCTTTAGTGTCCATTTTAGAACATTTTTAACCGTCCCTAGGGCTAGGAAGAGATCTCTCCTAGGTTTCTCCTAGCCTTTTCCTAACTTTGCACCTTAAATTCTAGGAAAAGGCTAGGAAAAAGCTAGGAACAACCTAGGAAGATCCAAGGTAGGTAGAGAGGTACCTTAATCGTCCCTAGATTGTCTCTAGTCATTTTTTGTTCTATTTTAATAATTGTTTTTGAGCTTAAAATCCGTTTTGGGTAAACAAGAGTGGTTCAGGGCGAAAATTTTTTTGGTTATCACCCCCTTAGAAATTTTGGGGGTGCTGACCCCAAAAAGTCAAATTTTTTTTATTGCTCCAAACAACTTCTTTTGACCTGAAACGGATTTCGAGCTAATAAAAACAATTTTTTTTGGTCGGCTCCCCCTTATACATTTTGGGGGTGCCCCCAAAAAGTCTAATTTTTTTTATTGCTCCAAACAACTTCTTTTGACCTGAAACGGATTTTGAGGCAATAAAAAAATTTTTTTTTTTGGTCGGGTACTCCTTATAAATTTTGGGGGTGCTGCCCCAAAAAAATCAAAAATTTGTTTTATTGCTCCAAACAAATTCTATTGACCTGAAACGGATTTTGAGCCATTAAAATGTTTTTTTTTTTTGGTTGGCTCCCCCTTATAAATTTTGGGGGTGTTGCCCCCAAAAAAATCAAAATTTTTTTTATTGCTCCAAACAAATTCTATTGACCTGAAACGGATTTTGAGCCATTAAAATTTTTTTTTTTGGTTGGCTCCCTTATAAATTTTGGGGGTGTTGCCCCCAAAAAATCAAAAATTTGTTTTATTGCTCCAAACAAATTCTATTGACCTGAAACGGATTTTGCGCCAGTAAAAAATGTTTTTTTGGACGGGTCCCCTTATAAATTTTGGGAGTACCACCCCGGGAAAATTACAAAAAAATTACCGGAATTTCATTTTATTAGTATCACATGTTCAGAATATGACGCAAAGGTTTGCTCCAATATAATCTAAAGTTACTGTAAAAAATCACATATTGGTAATATGATGACCATACATACCAGACGATTAACAACATAATAATTGGGTATTCAAACTTCCAGTTGTCAACTTAATGGGGTTATAACGAATTTTATCGCGATAGCTCCATACGAAGCTGAGTTCATCAAAGTGATGTATTGGTGAAATGCACCAGTGCAGGGTGAAATGCACCACCCTGTATATCTTCTTCATGAGCACTATGTTAATCGTCGCGAAAGTGTAACGTCACAAAATACATATTGGCTCATATCAAAACAAAATGAAACAAAGGATCCTATTATTTATTTTTTGTGATCATAAAGTGACCAATAGCATTGCTTTATTATGTAAACAAAGAAACGTTCTTCAACAAAACGTAACTTCCGTGACGTATTTATATTTGATATGGTCGATTATATACCCGAAGCAAATTTTTTACATTCCATTTACATTTTTTAATTTTTTGTTAAGCTATAACAAATGTTTTTTCCCTAAGCAATAGGCTTATGAATACTATAAAAAATACACACAGTTCACGACGTAAAGAAAATCGTGATCTCTACGTTCACAACGTATGAACTCAGAGATGTTTAATGCTGATTTGATTAGAAAGATCAGCTAAGTAACAATCATAACGGGGATAGTAAGCATTGTTTACATTATGTTGGTAGAGTAAACATTATACTTATTGATGTATCTCCCCATTAAAATTTGGGATTCAAAACTCTGCCTTAACGTGGTAGTGTTGTATATTCCCATCTAGAATGAAGTAGAGCTGTTAACTGTTTTGAAAATCCCCGTTTTGAGCCACCGCCTTCTTGATTGCTAACCTTGCAATAAATGCTATCAAATATTATAAATGGAAAGTATCATAAACTTGATGAAACCTTATAGAAAATAAATAAAATAATACTAGTGCTGAGTATATTTTATTGAGTATATAATTATTACTGGAAAGTTCTAAACTAAACTAAATAATTACGGGTAAATTGGCTAACTTATAAAGGTAAACAAGACTGAAAAGTATATTGTACATTTTGTTTGTTTTGTGTAGTTTTTAAACTGTTCACAATATCAACCGCTTTTAAAACGCCTAAAACGAACTAATTGCTACGTAAACTAATTTGACTTTACGTGATATGACTTTATATAGATCAGTGTGAAAAATGGAAGTACCAACTGTAGGGTTTATACAACCCTATAATATGATGATTTATTTATGTCAAATATAATAATTTCTCCTATAAACTTACAATTCAAAAATGTGGCACCCATACACTCTACGAAAGTTTAACCTGTTTTTATTATCACTAACTATGTTATTGTAAAAATTTAAATAGTACATTAATGACATATAATGATTTCTTCATAAGTGAAAATAAAATGCAAATCATTCTCTAGTTTCAAACCTTCACTTGGTCAAGGTCACGCACTTTCACATTAGATATACTTTAAAATAATCGGCAACTATAAATAAGTTTGTTGTCATTACAAATTTACGTATTTTAAGGGAGTTTATTCTGTGCCAGGTTTGTTTACAATCATTTGTTTATTTTGTAGAATATCTCAATATTATTAGTTTTACAGTTCTCTACTAGGTAGCGCTAGTTGTCAAAAAATGTCTGTTTACGTAAAATTGAGGTTCAAATTATTGTAAAGATAAATAATAAAATTAAGTTATAATTAACTCTAATGTAAGTTTTTATTCTATTTTTGTTATATTAACGTTTTAGCACGAATAAATTTACGTAAAATCATTCCTAGGGTTGATTTTTTAAAAGCTAGGAGAAGGCTAGGAAGAAGCTAGGAACAACCTAGGAGAGATTTCAAAAACTGATTCTGAATACCGCTAGGCCTAGGAGAAAGCTAGGAACAACCTAGGAGAAGGCTAGGAACAACCTAGGAGAGATTTTTTTAAAATGATTCTGAATACGGGCCTAAGAGTTGGATAAGCAATTGACCAATGTGGTAATGTTGTCACTACAGTTACAGAGAACAAGCTAAGGCTAAGAGTTGGATTAGCAATTCACCACCGTGGTAATCTTGTCACTACAGTTACACAGAACAAGATAACAGTTGGATAACAAGAGAGTTGGATTGGTGACTCACTAATCTAGAAGCAGTTTAGTCTTAGACTCGTGATAAATAACTTTACTGATGCGAATTCTACAATGAGGGACATGAAAAAGTTCTGACTTTAACCTGTCCGTGTCGTGTACTTTAGGAAACGGTTTAATAAGATGTAATAAAATAGAGAGAGGAAAGAGTTTCAGAGTAAAAGTTTCAGGGGGTTCTAGAGGTATAGGGTTTAGAAAGTTAAAACTGATGCTTTAGACACGGAGGGTAAGGTTTAACCGACATCAAGTTTTTAAAGTAAAAAAGGGTTTAAAAAGAACGGGTGTGTGAGCACAAACCAGGTTTTTTTGGTAAAGTCCAGTAGGGCAACTCAACCAGGTGTAATTAGGCCTTTGTAGTAAAGAGAAAAAGCCTAATGTCCATACTAACGTCTCGCCTTCTCTCTTGCTCTGAAAAGCAGAGTCCAAAACCTTTTTCACTTTATATCTCGGTACATAAAACCATGGCACGGTATATAGAGGTAAGGCTTTCAAGTGACACTTGCCTACGTTTACAACTACACATCAGAATATACTCCTTAATATATAGCAAACTGTCTCACTTTGCTAAAACCCTCTTCCTAAATTCACCATTCTCTTTTTAAAACCTTAACACCATACAAGTCCTCGACATTAACCTTATTTAAACACATTGAGGTCATTCAATTTACATTTTAACATTTTCTCAAAAAGAAATAACTTTTACTTAGGACAAAAAACACACACACACGAGTAATTTTTACCCACTCAAAAAAGTCTACAATTTTTAAATGAATAAAAAAATAAATAGTACATGGCATTTTTCATACACTCAATCTTTACAATGTCCAGTCAGCTTTTTGAATGAGCTTACCATTTTAATATGAGAAGGTATCTATTATTATATTTAATTTATTAAAAACTAGTAGTGTTACAGATAGGTTTCTGTAACACTACGTAACATTATCTATGGAATTATAAAAAAAAATTTAACTTCTTGTTAATGGCACTGTAATCAGATAAAATTAGTTTTGATGACCAATAAATTACCTTTTGAAGTAAAAAAAGCTTCCATAACATTTTATATCACTATTATACAAGAAGTGCTAGAGTTAAAAATAAAATAAAAACTATGCCAAACACTACACGAATTTGTATAGAGCAAAAATGTTTAACAAATAGGAGCCAAAAGACAGAGAGAAAACACAAAACCCTCAAACTGAAAAAGAATTAATAAACCGACCAGATGTTCTGAATTTGGGAAACAAGAGCTAGCTAAATAGAAAATAATGGAAACGCACAACCTTTTTAAATGACTCTGTTCACAAGGAATTAGCAAGGTTAGCAGCTATTTTAGGGATCTATCCTTCTTCTCTCATAACCCTTCTTCCTTCTTGTATTGAGTAGAAAAAGTAATTAGACTGATTTAAGCAGGACAAATGTAGACAGTGTTTCCATTCGAAAGACGCAATACTCCCCTTTGCTTATAATATGATAATAATGCCCTTTTTAGGGCCTTTCGGTCCTCAAGGTTATTCGCCCTGCGGGAACCACCTCAAGTGGGTCACATCTACTATGCTCAAAATAAAGCTAAAGTTGGCGAAATCTTTTAACATCAAATTCTATTCATAAAAACTGAGAGCATAGCCCGGGCTGTGAACCCTGGCCCTCCGGTGCCGAAGTCCTGTACTATACGACCGCAGCTACGGAGGGAGATTTGCTCCCCTTGGCTTAAAATAGGTTAATTTGAACTCTTAATGAATACCATGAGGTTGGATTGATATCAGGAGCAGGCTTGCTAATTTTTTTAGCTAATAATATTATAGTAAAATTTTTAACATACCTAGGAATTGTTTATTAATTTTCCTTTATATCACAGGTATAAAGAAAAAAGTGTTTTTTCACTAAGAATCAGAAACCAAGATTTCACCTGAATTATCAGTTTCAAATATTTTTAATACCCCCTCAGAAGTTTTTCTGATTTGTCTGTCTATACGTGTTTGTGTGTGTGGTTTATAAGTCTGTTATCGTAGCTCCTTGTTTGTTTGTGCTAGATAATTAAAAATTGGTACAAAATTCCATCTTTTGGTCCAGTTGTACTATCCGAAAAAGTTTTTATGGTTTCATTGACCTGCAACAATAATTTTGTAAAAATTGCGCAAACTTATAAAACGCGGGAAAATGTTTCAATTGATGAAGTTCAACATGTATTTAGTCTTATATAAGACCAACAAACATGTCAAACATCAATAATAATCTCATTATCAGCATTAGTTCAATATTTATGGAAAACAATGTAAAAAAATCTAAACATTTACAAGTGTATCTCTTTATGTAATAAATAACTAAATTAATTACTAAAGGCTAGTATATGTGCGGTTTTTGTTAGATCATTAGTGTTAAAATCAACATTGTACGAGGTAAGTACCTGAATGGGTGGTGAACGAAGGAATAAAATATAACTTCCCTGATAAAAATGGTACTAGTTTTAAGCTTTGAATCAATTATTAACTTTGTTGACGTCACACTTTCGCATGGTATGATAACCTGTCCTCCTATAGTATAGTCCTTCCAAAGAGATTTAAACAAGCTTAGTCCTTAGAGAACCCTTAGCTCTTCCTAATTAAAATCAAGGCTTTATAAAGTCATAGGAAGGATCTTTAAGTTCTGCATTAGTAACACAAGATAAAAGACTCAAAAAAACAGATATGTTTTAGTCTGAGTAAGATCAAATTCTTCGCATAGTACTAATTTAAGTTGTAACTTCTCTCATCTACGAATTCATCGTTTACTGAGGGTATAGCTGATAATAGTAAACAAACTATTACCATAATGTAAACACATAGTTTGAAATATGCGATTGTATTTTGTTAGCAAATTTAACAAAACATAACCACAAACATACATAACAAACAAATATCATAATAAACAAAAATATATAAATACCTAAATGCTCTATTTTAACCGTATTTGCTTCGTCATCTATACAAGACGATTGAGGATTATCGGGGATATCGGGAGACAATTCATCTATGTCGTTTACTATCATTTCATTATCACTTTCTATCGTAAACAACCGCACTAAATCCTTTTATGATAAATATAACAGGAATATTACTTGAAAGATAAGAAAAAACTTAGTAAAAAAGTAGGTATTAAAACAGATTTTATAAAGCAATTATTTGTTTACAGACAGCTGGGATTTAATGAATCAGTGCTGCCAACATAACTTTGTTTACTCAAAATTCTTTACGTAGATTTTTGAATCTGTAATTTTAACTGCTCAATAATTAAGTTGGCTTATAACCCGGCGGTTATTTATTTATTTATAATAAATAAATTATTATTTCCCGCCGGGTTATAATGACGGTCATTATTACATAAAAACAAGCCCCGAAATGTTTTGATTATTGGAGATAAAATATGTTTATTATAATTCTACCAAATATGCAGACAATAAAGCTAACTGAGGTCTTTCAGTAAACCTCTTATGTATTACATTTTAAAACCTCTTAAAAGGACCTCATCTAGGTTACTGAAAATTTCATATGCATGGTGAGAAAAAGACAACACGTATTTTTAAAAACATACATAAGTTAAAACATATATAAGTTTAAAAACATGTATAAGTTTTAATAACATACTTATTACATAAGTTGAACAAATTTTATAATAGTACGTATACTTAATAATGTATTATAAATACTCATAATATTATCTGAAATACCCACCTACTGCAAAAGAGATATAAAGGTTAAAACGATATAACAAAAGTACTAAAAATATTCTAAACACTATAAAATGAAAAAAATTGCAAATTCATTCGATTTAAATTGTAATAAACAAAGTAATTAACAATGGATAAATAGACATAGTTAAATAGAAAAGCTATCGAATAGAAAGTGCTAAGGGAAATATAGAAAATTTATAGAGACATTCAGAGCTCCACGCTCTGGGAAAAGCTTTGAATTATAGTTAAATGGAATGAGAGAAGAGAATGAATTTTAAGGCTTGTGCCTAAACTCTACACAGTAACTCGAAATATCTATTTTCCAATAAATCTAAGTTAAAAACGTTCAACATTAGCTATTAAATGCTTTTCGGGTCAAACTGATACTTGAAGCGTGCATATGTGCCTCATTACAAACAAAGAGAAAATTCTCAGAGAAAATATTTAACTGCTATAAAATGTAGAATATTATTTTATCAGTAATGACTTGTATATCTTAAATAAAAAAATAAGAATAAAAAATATTATAAAAATAACCAACCTCCTTTTTCCTAATTTTTTAATTCTTGCTTAGTTATGTACTTTTAACTTCTTTATAACGTCATTTACACCCAATAATGACGGGAAAAATTTCGAAAAATCATAAAACGCGTACCCATGTATAAGATTAACTATGTCCCAAGTTTCATCTTATTTATAGCATTAGTTCAATCAATTGGCTTGGCAAGTAAGTACACTAAGAGCCAGTAATAAGGGGTAAGAGCTAATCTTTATTATTGGTAGTTTTATTATTGCTATTAATTTAATTATTGCTTATATTTTTCTTATTAATTAAATCATTAATTTCATATGTTATTTTGTTTTGCCTTTTTCTGCCTTTTGCCCGTTAATTTTAATTATTTAGCCACGAAGACAATTGGTCTCGTGGTAGTTTTTTCATTTCAATAAAACAAGTATATCATTGTTTTTGTTGGGTCATAATATTTAACCAGTATCAAGCGTGGTCAGTGTCTTTAGGGGTGACCGCTGGAAATGAAACGGATGTATTTACTAACTGAGGACTAGCGAAGCAAGTCCAAAGACGTGTTGCTGTGTAAATTTAACGGCTTATATATTCTGAGTTCGAGCAAAGCGAGAACGAAGTAGCGAGGATGAATGTAGCGAATCCGATAAGATGATTTAAACTACAGTTTAAATGAGAAAAAGTAAAAATCTTAGATCTTATGTTGATCAATATTTATTACGCAAAATGATTCATCTTGTATTAAATGAAAGATATAGAAATATGAGAATTATAATCTTAAAGAGTTAATCATTTAGTAGTCATTATGTTGAGACGAGTTAATATTACCATGAGCATTGATATGTTTTCTCTTTGACTATGTATTTGTTTAATCCCTAATACTAAGAAAGAGGACGAATTATTATATTCTTTAAATATATATTTATGTTATTATATATAATGTGTTTTTTAAGCATAAAATAAGTCAAACTAAGCATTTGACTTTGTAGCTATTATAAGTAATGACAATAAGAATTCAATATTATATATTTAAACGTAGAAATAGATAATAAGAAAATATATTTGTATTAAAAAGATTACGAATAGAGAGAAAACAAAATAGGGTGATGTGGTTCTACTCTACAGTTTCCATTTAGTCATGTAGTTTTCATTTACTACACGCGAGGAAAGAGAAAGATATTGAGTTGACAAGTTGCGCCTCATTAATTTCATATTTTGTCTTAATCCCCTTGCCTCGCATGGTTTGGTTTCATCTTAGTATGACGTCCCACAACCAATCAGAGTATCGTTTAATCTCTCACAGTTTCACCCTCTCTAAACCACCTTAAAACATCAATTTTCACACGGAAAAGCCTCAAAAGAGGGGATGAATATTAATACTCAAGAAAAGATTCATCGTAACCGATAAGATGATTGAAATGTCACGTTGACATTCGTTTTATCTCATGTTTAAAGAGAGAATTAAAATATTAAGTGCTGAGCTAGAAGTGAAGGCACTTTATATCGCTTCAGTGGTTTCTAATACAAGGATATCCATTAATAATGAAACACAACGTATGCAGTCATTTACTTAGACTGACGTGAAAAATTAGCTTAACACGTTAAGGTATAAAATATTTTTTTTGAAATAAACAGACTATCGGTATCGAAGTATAGAAGTGGAAAAAAAATACTTTATCGTAATGAAAAATACGTTGCTTGACATGATCTTGAATGATAATAATTCATTATAATCGGCATTTTACAAGAAAATCGTAATCGACAGCAAAATCAAAGACAACTACTGAAACCAGTAACAGAAAAATAACACGAGACCTTTTTAAAAAATAATAATAGTTAACTTTTGACAAAAAAACTATTTTTAACAAGAAGATTGAAAATTATCACAACCTTAGTTTCTCGAATTCGACAGTAATTTCCAGAGAAAAGCCACAAAATAAACACCATATCCTAAATAAAACTCCACTGTAATAAGTTAAAAAAATCAATAAATAAAATTATATAAAATAATGATCCTTAAACATCTATAATTTTCGATATTGAACAATTTACTATGCATTTATACAGTATAATTCTAGATATTTCAATTTTAAACTTAATATATCTGCTATGAATCCCTGTCAGGTTCGTTTAATATGATACTTTGACATTACTTTTGTTTAAAGCTAAAATCAATAAAATAGCCCATAACAAAGAGAAGATTAAAAAGAAGATATTTTTTATGTATACAGAAGGAGGAAAAACCAATTCTAAATAATGAGATAACTAATTACAAAAGTTAAAATAAAAAAGGCCATACCTACACTAATTATACAAAAACAAAAGAGATCTAATTTTAGAGCTACCTAATTTTTTAATGTTGTCGGAGTAAGAGGTAAAAATAAAACTTTTTCAACAACAACAAAAAATACGCTAAAAATATAACTGTAAAAAAAATAATAAACTTTTTAATAAATTATTTTTGACGTAAATTTTTATTTGATAATAGAGGCGTTAATAATTTTGTCCCTGCCTCTTTAATTAGGGACAAACGATTGTCTGAGAAAAATGATTTCATTAAGTAATTTGTAGGTTTTATTTTTTCATAATAGATTATTTATTGGTAAATATAAATAGACAACTTAAACTTTGTGGAAGTTAAAATTGTTAAAGGCGATAAAAAAATTAAATTTACTATCTACATTATTTAGAGGTAGAATACGATACCAATTAATTCTACTAATAAACTCTACAATAATAAAACAAAAAATACATCAATCCTGAATTAATAATATTTGTTATTGGGCAATAAAAAATAATAATTAGGCACTACTTCTTCTATTTTCTGTATGTAACATTAAAGAATATTTATTTAATCTATTTTTCCAACTTGATAAGTATTTAGGCCCGTATTCAAAGACGTTTTCCTAACATTTTCCAAACATTCTCCTAACATTTTCCTAACATTCTCCTAACATTTTCTTAACACCTAACTTTTTCCTAACATTTCCCTAACATTCTCCTAACACTCACCTTAGGTTTAGGTAAGGGAAATGTTTTTAAGCCACGAAATTTAAATGATCGTTCCCGTGTTTTAAAAGTCATTTAGAGGCTTCACATGATTTTTTTTTGTAAGAACCTAAGGTAGTTAAGTCAAAAGGTGATACCATTGTAAATAACGTAATATATCGCAAAATATCAATGTTATTAACTTATTACCTGGATTTACGACACACTTGGTCGTATTAATAACTATCTACATAAATTTACATAATATACGTTACTATTAACCCACTTACCTTACTATTAGGAATCAGATTTTTTTTTTTCTATGGTCTGTTTGTGGCGGGCTATCGATTCAAAGAGGAAATTCAGTTGGTCTGGTGTGAATAATTCAGCCATTATTATACCAAAAAAAATTTTTACACAAACAAAATGAATTTGATGTCAAATACGAAAAAAACAAAATTGTGTAAATGATTTAGCAAAATAAAAACAGTGTTGCACTGATTAACAGGTCTTCATTTAGACACCTTTGGATTCGTACAACCTGGTGCACGTTCAAACTTGAAACGCTTGATACTGCTTTATTTATGAAAGCTGTTACAATAATTGAACATTTTATTTTATATTAACTCTACTGTTTACTGAAAATATGTAAATAAAGTTTCTAATATATTTAACATTCGCCAAAAGCAAGGCCGCATTGTTGTTTATGACAAAGTGTGTCGTAAATCCAGGTAATAAGTTAATAACATTGATATTTTTGCGATATATTACGTTACTTACACAATGATATCACTTTTTGACTTAACTCCTTAGGTTCTTACTAAATAAAATCATGCGAAGCCTCTAAAAGACTTTTAAAACACGATAGGAAAATGTTAGGAGAATGTTAGGAAAATGTTAGGAGAATGTTAGGAGTTGGGAAAATGTTAGGAGAATGTTAGGAAAAAGTTAGGAAAATGTTAGGAAAATGTTAGGAAAAAGTTAGGAGAATGTTAGGAAAATGTTAGGAAACGTCTTTGAATACGGGCCTTAGTCTTTCGATCTATTAGTAACTCGTATTTAGGTTTTACTTATCAAGCAAAACCTACATAAACTATTAGTAAAACATTTTTTTAAAGAAAATAAATTTTAAGAAGGAGGCTTTCTAGTTGAATTCACTAAGAACTTGACCGCACTGATTTTACATTTAGTTTATGTTAAGCTTAAGAAAGATTTTTCAAGATGCAAATGGATTAGTAAAATAAGAGGTAACTTTAAACCACTAGAGGAATAACTGATTGGAAGATCAGTATATAATGGCAGTATATGCATGATAGCCATATCATGCACGGGTTATTAAATTATGCAAATTAGTACAATTAATACGATTCGCCCGTATTTACCTCATTAGACGATGTGTAGTTAATATACAATAATTTATTTGTACAGATAATTAAATACTTAATTTAATTTATAATTAGTTAGCATTTTGCTAATTACCCCTAGTACAATAGCAGAAAAGAAAGATCAAAATTTTAAGAGGAATATTAAATTGGAACCAATTAAATAAAATGCCACTTATTTTTAAATGGATAGGTCATTAAAAGTTCTGTTAGACTAATTAAAAGTAGCAAAAAATTCAAATGATTAATTGATAACAGGCGGATGGCTCAAAGTTTCTACGCTAGATTCATATGTTATGTTATGTGCCTCAAAATATTAATTAAAAATATAGTTATTACATCATATAAGTAGATACATAGTAATACATACATTAAAAAATAAGATCTTATTTATAAGTAATATGAATTAGTATAATACGACTCTATCGTATTATATATGTATACTTAAATCTTATTTTTAAATCTTTAAAATTAAAAAAAAAAATTTTACATGGTATTTTTTATTTTGCATCTAACTGTCAAAGAAATTGATTGACATGGATTTGTATTTGCTTACATTAAACTATTTCAAAGCTTCTACCTCATATATTTACTACATATAAAGCATATAAAGAAATTTATATAATAATAACAATCGAAACAAACATTTTATAAAGTTAATCAGAACAACAATTTACTTAACAATAGTTTAAAATGTTGTGTAAAACAAACACAAATAAAATTGTAAAACTCCTAAGGTAATATAAATGTTGAGGTCAGTGAAGCTTGGCAGGGCTGGCAGGAGCGTATAACTACGTTAGGCTTAGTATCAAGCTAAACGGTAGAATGCTTAGTTGAATACAAGCCCATATAGGCTGTTTTCAAAACTGTGAAAGTAATGGACCATGAAATACATCATACTACACCAGTTTAAGTTTCATATTGTGTTTTTGAAAGTGTTAAAATAGGATGAATTAACTACAGGTAGTATAGGCTAGAGTGGAAGTAAGTATAAGCCTTGTGACATGGAACATTAAAACATTCATTTAAACGTTTAACTCTGGTTAAGACAATGTAATGCAACAATCATTGTTATTGCTTTTTGAGGTATAAGGGGATATTTAGGGTTGGATCATTTCATTTCACATTAGAACCGACAAGACTTTTTCAAACACCATTAGTTAGAGCAATTTCATAAGTAGGCATTAAAAGAAAAGTGTATTTAAATCAGCAATAAGCCAAATGGAGATAGTCATAGAAAAAAGTTAAGATTAATTAAATAAAAATAATAATAATCATTCAAAGATTTTATATAAATACTTGAATTCATACTACGTACTCCTACTTATACCTATACTTACTTAAAAAGGTATTAAGGATTAAGGATTTAAGTAATCCCTAACTTTCAAAAATTTAAATAAATTTTAATTACCTATTAGGCACATTAAAGAAAAAAAACGAAGTTAAAAGAAATATAAATTTATACTAAAAATAGTAAAATAAGTAAATAAAATGAAATTCAACACTACTAATATTAATTGAATTGTAATGTTAATACTATTAATTAAATATGTCAAATATTAAGAAATTAAAGTTAAGCATAGGGTTGAACTAAAATCCCAACGAGGGAACCACGGCATTAACAGATTTGTAACTAAATAATAATAATCAAAAAATAAAAACTATAAAAATACAATTAAAAAAAACTAAAATAATTGAAAAAAAAATTGAAATAATTACCTTGCATTAGATTGGTACCGTTCCACCACTGTACCAATGGTATTGGTTTACCACCACCAGATTCGCACGTTAAAACCATTTTATCATCTTCTGTAACTGGTCCTATTACTGTGGCGTTTGCGACTTCACTTCCATCGTCTCGGGTGATCTTCAGATATTCAGGCTTAACTGTAATCAGACATGATAATAGGGTCAACCAGAGGCTTTTCATAAAAATAAATTAAAGCTTATAAAAATAAGCGTCTCGACAGATAATTAAGTTTCTTTATAAAATTTGTCGTGTTTGACATGTTCAAAATGTTGGTGCTGTTAGGAAGAAAGGCTATTAGGGTCCTTACTAGCTGAAGCGGGCATTTTTCGTTTTATTTTTCGTAACATCTTTCGTAATGATAAATGTTTCCATATCGTAATAATTTACAAAATCAAGAATAGAGTTCGCTCTTTGCTAGATTGGTTAAGTATATGACGTCACAACAGATTATGACGTTAAAAATTATTTTATAAAAATTTTCACAATTTTTATACAAAATGATCAGTTAAAAAGGATGAGATGAGCAATATTAAGACATTAAATCTACCAAACCAAGGATTCTCTTAAAAGCTTTCTCTTGTTCAAATATCAATCATATGAAGAAAACTTTATACATTGCCTCACTACTATATTTTTGTGCTTCCGATATCGTTTCTTACAAAAACTAACATATTATTCAAATTAAATCAATTTCAACTGAAGGGAAATTTGCTAGGTAAGCCAGCTAAACCATCTTGGGTTGACAGTACATATTTTTCCTTTTTTTCCTTTAATGTTAAAATAGTTGAAAAAATCTTACATTGCAAAGTAATCCGTTCAACCACTTTCAATGATTGGTTCTATACGCAGACTTAAAAAACTCTATTTTTGTTAGTTCGACAGCAATTTAATAAACCTTCACGCTTAGAAAAGAAAAACCCACAAACTGGAAGAAGAAAAACTCTTGCTGTATTTATTTTTTCCTTTCTTAAGATGTCTCGTCGAGTCTATTCTTGGCTAAAATGTCGCAACGCTTTTCCCAGGATTAACTTTTATTTGCGAATTGAAGTATATTTTCTTATTTCAAGAGGAAAAAGAAAATCTGCACTGTTAGTTTTCAAGAATAAAATAGCAATATCTATGTATTTATTTTTTCATTTCTTAAGCTTATTTTTAAGATGTTAGGATGAAAAGTAGGAGATATCGAAATCTAGGCTATTGTGTCAAGTGTTTATTATAAAACAGCTTCTTAAAGCCATTTCTGTAACTAAAAAAATATTTAATAAAACATAATTTAGTACAATAAGATGTAAGAAATATTTCTAATAATAAAGAGGATACCCTATATTTATTGTTGTGTAAATATTTCTAATAAGGTTAGGATTTAACATTAATTTTTTAATAATTTTCCATTGTAGTAACATTTTAGACTTCATTAATATTCATGTAGAGATATTAGACAGCCTTGGCAGAGCTTGAATAAATAAATCAATTTAGTAACAGATTAATAGTAATATTAATGTTAGGAGCGTGAAAGCAGCAGCCTTGGTCCCTAATGCATGCCAATGTAGATCATACTTTGACCACAGTTTCCAAAATGGTTAAGGCAATGATCTACGCATAAATGTCTATTTATTACATCTGTATTTAAAAGACAATTTTGTGCAAATCAGTAAAATTAGAAACATATATTAAAAGTTCTAGTAGGCTCTACTTGTTCTAAATTACACTTTAAAGTTTTTTATAACTTATAATTTTACTCTTCAACCTATTCAAATAGCACCAACTGTTTTTTCACTGCCAAGTCGGGGAAAGAATTTTTTCAAGTAAGGATATGTTCTAAGTTAGAAGCCGGACCATTAATAACTTTGGTTGAAGAGGCGTCGGGTTTCAACTTGGTTTAATGTAATGGGAGCTTTCTCAAGTATAAGACTTTCTGTACTTGCGAGTTGCTTTCCATTCAGTTAGCTATGACGATTCATCAAGTCAAACCAAAAAACCCCCCAACAACTTTTTACCTGCCTCCTTCCCTATTTTATCTTCTGCCTTATTTTTCTTCAAAAGACCCAAGAAAGGAAATGCAATCGCATTTTCATGTCCTTCTAGGCACTTTGAGAACCCTCACTTTTTCTTTTCATAAGAAATATAGACTAATGCATCTTCGTCTTTAATTTATCTAAAGGGTTGTTTTTTAACCAGGGAAAAATAAAACACTCTATCTATGTCCCTTTGAATTATAGCATCGTGTGGATTATTTTAAAAAACTCTGAATAGAATTAGTATTATACTAGACAGCATTATTCATGCAAAGTAAACATTCATACTTTTATTAGACCGATTGAAACGTTATTGAACGCTAATAGTCCAAGATCCAGGCCTAAAAATGTGACTTATTTTGTACTACTTCAAACCAATTTTTTCTAAGGAAAATCAAAGTCTGCCTATCCAGAGTGGAGCCCTTCATATAAATGCGCTCGCTCAAATTATTAGAAAATCGCATTAATTGAAGTTTTCTTGCAATAAGTGGTTCCCTGTAGGTCGCATGCAAAACATGAAGAGAACAATTTTAGAAGGTAAAGCATAGTAGGATATAAGTGATTTTGCGACGTAACAAGGTATGCGGGAACATTATATACAGAATTAATAATTATAAAACTATCAAGAATATTCTTTGATAAGATCAAATAATTATATATATATATATATATATATATATATTATATATATATATATATATATATATATATATATATATATATATATGTATATATATACCCACTTTGGGTGGTTCCGCATAGCAATATGGAGCGCACATTTTAACAGGCCTTCAATTGACATGGTTTTGTAAAACGGATACTATTAGTGTACAGAAGGGCAAATAACAATTTATTCTGTGAAATAAATTCCACTTGGGATGTTTCCCGGATAACTGGTAGGGAGTACAAAACCAAAGGGCATGTATTATCATCCTAAATTCAATAATTAGCATTTGTTCACGGGAAGCTAAGTAAGAATGTGTTCTGTAAGTACATAACACCAAATTCCACTTCGTGTGTTATTGCATACCTGGTTGGGAGTACGAACATCACAGGGCATGTATTTTCATCCAATATGTCAAACGTTAGAAATTGTTCACTGTAAGCTTAATACGAATGTGTTGCGAAAGAACAAATAACTTCCACTTTGGGTTGTTCCCGCATACTATGTAACGTTGCAAAAGCACCTATACCCTTCATGGCTAAAAATATCTAGAAAGAGTACATTTTATTCGAGGTATATTTTGTCCGAGATCCGCTTTGGGTAACATGACATTCTAAGAGCAAGCGATGCGAGTCTGATGTATCAAAAATACCGAGGTAAATGGATAAAGATATTCAAGTTGAGGAAAGTAACAAAGTAAGCAGTTTCATTATTTGATACATATTAGAGAAAGAAGCGGATGGAGTAACAGACAAGTAGACGTCAGGTAAATTGGTCCTACTCTACAGTTTGTGTACTTGGGCAACTTTGCATTAATTGCCTCATGCTGTTACGTTCCTTTCTCGAGTAACTCTCTTAGCACTTAAGTTGTACTCTTGTCACTTGTTCCAGCTTGTTTGCTTCTGCTAATTATGGGGTAAAGTTGTAAGAGTGAGATTTTCGGATGAGATCCATTCTCTTTAACGAGCAGACGTAGGCAAAGCGATTTGCCAACATTGAAGAGAAAGAAAAGTTGTGACGTCACTAAGGTAAACATTTAGGGGATGAGTTTAAAACAAGCAGAAAGCTGCTGTGCAAGCGTTCTCTTCTCCTTCTAACCATACACCTCTCCCTCTCCCCTTTCTACTCCCACGAGGATACCATTCTCTTGCTTCGTTACACCATCTACAATGCTCCTTCATTGTCAATCATATTTATTGAACCATTGTGATTTTTGACATGAAGTTAATAACGAAACAGTGTTCGGTCACTGCTGACAACTGGTTGAGTTGATGTAATGGATATCTTTGTTTACCGTACGTGACC
Organism: Microvelia longipes; assembly: GCA_018340805.1. NCBI lineage: Eukaryota > Metazoa > Arthropoda > Insecta > Hemiptera > Veliidae > Microvelia > Microvelia longipes. The sequence continues at coordinate 36,161,844 of JACMZG010001863.1, forward strand.
TATTCTTTGTTGTTCTAATAACATCATCTTCTGTCATCCCACTCAACATTATTTTATTATTTAATATTAATAATTTAAACAAATGTATTTAACTCTCTCTCTCAAAAATAAACAATTGTGTAATTGAATATAAAGCTCTAGAGTTCCAAATAGGTTTGAAGAAATATCAATCTATTTGAACTTGAAAGTATTGTGTTTTTTAGAACTTCATGTCCTGTAACTCATTTGCAGACTAATTGAAATGAAGTACACACTTCCCCATGTAAACCCTCTCTTAACCGCTCATGTAGACAAGAAGTTATTCACTTAATTAAGTGAATAACTTCTTGTCTCTATGGGCACGACGAGTTAATAGCTCGAGAGTTGCCCCGCCTGCTAATGATAGCTTTGAGCTAAAGCCAGTCCAGGGCCAGTCATATTCAACAGCAAGTATCGATGCTGGTTATTCAATTTAGATAAAAACACCCAACTGTTTAATCAAAACAAAAAAAATGATATCAACTTTAAAGGCAAACTATAACAATTCTATTTATTTCCCAAACTTGTTTTAGTTACTTCATTAAACAAATAATCTTTAGTACAAAAAGATTTCGAAATTTTTTATCTTAAGCGGTCTTCGTTCAAATATAAAAAAAATAAAAAAGACTATTTAAAATTGTTGTTCTGGCAGAGAATTTGGAGAAAGTTTTTGAGTTGAAGAATAAGAATAATTAGAAGGGTTAAGCAGTCTTTACAGTTTCTTCCGAACCTCTTGATCTTTTTTCATCAAGTCTTAAGAATTATCTCCTATCCCTTTTTTCTTTGACTTTTAACCTTTAACTAAGTGAAAATTGTGTTTTTATGGCTTTGTTTACACCCCCTTCCAAAAGAACCTTTCAATTACTACTAAAGGTAACCTTCATTAAACCTAAATCCTTCTTGTTCTTTATTTTCTTTTTTAACTCCATTCCTTTCTCCTAGCTTAAAATTACCGTGGTTTTAGATTTACTCCTTATCTAAGATTTCTATTTTATTTTAAAAATGTACAAAAGTGGAAACATTAATACAGCACAAAATAAGCATCTTTATTGTCTGATGAACAAAAATTTCAAATAAATAGAATATAGCTGAAATGAACGTAATTATATGAACACGTTATTAATTAGTGCTTTTGGAGATAATCATATTATGACACTAATAACACATCTGCCCTATTTATTTTCTAATAACGTCTGAAGTAACAAACAATGCTAGAACAACACAACAAGAACAAGCTGATAGAATTTATAAGCTGATTCAATTGGAGGATTTTTATGAATGAAATCATTTTTTTACATGCTAGGCTATAGTCCGGAATTGACATCAAATTTTCAATGTTGACCGCCTGTACCGAATCCTGCAATGACGTCACACGTCATTTATAAGAACGTCAGGTTATTACCTCTGCGTATGAATGCGTTTGGTTTGTTCACATCGAATTGAATCACCTCATAAATTTCTAACATCTCTCAATGTTATATATTAAATTTGACACTTTGCAACAAAAATTAGATTTATTTATTATTAATTAAGCATTCTATTAGCATTATCCGGTTATTCATTTATCTATTTTATGCATAACATAATTTTAATTCGAATGGCAATTGAAAAGCATTTATTTTTTACTTAAAAATCTAATCAAATATTTAAGAGAAATCAATACTTCTTTTATAGGACAGAAATTAAATATAAGAAAAGAAGGCGCTTTCATTCTAAAGAGCTTTTATTCTGAGAGCAATACCTGCTATTTCTAAAAATTTTAATATCTTCATATTAATTTTTAATATCGGGAAAATCAGGGTTTAAAGAAAAAATCAAGTTGAAAAAAATCAACGTTCATTTCTGTTTTCTTAAATCGTTTTATTAGCACTCTCTAGATGCTCATTATAGTCATGGGCTCCTGTAAGTGCTAATAATGTGGGTAAGCTAGGTCTAAATTATAAGTGTTTGCCTCCCAGCAAAAAACAGCTTACTAGTTGATTAGAAGTATCCAATCCATAGCAAAATGTTAAATAAATAAATGTCAATTCATTAGATCATGCAATATAACAGAGTACAAAACCTGTGTACAACAATATTAGATCTAGGTCAGAAAAAATAAATGTTATCTAAGACAACATGAAGTTAATATAAAGAAAGTAACATTTTATTGACATAAATTATCAATTCAACTATAATGCGACACACGGCTAAAATCAGTAGGCAGCGTGCGAAAATAAAGCGTGGGAGCCAATGAGGTTAGTCCTGGATGTAAACCACGCCCTCATTTTCAAATCAGGCCAACCTTATTGGTTTTTCTACACTATTTTCCCGCGCTGTCAATTGATTTTAGCCGTGCGTCGTACTTTAAGTTTATTTTGTTCTGAATCTTTCATGTTTACATGCTTTTAGAGAATTAACATTATTAAATGACACTTCATTTAATAATGTTCTATAGTAATGTTAACTATGCTCGGAATAGTAGGAAGGGGTTGATTCAAAATAAAAAATTATTATTTGACAATTATGTTATTAAAAAGCTCTAAATAAACTCAAGATAGCAATTGCTAGAGCCTTCATTAGGTAATCGTAATCTCTCAACATACTCCAGTAAACAAAGAGTCTGCACTTAAACAAATCAATGGTAATCACTCTGAAAGTAAAAGGAAGTCTACAAAACCTATTAAAACTTGAATATTCAAAAATATGGTAGTAAGAATCGATAAACAAAATCTCATCACGCGTACTTTTAACTCGGGGAAAGATTTTCGTTAAGAATGGGGATGAGGAAGCTATGTAAAGAGGGCTCTTGATGGAAAAGAGGCTTTATTAATTAATATGTATGGGATTAATAAGGATGAAGTAACAACTCAAGGATTTAAAGGCAAGAGATAGAAAACCCAGTACCTAAGTACCCAAGTATACCAACTTAAATTACTAACAGGGACTTACCGACCATTTTTATCAACCCTTACACAGTATGGTTCCTAGCTTAATTGAAAAATAATATTCATTTTATATTTTATAATATTTCTTGTTGTCGTACAGAGCCAAAAGACAAGAAGGATTTTCAATTAAATTAATTTGAGTGTGGGCTGTTCTATTACCATAAATACACATGTGATAATCATATTTATGTGTGTGGCAGATATGATTAATCAACAGATGCTAACCTATATATTATCGGGGATATACATCAACAAGATGGCGAACAGGACTGAATCACTCTTGTTACCCAGGTTCATTCTTTCTAGATCATATATATACAGGATAGAATGGTTTGCGGGTAAAGCGGTACTGTTTAACATCCATTATTTAATAGTTTAAAATTATGCCAACAATTTGTAATTTTAAATAATAAAAATCAATAAATATTAACATTATTCTGAAAAGGTTTGTTGAATAAAGAAAGAAAATGACTGTCTTGTGAATGATTAAATATTACGTAAATGTTAATCAGTCACAATAAGCGTAAGAACGTTTTGTATGCACACATGCACACGTTAACTAAGTCAAGTAATTTCTCAACTTAACTACCCTTTTTATAAAACCCAATTAGGATTCTTTTACTTAGTATGTACTGGATTATTTCTACCTTATTAAGAAATCAAAAATTTCCCACCGAAAAAATGAATACATAAAGAAGAAAAGTAAATTCAGAAAGAAAATGTTTTCCCAAATAATACACGTGGACAGATTTATTTTACAGATCTTCTCTTTTGAAATCCCTAATTCATAGAAATCTAACTATAAAAACTTCTAATATGTAATTATCTCTTAACTAGTAGAAATGCTAATGGTATGTCACTACGTCATGACTTTACAAACAGTCAAAGGAGAACAGAGATTAGGCATGAGTAGGGATTATTTATGAGTTACTTAATGTGGTAAAATTGCTCCATCTTAAGACATACATTAACGATTCAAACCGACATTTTCAACTTCTATTCATTGAATTTAGAGATATTTGCTTTTGTAAAAGTCTTCTGCTGAAGCCTTAGATACTTTAAAGCTCTTTTCAGTAAATATATTTAATTTGAATCAAACGAGTAACTGTGGAATACTTAATCTTGTAAAAGACTACATTATAATTATATAAATTACGTTCAATCGCTTATTCAACTTAAATTTAGGTGAAAGATAACGATGATTATTAAACTTCTAAAATATATAAATTCTTGGATGGGTTTTGAGTGAAGTATAACCCGAGATTACAGGAATTGAGATTTCTTTAGATACCTGACTTTTTTCGCTTGCTTTATTAGCCAACAAAGTTTTGCAAATGAAAGAAGAGGGTTGGACTCCAGCTCTGTATAAAAGGGATAGGAATCATTTTGTTTCGTACGAATCGAAAAAGTAAAGAGTAGGACGGGGGAGCATAATATACTTGAGTTGTTAGACTTTGTTAAGGTACCCTGAAGTCGGGTAGAAATTTCACCAATTACTAGGGTTTCGGTTTTTGGAGGAGTAACCCCCGGGGCCAAACCCAATTTAACAAATAATTTCTGTGTAGTCTTTTTCTCTCTCGTTCTCTCACACGTTTACCAACATAATTTATTACCCTTTTTCCCTTCTTTCAGTGTAGCCCCCTTTCTATAATTTTAAGGGGGCTTCTATCTGGGTATTCTCCCTCACGCCACTTCTCTCTAAATTACCACAGAGAGCCTCCTCTCAGGTTTGAAAATATCTCAGATTTTCTTTCCCACTTGTTCCCCATCCTAACACCGCAAAACCACATAATTCATACCCCATTCCAATCTCCCGAGACATTTATGTCTCCCAAGGCTATTATTGGAAAATAATTAAATCATTAATAGTTCATCAACTGGACCCAAGTAACTAAGTACAACTAATGTCCCCGCCAACTTATAAACCTTTCTATCCTTAAAAAAGATCCCCAGTTAAAACTAAAAACTTGATTTTATCAACGTTTATTAAAAATTGTATCCTATAATTCAGTTTATAAAAATAATATTATCATGGTTAAGTCCCAAAATAAATTCGATCGATACTAAACTACCAAAAGAGGTCAAGCCAATAAATACCAAACTGTATTATCAAGTAGAAACTATAACATTTTCAATTTTAGACTCAATAATAGTAAATCAAGTTTAATCTGTAAATAACGATAACTTTATAGCCTATTTTAAACTATACTATGCATTTTAAACATTTGTTACATAAAAAGATTATAGATAAAGGAATTAAATATTTAAAATATATTAAAAACAAGCTTTTTATAAATATGTATCGCTAAAATATTTGCAAGGAAATAGGAAGCAACCCCAAAAATATAAATAATAGATATTGGTAAAAGTTTCATGTCATAACTTGACTCATTTATGCATGAAAATTTGTTTTAAAATAAATCTAAAGATTATTTTTTTGTCGTAATACAAATCATGCTAAAATAAAAAAATAGTAATAATTGCAATGTATGTGATTATTTAATAAGAAATATAAAAAAAAAAAAAACATAGAAGTGACTTACTAAGGGTAGTAAGATTGAGAAACTGGACCACCTGGCAGCCGTCTCTGACCTCAAGATAGGTTATTTCACACTTGTAAACAGCTTCATCCCCAACTTGCAGCTGCTTGACTTCCAGATATGATTCTGATTTACTTGGGTCATAAATAAGAACCGTTCTGAAACAAAGAATACAGACAAAAAATTAGCAAAACAAACAAAATTTATTTCTATTTAGGAAAATGGCAAAAAAGTTTGTTACTATATAATGTAAAAAACAACTAAATAGTTTAGTTTTGAATCCACCGATTTAAGTGTAAAAATAAAAATAGTTTAAAATTATTCACGGCCAAATTTGATAAATCTTGGATTAAATTTCAAAATTTAAATCATTAGTCCGCAGTTCTAATATTATTAAGACACATCCAATTTCCCTCTGAAAAAAACCTGGGTTTCCAATGGTATAAAACAACAACAACTTGTTGGTTATTTGGGTTTCGGGCCATAGTAAAAATATAGTACCGATCTTACATCTCGTACATCAGTTCAACTAAACTAAAATACAATTTTTTTAATATATTTATTTATAATGACTACTATAGTATTGCGATGGACCTCTATACTAAATATCGATATTAAGAACTAAGTAATAGCCGTTTAAACTGATATTTATGGCACCAAGAGTACCAAGTATGGAATTCAGGTGAGAACGTCAATTGTCTTCATAGAAATTTGACTACTTTATTATTTAAAATATATCCTATTTCACGTAAATATATTCTCCATAATGCAATAAAAATACATAATTTCACAAAAATAAATAAAAAGTACAAATATCAAAGACTTCTATTTTGACTATACTTAATCTCTCAAAGATATAAAATAAATAAAAAAACCCTTTTAATGTGATTTTGCCGACAAAAAAAACACTGGAGGATTATTATTATTTTTTATCTCAGTCCTTTCGTTTTGCTTTTTATATTACTAAAAGAAAATCTAACCAAAGAGAATGTAAAAATTTCATGTTACGTTTTTATGCGGCAAAAAGAAGAAGCATTCTTGGTATGGAAACAATGTTAAAAATAACGTCATATACCTACATCTCCACTTGCCTCTTTTCTAGTTCTTTTTAAAGATTTCTTTTAAATTTATAAATTCATTATGTTTGACAAATATTTAAAAAAATTCACGGTGTATTTGTACATGAATTTAAATTGTTTTTAAATAAAATGTAAATAATTATTTGAAACCTGTTTTAAAGAAAACAATGTATATTACTATGTTTGTTTTCCTTTCATTGAAATAATTATCATATGCTGGCAAGATGGTCTCAAGTACGTAGTCTTTTTGCTTTGCTTTGCTTCCCCGCTCTCATTGGGAAGTAATGTTCACTTAAAACTTTAAGTAAGTTTTAAGTGAACAATAAACTACTTAAAATGCTAACCTGAACTTAACATAAAACGTCAATTAACTTATTAAGACATACTTTTTTACTGAAATATACAACTTGTATATTTCATATAACTATGAATTCTCCATATTTAATCTAATACTTTAACATGTAAATAATTCAAATAAATATTTGATGAAAAAAAAAATTAAAAGCAAAAGTAAAATAGTAAAAGATTGTATTACGATACTGACTCTTATCCTAATAAAATGGAGATATATAAAACATAAGAACTTATCTACAGTAGTCAATTAAAATAATAAATCTAAATGTTATATTATATATATAATATTTTTGCTGGCTCTTGAGCATTCGTTTTTTAATTTGCCTCAGTAAATTGTAGGACAAAGTAATGTGTTTAAAAATACCTCCCATAAAGTAATTTTTAGCCAACATTACCCAATATAAGCTAAAATACGAAACCTGGATTTTTTATCTGTTTCAGGCGTTTTTGAGAACTGAGAGAGTTTTATCAAGTTTTACGTGTGTGTGTTATTATTGTAGCTTCCAGTATGTTTTCAAATTTGTTTCATGATTCTATTGTGTATTCTATTGTAGTAATAAATAATTTGTTTAGTTTGTAACTAGTTATAAGTTATAATAGTTAGAGTTTTAGTACGGCAAGTTATATCTACGATTTTTGTCTGGATTGCTAACGTTAAGCAGCATTGAACTAAAACAGTATCTGGTTGGATGACCGCTGGAAACAAATCGGTTTTATTCTGAGGGTTAACGAAGCTAGTCACTAGACAAACTAAAATATGAGTTAAAGAATTTCCATTTTTGACGACGAGCACAGCGGGTATGAGTGGTGAGGATTAGCGTAGCAAATCCTATATAAAGAGAAAAAGTTACGAAGTACCCTGCACCCGAGTTTTTACTTAAGTCCTAAAGATCTGAGTTAAAATGGAGTAAAAATCAAAATTCAAAAGCAAATATCAAAACTCACATATGTTTTAGTAGATAAAACCTGTATCGTTCGAACACAGTTTTAATTAAAAAAAAAATACAAAGAAAAAACTAAACATACAGAAAATAATTAAAATGTTACACACACAATTGCAGACTTGAAATATAGACTTGTCTACTTTCATGTTACATTATAAGTAGCGATATCTTGTTTTATACAGTTTTTAATTACACATATAAATATAATACAACGAAAGGCAATATCATAATTAAATAAAAATAACACAACCATGACTAAATAACCAACACGTTAAAATTGTTATAATTGAAACATCAAACTGATAATTTAATTAGTTAACAAACTATATTAATTATTTCAAACCTTAAGAAAAAAAGGTTAAAAAGCACATATTTTTATTAAGGTTTTATTCGTAAAAATAATAATGCTCAAAAAAAGTCTTACGTATGTTTAAACAATTTCGAAAGATAAAAATTTTGGCATATTAACTGCTCCTAATTATAAAGTCCTATAAAGGGCGTCTACTGACACTTAAATCATAACTGCGACAAGTACATTTCATGAGATATTTAAGTTTGAAAATCTCATGGGTAAAGAAGCAGTCAGTTTTCTTCTTTAGTTTTGGAAAATAAAGAAAAAGAAAGTATGGTCTAAATTATTTTATGAAAAGTTTAGAAACTGCAATATTGAAAGGTATTCGCATTTAGATGGAATTAGTCTAAATACGATTTTCAGTAATTCAAATCTATCTTAATGGATGTATTGTGTAATAATGTTACACGCTGAAAAAATCGGCTTTTCGTTTAGAACTTGTCAGAAATTGTAAATTGTCTTCAAAAGCAACTTTTTGTAGTTAGAGAATTTAAAAATAATATGTCTCTTAATTGAACCAACCACAGTGGCGAATTTTATCGACAGCAACCTGTACACTGTACAGTTTAAACCTTGTGCCTTAATATAAATTTAAAAATAGATTGCAAACCTCATTTCAACAATAGGTACATATATTTTCGTCATAATTAGGAAACCAATGTATTAGAGTATTGTATACTCTTCGTATTCAACACCAAACAAACTTTTTGATATAAAAATTTTAAAATAAAAACTTAAAATAAAACAAATGTAAAAAAGACAATGAGTAAAGAGTAAAAGTTTTCCGGGCTAAATATTCAAAGGTCTGGGCCGGGTGACAAATCAAGAGAAATAAGTTAAGTGTTCTGTCGCGTCTCGCTTGTACAAAAATAACCTTACTCTTTCCTTATCTTACTGCTCTGAATGGCTACCATTTTTTGTAATAAAGTACATCTACTTTTTCAGAGGGAAAAATTGTTCACTTTTTCTTCTTTTATTTTTACCCTCATCGCGACCACCTGACGGGTAAGAGATTAGTCGAGTTGCCTATTGTATAAGAAAGAAAAAATAAGAGTTTAAAAAAACTTTGTCTAAAGTTAAGATCGATGGAAGAATAGGCACGAAGAGTTGCCTCGACAACAAAAAGTAACAAACCAACTTTTACTTTTAAGAAAAAAAAGTCATTCTTAGAGAAAAAGAAAAATCTAGGAAGAAAAATGTGACGCAATTCATCACTCAAAATATAACGAACACCGCGGACTTTTTTAAAATTTTTGTAATAATGTTTAAGGAAAATTCATAATAAAGTTAAGCTCAGATAGTGAATTATTTATAACTAAACTTTTTATTGATCGCGACTAGAAGCGAGAGTCTTAACTGTGTACAATAAAAGGACTGCAGAAAATCCTTTGCTGTAATGGATAAGATAAAATAAATATTACATGGAAAACACTCTAAGAAAGGTTTGATAAGGAAGGTTAAAAACTAGATAAATTTGACCAGACTGGTCGAGTGACTAAAATTAAGACAGGAGTTATAAAGTATGAAAAACATCGTGAAAAACAAGATCTAAAATAATTTTAATTTAATGGCCCACTCTAACAGCGAGAGTAATGTAATAGAGAGGGACCTAAAATGAGGAAAATAGAAAGGAAGTTGTTTATGTAAAGTTTTTTACAACCCAAAACCTGAATAATCATCGTAATCAGCACTGGGAAAGTGGAGACCCGGATTTAGCGGTGTCAGTGGTCCTACGATTAGCGTAGGTGATTAGGAATGCTGTGTTAGGTTCTGGAAGACGCCTCCAAGTGATTTGCGGAACTATAGCTTTCAGGTCAGGGCTATAGAAATGGGTTAAAGCACACTAACTTCGGGGTTGCTGCCGGCATGTCTTGCCGTCGGGCTGCATCGGACTGGAGAGTGAGTGTAACGAGAATCTTGTGAGACTAAAGAAACTGGTGAGATTGGTAATAAATAACAAGAACACGGCGGGCTTGATGAGACGAAAGAGATAAGAGTAACTAGTGGAAGTTAACAAAATTAACTAGACAAAACTGTGAAGTGGTTAACGGTGGAGTCACATAAGTGGGAGAATAGAATTATCGAGGGGTTCCCTGCTGCAATCACAGGAGCGGTATTCGGAACAGTAGAGTGGCTAAAATTATCCTACGGGTTTAAGCGTGAAAAATACATCCCATTCTAATTTAAAAAAATAATACCATAAGTTTTGTACCATAAATCAGTACAAATAAAATAATTGCTTGAACAGAGGTTACTAATAGGTAGAACTTGTGCCATCACGAAAAATAAAATTTACAGGTCACAAAGCATTAATGAGTTACCATATTGAACGACGCGTCGCACATAATGCCTCTTTATGAATACTTAAACGCTTTAAATAACAAACTTTACGCTCTATAAATATTAAATAAAGGAAAATTAAGGAAAAAAATATCTTTTAAAAATATAAAATAAATAAACTTTTTAAATGAGCATATAAAAAAAAGTTAATTTAATAAATTAGTTATTTGAGCGTAAATTAAATAAAAAAATATTTAAGCCTTGGTAATAGTTTACTTCTTTGTGATAAAAGCAATAATATATAAAGAAAATTAAAGGAATAAATAAAAAAAGACGTTTAGAATTTTTTTATCATTATTATTAAAGAGCCTAGTCGCTTCTTTTTTAAAGAATTTACACAGCTCAGTTTCTAAAAGATTTGTTGTGTCAACAGGGTTAAAATATTAATTTTAATAAATAGATTTAATTTGCATTGAATACACAGTCCTTTATCATTTAACACTAAAAAATCGGGGTTTATATAGAGAAAAGTTTTTAAAAATTGTAGGGCGTTTCCTTTTATAAATAATTTTTTTGTTAATCCCTCTAAATAATCTCTTTTAGAGGAAGGAAATTTCAATAAAAAAGGAAAACGAGAAGCTAAGCATAATTTTAAAGATATATAAAAACCAAAATGAAAACTGGAAAATCTATTTTAAGATATTACGGGTTAAATTTTCTACTACTAAATGGAAATCTGACGTAGAAAATTCAGATTAAAACTTTACTTTATTCAATGTTATTATCTCAGAAGTGTAGTAATTATCACAGAATTCAGTTTATACAAAAAAGGCCTAGAAACTGTCATATTTCTATAAATATTTAATTTCAAGTTTTTATAAATCTGTTTTCCTAATATTATTTTCATTTGGGAAAAGCTTTAAAGGATTATTTTCTTATTTCTACGAAGAAGAGAATGTTGTGGATCTCTTAATGAGTAGAAAAAGCAAAATGAATCTTTTTCTTGAGGTTATTTTCTTGTATCCATCTATCTTGGTAAAACTGGGTGCTCATACCTCGAGACACCTTCCATCTTCATCAGCCCTTTTTCTTCGCTTTTCCCTTAAGACCTTATCTTAATGAACTTCATTGAAATTTTACTTCCAACTAACTCTTTCCTCTTTTTTAACATCTTTTATCCTTCTTTTTCCATCTCAATTATATTATAATAATAAAACAATTTTATCATTTTCTTAACGATTTTACCTTTTTAGCCCAAAAATAAGAGCTTTTAAAAGATTTTTCTTGTTTTAATTCGTTGAATTCATTAAGGTCTTTGCAGAACCAGGTTTTATCAATTTATTCCCTTGCTTCTTTCTTAAAAGATTTATTATTGAGGAAGAAGGGTTCGTTAACTGCTTAATCATTGAGATACATATTTACGACTTTTTTAATTCATTGCATTAAGATAACAAAATATTTATATTATTTTACTCGAAAAATGGAAACCAAGGAAAAAACAATTTTAAATTATTTTCATTTCGGTAACAAGCTACTAAATACATAAATATTTAAAAGATACAAAGATTACAATAAAAAACGCAAAATACGTACAGGGTGAATCCGGGCATTTAGTCAGTAGAAATTACATATTTCTTATACGATTTTAGAAATCCGATACAAAAATAAAATCTTATGACAGTACCCCTAACTAATTTTATTTTTGGAAACAACATAATTTAGGGAAATTGGAAAAAAGGAAGTAGTCCAATTTTCGATTTGTCACAAATTAAAGAAGAAATATTAAGGCATAAATATGTCCAGTCACCGGTAATCTATTGTAATATTACAATAAAATAAACGTTTCCAGAAGAAGAAAATTATTTATAAACCAACACGTCTCAAAATAAATATAAAAACAAAATTTGGACGAAACTATAGCAAGTAAGTATATCAAGTATATATTTTATTACGATAAACATATTTTATTCATTTTCCTCATTTATACCGTATGTTTACAGGGGGTACCTGCAAACCCCCCCCCCCCCCAATTATTTACTGTTCAATACATAAAACGTAGTTGGATTCGCTGCACTAAAATAGTAATGTAAATATCTTAAAATGGATAATTGATTAAAATAAATTAAGTCGTTTTTACTTTTCTTCATTAATACCATAGGTATATAGAAAAATTATTGTGTTTGCAAAAAAATCTGAAACCGGGATTTTAACAGACTTTTCCCTTTTTTGTGTTTTAAACCTCCTGAAGGGTTTTTTACAAATTTGTCAGTCTTTGTGTGTATGTGTCTGTTATCATAGTAGCTCCCAAATATCAATCTCTAGCTGCCATTACTGAATCAGCAAAACTTTCGTGAAACGGAAACGCGAGAAAATGTTCATCATTAGTTTAATATATATCGAATGACATGTAGTCGAGTTTTAAAATATTAAGTAGGTACAAGTGTATAATTTTATTTAATAAATAAGTATGCTTCATAATTTTCATTCTAATACGGTTATTGTTGGGTAACTTAAAATAAGTAGCATCGCAGGTCATTGTCTGGATGGGTAATTTCTAGGACTTAAAAGAGAAGTTTTTAATATCTCAGGACAAGCGAAGTGTCCAAAGTGGTGAGGAAAAGCGTAGTGAATCCGACATAATGAGGCAAAGTTTCCGTACCCAATTATTTGTGTATTCATTGGGTAATAGGTAATGGGGCAAAGAAATAAAAAAAAAAACAATTGCAACTTTTTTTTAAAATCCCTCACGAGTTAAATTAATTTTAAGGAATAAATCCTTGTCTTAAAGCAACGTTCCATCAAAAAAGATACAGTTAGTTTAAGGATAGAATTAAAAGTTTTGACAGTTTCTATTTGCCACTAGAAACAGAAAAGATAAAAAAGTTACTTTTTTAAAGTTTAAACTTAAGGATAAAATCTCTCTCTGTTTAAATGGTCCCTTGTGGGATCACTGAGCATTCCACACATCCACTCCTATAACTACTAATCCTTGGAAATCTTAAGTGATTTAATGAAAAGTTTTTTTAAGTAAAAAAGAAACTAATTTAATTTCAAGTATACAACCATTTTAAGATAATGGGTTGGATATAAAAATTAAATTAAATTAACAATAATTAAAGATAAATTGTTTAAATAAAACAACTGCTATATAAATAACAACATTTAAGAAATTGTAAGACTTCTCTTATTCTTTAACTGTTTTATTAACAATTTTCTTCAGAAACTTAATGCTTCAGTAATTATTTTCAAAGATATAGTTACTTGTAATAGACAAATGAAAAACTTGAACAAAATACTAACTAGAGCAATTAACTGTTTACTTAATTAAAATGAAACAGGTGTATGGCAAGAAAAATATTTTTTTTAAATAAAGAAAAAAATTGATCTTAAAAATAAACAGAAAGCATGTCAAATAAATTAATGTAGTAAACACAAGGATATAACGCCTTGGTGAAACTGGGATAGTTTTAAAAAGTTGTTACGAATAGGATAGATTTTAGCTTAAGTTATTCTGTATTACACGATTTAAGATAAATATGTAAAAAAATAGTATGGATATAATAATTCAACTCTAAAGTATATAAGCTCACATTTTATCTTAGCTGCTAATATTTGTGAACATACAGTGATTACTGTGGGTAGCGAGAGCATGCCTTAAAATCAGAAAAGAGAAACAAACTTTGATTGAGATCAATAAATAAACGAGTTTTATTATTGTCACAGAAAATTGTGGTCGTTACCTTTCATTATTATTAATCTATGAAATGTGACAAGTTTGTCAAACTAAAATATTCAACATAGTAATTTTACTAAATGAAAAAATTAACAGGTCAAAATCCTACTCAAAAGGTCGTTTTTCATTATAGATTACTAGATGGATGTCATTAGTTCACCATCAAACTATTCAGAGCAACTGATGTAGCCTGCAATTGTCTTCTTATGCTGAGTAACAACACATAATTCCAACAAACAATTTTTTCTTCGAATGTAGCGAAGAGAAAGAGGAGTAAAAGCGTAAAAAGTATTGCCTAATGAATCCATCTGCAGTTTGGTTTCTTCAAAACGAACAAATACATAAACTAGACAAGCATATACATACACATACTGAACAAATATGTAAATAAAGTATAAAATTCAAGTAAGAATAATAATTACAAGTAAAAATATAGTTAATATAAATTAAATATATTTTTATTCCTTATTTATACCGTAGGTATATAGGAAAAGTATTGTGTTTGCAAAAAAAATCCAAAACCGGGACGGAACCGGAATTATCCGTTTTAGACGTTTTTAAGGCCTCCTGAGAGGTTCTCGCAAAGTTGTCTGTCTGTATGAGTGTGTGTGTGTCTGTTATCATCGTGTGTGTCTAGTTATCAATTTATTTATGCAATAAAGTTGAAATTTTGTACAAAAATCAGTCTACCGCTGTAATTGTGCTATTCGGAAAATATTTTTTATGACGTCACTAACCCGCAATTATGATTCAGCGAAAATTTCGAAAAATCATAAAACGCGGGAAAATTATGTATTCCGAGTGAAATTTGGCACGCATGTTGCCATATATAAGGCTAACATATGTGCTACGTTTCATTTCATTATACCCATTATTTCAATTTTTATTGAATGACTTGCATACGTTTTTTAAAAATGAAAAATTAATCTAATTGAGTTAAAATTTGGTACTAGCGTATCCCTTCACGTAATAAATAAGTGTACTAAGTTTCGTTATAATACTACAAGTCTATCTATGATTTTTGGTAGATCATAAAAGTTAAGCAGCATCGTGCGGGGTCAGTCCCTGGAAAATTACCACTGGGAATGAAACGAATGTATTTACTATCTGAGGAAGAGCGAAGCGAGTCTAAAGACGTATTGCAGCATAAATGTAACGACTTGTATATCTGAGGATGGGCGAAGCGAGTCCGAAGCTGGGAGGATGAGTGTAGCAAATCCGATGTGACGAGGAAAAATTACGAGGTACCCCCTACCCGTTTTTTTTAGTTTGAAATGTTAAATAAAAACAATATTGGATTTCTTGTCTGTTAATTAAGACTATTTTAATTATTTAATAGTTAAAACTTTTTACACGTGATCCCTAGTCAACGAAATAAAGAATATTTGTTCATTATTGCAAGAGTTAATTAAGGCATATGTGTGGTATCACTTACTCATGACATAAGAAACTTAATCTATAAAGAACTATTAGATTTTCAAAATACTCTACAATCCCTACAAGTTTTTACTCAACAAGTAAGTTTTTAAGCCAAATTTACGTTTTCAAGGTTAGATAAAAAATCTTCTATGGATTAGGCAGAGTAATATTGACTTAAGCACAAATATTTAATTTTTATTAATTGAAATGCAAATTTAGAGTTTAAACAAAATTATACTATGAGGCAAATGATAAAGAAAAAATTTAAAAACTTAACAATTTTGTCCATAATGTCCAAGAAACTCTTTTCCATAAAAGCATTAGTTAAAAGCCATTAGCACTCAAAAGGAAAATGGAAAGAGCACTTTGTTGAAAAGGAATTTCAATCAAGTTTCCAACCCAAGGTTGCTGCCTTTTATAAAAGACCCTGACTGGATGGCAGAGGAGAAAAGGCTATTATTGGAAGTGCTCGTTAAAAAGTGTTAAGTGTGCAAAAAATTGGAATAGCTTCATTTTAAACTACATTTTTCCAGAACGAAAGACATGATTAGATCTTTTTAATTTCTTTGAAAAATTAAATTTTTTAACAAGATAAAACTGCAACAAAGAAAAAAGTTTTAAAATTTAGAAAATTGGTTTCACAAACAAACTAATCACACTTTTCTTTTAAATAATAAATAAGAAGATCAACTAGTAAGACCTGATAAAGGGCTACTCGCCTAAAGATATGTGGTAATATTCACAGTCCCTCTCTCTACCACAATAGACATTTTAAGAAAAAATTTGAAAATGAATAAAACAATATGATGCAAAAGAATTTAAACCAAATTTCAAATTGAATAAGATAAGATGTGTTTTAAGGTTCAAGTAGGAAACTTAAGGGCACCCCATTACCGATTTGAAATAATGTCAATAAAATGGAGTATACTAAGCTGCTATAGATATTTAAAATGACTACTTTTTTCAAAAAAAGGCTGTAACTATGATTAAAAATAATTACTTTTTTCAATCAAAGGCTGTAACTATAATTAAAAATGACTACTTTTTTTAATAAAAGGCTGTAACTATAATTAAAAATGACTACTTTTTTCAATCAAAGGCTGTAACTATAATTAAAAATGACTACTTTTTTCAATAAAAGGCTGTAACTATACTAGTGACAACACTGCTACAGTGGTGTTAACTCAAATTATAGTGTGGTTTTTAGTTTAATGCTTACTTATCAATAATTATAATTTAGAATCTTGTTAAACTTTTAAATTGAGAAATGTAAGTTAAATGTTAGTTGAAATCTGAATAGCACAAAAAATTCAGAAAGTTTTGGATCATATGATATAACTTTCTTAAATATGAATGAAATCTAAGTAAAATTTAAAAAAAATATTTAACAAAGTGACGGAATTGCTTTCAATTAATAATAAGTATAAAATTTACAATGTAAGAAAAGCAATAAGTTTAAAATAAATATTAATTAAATTATAGATATATTTATTTAACAAAGAGCATGATAGTAAAAGGTGTTATAAGTGTATATAGCATAGAATGGGAAAGAAATGTAACTAAAATTAAAAAGTTTTATTAGTATTTATTAAATAAATAAAATTAATAGTCCAAAGTGTGTAGATAGATGTATGCGGTATGAACTGGGGAAATATTTTAACTAATACTATATAGTAGTTATTAAATAAAGAAGGGAATAAGTAAAAGGTGTGTATAAGTGTACATGGAATGGACTGGAAACCCAGGTATAAATTAAGAGTACATTATTAACCAGACTAATTCCCTCTGGAACCATATAGTTGTAGAGTTATGGAGTTGGGTCACGAGGTTTAAGGAAAGGATCAGGGAAAACCCTATAAACATTAACTAGTTATAACATCCTTCAGTCTTATATCCTTTTCAAACCTTCACTCAACTTTACCTTCAAGAATTTTCTCTTAACTTAGGGTTATCCTTAATTATTGAGCAAGAATTTTTTATTAAGATGTGATCATGAAATACAGAATATTTGACTATAAAACAACTAAGAACAATATTATAAATATTGCTAAGGGCATTAAGAAGAGTCAGGAAATGCAGATAATAAACAATACAGTAACTAGAGGGAAAAGGTTGTACTAAAAGAGAAGATTACGCTAGGGGAATTTAACTAGAAAGTCATCCTATACTAGTATCTTTAGAAACTACTACTAGTGCTTTATCCGGTTCAATGCAATAGTATGAAATAGTAAGAAGTTGTTCGACGTCCGGCTAAGCAAAATAGTATGAAACATTATAAAATTCGTCACCCCCTGGGAAATTATGTGCATCATAGATGGACATAATAATTTGTCAAATGAATGAAATTAGGCAGGCATTCCAAAGAAACCGCTGCATTGCCTGTTATTATAATTGTACATTGAAATTATCTTTTGTTATATCCTTTATAACAAAAGATCCTGTCACTTCATCAAAATACTCGAAAATTGTCACTAAATTATAAAATTTAAATTATTAGTTCACATTGATTTTATTTCTACTGTTAGTCAAGTAAAGACACAACAATCTTTAATGAATTGTTCATAAAATAATACTAGGGAAATAACGAGGATAATGTGGTGAGTAGCTCAAAACAACAAAATAAAGCAAAAATCAATAAAAACAGAACGTAAGAAAAACACATTTCAATTATTTGATGATGGCAACTACAACAATTTAATAAAAGAAAATCGAAGGTAAAAAAAAGGGAACACGGTACGCTTCAGAAACCAAAAATTCTATCAAGACCGGAAAAGAACAATTTTTCCTGCTGAGAAATCAGCTCTTCTGTTTCTCATTGCCACCCTAAAGACCAAAATCTTTATCCACTTCTTGGCCTTTAGGGACCATTCCTATCGTAACAGTGACAAAGTCGGTTTAACAAGGTCATTTCCTTCACGAGTTTTTTTCTTTTCCCCCTTTCAAACCATCCTACCTCTAACAGGAACTCTGTTGCCGAGATAACTTTGCTATGTTCAAACTCCCTCTTAAAAATATACCCTCTTTCGAAATGGTCTCTTTACTCTATCCACTAATGCGACAGATTCGTCTTAATTTACTTGAGCCCCAAACCATTCTTTTTGGTCTCGTTGTTTCCGCATCCTCAAACGTGAATAATGTCCCATTTTCCTGTTCGTGACTGAAAATGTTATTGCTGTTGAAACCACCATTTTAACTGAACTTCATTGAAACAATAAATACAAACATTCATAAAAACAAACTGCCAAATTTGAAACCATTCCCTATTACTTGCGTCCAATTTATTTTAAAAGTACTCAGGTATAAAATTTGTGACGATATTACAAAACATGTTACAACTATTTTTCAATACTTTTAATATTTATATATCTATAATAAAGAAAACACGGATTTTTAGATTTGCCTAAATTTTTGTTTAAGGTGTTTTTTATTTAAGTTTAAAATAACTAAATTAAGCCATTTGGTCTGGAATTTGTAACAAACATACATATACAGTACACACATACAGATACCATTATTTCGTATCGTTAAAGTAGATAATGAATGACATGACGATGATGTATTTTTTGCAAAAACTTAGAAATGAACGAGAAATATTTGGTGATTGATATTGTCGTAATAATGATTTCTCCTCCTTATAACAGGAGAGGATGCAAAAAATTATTAGTAATATAATTATCACTTTTGCCTAAAAGGAAGCTCTGTCGTAGAAAAAAAGAATGTTTTATTAGCCACTAGTTTTTACTAAATCATTTCTTTCAGGTTAAAGGTACTTAAGTAGAGATATGTAGACGACACACTGGTACTATGCACTTTTGAATATTGAAGTTCTAACTTTTTTCTAAGAACTTTTTTGGAAAACAATAACATGGCTAAAATCACTGATAGTCTAAACGAAATAACCAGAAAAAGATAACGCTCACCAGGCTAAGGAATGAAAAGATATCGGTAAAAGATTTTTTATCATCGAAATAAAAAAATATATTTAGAAAAGTGTTTTGTTAGAAAAGAAGAAAACGAAGACGCTGCAAAATCCCAAGCCGTTGTCTAATTCATTAGTCCAAGGGATAGAGTTTTTCTGGTTAGTATTTTCCTCAGGTTTTCTTATCTTCCCGAACCCCTCTAACACCTTACTGATTAAACACTCTCATTAACCTGAGTGAAATCACAATTTTTTGCGGTCTTTCTTTTCATTCCTTTTTTTCTTTCAATAAAACAAAAACAAAAGAAAAATATAAGAAACTTCTGCTCGGCCTACCTCAAATAAAGAATTCTTCCTTTATTTATTTTTTTATTTATTTGAAATATTATTTTTCCCGGAGGAATGAAGAAAAAAATTTAAACTGAAAATAATGTTTATAAATAATTGAAAAAAAGTAAAATAAAATGTATGGCTTAATTAACTTATTAGACTAACCTAAATTAAATTAACTAAACTTAAAACAATAAATTACAGAACAATTAATGCCATAAATTATAATCTTTGAGTTTTAAAGACTTTTTGCAAATTAATTCAGTTATAGTTAAAATAGGTAGGAAAGTAGAGCAGCGTAAAATACTTGACGAATTTGTTTCGATACAAGAAAAGTTTTTTAATATTATTTTTGGTTCTTTTTCTTAAACTCAATACATCATCTTAACAGGACAGAGAAGCAGTATTTTCTTCCTGAATGTCGCGTTCTCACAAACCGAATTGTTTTTCTTTTTCCAAAGAAAGGTTTCGTTTTACACAGTTAGTAATGAACATCATTTGTCATTTTCTTAGGATGATGTATTTGGTTCACGAGGGTCTTACTCAAGGTTACTTCTCAGATCCTTTATTATTTCTAGTCTAGTATTTCTCTATTTTAAAAAGAATAACTTTTTACAGCAAAGAATTTTTCTTCTGTGGTTTCCGTTGGTAGGGCTTTTCTTTACGATGTGGGAGGTGCACCAGCTGCTGTTTTCTAACTAAAATTACACTCTTAAGAGCGAGAAGGTAAGGAATGGAATAAGAAGAAGGGATCTCAGGTAGTTTCAACCTATAAAACCGACCCAAGGTTTGCTTGGGGAGTGAAAATTAGTGCCCTCAGCCAACAGTAACCCGTAGCTGGAGCATCCCTTAAGAAAATCTCTTTATTTTTATGTTTCTACAAGGGATTAGGAAATACCGCCCCTCACCTTCCTGATCAAACGTTTTATCTTTCCCCCGCATTATATCCTCTTGAAGACATAATTGTCCTCAGCCCTCTGCTACAAATCTCCACGGATTCCCCCTTCCAGATAAGGTAAAACCCTCTAACATCTACACTAAGCACATTATTCTTGTACAAAACTCCTCCCAAAAGATTCATCTCCCCTCTGTATACTTCACTTAAAGATTAACAATTCACTAATAGGCGAATTAACATACAGTTCTTAACATATTGTATTAGCACAGGAGAAGTTTTTCTTATAGCCGCACAACTAAAACCATTAGAAATATTTCAAGGGGATGATGTAATCTTTGGTAATCACGTCTTTAAATATTGATAAGTAGAGAAGCTTAAAAAGAATAAATAATCGTAGTCCTGAGTAAAATTATTTAACGGCCAAATTTGTTATATCAATTCAGAACTCTGATTTTAAAAAATGGTTTTCTGCAGACAATGTTTGATTGTTCATGAATTGTTGTCAAAAAATTGAATTCCTTTATGAAGCTGATGCCTAAATAAAATTAGTCTTAAAGAATGTATTTAAGAAAATAGATTTAAATTATATTGGGTATACAATTATTCGCAATTACCAAAATGATTGCTAAAATGTTAGAGGTAAACAAATTATTCCAGTTTTTCCAAAATTTAGAGAAAGAAAAAAAATATTAAATATACGAAAATGGAAAACAAACACAATATACATTTAATAATAGGAATGAACACAATAGAATTTATGATTTATATAGAAAGAATGATTATGAAAAACCATTTATGATATATTGAGTTCAGAACAGGATTAGAATAGAGTGTGCGGATGTGTAAATGTGTGTGTGTATGTTTGTGTGCGAGCAGTAATTCAAAACCGAACAAAACCACAATGTGGTGAGAGAATAACCTAAATTCTATTATCTTTTAAATAAATAATATTAAATTTAGAGAAAATCCTAATAAAGCTTTTCAAATATGGGTAAAATGAGGAAAACTTAGAGTTCATAGGAATTACAAATTCTTTGTTAGTGTATTTCCTATTACAGAGGATCTACTGCAAAGCGAAGGGGATTTACAGAAATAGAATCATCTTTGAGCAAGACAAAAATCGTAAGATTGTACTTCGTTTTTATAAGATTCTAATTTCAACTTTTTGTGTCCCAAAGTAAAGAAGCAACATAAGAAACTCAATCATTGCAAGTTATTTTAAGAAACGAGTTTTATGTCCCAAATATAAGCTTAAATTGTTCAAAATCGAAATGTAGACAGGACTCGAATAATAAATAATAATCAGCTTGCTTTAAACTAGATTCCGTCAACATCTTTCTTTTTACTTATTTATTAAATAAAGAATCCGCTGAAAAAAAACTAAAATTAATAAAATATTTTCGGTTCCAATCACAATATCAATAAATATCATGTCACATTTTTACTTTTCCTCATTTATACTATAGGTATGTAAGGAAAGTATTGAGTTTGCAAAAAATCCGGGATGTCACTGGCATTATACGTTTCAGCTGTTTTTAAGGCCTCCTAAGGGGTTTTCACAATGTTGTCTGTCTGTATGTGTGTGTTGTGTGCGTCTGCTATCATCATAGCTCCCAGCGTATATACATATAGAGTTGAAACTTTGTACAAAAGTGAATCGAAAGGTGTAGTTGTGCTGTTTGGAAAATATATGTTTATGACGTCATTAATCCGCAATATGATTTATTCATGTATAAGACTAACATATTGCCAAGTTTCATCTTATTATCAGCATTAGTTCCATTTATATCAGATGAATTGTGTACGTTTAAAAAAAATCCGAAAATAATCCAATTAAGATGAAATTTGGTACAATTAAATCTGATGTAATAAATAAGTTTCGATTCAAAACAAGAAGTATATCTATGATTTTCGTTGGATCATAAAAGTTTAGCATCATCGAGCGTGGTCAGTGCCTGGATAGGTGACCGCTGTAAATGATACGAATAAATTAACCATCTGAGGACATGCGAAGCGAGTCTAAAGACGTTTTGCAATAGATATTTAACGACTTGTATATTTTGCGGATGACTGTAGCGAATTTGATTTGATGAGGAAAAGTTCCTAAGTACCTTGTACCTCGAAAAATTTTTTAGAAAGTTTTTTCTTTTTAGAATTTTTTTAAAATAATAACAAAAGAAATAATAAAAACATAGCATTTGAACGTATTGATTTTTTTTAAACACGATTGAAGTTTGATATAATAGACGAGTGCATGCATTTGATCAATTCTCAAAAAAAAGATTGGGCGTCTTAATATAAAAAAATCGTAAAAGAGAAAAACAAATATATATTATGGATAAAAATATCATCATTCATATTTGTAGGGGGAAGTGACATAAAGATATGAGAATAGAAACGACACAAAAACAATCATCTCCTTTCCCTTCGAACTCAAACAAAATCATCTGATTTAATTTTCAGCTCAATCCCAGTCGAAAGAGAGAACTTTACCCTATTAAACAGGACATATAGGAGGATTTCAAATTATTATACCGTCTGCGGTGTATGCAGAGAGTACGGGAGCACGGAGCATCGGAGCAATACCAAAGTTAATTCGACTCAGAGCCATTGGGGAAAACAGAGATGGAAAACCAGGATATTTTGTGAAATGAAGAGTGAAAACACTTAGGATAAAAAACGTAAAAAGGGGAAATTGATAAAAGAGGACCATCGGATTTGGCCAAGAGAAAAATACTAGAATTTAAAAACCCTCTTTTAAATATGCGCAGATAAGAGAGGACAGAAATGGTTGAAACATATTTAGAATAGTATTTAAAATATATATTTTATGAGATACCAATTATAACATTAGTTTTTCTAGTTATACGGTTTAACTACTGATAAGATTATCATACTAGCGTTCGGTCTAATTGAAGTTTTTACCTGTTATTAAACAAATACTTTAAATGTTAATAGGGAGCGAGTTTTACAAATAGTAGAAAATAAGGTCTACTTCCCGAAAATAATAAATAGATATAAGAATGATGACGTTAATATGATTTATGTATAGATCATAGGTTATTATGTATAAAAGCATTTACAGTCAAATATATTTGGTTAGTTAAACTTTGGAAGGATAAAATTGTACTTAAACATATTTTGGTGTACGATCTAGGTTTAGATTGAAACTGTTTTTATGATTATTCATCTATTAACTTAAACCGCTAATTTAACTTTCTTCTAGGTGATTTGTTTAGGATGCTGTTAGCCGCATATAAATCAGCACGAGTATCGGCAAAGGAACCCACCGCTTTAGCTAGTACAGCGCCACCTAACAGAGAACTCTAGCAATCCCGACGTGACGTCAGTGTGCACAAACCCACTCTTTAGTTCTGACCTGAAAGTCAAAATTCTGCAATGCTACTAGGAGAGGTTTGTCTTTAAGAACCGAGTACTTCGTTTCTAGTTACTTACATTGCACCGTCTTCACTTTCACTGACTAAGTTTTCGAACATACGAAGACATCCATCAGCCCGTAGACTTTTTCGGGAGCTGGAGGCAACGGTAACGTGGATCTAGAATTGTCTCAGACAAAACAGGAACCAACCCCGCGCGTTATAGCAGCCAAGGAAACCACGTAAAACCCTGGCTGGGTTGGTCGGTCATGAATTCAAGAACTCCCAAGTGTGTGGTATAAGGGATAAACTCATATTAAGGTCCTTCTAGGCTGGATTTGAACCCTTGACCACCAGGTCGAAAGGCGAGTTCTCTATCACTGAGCTGCCAGACTCGGTACTGCACATTATTATAAATAATTTTATAACAGAACACATTATGTGTACAGCAGGCGAAATATCTTCAGATGATCTGCAATTCTTATACCTTAATGATCCGAAATAGTATAATATTATACTTAAAGTGACAAGATATTATCCTTTGATATTTTAATAAAATTATAAATGTTGGAAACTTGATTATTATAAAAGCTCACGAAACGTAAAGCTGTCAACTAAGTCGCTTGTACTTAATCTTAAGCAGGGAAGAGATTAAGATACCTCTTAGATTAATTTCTATTTATATCTTTATAAATCTCTCGCACTAAATCTGTAAGACGTTGTTGTATCAAAATGAATAATTGTTGTCTGGATGTTAAGTGATGAAATACTCGGCTCTTAGTGTTGAAGCTTGTCCCAACTCTGGAAGCATAAGTGAAATGTCAGCCTAGTCTCTAGGATAGGAAGGTCAGAGCATGGTGTCTCGGCACCCTAGGGGGTTGAACCCCCCGGGCTGATATAATACCAAAGCTTCTAAATCCTTATCTCTGAGAAACCGTCCTTTAGCTTTAACACCCTTCTTCCTCCACCACATAACAAATTTATTCCTCGGCATTAGTATGAAGTCTTCAGGAAACACTTTACATAACTATGAGGACAAGTCCTTTTCATTTTACTGCCTTTCAATATTCAATCGAATCTTGTAACTTGAGTCCAGACAAGATTCTTTAACTAATATCATAAAATACATTTTCCTCTTCATACGATTTTATGACGCTGTTTTCATGAATAAAAGAAGACGAATAAAAATAATTTTATTTGTCGTTCGTGCTTTTTGTAAATTTATCTATTTACTCAAACATGGAAAGTGTAAAATCAATATAAACATGCGAATCAGTGCACCTACAGTTCTTCATTCTATTACCAACTTCAATTGAAGGAATTTTAAAATATTTTTATATACATATTCCTTTAAATAACCATAAATATTAGTAAATGTTATGTATACATGCTGTTTAGCATAGCTTTAAAAGTAACTAACATTACTATGGGAGGGAGATTGTGAAACTGGCAAGTAGACCACTTAGGCCCATTTTACAAAAAAAAAGTATCTAACAAATAATATAAAAAATGTAACAATAATTTAAAGTTTATTATTTCAGAACTTTAGTCTGCTTTGGCTGTACTCAAATTTTAAATTAAATTTATTTTCTATTTTTTTTTATTTTTATTATTATTTATTTTTAAAATTAAAATTTTAAAACAAACTATTACTCATATTTTATTCTTTTTAAATAATATCTTACTTTATTTAATAATATATTTAGAAACGATACACGACCATGGTTCTCTATGACATAGTATGATTAATTAAATATTAAAGAAAATTACTATTGGTAAAAATTAAATGTTAAAACATAGTACGCTCAAAATAAATTAGTATGTATTAAATATTACAAAAAAAACTTTATTTTAACTAAGGAATAACTAAGCTTTCGACTTAAAATTAGGAATCATCAGAGTTAAAAAAATAAAATATAAAACAAAATATACTAACTACTTTATACTGCACCTCGGAATAGTTTAGTGTGCTATCTTTTAAAAAAGATACAGAAAATTTAAGCTTTATTTATTACAATTTAATAAGCAGTTTCTAATCTTAAAATAATTAGAAATTCTTAAATTAGTTTTAATTTTTTTTTAATATTTTATAAGCCCACAAAAAATAAACTACTAAATATTTTTTAATAATTTTTGATCCTCCTAGATATAATTAGTAATAACTCGTAATAATACAAACGAATCGATGAGGGAGTTACTTTTTAATGGAACAATCAACTAAAATGTTCCAAATCAATAAATTAACATGGATAAATAGCTATATCGACGTAATTGAAAGATTAAAAATGTTTGAGAGCATCGTTGGAAATAGCTTTGATCAATTTCAGTTTAAAACTAAAATTTTATAATTAATTCCATACACTTTAAAAGAAAAAAAGAAATAACACCCAAAAATAACTAACATTACTGGGTAGTTAGGGAACAGTGTTGTTTCAAGATTCAACTATCTTCCATTAAGATAATATTCCATTATGCAAATGAACTTGTTTTAATCGTTGCTCCTATAAAAACCAGAAGAAAATCGTTATATCTAAAGCGAAAAAAAAACTTAAAAAATAAAAACATTGAATAATTATTTTAATTTATTCGCTCGAGTGCTCGGCTTGTCGTCAGGGAAAAAAGGATGTTCTGTTTATCTTTAACATAAAACTATTTTTTTATTAGAAATTTTCCTCGGAAGTTCAAGAGAGAAAAAAAGCTTCGAAAAGCTGCAACTTTGTTAGATACAGTTTGTTTTTTAAGCTTTATACTTAGTACAAAAAATCTCCAAGCTCTTAAAACTTTTTTTTAATGTTTAACTTTTTTGGATAAAAAAGTTTATCACTGCGGAAAACTAAAAGTGAAAATCATGACACGTTTCAAACTAAAAAATAAATAGTTTAACATATAACGCAATCTTTATTTACACAAAATAGAGATTTTTTTCTAATATCAATAAAAATATACTCAACTTTTATTTTCTAGAGAAAAAAGAACGTAACAAGTATAAAAGTAAACATTGGAAAGAAAACATTGTTAACGTAGAAAAATATAGTTTGTTATGACTAAGTTATAGACGGTTACTAGGGAAGGTTACTAGGCAAATTGCTTTGGAATTATTATAAAACACAATTTTTATAAAACCGCATAACATAAAAAAGTTTGAACATAAAAGTTTAAACAAGCAAGTGTTAATCAAATAAA
Source organism: Microvelia longipes (assembly GCA_018340805.1). Lineage (NCBI taxonomy): Eukaryota > Metazoa > Arthropoda > Insecta > Hemiptera > Veliidae > Microvelia > Microvelia longipes. The sequence goes on from JACMZG010001863.1 coordinate 36,189,197, forward strand.
GTACTTGTACTTAATTATTCAACATGTGTTCAAAATTTGTTTGTAAGCAAATTTTGAGCACATATTGAATAACTAACTAAAATTAAAAAAAAAATAAAAAAATACTTGGGGAAAGGAATTTTAAGTATAAGTTAAATTGTGAGCTTGGAAGGAGAAAGAATTTCTACGTATAAGTCATATTGTGAGGGGAAAGAATTGGTAAGTGTAAGTCACATTGTGAGCATTGAAGAGATATAATTGCTAAGTATAAGTCAAATTATGAACTTGGGAGGGGAATAAATTTCTAAGTATAAATGAAATTGAGAGCTTGGGAGAGGAAAGAATTTGTAAGTATAAGTCATATTGTGAGCATTGAAGAGATATAATTTCTAAGTATAAGTAAAATTGTGAACTTAGGAGGGGAAAAAATTTATAAGCATAAGTGGAATTGAGAACTTGAAAGGGAAAGAATTTTTAAGTAAAAGTAGAATTGAGAGCTTGTTAGGAGAAAGAATTTCTAAGTATAAATGAAATTGTGAGCTCAACGTTTTCCAAAATGAAGCTGCTTTACATGCTTTCCCAGCGAAAGCGCTAGCAAATGCAGCATCTTGCTAGCGATACAAGAATCTCGCTTATCTCTTTTTGGAACGGAGGTAAATTACCTTAGCTTATTTGAGGTTATAACAACATCATTTTATCCAAACCTGGTGATTTGATCCAGTTTCTCTTGTCTTTACACTTGAGGATGTTAAAAACCTTTAAACCTGATTCTTTAATCCTACGGTATTAATGAGGAAATGTAAAATTAAAAAATATTTTTTTTAAAAAAACCAGCGTGATAAACATAACAATGCAGCGGAATGGACGAAGCATATCGACTATATACTTAATATCGCTCCGTGTTTTCCTCCTGCGTTAGGAAAACAATGTCTCGGGAAACGTTGTAAGTAGAGGAAAGCTTAAAAAAATTAATTTCAACAAGCCTTGTTCATCTACGTATCATGTCAGATAAATATTGTTCCAGCATTACGTGGATGGATGACCGCAGAAAATAATACGCGATTTTTTGACTGTCTGAGATTGGAAGATGCACTGCAATATAAATTGTGTTAATCTCACGACAAAGAGACTAATACTATTAGAGGGAGTACAGAACCCGATTTACATAGTGATAAGGGGTCTGGAAGTGAGACAGTTAACATAGGTGCCGTAACTGTACTTACCCTTACTATAGTCTCCCAAGAGAGTGACTAGATACTCCTCCACCTCTCTACAACCCCTATTAAGGCACACACTCTACAAACGGCGGACATTTTTCAGTGATGCCACATTAAACCACTTTATTCAAAACAAACAATTAAAGAATTCATGCAATAGATAGTAATTAAAACTTATTTTAAATTCATTTTACATGATTAAAAACAAAATAGTCGAAAAATAATGAAATATTTACGTGAAATTGTAATTATTATGACAAATAAAAAAATGACGTCACCAATGTACCGTTACGGCACCTAACTACCCAAGGAATGATAAGAACTGTTGTATCCTCCCTCTAATAGTTTAGTCTCTTTGTCTCACGACGATCAATGCAAATCAAAAGTGATGAAGATCGTAGGTTATCCAATTAGATGAAAGGACGTTTTGAGATACCCCGTACCCGATTTTTGTACAAAGTTAGTTTTCTTTTAATAAGTTTTAACCGATCTCTAACTAATTCAATTAAACATAAAATTTTAATGTTTGTTAGTCATAAATAAGTTTACTACTAAAAATGATAATCAAGGGAACTATTTCTTTTAAATAATTAACCTGATCTTAACTAGTTTCTGTTGTTTTCCTTTGATTGCCTCATTCATAATAAATTCATTAGATTACTCCATAGACCTATGTTTAAGTGTTATGGGAGACTAAGTTTATATCTAATACTACTTATCCTTCCCTTTCTATAGTTTGTACAATCTCCTGAATAAGTCATGAATGGTCACCTTGTTTGATTCCCTGCAAACCCCATCAAATAAGTAGCTTACTGTGGTATAAACTTAACATGTATATTTGATGATGTTGAGACAAGAAGCCATCTTGAGTTATAACTTTTGTGTATTAAACTTCGTGATAAGAATTTTACAAGTGTTGATAAAAAATGCATTAAATTGAAAACTTTTTTTTAAAAATTTTAACTTATTTTATAAGTTATTTACTTAGTCTTTTAATAACTAATAAGTATACACGACGTGCAAATACATAGAACTAGAGACACGATGATGAGAGACACACAGTTCTCTAACATGAGCCACGATGACGATTGTGACACACACACTTATAGACAAGTTTGTGATAACTACTCAGAAAGTCTTAAAAGCACCCGAAACGAATAATTCCGGTGACATCCCGGTTTCGGATATTTTTGAAAACTCAATACTTTTCCTTTATAACTACAGTATATATAAGGAAAAACAAAAATAAGGAAAATCTAATATTGGACAAAACAATGAAAATATAAAAGATAAAGGGATACAATAATATCATGAGACATGTTTCAAAGAGCATACTATGTCAAAAACTAACCAATTGCAATGAAATATTTCTGTTCACAAAAAAACCATCTTACTTTAAAACCATCTTTACCTATTCTGCAACAAATAATTTTCATGGAGAAAGTCACTATACAAATACTTAAGCATTTACATGAGTAAAACAAATAAATATATATTTGTAGACACTTCATTAATGTATCTATCAATCTACTAAGATGCTGACCGGTAACTCACCTGTACGGTGTAAAGAGATACTATTATTACTACACATATAGATAAATACAAATATTATTATGTTTTGAAGTACTTGCATAATACATTAAGGCTAAAATCAAACAAGAGTACAGAATGGTGAGATGTTGAGGAACGTTTCTTGAGAAAAATGTAAGTCAAGATTAATCAACCTTTAAATATAGGAATGATGACATTCAAATTTAGAAATTTCAAATGGCGATTTAGTAAGATTTTGTTTTTAGATGCGGAACGTTTCTACCATCAGTCGCGTTGCAGCCATGACACGCTTTGCAGCATGTTTTTTCCTCTCTTGCTAAGTTACCGGCCGGGAATACTTTCGTTGCAGCCATGACACGAAAGTATTCCGACCGGTAACTTAGCAAGAGAGGAAAAATCAACTCAATTCATTAAATATTATAATATACAATATAATTTTTTTTTATTATAAAAAAATAAATATTACGAACTTCTTCAGTGTCTTTGGGTGTGACGGGGCTAGCGAGTACTGCAAACTAGGGGTTGTGTCGGGGGGTATTGCGGCCCGGCTGGATCAGTTGGTCGCCAAAAAGCCTTGGCTGAAAGCTCTCCTACGTCAGAGGTGGAGAGCGGGAGAGCTGCAGGGCGACCGGATGGACTGGTAGGTCCACCACATGAGCGGGTTCTCCCTGGGGTACCTTTCCTGTTCTAAGTGCCATTGGTCTTTGGAGCACTCGGAGGCACTCCATCCCAACACCGCCAGTCAGCGAAGCATGCACCATCGATGGGTCTTCAGCCTCCCCCTTTCTGACTGGAGCAGGAAGTGGGAGGAAAGTGTAAGTCAAAGAAGCCGCCCCCTCACTGGTCAGAAGTTAGCCGACCATGTGCTGGGATCGTGGTGGAGACTATTAGTCACGCGAAGGTGCAATACTCCTTGCAAATTAGGGGCATGAACCCGGCGGAGGGGTTTTACCTCTAGAGTTTTTGTGGGGTAAGGCCTGACAATCGCTGCTACGGTACCGGCTGGGCAGAAGAGAAGTCGGTCAGTCCCCACACTCCATGGTACCGGTACCATGGGCTTGGCTTCCTCACCGTAATTTCCCAACGGGAAATCCTAGGTAGACGAACCATCGGATGATCAGGACCCATCCCCTTTAAGGGGTGTTGGCTGCTTTGATTCCGAGGGATATAGCTTTCTCCTAGAGGCCGTCGCGTGTCTCCTCCGTTGACAAAAAAATACGTAATTACACATATATTAACATGAGTTGATAGAAACACATGTTATTATTTTTATACTGCATTAATTAATTAAGTACATTAATTTTATACGCCTCCTCTACAAACATAAACTTCCGTTGTAAATAAAAATGTAAACATCAAGATTTGTAAATATTACTGTACAATACAGATGAAAAAATAGAATAGAAGAAGAAAAATAAACAAGAAGAAAAAGAATAAACGTTCTTGCTTGTATCAATTTTCAAAAGTTCCTCACTTAATTTATTGTTTTTTATATAAGTAATTATTTTTTCATCAAACTAATATCAAAACAATGTTTCTATTTTTTACTCCTCGCAACTAAGGAAACTACAATCTTAAAGTATTAAATATAATTTTGCCACTGAATTCTATGTATTGCAAGACACCGAGTATTAAAACCTTGTATTAGATGAAATTCCAAACATTCCTTCTCTGTATTGGCCATTTTTATACCTTCAGATCAATAAGTACAAAATTTCAGACCTTTAATACATCAAATAAATCACTACAAGAGAGATTTATATTGGATAAGAAATAAATTACATGTTTACAACATTCATAAATATCGAGCATCATCATAAATTAAAACCAACAAATTTCTTTTACTAGTACGCCGCATCATAACGCCAGAGCGAAACGATACTATATTATGTTGTTAACTTAAATTTATTAAATTTGATTCGTCATTAATACTATTGATAGTAATTAGGGGACGTGTATAATCTTTTAGCAAGTATAGGATTTTGATAAGCCGTTTGGATTAATCCGAAAATCTAATTAGTTCTTCCTCTCACAAGACTTTATTTGCTTCCGTACCTCCAATGGGAAGGGGAATGCATGGTATTACTAAACATCATAACACTTAATTTTTTTATCCATGAATGACGACTTTTCAGCATCTGCTGAATCAAAAAATCTGTTAAAAAATTAGTGTCTGTATGTATGCATGGATGTAAATATTTTTTATAAAATTTCTAAATTTTTTAAGCTGTTCAAATTTTATATTTAATAATACTATATTTAGTAAATATAGTCGCCACGCTAAAAAAAATACTTCCTTTAAAGTCTAGTTACATAAAATACTATTTACCCTAATTAGAAGTAAAACAATAGCATCGTACTTCTAATTATATCTTTTAATCTTATATTTTATTTTAATTAATTTTATATCTGGTTTATTTATATTATAGTCATTTGATATAAAAAATATGTGACCCAAAGAATTCTTTGAGGTTTTACAGTTCGAAATAAAGAAGAGTTTTCAATGAAGGAAAAGTGAAACAAAGTTTACAACACGTATTGTATACTTAAAAATAAAGGGAGAAAAAGGAATGGTGAAAATGGGAAACAAGTATAGAAATAAGGAATTTAAAGAGAGTGTCAAGAAAATATTTTACGAAACAGAAGGTTTGTTTTCACCGCTCACGCAAAAGACACAGTGGTTTCAACACTGTACAGAAAGTTATGGAAAAAGCCGCGCATCTCTCCAAAAAACTTGATGAAGTACTCTCTACACAAAATAAGAAAACTCTTTATAACTTAAGAAAAAATATAAAGTTTTCGCGAAGATTTAAAGTATGAAGGGTCCTATAAAAAAGAGGGGTAAAAAGGAAAACGCGGGAAATGTAACAAAAGAGGCGGGAAAAAGTTGATCCGAAGAAGGGTGAAAAAATCTGAAAGAATAGGATGTAAGCAACACTTTTTTTACTCTATTATTTTTAACTTTATAATTGAAGCTGATCAAAAAATTTTAATACTTTTTCCCCTACCCATGGTTATATTACCTTAACCGCAAGTGTTTTATAAAACTTTTCTCTTTAATTTTTTTTTACGGAATAAACGAGTAAGAAAATATTTATTAAAATAATAAGGAGAATATGATTTATATTAATTTAAAAAAATGTAAGGAATAAAACTGATAAGCAACAAACTGAAAGCAGTTTTGGTTCTTAAATTCCAATAAGAATTCGTGACAATTTTACAGAAAAATAAATTTTAGGTAATACAATGGCATAGCAAGAGAGGTACAACGTCTCCATATAATATCGTGCGCCGTGAAACATCTCTGTAACATACTGATATATTTGAATAAATATCAAATTACTAAACAAACAAACTACTCTGCACTTTACATCTAAAGAATAAACCAATATATTACAATCTTTATCTTTAAAAAATAGTAAGAATAATGATAAACATAAAATGAATGAACATTCCATAAAATCTATCCTATAAGCCAGGTATAAGAACACAATAAGTTGTGGGTTCCTAATAACACTTCGTGGCCAAAAACAAAGTCTAAAGTAATACAATGGTCTAAGATATTAAGCAGTAATGGCTAGAGAAAAAAAGCAAAAGACCTTCGGTTCCGTTGTCACATATTTGTTGTCCTATATCAGATTGTCATTTTAATAGTTTATAAGTGGCATACTGCCAGATATGTGCAAATTTTCAAATTTATTAGTCAAATTTTTTAGTCAACATGATTTGTTAACATTATGTTTTATATTTCAATCGATAAAACCAGACATAATGCAGAAAATAAAATTTTACGTCGTATAAATGTTAACCATACATGGCAATACATATGTATAAAATTTCAGCTCCTTTAAAAAGTTTTTAAAATTTTGTGATTCTTTGAGATGATTTTTGTGGTCTAATAACATAATTCATGTTTTTACATTTTTTATCTACAACAAGGTTCAGGACATTAACAAGGTAGAATTAGTAATTTTTTTCATTTGGATCCGTGAACATACACACACACACACACACACCACACATATATATATATATATATATATATATATATATATATATATATATATAATATATATATTATATATATATATATATATATATATATATAATATATATAATATATAATATATATATATATATATATATATATATATATTATATATATATATATATATATATATATATATATATATATATATTATATATATATATATATATATATATATATATATTATATATATAATCTCTATCTTTTCATGACCCTAACCTTATAATCTCATTTTACTTTGAAAATTCGCTAAAACATATGTTACATGCTTTGAATATTTACAGACCTTCAACTCGAGATTTTAAAAAACGATCTTTAAAATAAAATGAAATCAAGAAAACAAATGTTTAAAACAAAGAAACTCATATCAAAATACGTAACAAATAGGAAAATCAATAAAAATATAAAAATACGAAAAAAGTAGAACGGGGTTAGAGTAAAAAAGTTTTTGAGTATCACTAGGTTGGTTACAGTCCAGAGTAAAAAACTTAGGAGTAGGTACTATTGAAAAAGGATCTAGGATAAGAAAACGTGTTACAAGCATCTAACATAGAAAAGGATACGTAACAAAATAGTGTAAAGAAAAAGTAAAGGTTTTCTTTAAGGCTAGCACTGACAATAACACCGCCTGTCCATTCTGAGAGCCTATTTCGACCATTAAATAGAGTATAGGCTCTTAAGCCTTTTTTCTACTTTTATACATTTTGCTACTTACACTGGAATTCAAAAGACATAGTGAAGCATGTTTGTGTGAGAGTGTAACTAAAGATGCTTTAAACTTTTTGTAACTTTTATTACAAGAATGTTACAGTAAAAACAATCGGGTAAGGGGTACCTCGGAACTTTTTCTGACCACATCGGATTCGCTAAGCTCATCTTAAGTTATTCGACGAACTCACTACCCTCGTCCTCAGAATATAAAAATCACCAAATGTACTGGAGCACGTCTTCTAGGCAATGACCTCGCCTGATGTTGCATAATTTTTATGATAAAAAATTAGATATACTTGCCTATTCACGAAACTTAGTTATTAAAAGGATATACTTATTCCGCGTTTCAACTGAATTAGATAAATTTAAAGGTTTTTTTTTAATTATTAATCTAGAATTATTAAGTTTGAAATGTTATTTAATAAAAATTAAACTAATCCTAAAAATGCGATGAATGCATATATATTGTCTTATAAATGATTACATGTGTCCCAAATGTCGAAACATTTTTCAAAGCATTATATGAATTTTAAAATGTATGCTGAGTCATTATTTCTGGTTAATGATGTCATAAAAAATTATTTCCGGACAGCACAACTAGACCTAAAAATTGATTTTTGTACCAAGTTTTAAATCTCTATCATAAATACACTGGGAACTACGATGATAACAGACCACACACACATACAGACAGACAACTTTAGTAGAATTAGTAAGTTTTTTCATTTGGATCCGTGAACATACATACACCCACACACACACAAACATACATCATATATATATATATATATATATATATATATATATATATATAATATATATTATATATATATATATATATTATATATATATATATATATATATATATATATATATATATATATATATATATAATATATATATTATATATATATTAATCAATAAATGAAATCTATATCAATATCAATAAATTAACCTATAAAACTATCAATCTAAATCTAATCTATAAAACTATTAATAAATGAACCTTAAATCAATAAATGAATCACGGGAGCACAATAAGAAAAGGATTTTAAGCAGGGCGGAATCCCGTGCGTTTATCATTATTACTTATTATAGTATTAAAACAAAGAAATATAAAGGATTTAAACAAAATTTTGTTTAATAAAAGAAATCACAAATATAATTACATTTTAAAGGTTATACGTAAAACTCTAAAGAACCATTTCTGATGTAAAAGTATTTTCAAAATTGAGTTTTATCTGGGATTGTATTTTAAATAATAGTTAAGTATTTTGCATATAAATAACATTGTAATGATTTTATCAAGGGAAAATGTATTAACACGTAACTAACTTTATCTTTCATTGTGTTTAGAATAAAATGTTTATAGATGTAATATAGTTTAGACAATTGGTTGTTTCAAATTTTGTTATATTCAGAGTATTCACTGAATACATTTAAGTTTACAATTAGAAAATAGTACAAAAGTTTAATAGTACAATAAGGAAAAGTTGTATCATTTAAAAAGTAAATATACATACGTATATAGAAAATATATAATTATTTAGAGCACAAATATATATTATTGCGATCATAAGAAGAGAGTAACGAATAAATAAACAATCAGTTCAACAATCAGTCAATATTATGCGTACCAAAAGGACAACAAAAGATAATTAGAACTTTTGAACGTTTTCTAAAACTGCTGCCTAAACTTTGTTTTGTACTCATGAAGCTTTTATTGTTAAAGAGACTTGAAATTTTGTACAAATGCTAAAAAATATTGATGATAAGTCCACTGTATTTTGACTTTTGTCTCTACTAATTTTTATTTAAATTTATTTCATTTTACTCTATGTTAAAATAAATTTTACAAAACTGGACGCATTTAAAAAACCTCATTAATTCGTACATAAAATTTGGTTGTATTGTGTTGCAAATTGTGGTTGTATATTAAGGAACATAAAATTAAAATGTATACAGTTTCAAGGTCACAGGGTAAACCCAAAAAATTTATAACGAGATAATTTAAAACACTAAAATCTAAAGTTAAAATCCAGAAAAAGTACCTAATATAGTATATATGAATATATATATATATATATATATATATATATATATATAATATATATATATATATATATATATATATATAATACACATATAATATAAAAATTGCATCTTTTATGAATACACACTATAGTAGCGGTAGCGCTTTTCTTTTAGAACTCTATTCCATCAATGAATTAAAACCATGATAAAGCGATGTACCAGATACCGTCTAGACGAGAATAATTAATACATTATGACTTAAAAAAGTTCAAACAGAACCCTGACCAGAAAACCTGAGCATTTAAAGAATTTTAAAGAAATCAACTTCTAACTAAATACAAAGAAAATATAACCTGAATGCCAACAGGAAAGCTTAGGAATAACCTTATCCAAGTTTTACTTCGAGAAATAGGAACTAAGTTGTCACGTACAGAAAGTAAGAAAGATATCTTTGGCTGACACGAAAGTAAGCTTTGAAACTCATTCCAAAATCTGACCAAACCGAGATCCCACACTTTTAACCAATTCTGTCACAGCATTACAACAGAAGAATCTCTAAATTGGATCAAAATTGGAGAAACTGTTGTAAGATTTTAACGTAAAAAGAAAAAGAAATAGTATTGGTGTAAAGTCGCAAAAAAAAGAAAATTCGCTAAAAGAAAAAACTGTTCGTTTAAGGAGAATTAGTAAAAGTAAACTTTGTTACAAATTTTTTTCTGGATAAAGTTTTAGCAACGGGAGTTATAAAGAGAAAATAAGTTTTTTAAAAGAAAACTGTTTTAACCAATAGGAAATAAAAAAAAGTATTATTTCTAATTATCCATATACCTTATAAAATAAATTATTTCTATAATGTAACAATTGTGAGTGAAATAATCACTAAAATGTTCATATCAGATAGATTAAGAAAAAAATCGGAATGAGATGATGTAGCTAATTTCTTAGCTACATCAACTAACCAACTACGGTCTAGCTTAATATTTGTATTTGTAGATTATTGTATATGTATTAAGTATGTAGTTATTTCATAAAGTAATAATATTCGTGTAAAAATTCAACATTTATTACAAACGACTTGATTCAACAAATTATGAAATGAAAATCATCCAGATATATATATATATATATATATATATATATAATATATATATATATATATATATAATATATATATATTATATTATATCTATCTGGATGATGTGACACGAATTAAAACTCGAAACGTCGGGAATGAAGTAATTTAGTGTTTTATTCTGAAATTTAAGATAAGTATGTTAAAATGTATGTATAAATGTTAAAATGTATGTATGTGTCCACGTTTCAGCCCACTATAAAGTTAGAATTGAATCGCAAGACGTATTTTAGTGAACCCTTTTAATAACGTAAGTATTTTACAGTTCAATTAATTTATTAAAATTAAAACTTTAAGCAAATCATATATTTTATTTAATTAAATTAATTCCAAGATATAGACACAAAGAAATTCCTTCCTCTTGTCATTTTTCATAACATGTAATAAATAAATAAAATACAAAAGAAAAAAAGACCAAAAGTACAAATGTAAATTTTTTTAACTTTCCGTTCCAAAACTCTTTTTATAAATTAAATCTGTCAAGATTGATTAATTAAATTATTAAAATAAAACTGTTTGTTGTCTATTTTTATTTAAAGCATTATTTAATTTTATCTTTTAATACTTTTTTTGTATATATTTTTTCACAATGGGTTAATTTGTCAGTGTCTGTCTGATGTCTGTATATTTTTGGAAATATGTCAGTAAAGTTAAGGGTTTTTGAGGGCAAGGAAAAGTTAGTTTTGCCGAGTTTATTCGGTTCTTAGTTTTGGACGTTTACTGTCGGCTTTCCACACTCAACCTTATTCTCATAATTTAATAAACAATTTTCACTACACTTGAATAGATATATCTCATCATAGTTTATCTTAAGTTTTTACTCTAGGAATATTCTTAACTTTTTTACAGCGTTTTATACATATTTTTTGGCACATAATATATATTTTAGTTTAATTGGTTGTTATGTTTATTTCTTCTTATAATTAATACGTTATTTTTATCATTTTTCCTACGTAAAGGTAACTTTTAGTATGTTAATTATTTTTATTAGAATTAATATTTACACTACTTTATTGTATAATTTTATTCAGAATGTATGCTATTTATTTCATGTTAATTTTTTCTTTTGTTTTGAACACTTAATGAGTATTTAATTATTTTAATTTATTTTATCAGGTTTATTTGATATATTTTTTCAAATTATGAATTGTTTTAATCAATTATGAAATTATTGTATTGAACATTTTATAGTTACTGTTCTAATTTTTATTGTTTGTTTGTTATTTTTTTAAGCTACTATTTTTTTATTTCTTATTTGACAACAAAAAAATACAGTTTTTTTGAAAAACCTCTAATATTTATTGTAGTTATAATGACATACACTTAACCGGCAAAGCTACACATTTGGTGGTAGCATGCAACTCATTGAATTGTGTTGTAAGTCCCCCCGAATAGCGAGAACAGTGCATGATAATGTGCTCAAGATTAGAGACATTTGACTTGACAATAAATTCAGCAGAAATATCACATCCTAAGTCCTCCTCGGCTAAATTGCAAGTAATCCAGTTCGGATCTTTCTCCAATTTTATTTGATTAAAGTAGGATTTACAGACACTATGGTTTCTTTGAAGTCGTGTTATAAAAGTAGAAAATATCTGCTGTTGATAGTATGGCCTTTAAACCAAGGAACAAGACCGACTGTACGCTGATGTTCCTTATAGAAACTGCCACTTTGCTGGTTATTTTGCCATATTTGCCATCTATAAGGCTGATAATTTAATTTGTCTATAAATATCCTAAAATATAATTTTATACTGCACCCATAGATAGCCATAAAAGTTTCATATTTTACAGAAGTTTAAAATTGTAAACTTAACATTTTAAATTCAGTTAATAGTAACGTTTAACTAAATCAATTATCACAAAAAATATTTTTTAAATTTAATAAAAATTTGTATTTTACATGAAATTTTAAACCAACTATACGTGTAAATATGCATTTATTATACAAACGCATACTACCTTGTAATTAGAGAAAATAAATTCAGAATAAAACGAAATTTTTAGGGACACGAGCACAGCAGTTAACTGTAATAATAACTCACATAAAATTTATAGCTAAAATACTGCATTATACTATTTTTAATGTTACACAATAAGCGTTATGTTTTATTGAATGAAATTTTGCTGCCTTCAGGAGCAATTAGTCGAGTTTTTTTTGCCAAGTCCCTACCTGTTCTAATTAATTTGTAGACATGCGTGTCTGGTGCAATTTGAAACACAAAAAAAAACGATAAAGCAAAACAATAGTAAGCTATCACGCCAGTTAAATGATCGAAGCAGCTGTTCAGTTAAAATTCAATTTAATAAACATCCATGACATTTTTAAACCTAGCTGTATGTTTCAGTTTCAACGTTAATTTACGTTGTCATGTATACATACAATAATTGTTCTTTTATTCCACTTTAATAACTTTTTCAATTTAAATTGAAATTTGATATATTGGTCATTGATATCTAGTGTCCAGGGTGGACAAATATTAATAAACCTGAAAAATAAAAAGTTTTCTCTCTAGACTCTTGAACCCTTTCAACATGTCAATAGATTTGACTAAAAGTTCCACAACAGTGCCGCTGGATATACCAAAAATCTGTGGTTTACTGCAACACAAAAAAAGGAGGTAGTTGCCGCAACTATCAGGTGTAGCTTGATGATAACCAGATTGTTAAGTGACAGATACTCTTCTTTAGAAGATATTTTTTTAAACAGCTTAGGATGTGTTATTTCTCCTGAATTTAGTCACAAGTTTAAAACTTTAAAACTTTGAGTCGTTAAAAGAAGACAGTGTAAAGAATAGACAAAATTCTTATTGTACTTCCTCAAAATATTTGGTAAAATTTAATACACTCCTAGACATTCTAATGCGACAAATTAAACCGGACAAATTCCGAATCTCAGCTTGATAATTAGCTGCCACTCATACATTAGTACCTTTGAGCAATACTCTATGACATTACTTATGTTTGATTAAATCTTCTAAAAAATATCTAAATTAATCCTAAATATTGTAGAATATCGCCCTTTCCTTGTCTTTGTTTGCCTTATTCATAAATCTAGGAAGCAGAATTTAAGTTTTCTAAGTCGTAAACGCAATACCCGAATCATTACTAACCAATTACCAGCCATGCCGAACCAAAATATATTTTTGAGAAAACATTTTATGGCCTCATTCATGAGGCCATCATAAAAATACTTTTTCGGGCGGCTGTAAAGTAGGCACTTTACATCCTCAAAAAAATGCGTTTTTACGTGTGTGAAATGCAATTTTTACTGTCTAGGACAGTTTTTTAGTTTTTTTAATGTGTGCGATAGTTTCGTATTTTTACAGAATGCGACAGTAAAAGAGTTTTGTTACTTTTCTCATTTATACCGTAGGTATATAGGAAAAGTATTGTGTTGGCAAAGAAATCCGAAACCGGGATGTCCCCGCATTTATCCGTTTTAGGTTTTTTAAGTTTCATTTTATTTTAAGGTTTCATGTCCTGAAAGGATTTCAAAAAGTTGTCTGTCTGTAAGTGTGTGTATGAGTGTTATCATCATATGTAGCTCTTAGTGTATTTATACTAGAGAGATGAAACTTTGTAAAAAAATCAGTCTATTGCTGTAGTTGTGCTATCCGGAATATATTTTTTTATAACGTCATAAAGCCGCAAAATTTAGAAAAATTATAAAACGCGGAAAAATGATGCAATCAGATTGAGATTTGGCACGCATATAGTGATGTATAAGACTAAGATATGAGCTAGGTTTCATCTCATTATTAGCATTAGTTTAATTCTTCTTAGATGACTTGTATACGTTTTTAAAAATTGTAAAAAATCGGCATATAATCCAATTGAGTTGAAATTTTGGTACAATCGGGCCCAATTGTACTTTCTTGGTAACCCCGTAACCGATTTTTCTTTTTATTTTGCTTATCAAGTAATTTAATTTTAGTTAATAATAATAATTAATTTGTTGATAATAATTATTTATTATCAAGAGTTTAATAATCAAGGATAGTGATTCAGACGTCACCGGAATTAAAACCTTTGGCCGAGGCGATTGAAAAAAGGTTACCGGCAAATGTTTATACATTATAATATTTTTATTCTAAATAGTTGTTTACTATTACTACGCCCAAAAAAATGGAATACGGCACACGACTAGAAATGGCTTTTTTATATCAGCTCTTATTTATTTGAAGATAACGTAAAAACGCATAACGAACATCTTAGTAAAAAATTTAAAAAAAAATGTTTCTTTTACTGTAAGGTCGACAATAACTATACTCGAGGGTAAAAAAGACCCTCTACACAGTCTTCCAACATTATATATTATTTTTTCTCTTAAACGATTTAATTTAGTTTTTTTTATCTTCCCTAAGATTATTTTAGTTATTTGCTATTAAACACCTGTTCAGCCTGATATTATAATACTTTTGTCCCATTAGCTAGCTATTTCCCAAGGCCAGGAAATAGCTAGTTCTTATTGGAATAATATAGTAAGTACTTTTGCTGTTCTCAAAAATGAATTTGTCTTCTTTCAATTTTTATTTTATTTATTCTCATTTTTTTAAAAGTATTAGAAAAGGGTTTTTTAGGATTTATCTTTTATAAACTTAATCCAAACAAAAAATTAGGAAAGGGTTTAAAAAGATAAAATAAATAAATAAGTAAATATAATCCGGTAGTATGTATTCGCAATATTACAAAAAAAAGGTAGCCTCAATTTTTTTCTTTTTATAAAAAAAGGTGGGTTTCACATACATGAACGAAATTGGGAACCAAATAAAACATACTGTATATGAGATATGTTGTAAAAGTGTGTTTAATGTAGTATAAATAAAAAAATAACATAAAAGAAAAACTAGCTCAATGCTTATGTTAAATATCTATGTTACCTATACAATGAGTTCTGTGATTCATCCTAAAAAAACTTATTCTTAGAGATTCGCAATAATAAACCAGGTCATGTCTGACTTCACAGGGGTTACTTGCGAAAACCATCTTCTTAATGTTATGACTTCAAAACGGTTAAAATTAGCTTTTTTGATTTTTTGGTAAATTATTTCAAAATAGGGTTAACAAATAATTTGAATTGAAAATTTTACATAGATATGATGAAAATGAGTCAAATTATATGTGCTAAAAGTGATATTACTTTGTTTCAACGATGTAAACAAACTAATAACATCACCATATTGGTTTTTTAAAATTAAAAAACTAAGTTTTTTGTTTTGAAATTATAACATTGAGACACATGTTCTTGAAAGTAACCTTTCTTGTGACGTCAGCCCAACTTGCTACATATATATATATATATATATATATATATATATATATATATATATATATATATATATATATATATATATTACATATAGCAAATGGTGTATACAAATACATGCTTTATCAGTATAAATAGAAATTAAAGTCAGACATTCCTTAATATACATACTGTTGTATATTAAGTAACTAGACTATTAGTTGATAACATTGATAACAGAAAGTTGATGCTTTTCGAAGGCATTTATGGAAAGAAGATGAATTTATCTTATTTATATTACATACAACTGCAAGCTATTATTAACATTTATATATAAATGCGCGTGGACGTGTGTGTGTATATTGTATCATATTATAAATATTATAAGAATATTCCTCTCTTAAATAATCTAAAACGTTTATAAATTCAATTTTTCTAAAATTAAGCTTTTTAAATCCAATGAAAATCATTGATTATGTTCCTCCAGATTGCTTGCCATAACAAAACATAAGGTAGAGCTATATACTATTTAATAAGAGAAATAATATATGATTTTACAGCCTCAAACCAAATCTTTGCGTAAATTAGATAAACGATAACAATTTTTAATGAAAAGCTGTAAACTTTTTACGGCCATGATTAAAATGTTTCCTGGAAAACGTTCTAAGAAAAGAAAAAAAAATAATAATCATACTAATTTATTTTTTTCCATTTCATTTTGATGTGTTTAAGGTTCACTTGGCTAATACAAAACTTATTAAAAAATGTATTATAAAGATGTAAAAAAACTCAATACATAAAACTAAATGACAGAAAAAGAAAATCAAAATATAAAATAAATAAGAGGATAATAAACTGTTAGAAAAGAAGTTTAAAAAACATCTTTCAAATATTTTTTTTGTTAATAAATCTTTAAAAATAAAAAAGGTCAAAAAAATAAAATATGTATATTGTGCGTTCAGGTGGATAAATAAAAAATTCGCTAAAAAGACTTAGAGAGAAAAAAATCAGTGCAAAAGAAATAAACACAAGTTGAAATAAAAAAAAGTAAAGGCGGCAAAAAGTATTAAGAAGTATAAAAAAAGAAAATAAAAAGAAAAAAATGATGGAGTATATTTGATGAGTTTCAAAGGAGGGCTGGGAGTCATTTATCCTTGCCCTGAAAGGTAAAGGAGAGTTTTCAGAAAAACTTCGAAAATTAAGGGACCCTCTCTACTCAGTCCTATTATAGTAGAAATAAAGGAAATGTAAGAAAAAAAGGTTAAATATATTTCAATGATTATGTGACAAAATATTATAAAGAATATGAATTATAACTAACTAACGGAGAGTAAGGTTTAACTATCAAAAGCAGTACAACTAAAAGCAGCATAGCATTTCTAAGCTATTGCTTCTATGCAATGATAGTCATTCAAAAACGGACACAGAATCAGTCTTAAAATAAATGTGTTCCTAAATAAAATAGTAGCAGATAAAGTGTTAAAAAACTTTTAAAAAATTGCGATTAAATTAAAGAGAGAGCGCAACTTTAATTAAAATAAAATAAAATAAAAACTGAAATCAATAAAAACTATTTTCTAGTTTATACAAGTCAGAAAATAGATATATTTTTTTGTAGAAGACATTTTATTAATTTTTTTAATAATAATAATTTATTTATTAAGTAACGTTTTTATAATTTCACAATTATAAATTATGATAGATATGTTTTAATTTTATTTATTCTCTCCTAAGGCTAAACTTTACCATTAGGTGGATTCAGAAATATATCACATTTTCGACATATCATCTTCAATAGGAAGCATTAAGCCACTAACAAAAGAAATATTTTATTTTATGAAATACAAAGAGAAAATGGTAACTATTTTCAGCCAAAAATTAATCTAAGTCATTGCAATATTTTACCAAAAGAAATGGAAGTATAGAAAATAATTTTGTTTCAAGGGATCTATAAGACATTTAACATTTTATTGAAATCCATACAAACTATAGATTTGACGAACTAAGAAGTACATTCCCTTAACACATTATCAATATTATCTACGTAAACAGTATATTTTTTACATAGTTTTAAGTATAACACGAACAAGAAGAATAAATAGTAAATTTAAATAAGTCGGACAATATTAGGAAAGACTAATAATAATAACAATAATAATAAGACAACACAATAAATAAAATACATTCAAAATAATAATCAAATAAATACAAAATAACAAAAACAAATACAAAAAACAAATAAAATAAATACAAAATAATAAAAGATAATGAATAAAGCTTTCTCCAAGAGACCGTCGCGTTTCCCCTCCGTTGACACAAAAAAAAAAAAGAAAAAAAAGATAATGAATAAATAAATAATTCAACTTCCGAACATATACAAGAGTCATTACAAATTTAATTCTTCCTAATTTATTCAGCCACTAATACCCTCAGTGAACAAAAAGATTTTGTTAATGCCCCTATTTTATTAAAATGTATGATTCATATAATTTTTTATTTAATTGTACATGCTTATGTTTCATAACCTGAGTTGTAGCGTCACAATTTGCTATTTTATATTTCGATTGAAATGCGCTAAAAATTAGCATAAACTATGCTTTTAATGAGTGCAAATAATGCTGTGTTGTGTAGTGTATAATCTATGAAATAAATAGGCGTATTTTGTTTGAAAAATTAAAAAAAAAACTCGCAAAATGCTATTTACAGCAAATGGAATCGAGGCAAAAATACTTGAAGCAATTATAAAACAAAATTGTAACTCAAAAGTATGATTGGTTTTTAGAAAGCAATATCTCATTTAAATATAACACTTTGATATTATTAAAGTTTAAGAGAACAAAAGTTAAAGAGTTAAAATGATCGCAAAGGGATATGCAGAAAAGACAGGTATATAAGAATAAAGAGAAAGAAAGAAACACGAGATAGAAACATAAAGAAAGAGAAATTGAAATAACAAATGAGAATAAGAGAGGGCTAAAAGAGCTACAGTCTGTAGGTTAAAGTTAGATGATTGTTTCGAAATGGTTAAACTTAGTCAGTTTAAGTTTGGATACCTGGAGCGAGTATCAACATTAAACCAACGACGGGAGTTTCGATACTTTAATACATATCGAAAAAACTTGTTTTGTTTCTTACTTCTATTATTAGTTTTAAAAAGTTTATACATTATGTAACTTCAATTATTAAGCGTAACATACACTAACCATTGAAAGACAAAACAAAGTGCAATATAAGAAAAACTTCATGTTTACAAGGTTAAGCTGAATAACTGATGTTATTAAGTGTTATAATCTAAAAAAAATACAAATATAGAAGGAGCATAGGACCGTAAACACAATGTAATTCTACTGATAACACGAAAGCTGGTTGATTGGTGGTCTTAAGTAGGGGTACCACCCTAACAACAAAACATTATTTTTATAAACATGTTATAAATATCCACGAATGAAAAAAGATCTTAAATAACAAATAAAATAACTTATAAACCTTGCTAAGTCTTGATAATTGTAATGCAACGATATATATATATATATATATATATATATATTATATATATATAATATATATATATATATATATATATAATATATATATTATGAAACTTTGTTATAAGAAAATTGTATATTGTTACGGTGGCAGCATTACTTAAGACCACCAGTGAAACGACTTTGCTCTTATCAGTTATGCTCCTCCCACATAAAGTATTATTTTAAGGTTATAATAAAGTGATGTTTGGATTATAACAGGGTTGCCAACTAATCCAAGAGTATTAGGAAATCATATTTTATATATTTATTATCACTATACTATAGTATCTGCAGATACTAAAGATACAGATGACTTAGTGCAATCACACGATTGTTTCTCTTATCTTAAGCCAATGAAAATCTATTTTAACCCTAATACTTGTAACAAAAATTTTTGTAGAGTCACTCAATATATAAAATGTTAAATAGGCAAAAATAAGTAAAAACTTTAATATCAACAAATTGATACAAGAACTAATAGATATTTGCATTTTAATTGATTGTTTTTCCTTAAAAAACATTATTGACTTTAAGTAAGGGGAAAGTAAAATGACTTGAATAATTGGTGAATTATAATTGTAACGATGTTGAAACATCATTACTTTGATTCCACCCTGTTTCATTTATCCTTGTATTTCAATCCAACGCTAACGTTATTCTAATGATTACTTGGTTCATCATTTCCCCTCCGATGTCCACCCTATGATCCCTTCCTAATGCTAAAGTTTACAAGATTTATTTAACCTTTTAGATTTCACCCTCTAACCCAACTCATCTTTTCTTTACCCATTTCATCCCACATTTTACATCAATAACCTGCGTTTAACATCCTATTACATTTTCTTCCCTCATTCCTGAAACCTCTTTCACCTTCATTTCTCTTCTCATACATTATCTGGTACTTCCGGACTCTTGACGAAACAGAGCATGCGCGTAATGTAAAGAAAATCACCTCTTCATTATAACTGACTCACCCTTCTGCATTGCTTTTATACCCCTGCAAATCCCCCGTACCCAAGCCAACCCCTATCTCTTACATTAAATTTCCTGAAATGTCACCTCACGCAGAGTTATTTTGACTTTATAATAATTTTTGTTCGTTTTTGTCATCAAGTTGAATACTCTGGGGGAGTTCAGATTCAGGTGCACGCAAATGTGTACATTTTAACACCAAGAATTTTATCTTACAACTTTTTCTTAGAGCATCAATCCCTTGGCTGTTTATTTAAGATACAGCTTTTTCCTAAAAATACAATAAAAACTTTAGCAAAAGATATCAGTTTGCAGTCAGAAATTATTATAATGCAAACCTAAAAATTTTCAAACCAAGACACAAATTAAACAAACGAATAGCGACTTAAAAACACCACTAGTTGGGAACAAAATAACAAGACTAGTTGAATCAAACTTTGCTCTAGCTACTACAGTCTTTATATTATTTGAAGTGAGAAATTCCTTGCCAACATAACCTAGATGAAACTGATACCACACAAATTTTTAATTATTAAGTCAACTAAATGATTATTTCCACCTTTCACTTTAAGAGACATCTAGACTTTGAAGAAGTTCAAGTAGTGAGACAGTAAGGTAGAGAAAGTTAAAAGTTAAACGAAGTGATAGTGGGTGCCTTGTTAAAGGTTTAGCTTGGCTTTATATTAAAGTTTTGATGAGCATCATATCCGTGGTGAAGTTAGGGCCAGATCATCACTTTGATGAGTTCTTGCGTTTCAGTGTCTAGACCAACATTTTATTCCCTAGTTATAACTTCATGAGAAAACCTTTGACTAAACTTGAACTGATTGTTTTAAACTAGACAAAGGTAGAGCCTTCACAAATTTAACCAACGTCTTTGACAAAATAAATTTGTTGAAAGAGTTAATGTAAATAATTTATTTATTGCTGTTTGTATTTAATTCAGAGAAATGAATTGGAATTATTTTGTAATAATAAAGGGAGACATTAGTAACACAATTAGATCTACAATGGTCTCCTTAAACTCTTCACTAATATTTTATTAAAATTCAAGGGATTTTTCTTTATATTATTAATTGTGAATATTTAATTACTGATACTAGTCGTCATAATAGATTTTATAGGACGGCGCTGAATTAATTTATAAGACCTACATTAAAAATTAAAACACCATACTAGATAACAATCACCTCATTGATGCAATAATAAAGTAATAAACTGTACAGTAAATTTGATCTAAAAACATAATTAAAAAAAGTTGTAAGCAATCAATGAACCAGTTAAGAATTTTAAAATGGTTAAAGACAGGAATATACTAATATTACATGTCCTGATATGAGGAATACACTAGGTAGAAAACTCAATCTACATTAATCTAAAACCTACTAAAAAGTTACTACAACAAACTATAAAGATGTTGATCTACCGGCAGTAATCGCGTCAATGTAGATGACGTTTCGCTTGGGAGGCATCTTCAGAGATGTGGAACATCGTGGATGTAATTCAATCTTTCTAAAAAAAAAACTGTAGAAAACCGAGCAAAACTTAGTTCAGTTTAGAGTATTTTGTTTTCATCTATCAAGTCCTACTTTCCTTTTGATGGACATCAACAGAGGAAGCGAAGCGTCGTATTCATTATCTACTGAAGGCTGTCATCTTCAGAAGACCTAACATTATGACAGTAGCCGTGAAAGCCTATGTAGTTTATTACATAACACACTAGTAAGCACAAACGATACTACAGAGTTAACCATAACCATACTACACAGAGTTAACCAGCTCAGGTGGCGAAGCAAAGAAAGGAAAATAAGTTAAGCTATTAAACCCTTCTGCCATCTTATTAGTAAGCCCTTATAAGCAGTAATTTCCTCTAAACGCATTTTGACGTTCCACTGTACCTCCTACAAATCGAATAAAAAAGAGAAACAATTTTTCGGAAACCTTTCAAACATATATTAATCAAAGAAGTAAGTTTCTATCATTTTTATGATACAAAATTAAGAAAACTAACAATTTTTTATATTCCACATGCGTCCATTAAATATGTTTTTATGTATCACAGGTTAAGACAATCATACAATCAATGTTTAATTCAACAAATAATACATTTTTTACAAGACTGAGATAATTCTCAGTCTTATAACCTAGTCTAACTTTCTTAAGCAATATATTTCTCATTATTATTAAAGAAGGTCAAGAAAATACGTGAAATGGAAGGCTAGACCTAGACGGTTTGAGCACCAGCTGTAGTAAATCTACCTAATAATAAGAAGAGTCTAGCTTCCCTAGAAGAACAAGTCTATTTCCCCGGGGATATTAAGATAAGATCAATGCAAGGTATTATTCAGCGAAGAAGAAGAGAATACTTGATATCAATGTCTTTAATAATAAACTTAATATTCTTCCTCACTCTAAATATAAAGTTTTAGAACAACTTTATGTTCTAAAACTCTTTTAAGGTCGTTCCTAAGAATGAACAATTTTGGAGGAATTAAATAAGATATAAGCATCATTTTTTTAATGAAAATGCTCTAAAAGTAAAAAGGCTAATATTATTAGCTCTTTACTAAAGGTTAATAATATATTGGCTAATAATGTATAGGCTCATATATGGTTTTATTTAACTATCATGATTAATAAAATTGAAAAAAAATAAAAAACTCACATATGCTACGTTAAATCTAAAGTAATTTGTTTAGAACAAGTACCTGAAACACAAAAAAATATATTACTACTAAAAGAACATTTAAAAGATGTCAGGTAACAAATACAAGGAGTAAAATTTATTAATATAAAACGAACAACCAAAACTATAAACCTAAAACTATGCCTCCCTTTATATCTCACTTCCTAAAGACCATTAAGAGTACGGACCCGCATTTTTGAGTTAAAATATCTCGAGGACTACGCTGGTCACAGTTGGCGTTGATTTCTTATTGGACACAAAACTTTTCAAACCAGCACTAGAAATTTATAGTAAAAAATCTTTTCTCAAAATTTAAAATGACCGCCATTTGAGAAGTTAAAGTTAGATATCCTAAAATCTATCCAGTTTTTCGTCTCATAGAACTTGATTTTGTAAGAAGTTGTATCGGTTTTGCCGTTTTACTTTTACAAATATGTTCACAAGAAATGTGTCCGTACATCCTAGTGGGAAACGTAGATATTTTATAAAATTTGGTTATAAATTTTTATTACAAACTTTTCTCTTCTTTTATAATAGAGTAGGAAATAGGGAAGTAATAATGATTTGGTATATTTCAATAAAACATGTATTTAGTATCAAATTTATTATTTCACGAACATAAGCTGAAGTTAAAAAAGCCTAACATAATTTTAACAAAATCTGCCACAGGCAATAAGCTTCTTTTATACTTTAGCATGTTATTTTAATCATTTTAATAAAATTACTAAGAAATTGAAAAATCAAAATTATAGTTTTTTTAAATTAATTTAACATGCTTGAAGTTGATTCTTTTAAGTAAAAATGAGTTGAAAGCATTAGATTGTTAATACTTGGCGAATTGTATTATATTATTAATTTTCCCTCTACCTTCTTTATTTTATTTAATCAGGAATTGGATAAAACGAAATATAATCTTATATATTTTTATAGTATAGGAAATATCAGTTTTAGAAATGTGAGACAGGTTTTACGTAAATCTTTTTTCAATCTATGAATACAATCTTGTGTCCACAGAGCCTAAGCACAGGCTTAGGCTATAGCTCACAAAGTCTATACTTTATTATCGACATAAAATAACAAAAAGTAAAGAATCCTTTATTTCAAATAAAGAATAAAACGAATAAATCGGCAAGAAAATTATTCAATAATAATTCTGTTTTTAACATTGACACACATTATAAATTTACATCAATTGTATGGTTTCTATATTTATTAAATTATTTAAATAACTTTTTTTTATAATTTTATATTATTAATAAATAATCTATATATTTTACATAGTTAAATATCTAATTTAATATATACAAGTAGAATGAGCGTCAATGGAGTCCATCATAAATAATAAAAGAAAAGAAGTGTCTCCACAAAACAAAACTTTATTGGCAAAGCGCTTTCAACCTAACCAGAGGCCATCATCAGTGCAAAACCGTTGAGATGTTAAAGAAGTAGAGAAGTGAGTCTATGTTTTCTTACTAGAGTCTGGCTCTAACGGTCATCTCAACGGTTTTGCACTGATGATGGCCTCTACTTAGGTTAAAAGCGCTTTGCCAATAAAGTTTTGTTTTGTGAAGTGACTTCTTTTCTTTTATTATTTAATTTAATATAGTTTTATATCTATATTATATATAGATTATAGATTATTTTATATCTATATTATATTATAGATAGATATAATTATGTATTTTATTTACATATACTTAAATAAATGTAATAAACCATGTAAGGTATTATAAACCTTTCTATTATCTATCTATGACACATCGTTTACAAAAACCCATTTTCCAAATTCATATTAAAATTAATAAAGTTGGACCTATAATAGTGCTTTTAATTTATTCTCTTTGAGGTTTGACTATTTCGAAAGTGACAATTCTGTGTCTAACACTATTTCTTACACGTTCGCTATTTTGATCTGCTCTCATGAGAATCTTAAAATGTCTCAGGGCCTAGGCTAAAATACCCCTATATTCTCTGAAATTTTTATCCAAACCCGCTAAACCAACGGCCTATGATAAAAGCTAGTAATAAAAAATAGCACCTACAGATATGCATTCTGATAAACAACTTTTACTGATTAAAGTGGAAAGAATTATTAATTTTTACGACAGTGCCGAAACAATGTCAATTCATGAAACTTAATGGTACAAAAATGGGGTGCAAAAATGGTAAAGGTTTAAAAAAAATTATCAACGACCATATGCGTATTACATATAATTTAAAAGCAAATTTTAGACCATTAAATATATGGTTTATACTATATTAAATGCAACAACCTCTTAACATTGATTGACATATATTTAATTACATAAAACCATCAGCAAGCTTCAACCTTATATATTCACAATATATAAAGCATAGAAGCAATAATTAACAAAATTAATAATATAAAAATGTTAATGACTTTTAACAGACAATGTATTTTTTTTAATTAAACACAGAATTTGCTTTTAGGAAAAATGTAATGAATAATTAAAGGAAAAAATTGAAGCAACATTTTTCCTTGTCTCTAAGGAGTTTTTAATGAAGTGTATTAGAGGGAAAGTGAAAATGTTTTTTTTTTCTTAACCTAACAATCTCGAGAGATATTTTTTTATCCCTAGTGTTGTAAAGCAATAATCTCTTTACATTATAATACTATGAAATTATAAAATTAAACAAGATACCAAAAGTTGTATCTTAAAAATTCTTTATATTAGGCGTAGCCTGAACAACTTGTCTTTAGCTGTAAAATTAAATACTGATTATTAACAGCAAAATAGACTTTGTTAATCTGTTTGTTTTATGTATGATAATGTTTGTATGATAAATAAAATAAATATTTTACAAATACAATATAATTGAAAATATGTTATAATACTATTCTGCGTGACCATGGTGGAGCAAGGACGTAAGCTTAATGCAACTTAAGCTGCTACTTTTTTACAGTTACAAATTTGTAGTTTAATTTTTTAAGAATTTCTAGAAATACTTTGTGATCAATGTGTACAGACCTCAATATACCTTTATGGCGAACTTTCAAAGGAAAAATGAGCTTATGAGGTTGGGGTCATGGAGGGGGTAGAGGTGAGAGTGGATTTTTTGGATTGAAGGACTTACTGGTCAAGAACAAATATTATATATATATAATATATATATATATATATATATATATATATATATATATATATATATATATATTATATATATATATATATATATATATATATATACATACATATATTGAAAATCTTACTTCGATCGAAATGAAACCTGGCACAAAAATTTAAACTTGTTAATGTCCCGAAATCTATTGTTTATGAAATATGTGTGACGTCAATTAACTAAAAATAATGAACCAAAATAACAAACATTAAAAAGTCACAAATCTTCAAGTATATGCACTATATACGAAATACTTATATATTATTATGAGTAATAAAAAAGAACATATATATTATTATCTGTATTACTTTCAGTGTTATTGATTGACATATATAACACAATGTAAACAAATCACGTTAAGTCAATTTTACGTAGTTTCGTTCATATTTTCCCCGAGTATGGGGTTACTTTAGACTTTCTCTTTATTCTAAGATTATACACTAAGAACATTGGGACTAAATGAAGACTTAGAACATACTATGAGATTTACTTCGATGCTTTGAAAACTTAGGACAGTAAAAGGTTGAAGGCTTCTGAACCTGTTAGTTGCGAAATGCTTTTAAGATTCTTATGATTAGGCAGATTTTAAAATAGGAATAATAAATTTCTAAATTAATTATTTAAAATTTATAATTGCTATATAAAAATTTCTAAATTCCTAAATAATTTCTGTTATTTAAATTAAATAATTTTTATTTTATATCCCAAATAATAGAAATATATAAATGTATCGCCAATAAGACAAATGTTTGTTGTCTTCTTGGATAAAGTATAGATCTACTATTATCACCTCCTGTATTACTTAATTACATTAAAAAAAACCTAAACCAATATTTTTAAAAATTATATAAGCTTTCGTCTCAAAACGTAAATAGCAACAAAAATGTAACAAAATACCTAAAGAAGTAAGTAAATGAAGTAATCTGATATAACAAAAAGAACAATAAATAATAACAAGATAAAAGTAAATAGGTGGAAAAGTTTCATTAATTAGAAGCAACTCAAACATTTTTTCAGTAAGACACTAAAGATTTAAGGAAAGGGCCTAAGGGTGCAGGAAATTGTTAACTAACCCTCACCTAATTAGTTCACCCTTCTGATTGTGTTCAAATAAAAATAAAAAAATAATTTGATTAGGTTTTCCAGTCTCGTTATATCTTCCCTCTCTTAATCAAGTTTTTAATATTGGATTACTTCTACTTCACTCAATACATTTTTTTGTTGTCATTGAATATCCTTTAAAGCAGTTAAATAATAATAAAATATTGTTTTAGCGAATTTCCCAAAAGAAAATTGAGCTTATATTTGTTTGTAAAAACGTTATAACATCGAAGTCTATACCAGTACGTCTCTGTTTACAAATAAATTAAATGCAATTCTACATATATAAAAAACAATTATTAATTTTGATAACATTTGAAACAGCTATATTTATAATTTAGTGCTGTAAATACAACTTTATATTAAATGTTATATAATTTTATTAAGGTATTTAAGAGAAACATAAGCTTAATTCAATTATAGAACTTATTGGACTTATAAAACTTATAATAATTCGATTTAGTAACTTTTAAAAGCTTTTATAAACAGATTTTGTAAATAAAAAAAGTTTTTTTTTAATAAAATAATATGAAAGTTGTGTATCAAAACGTTATACATTTAATCGTAATATATTTTTAACGTAAACTTAAACATAAATAAAAACGAACAAAATTAACAAAAAAAAACATTTTTGCCACGTCCCTAACTCCATTAGCAGTTTATTAAAAGACCATTTACTAAAAATAAACACATAAGAAATAATTTTGAATTACATCTATTAAAAATGTGCACCCTATTATCTAATTTAATGAATTGGTTATACTCAACCATCAAAAAGGCCGTACATATTTATTACGTATTTTTTTCTCAAATATTCAAGAGCACAAAAATATAATGATGTAGGATAATTAATTTTAATGACTTGTAATTTGATTCATAATTTTTTAGGAGAAATCATAAATTTATAAGAATTCAATAAATAATATTTGTATTTATGCATCAGTATATATTAATATATACTTTTTTTATTGCTTTAAAAAACACTGAATAACAATAAAATCTCGCAGGTAGTGTCGCTAAGCGATGCAATAAATATAGTATTATTTTGATTGATGCTGTCAATTGTTATTGGTCTTAAATAAATATTTATTCGAATCGGTAACAAATACAATTAATAAAGCAACCTTAAAATAGGTAGAGGTCAAATGTTTAGAGTAATACTTAAATTTTAGATTTTACAAAATATAATTTTAATACAGAGAATTTAGAGATAGTATATTTTTTTTTTAATTGTATAATTGTATAGTTAAAGTAAAAACTGTGCAGCCTATACTTTGCTGGTATCTGAAAATAATTTTATTAATAAAAGTATAAAAAATGCAATCATTTTATAAATAAACTATAGAGTATGATAGGAGGGGAGCTCATTGAAAACATTAAAAATAAGGTTTGGGGGAAAAAAGGTAAAGAGAAAATGTTAAGGGGAATGTAATGTCTCAAAAAAAGCAAAAATGGAGGGGATGGATTTTGCATGGGATTATTACAAAAAGGCTATTTGGGACCATGAAGCAAGAAGAGGCTTTAGATGAGAGCGCTCTCTAGTACTGAAATGAAACTAATAAAAAAGATAGAGAGAGGTATAGACTAAATCTAGAGTATTAGAATGAAAGAGACAAAAAAAGTACAAAAAAAGAGAGCAAAGTAGAAGATATCCCGTTGCTTTTTTTGGGTTAAAGCCTTTTGTGCCTTACAAAGGCAATATGAGAGCAGCCGGAGCGAAAACTAACACGGTATACAGCGTATAATATGAATATAATACTTGGAATAATAACAACATCTTGCCGTGAAAAATATTATTCAGTTTAGAAACAGATTTCTTCTCGGTTAAGTACTACGACTATTTAAAGTTTATAGGCTCCCCAAAGAGGAAATATTTAATTAATTTTTTATTCAATATTAAAAAATTGAGGGTGGTTGAAAAGTTTCAACTTAAAAGTTTGAAAAATGTTCATAAAGAATGATTTAATTGCAAAGGCGATAAAACATTTACTTCATGTCAGCCGACTGTAAAATTTCACTTTATAGCCGGTACGTAAATTGGTAAGGTATGTTAAGAAAGTAAAATATATATTTTTAAACTTAATTTTAAATATAAACTATAGTCTCTCCAGAACCGGCTATCAACTGTAAACAGCCTTCATCAGTGTAAATAAATCAACTGTAAATAAATTGTACATTTACAGGAGAGACTGTTATTTATATTTAATCATTTACTTCACGATACAGCGAATTATTTATCAATTTTATTTTATTGACTGCCCAAAAAAATTAGTGTACGCAACATGGCTATAAAGCGGTTTTATTGCTTTGTTAATTAATTTTTGACTAACTTCCATCATCAATAAACAAATTTTCGTTGCAATAAAATCTCATTTTACAGCCTAGTTTCATAATTTACTATTTACTGAAACAACTTTTTAAGTACTTAGTTCAAGGGAAGCTCAATTTTATTCTTATTTATTATAGATTATTATTACTGCAAGTATAAGTTATTTAATGTTATAAATAACTTTTAAGTGCGAGGTATTAAAAATGTTTCTTCCTTGTCTTAAACCAATCAAATGCTTGGTTTCTCAGACAGTTGCGAGTAAAGGATATTACTATCCTTAAATCCGAAGACCAATAAAAACTACTTTTACATTGGATTTCTTTTATCGCGATTCCAATTCCTATTTTATGTTTATATCATGTCATTTAATTTAAAAGTTATGACTTCTATAATGTAAAAACATAATTTTTATTGTTGAAAAAAAGTTTTAAAGTATATGGGTAAAAGGCAATAAATAGCCAATAAAAAAAGAAGAAAATACTATACACATAATTGTTCAATAAATCTCTTAGAGAAAATGTTATGTCTGAAATTATACCGGTAAAACACGTAAAGATAAGTACTAGAAAAAAGGTATATCAATAAAATCATACCTTAGAGAAAAATAAAAAGAAATATATCTTTAAAAAAGGGTGAAAAATTTTTCGCGCCTGACACACCAGAAAAACCAGTTATTTTCTCTAAACGGAAAAACAAGACTTAAAACCTTCAAATACACATCTTATTCCACCCCTTTAGGGCTAAAGCAATAAAATATTTTTTTGAAAAAAATTGTTTCAATGTGGTAAAAATATAAACGTTAAGGGTCTGCAACTCCTTAAGAGAAAAGAAGATATCATGCGGAAATACATTTTTAGTAAAGGGAAACAAGTTCTCACTTTTAGCTAAAAATAATACCGCCCGAGAAATTGATGATTTCCTTTTAACAAAAAAATAAAAACCATAATACATAGATTCAAAATGTTAGGTACATCCAGTCTAAATACTGTTAAATGTATCGTGTATTCAATTTTTAAAAAAATATATTTTTTCACTGTATCCATATAAATAATTAAGTAAATGGCGCGTTAAGTCTTTAGTGTTTTTAAGTTAATAAATTTAAGAGTAATATCAATATTGCTTCAAGGTTTTGGAAATATGAAACTATTTCATTTTTTTAATTTTATACTCAATAAATTTCAAATTAAATTTTAATACTTGAATAATTATTCTCTATTTAAAGAGTTAAACTATTTTTTTTTTACAAAACAATAAAACTGTAATAATCCTTTAAATTAACATCTGTTATTAAGTCTATTTATTCAATGTTTCAATTTTTGTTAGCTGTATATCAGATAAGTAATAAATGTATATACACTGGATATGCACATATGATGGACAACAAATATTATAGAGCAAATAATATTAGAGCATAGATTTATATTTTTAAATAACAAGGTTAAAGGCACGGTTTAAATACAATTTTTAAACAAACAAACCAAATTACATAAGAGGTTATGTCAAGGTAAGTCGGGTTTTTAGTTATGTAAACTAAAAACATCGGGTACCTGAGATAACATGATACTTTTTTTATCTGTCACTAAAATGAAACATACTTTTAGTATGTTTCATTGTATTATCAGTCTTAGTTCCAGTGTTATGGATTGACATATATAATAATAATAATAATAATAATAATAATAATAATTTCTACACAGTATTTTTTACAATAATTATACATCATGTTACTTATATTATTTTATTTTTATTTACATTAATGCTTATTTTTATTTGCTTTTTTATTTACTTATATATAATTTTTCGCAGTCTTCAAGAAGCTGTACAGCTTGAAGCTGAAGACTGTTATCTATATTTCAATTTATATACCTTTTATTTATATGTCAAACAAAACATTATGTTATTGATTCGAATAAAGTTAACGAACTATGTACTTTTACTAATACATTTGAAATTTCGCTTAAATCGAGACAGTATGCCACTTATATAAACCAGTAATATGAAGAACTTATAAAGGACATTACAAATGTGGCCGCGAAGCGGCCCCCTGCGCTGAGGCTGAGGAGCAGCTAAGAGGCCGAGGGCTCCATGTTTGGATTGTTAGAGCGGCTGCAAAGAGTCCGGACCGGTTTTAATATGTTTACCATCTAACAAAAATATAACATTTCTTATTAACTATATCCTATGCTTTCCAGTTATTGACTAGTGGTCATATAGAGTCCAAACCGGTTTTAATCGATTCGCCATCCAACAAAAACATTAAAAAAATATTTCTGGAAAAAATGTTAACTATTAATTATACTGATTTAATTATCAGAGGTCAAACAGACTTGACTACCCTTTCTCTATCAACTTTTATTATCTGAACAACCTCATAAGCGTAATTTGTTTAATGCAAAATCGCTGAAAACTGATTTGTTAAAATAAAAAAAAAATTTTTTGTTTTGGCATCAAAAGATTTATATATTTTTTGTCTAAACTATACACACACAGCAAAAGTAATGTAAAGAATATACACTCCAGAATAATGCTATCTAGGCGTAAAAAATCAAAACATTTGATGTCTTTTCCCTCTAAACGATATACTTTTATTTGCAATCAGTTTGAATTCAGTTTAAATAAGAGTAAAAAGTGAGCATGGGATAATCCAGCAATACATAGAAATACAACTCGAGTATAAAGTAAATGGATCCTTTAGGATGTCTCGAGGGTTTTCTACTCCAAGTGAAGAGGTTCGTTTCGACGACGTTTCTTTATCTGAAGCTACGTCGGTTCATTAGGGGGTAACTCAAGAAAAAGGTCTTTTTCTATCTAAGAATCTTTAGACCTCTGAAGAGAAAGAGGTAAAAAGTAAAAAAGCTCAGGGTTTTCTGTCTAGGGACAACCATATACCTTATGGAAAGACAATACTATGTTCCCCATTTAGAAAAATAACTGGGATATCTTTTTTTTCTTTTCAAGAACATCCAGAACAGTTTTTTGGTACCAAGTACAATACAAACCATTCACTAGCATGTAGACTAAAACAAACATCGTTGAAACAATGAACAGCACAAATAAAACCCTTTTGTGTCCCTATAGGCTTCTAATAAGGAACAATAGCCAGTTTTTCACCAGTTTTCCACGACTAACATTTAAAACCATGTATTCAATCAAGTTAATGAACATTTTTGTTTTAAAATGTCACGAGTCATTGTTGTTGGCTATACTATATATATTAATATCAGCCTTCTTTTATAAAATAATAGTAATTAGCAACGTGCCAGATACAACACAATAAAAAATAAAAAGCGTGATTAAAATTGGTTTTTAAAAATTACGCTTCATTTATGTTATCACTTTAAAAAAAATTTGTTGATGACAAAAAAAATATAAACATAAAATCTAGTATATAAAAATATAAAAGTATCACTACATAATTACTATTAATTAATTTTTATTCCTGAAATAAAGTATTGTGTACTTTTTAATGTTTCAAAGTAATTTAATGTAAAGGTAGGTATTTTTTATTTTTGTACAATTTTAATATGTAAAATTATTGTGTTTAGTACATTTCATTATCTAGTCTTATCGGTCTTTTCGTTGCAAGTAATTGCTTTAATTGAATCCATGTTTTAGACATTGTTCTAATGATAGCCGTAATTATGGCCAAGTAATCAAACCAAAATACATTTTTTAACATAAAGAAATAAAGTCTAATAGTATCAAGTCATTTAATATTACAATTCCTGGGGATTTAATTTAATGGTGTTAAATAAGTTTACAATTAATGAGGATTAATGATGTCATAGCACAACTAGACCTAACGATTGATTTTGGTGCCAAGTTTTATAAATCTCTAACTTATAAACACTACGAGCTAAGATAACAGAAACACACACAGAAACAACTTAATAGGTTAAAAATTAGGAGGTCTTGTATAACACCTAAAACTGATAATTCAAATAAAATCTCATTTTTAGATTTTTAGTGCAACAACACATTACTTATCATGAAACCTGCGGTATAAATTAGGAAAACTAAAAAGCTTTTGAAGTATTTTAATTACATATTCAAACATAGAAACTTTATCGTTAAATTTCATAAAACTTTTAAACACAATAAGCGTATTTTCTTCTGCATCTTAGAAACTAATTACAAATTAATTAATATTAAACAAAAAAATAACATAAATATAAATTAAAAATTATTAGCCTAAAAAAATCAACAAATGTTATATAAAATATTAAAAAAGCAGAATATCTTTGATTTATTGATTTAATCTTATTAAAACATACACATTCTTTTTGTGGAGTAATATTTATTTTGAAATTAATTTTAAAATTATATTTATACGAGAAAAGCCAGGAATAAATGATTTTACGGCGTTTTTTAGTCTCATACATAACACGACCTTTATACTTCCTACTATTTTATAACAGCACAAGGTTTATTATCCCTTATTCATTGTTTTAATACATCAGTTTTTCGTTTTTATAGAGAAATCCATAAAGTATTTATGTCATTGAACCATATTCTTTTTTCATTGCATGTCCATAGTAGTATCACTTCAAATTTTTTTACTGTATTGAGCCAAGATAAATTTTATAACCATTTGTGATTTTGATCTCTTTTACTTAGAGAATAATATGGGCAGTAAAACTCTGTAAAATTATTTTTTAACTGTTACATATTTTAGAACAATTTTAAGATGACTGCCTCTCATAAAAATCTAACCTATAATACTTTTATTTTATACTTATGTTTATACTTTATGTTTCATCTTATATTGTCAAAATAATATATATATATATATATATATATATATATATATATATATATATATATAATATATATATGCATGTATATAAGTAATTTTTTCCTAACGTTTGAAATGAAACTTAGTACAAAAATTAACCCTAATGTCCCGAACCCATTGTTTATGAAATATGTGTGACGTCATTAACCCACAATAATGACTCCAGAAACATTTGAAAAAATCACAAATCTATCAAGATTTGTGATTTTTTCACAAATTTATCAAACATAATTTGTGTTAATGTTTATCAATATATCAAAGATATTCTGCTTTTTTATTTTAATATTTTATACAACATTTGTTGATTTTTTTTGGTCAAATACTTTTTAATTTATATTTATGTTATTTTTTTGTTTAAAATTAATTAATAAGTAATTATTTTCTAAGTTGTAAAAGAAGATACGCTTATTGAGTTTAAAAGTTTTATGAAGTTTAACGATAAAGTTTCTATGTTTGAATAAAATGATAAAATTTAGATTTCCAATCTAAATTTATATCCAAGTATATGAATACTGTTTAGATTGGACTAACATTTTTTGCACATATTCTACTATGTACAATTCACAAAAGTACAAAGTTCCATTCGCAAATAATCTGTTTTGACATCTATGATTATACTATTGGGTGGAATAAAAATATTATTTGAAGAGCTAAAGAGGACTTTAGTGGCCCTAGCTGGCTTTAGTGGGCCTAACTTCCCTCATAAAACATTATTCTCATTTCTCGTCATTCGACATTCGTCATCATTGATGGCTCGACAAAATGTCATGTCTCACTCTGTTTCGTTTAGTCCAACTTATTAGTTAGACGTTAAATGTTTTATAAAAAATCGGCAGTATCAAATTTTATTAATTTTAGTCATTATTTATGTATTACTATAGAATAGGATAATATAATTCTATTTTATACTAGACTTTTTCATGAATTAGGAGGCATAAATTGTTCATATTAATAAATTTCTATAATACATAGTTTTTCCTCTATCTTATACTTTATAATATTATCGTAAAGGAAGAAAATATAATTTAGATATTGGCTGTAAAATTTGCCTTAGTTTTTATCCTCCGGGATCCTCATATAATGTACATCTTCCGTAAATAACTTTTCTAGAAGTACACGGGGTAGTTTATAATGGTATGTAAGGAAGGTATGTAGCAACCATTTTTTTAGGAAAAATCTGTAAGGGTCAATATAGGTAAAAAGAGTTTAGGTTAAAGGATAAGGTCCGAAAAAAGGTTTTTTAGAAGTATGTATATTTACTAACATTAGATGAGGGTTTAATACGATATTGGATATCTCCATTTTACTGTTAGGGAAATGGCTTTTGGTAATTTGATAAAAGGAAACCAAAAGGACGAGGCAAAGGGACTCCTTTACGTAGTTTAAAGGACCAAGAAAATGGAAAATAGTGATCTAAGATGCAAAAATCATTCTACCTAAGATAATTGAGGTGAAACTAACCATCCCTTGAAGGCAAAAAATCATACTAAGTTACCATCTCCAATATCCTTAGATCTTAGATACTAATATGACTATCTGTCTCACTATACATCAGATACTATATTCGATGGCACTACGTACGAGAAAAACTAGTTAACTTTTGACCCTAAAAGTCATATCTAGACTTCATTTTCTACACTTGAATGAGTTTTCTTTAAAAAATCCTTTCAGTCAAAGAAAATATTGGATAAAAAACGGATTAAACTGATAGAGTAAATTTGAACATTTTATTCAAACGAATTCTTTGATACAAACTAATCTTATTTGATTTAAAAATAAATATATAATCTTTTATTTCTTAAGTTATTTAATATTTTTTAAGCCCTTAGATACAGTGACAAATTCTAAAAAATCCTAAAAACAAAAGACGGTATCTACCATGAAACATATATTTTCTAATCTTGGGTAAAATTAATCCCTAATATAGGAGCAGTTGAGTTGAAAACACATTCTAGCAGCTGTTAACCTGCATGTAATAATAATTCGGTTATATTAGTCAAAATAATTTAGCAGTAACAATACTGTGGAAAAAAAACAAATTACTTATAGTTTATAATGTTCTAAAAGTATTTAAAGGAGATTCACTATTTAAGTAGTAGGTTCGGGCTATTGTAAGATTTAACAAGATAGCAAACCATCAGATCGTTTAGAAGTAACAAAATCTAAATAATCGCCTAAAAATATTATCAAACGCAAGCCAAATTTTATCTTTTGACCCCGGAAGGAAGTAAATACTAAGCCATTTTATAAGGGTTAAGAATCAAAAGGATGTCTAAACAGGATTAGATAATAAAGCTAAAGACAGATCCAAGTCATATAGCAACAAAACACCACCAGCTTTTCTTTCAATTCAATTTCAACTTAATCCACCTGACTTAGGGACCAACTACCAACAGTTTCCTTCTCCTCCTACTTAAAGCCCTTTTCTTCTCCCTTTTTCGAAAATTTCAACAATATAAAAGATAACGCTAAACACATTTTAAGATTATTCTGCTTTTTAACTTTTTTCAACAACTAAATCTGTGTTGAAAATAGCAAAATAAGGAATTTCATTTAAAAATATAAATCTTGACAAGTCTTTTTAAAATTATACTAAGAACGAAAAAATAAGGTTTTTTGCTTTTTATCAAATATCTCTGATCATCCTTCCATTTAATCAAACGATTCTCAAGTAATTACTATAATTAATAACACAGCGTTTAATCTTAAAGAATGAAATAAGTTCAGAAAGAAAAGAAAACTTAAAAATTGACAAATCGAATTGGAAAATGCGTGGAAAAAATTCAACTCCAATATCTTATACATATAAACCGTAAAATATTTATAAATGAACAAAATACATCCTAGTAAAGATGTATATCATGAAATGAATTAACAAAATCTGACACAAGACACTTTAATGATAAAAAATCCTGAAATTTCCTCTTACACAATATCTTAAGATTGTTATGCCATTTCGAAAGAAAAAAGTTAATACAAGAAACATTCACAAAAAAACATTATACAAAAGAACCAATAAGAAAAAAAAGTACAGCACTGAAAACGAAAGAAACATTGATTTTTTTACGTTTTTTTCTAAAAACTCTAGGCGAAGTAAAAAAAGAAAGGTAGCTCTCCGGAGGAACCTAATCCAAGTGAAATAAAAATCCCCTGCTTTTTTCCTAGACTGCAGAGCAACCTGGTTCACGCTTCAACTGTCAAACTCAGGATAATAAAACTTAGTAACCCCGGGAGTAGAAAAGGATACAAAAACCTCCTCAGCTACCTTAACCTCCATCCTCTAGTCTAGGCTTGCTCTACTCCTGAAATCCCCATACTACCTTACCTTTTCACTTCTCTTTATTACTTGACATACTCTCTTTTTTTCTCTTCTCAGTGTTACTATAGCCAAAGTATAACTTCGAAAACTGGTAGTGACACGAAGAATGAACTACACAATGTAAGTACAACTAAGAAGTGTACAGTTCTCTAAAACCGCTGACCTTAAAATACGGTTATTACAAAAAATACAAAACTTTTTATACCAACTGGGTCTCTTATAAAACCCTTTTTTTTAACCAATATTTTTAATTATTTTACACAAAAGCCATTTTTTACCCTATTTTACATTCATTTTATTCCTATCGCTGGTAGTATCAATTAAAAAATATCGCAGAGGTTATTTTTATTGAAGAAAAGCCCTAGAAATCAATTTATTTACAAAATAACTGGAAAGCAAATAGAAACCGAGTGGAGTTGAAAGATAAATAAGTTTGGGTAAAATCCAGTGTATTGCCTGTATTGTATGCCTTGTATTTTTCCTCTATTCACTCAATTATGTTATTCAAGTTTTTCCTATTGCAAAGTCAATTCATGCAAGTTGACAGAAAATTTCAAAATTCTTCAACAAATAAGTAAATCTGTTGAGCTCAAAGAACAAAGTAAACTAAGAATTCATTAAAATTTAAAAATAAAATATTTAAGAAAAATAGTAGATGGATCATTTAATTAAAAGCGTGTAAGAAAATCAAAAAATAAAATACAAACGAAATAATTCGGTACGGGGTACCTCAAAAAATGTTAACTACTTCATCCTTACTTGGCTCTTCCTTTGAACTTTCTTTAATTCCACAATAATATTTAAAGTGGCATCACTATGGTATTTATTTAAACTAACATTATTACATTTATACTAACATTTATATTTAAATAAATAAGTCGGATTATATAAATATCGGTTTGTATAAACAAATTTAAAGATAGACACCATGTATGTTAGTTAGACATTTATGTAAGAAAAATACAGTAGCATGCATTTACAAAACTAGTAAACAATAAATCAATAAGCAAGGTGTACGTACTAATGAAGTACACATATTAATAGCAAAAAAATATATTACTATTTAAGAAAAATAAAATTTCATAAAAGGTTTAATTAATGTCAGAACAGTTTAAACTCGACGTATACATTACTTATAATAAGCTCCTTTTTATGTCAAAATAATAAAAAAAAACATTAAAAGTTAATGTTTAATAAACATAAAAAAACCTTTAAGCCCGGTTGCGTGCAGGCCATTTTTAATGCCCGAAAGTGAACAAGAAGGGTGCTAACGTAAATTTTTATCTGGCCTATCACGATATCGCGTTATCTTTTTAATTAAGTTATTTACTAAACACAAGAATTAAAAGGGATATATTTTTAGGTCAGTAATATTATGATACAATTTTATTTTTTAATTACTAATTTAGATATTAAAAATGTAAAAAACAAATTCCATGATTGTATAACTGATTAGATTTACATAGTAAAAATAAATATTTACCCAACGGATTATTACCCTTCTCGAAAAAAAACTTAACGTAAAATTAAAATTTATTTATAACGTGATTGTTGAATAGCGTTATTTTATTCAAACTTTATCAAGAATAAGTACATATCCAACAAAAACACACGAGAAAAAAGAGCTATTTCGTGGAAAAAGAAGTGAGGTTTTAGTTGAGCAAATCATCTTACCCTTTTCACTTTATGAATCCACCATTGTTAACTTGCTAGCACTAGATCTGAACTCCATAAATTCAAATTCAGTATATTTTATGGAACAACCGAATAATTAACTTCTGCATATGAGGCGAAAGTCATAAAGTGTAAAGGAGAAGAGTAGAGAGGTAGACAAGAAGACGGTATATAGGTTCCTACAATCGTCAGAGGAGAGAGGGGAACGGCAGAATACGATCCTACTAGAGTAAAAGGAGAGGGAGACAGTATATAAGATCCTACTATAGTAAAAGGCGAAAGGAAGGGGTCAAAAGACGGTACATAAGATCCTACTATAGTAAGAGCCGAAGGGAAGGGGCCAAAAGACGGTATGTAAGATCCCACTATAGTAAAAAGAGAGAGAGAATGGGGGCAGAACACGGTATATAAGATCCTACTAGAGTAAGAGGAGAGGGGGACAGTATATAAGATCCTACTAGAGTAAGAGGAGAGGGAGACAGTATATAAGATCCTACTAGAGTAAGAGGAAAGGGAGACAGTATATATGATCCTATTATAGTAAGAAGCGAAGGGAAGGGACCAAAAGAAGGTATATAAGATCCCACTATAGTAAGAGGAGAGGGGGGGGGGGGGTCAGAACACGGTATATAAGATCCTACTAGAGTAAGAGGAGGGGGGGGGTCAGAACACGGTATATAAGATCCTACTAGAGTAAGAGGAGGGGGGGGGGGCAGAACATAATAAGATCCTACTAGAGTAAGAGGAGGGGAGACAGTATATAGATCCTACTATAGTAAGAGACGAAGGAAAGGGACCAAAAGAAGGTATATAAGATCCCACTAAAGTAAAAGGAGAGGGGGAGGGGTGGGTCAGAACACGGTATATAAAATCCTACTAGAATAAGAGGAGAGGGAGACAGTATATAAGATCCTACTGTAGTAAGAGACGAAGGGAGGGAAAAAGTACTATTCTTAGTAATAATCCATACAACATTAACATAACGTAAAAATAAATGACATGGTTTTTAAACGAAACTCAACTTGTTCACTCATAGCTAATTTTCTTAGTGTTATAAAAGGTGAAATGTTTTCTTGCTATTCGTATTGTTAAAGCTTATTCAATCTAAACTATTACATACTTTGACCTAGTGGGAAACGGTTTTGAATATTGACAAAGTGAAGGAAAAGGTTTGTATAAATAATTTATGGAACTGACTTATTTGTTTAGCCGTTTTTTGTACACACTACATTTACGGAAATAGAATCGCTGGTTATGGCTGAAATAATTAAAATTAAAATACTAATTATAGAATAAATACTGTGGCTAATAAAACTATTCTGTTAGACTTGATTGGACAGGTATTATGGCATAAAAACTCACTAATCAAACAATAAACAATACAAAATATACGAGGTCTGTCCCATAAACACGTATAAAAAAAAATCATAAACATTTTATTATACAATTAATCATCAAATAACATTTTGTCCCCCTCGAAGTAGTCCCCCTCGAAGTAGTCCCCCCCCCCTGATAAAACGCACTTGGTCTAACGCCGTTTCCATTGTTGAAAACATCCTTTAAAGTTCTCTACTTTGAGGCCCTTCAGCTGCCTCGTCGTTGCTCCTTTTATGTCATCCATGTCCCCCGAATGGCGCCCCCGAAGCAACATTTTACATTTTGGAAACAAAAAAAAAGTCACACGGTACCAAATCGTGTAAATATGGTGGCTGGTCAGTGACTGTGATTGAGTTGCGCGCCAAAAATTCGCGTACAACCAATTACGTGTGCGATGGAGCGTTGTTGTAATGAAGGATCCAAAGTTTTTCGCGAGCCATTTCCGGGCGAACTCGAGCAACCCGTGCTTGTAGGTTACTTTTATTTTACATAAATTTAGTTCATACGCCATTTTAACTGTCGGTCGACAATTTTTGAAGACAATTGATCGAACACGATCCACATTTTCGTCAGAAGACGAAGTGGTGGGGTGTCTGGGGCGAGGGTCATCCTTGAAGTCTTCTCGTCCTTCTCTAAACCGCTTTAACCACATGTGGACCTTTGGTTCCTTCAAGGCATCTTCTCCGTACACTATCACTAATGCTTCATGAATTTCTCGACCGTTCTTGCCGAGTTTAGCAAGAAATTTGATATTGATACGCTGCTGATCGGTAAGAGAGATTTCCATGCCGACGAGATATTAAGAAAGAGGTCGGACCAACTGGCTGTAGATACTTACTGATGACTCATCACCTAGCTCAGGCTTGCTTGGGTTGTTAGTGGAGGAGGAAGCTCACTGTCTCGTCTCTCCAATTCCTGCTTAGATCTAAATAATTATTTTATACGTATTTATGGAACAGACCTCGTACTACGCTGAAAGTTTCAATTTAACATTTTTCCTACACATTTCAAAAAGTGTGGGACAGAAATAAAAATATACACATAAATATTTTATATTTATTGAGAAATAAAAACAGAAAAAATGAATAATGCATTATTGAAACAACAGAAATACATTATATAAAAAAATATTAATTAACCCAGTAAAAAAACTAGTAAGAGAGGGAAGAATTGAGTTCAAAAACGAATAAAACAAAAAAGGGCCCATCTCTTTTTTTATATATAAATTCCTAAGAAAGATCTTAATTTGAAGCTGTGACAAGAGAGAAAAAATGTAAAAAGAGGGCGAGGAAGGAATTATTTTTCAGAATTTCCAATTCCCTTGCCAATCTAAAATTCATACCCTTGGGTAGAGGTGCTCCGGTTCTGGACTCAGAAAGGGAGTCAATATTTATTCATCGCAAAGAATGTTTGCATTATCCCAAAAACCCTTCCTCCTATATTTTTTCTTCTAACACATGATGCATGTCACACATATAGCTCTCCCAAGAGGTAAATGGTTCATTTTTTCACTTGGTTATACTCTTTCGTATTCCTTATAAAAAATATTGTAGATAAATAGTATTTAT
Source organism: Microvelia longipes (assembly GCA_018340805.1). NCBI lineage: Eukaryota > Metazoa > Arthropoda > Insecta > Hemiptera > Veliidae > Microvelia > Microvelia longipes. The sequence goes on from JACMZG010001863.1 coordinate 36,231,606, forward strand.
TTATTTCTTTTATATTCTTTTGTTTGGAATCTATATTTCAATTTTTAGTTGCATATTTGTTTAGTGCTCGACAAATCTGAACAATCTATGATTGGAAAGATTTTGATTAAATTTTTTTACTTCAAATAAAAACTTGAGACTTTTAAAATTTCAAAACAGAATGACACCACTATAAGTATTCTACAAATAGAATGAAGATCCTAAGTTCCCTAAACCCAGAATATAATCAATATATTGAATTCTAGTAGCATAAATTTAAATAAATCATATTTAATTTTGCTACAGTTTTAATTTGACCATGCAACCTACTTACAGTTATAATACTGATCTAAAATATTACCTGTTTAGATATTCTCCTTCAGGCCTGGACACTTTGGCCATCTCAGAGAAGACGAATATCCTTGTGGATCCTCGGTACCACTTGATTGAATGTAAGTTGCCACATTTATCCTTATTCACTGCACATGGTAATCTAACTGTTTCACCAACTTCACCTGATAGGTCCCGCTGTTGAAGTGGATGACCTGAAACAGATAGTAAACTTATTAGGTAATTGTAGAAGTAATTATAGCATAATTATTTGTTAGTTAAAACCAACGAATACAATGGATTAGTGTCAAAAGGTAAAAGACAGCGCCAGACAAAAGGTAGAAGTGAACTCGGTGCTGGTCTCTAGTAGCAGCTCTGAAACTAACTCTCCTTAACATAACATTCTTTTTACTTTCCTATGTTATTATGACATCATCCTTTTTTATTTTATTATGACATCATCTCGTTCTTTATAACTGTTATAACGGGAAGAGTATATAATTGAAACTAGTAATTATTATACATATAACAAAAATATAGGATAAATCACTAAAGCGCCAGGAGTAGTTTGATAAAAATAAGACGACAGGAGCGCATTCTTGGAGTTGCATAGTGAAACCACCAAATTACACACTAGCGCTCCTGTTACCTGGCTACAAAATTAACATTTTCTTGTCCGAAATAATAAATTCCACGACCATCATTCTTTATCATTATATTCTTTGGTTAAAACTAAAAACCGTTTTACTATAACAAGTAACTAAAGCTCTACCACAGGCAGTAACAGAGCATAAGTCACCCAGTAATGGTACTTTTAAGAGTAAAGTAATAAGTCGAGGTCGAAATAAGCCTGGGTCAAGCAGGTTATCTCAGGAAGTAGTGATCAGCATAGACCTTAAATAACTTGAAGTCATCGGAAAAGTGATTGATGCCAATCATTTAATTATTTATTATGCATTATTAATTATTAATTACACGTAACATTCTTGTATAAACTAAGAAATAACAAATGAATAAATAAATATTGATTTTAATAAATCCCCCAAGGATATAATAAACTTGAAATGGAAATGAGGAGTAATTATTAAAGAAAATATTTATTATAAATTTGAAAAAAAAACCACTCATCGCTTAAGAACTCCTCTCTGCAGCGCAAAGCGCAAGCTTTATAGCGGAGAGAGGGAGCCTTATTTTTAATATATTATGTATGTCATATGTTGTAAAATCAATTATTATTTAAAAAGGCATTTAAAAAAAAACATTTTGTAAAGAGATATTAAATAATAAATCCCTTGTAAGAAAAAACAACAGAATTCGTAAAGAAATTTGATATAGCTTATAAAGCTATAGTGATGATCATTTAATCACTTAGGTTTTCACCGATTATTGCTAACAATAATTAACACGTTACAAGGAGTTTTCCTTTCAAAATTATTCCCCAAATCAAATTAATTACTTAATTAGGAAAATGGAAAAGTAAGAAAAGTCACACGTAATACGATATTACAACAGGTGGTCGCGGTCGATGTATCGGTCGAGTTTGATTAGTTATGGACAAAGTATCGGTTGTGTTAGTTTAGTTATGGACAAAGTATCGATCATGTTTGGTTAGTTATGGACAAAGTATCGGTCGTATTTGATTAGTTATGGACAAAGTATCGGTTGTGTTTGATTAGGTCGTAGACAAAGTATCGTTTGTGTTGGGTTTCTTATGGACAAAGTACCAGTCATTGCTAGGGTAAAAGTAGCTGTAAAATATTGGAATGGTCCATATATCAGTTGCGGTTGTCAGTATATTGTCTATGGTCCTTGTAGCAGTCATTAAAAAAGTATCAGTAGAATAGACCGTTATTATACCGGTCATGCACCACACTTCCCACACCGAATTCAATTGATTAGTCTTCAATCCAAGAGTACATAATATTTAGTTTAATAAAATAAATAATAGCCTAAGGCATTTATCACCTGTAAAAACTAAATGACAGATTATAAAATAAAACTTTTACATCGCCATGTTTACTAAAAGGTTAATAAAAAACTCAATACCAGAATATTATTATTTTAAACAATAATGTATGCGTATTAAAGTTTTAATACAACCGAGGTACAAAATTTTGTGTAAACTCATTTTACACAAGTTATATAATTTATATCACATACACTTTAACGGATTAGGAGGAGGGTTTTCCACGGTTTAACACTATCTGATAAACATCAAGAGTTTAATTTAAGGTATTTTAGTATTTCAAAGTAACAACTGCGAGAAGGAAATTTCAGGCGAAAACAAAAGTTAGGTTTTCCCAGGTAAAGTTACTTCTCTCAGACAAGTTTATAGTTACCTCTATCTTCATTTTATAACATAGTGAAAATTTTCAAAACTTTATATCTAATTGTAAAATTTTACCAGTTTTAATATTAAATAGTTCATACATCTCATTCAAAAATATATTATTTTATTTTTTCATAATTATTTTATTTTGAATGTTATGTTAACTGTTTTGTATGGGCAACTTTATTTTAACAGACGAGAAGCTAAATTTAAAAACAAAGAAGTGTTTTTGGTGTATGTTCGCAGTTGTAAATAAAACAAAAAAACAACACTGGGAATAACAAGAGGAAACCCAGTTTTAAATTCAAACTAACATTGTCACATAGGAATAATCCAAGATTTATAAGTAAAAAATAACATTAAAATTGCTCCACTTTACGAGTCATCCTTGATTGTAAGAAATGTTGGAAAAAAGTTAATAAAGAAATGTTCAACTGGAAAAAATAAACTTAAATTAAAATGGCTGCATGTCTTCATGAAACGGAATAAAATGAAATACTGGGAAACTAAGAAATTAAAAACTTGAGGACAGAAAAAAATATAAGGAAGGAAAAATTACTTTGGTCATTTAGTTCCAGAAAAGCTTTTCGGCAACAAAATAAAGAAATAAAGGATAAAAAACTCGAATACTGCAAAAGAAGACAAGTAAAACTCATTGTTTTAACTAGAAATACAAGAAAAGACTCACTTGAAATAAATGGTTGAAGGCAGATGGTAGTAAGGAGAAAAAGAAATATCTCCATCTAGACTAAACAACATTAAGAAGCTTTCCACAAGACAATGGCGGTGAAACCCCCGGGACTCTAACCACTCCAGTTGTACCAACCTTGTTCTCAGTACAACGCAAACATGTTAAAGCACATAGTTACCACTATGATACACATATCACACTTTTTACAACATAAATAATATCTCTTCCTTTTATTTCTTTTAGTATTTATAGTGACAATTTAAAGGATGACACGAATAACACGGAGTGGTGTCAAAATCAGTAGTACCAATTACAAATAAATAAAAATATAATTTTTATAAATGAGGTCTTAATTTTTTATTTCCCAGATACTAAACTTGTAACTTTATAAATAATAAATTACAATAATATAATAGTTGCTATGATAAAAACAATCCTTAAAATAGCAACAACAACAAAACAAATGTTTCCGATAAAACTTCGGTTCTGAATTATTAAGTCAAGACCAGTACCACTATTCAACGGACTTGCGATTGTACACAAGCATTTATATTTATTTATTTATATTTATTTTATAGATGTATATATTAGATCAGTTTATTTATGTAAATTTGATTTAATATTTATATTTATGAGGATATTGTATACATCATCTAGTTAGCATTATAGATCGTAAGGTGCATTGTCTTCTGGTCATAGAGTAGAGTCGTGGCCTAAGTGTAGATAGAAACATTGAGTAGAGAACTGGACATAGTGTAAACGGGAACATTGAGTAGAGTAGTGGCCATAGTGTAAACAGGAATATTGAGTAGAGAAGTGGACATAGTGAAGGCAGGAAACATCGAGTAGAGCAGTGGCCATAGTGAAGGCAGGAAACATTTAGTAAAGAAGTAGCCATAGTGAAGCCAGGAAACATTTAGTAGAGTAGTGGCCATATTGAAAGCAGGAACATTGAGTTGAGTAGTGGCCATAGTGTAAACAGGAATATTGAGTAGAGAAGTGGACATAGTGAAGGCAGGAAACATTTAGTAGAGTAGTGGCCATAGTGAAAGCAGGAACATTGAGTAGAGTAGTGGCCATAGTGTAGATAGGAACATAGAATAGAGTTAGAAGACCACAAGTCTGGTGATTTCGGGGCAGGACAATATGCCGACAGCAATTTTTTTTTAAATTATTACTAGGTATTACTACTAATTTATTTTAAACATTCCAGAATAAGTTTTAAAGAAAAGTAGTATTACTCAAGAAAACAAACGTTTTCGTCCTGGTCATTTTTTTACATACATGTAATTATAATCAAGATATTAAGACATATAATGTTATAAAAAATATAATGAGTGCAAATGAGTGAGAGATATTTTCAACAAAGACGATAAATAGTATTTCGATGGGCTGTTTCTTAAAAATGAAGCAATCTAGGTAAAGAATTACTTGAACTAAAGGTATTTGTTTTCTTGAGTACATCAACTTTATTTGATTTTTTTTTCAGGATATTGAAACATAAAATAGTTTCATTTGATTTTGATTGGTATAGGTCTCCATAATGGGGATTAATAAGAAAAGAAGGGCACTTAAGAGAATTGATAAGTTTGTAATAACTATATTTCACTACCTATAACGTAGCATATTCACGTTTATCTTCTATTATCGGTTCTAAAACATAGGCTCTTCTTCCAATTCGTTTGAGAAATTGATGATAGAATATTAACATGAATATGCTACGGTTTACTTAAAAACGTAACTCAACGTATACGTTAAATAACTTAACGTTAACTTAAAAATATTAAATAAATAAATATTTGTTTCAGGACTTGCAGTCTTCATCATCTTAATTATATATATTTATATAATAATATATAATAAAATATTAATATTATAAAGAATATCAGTCCAAGAAACTTACCCTTTTGTAATAGTTTTAATAATTTAAAAACTTTGCTGAGTCAGCATATTGACCACCCATGAAGAGTTCTTATTTTCTTACTCTCTTTGGTCCTGTTAAACCTAAGAATGGTTTCTAAATTTTATGACAAAGAAAATCACGCTTGGGCTCACGCACTAAAGGTCTAGTCATGAGCTAATCTTGAACGATTCATAGTAAACTTGTCCAATGAAGGACAAGAAAAGTAAAAATCACAAAAACATTGAGCAGACAAAGTGTAGTATATAATAATAATTTAATAGGAGGGATCTCTAAGAACATATCCCTAAAATCAAGCTCCGAAATTTGATATTTGCACATAACAGATTATACCATAAGTCATAATATAAGTTGATTAATTAATAACAGAATACCTATTTAAATAATGTTTTATTAAATGAAATATTATATTAGTTTATCAGATAATTTAAACATTGTTTTGATTATTAGAATGTTGTATGTTTGTTTTTGATATTTGAATTAATACAATTTTAAGAAATGGAAATTTTCGACAATTTGAACGCTACATTAGTTAAAAGGGATAGAGGAAATAGAAAATGAGAAAATTCAAATCATCTTTTCAGTCCAATACTTGAGTATAGAAAACATTTTCAAATATACATATCGGACTAAAAGGAGAAGGTTAGGACACGTTAGTGCAGATATTTGCAAGTCTAAACAGGGTGAGTTATAACCTCTAGGCTATGTGATATAAACCTGTATATAGAGAAAAGCAATCACTAAAACCTTCACCCTGTGAGATAAACTATCTGACCTTTTATACAACGAGGCAAAAACACTATCTTTCATGTATTAGTAGGAAAAGCTCAAGCGAAAGCTGTAGGGGGTTTTAACATTTATGAATGATGTTCGATTTCAATGTTGATAAAAACCACAGAAACCTTGATACAACCTAATGCATAGCTAAACCCCAAGATACAAAAACTTAAAACTAGAATAAAAACGACTTACGAAGCATTTGAAACAATCATACATCATACAAATATAGACGTTTTCGAAAACTAACAAATTTAATACTGAATGAATAGGTTGCACAAAGATAACCAACACGAGATTCACAATTAATCATACTGGGAATTTATTGCTTTTCATTAAATCCTGATAGTTTTCGATTTGAAGAAAATTGCTTGGTTAAAAGAAAATGACGATGCAAATAATTTTTGCATAGTTACGAACGAAGCAAGAAAAACTGAATAAAAAGCAAAAGGCTTCCAGTAAGTGCTGATTTTTCTGAAAAACAAACCTATGAATAATTAATAATTAGCAAAATCGTCAATTTTCCCTTAAAAATGGAAACAAAATTTAGAGTTGATCTTCCTAAAAAAACTAAGGCTAAGCTAATAAAACAATCGGTTCGGAGTACCTCTAGATTGCCCCGTGGTACTCAAGAGTAGTAAGGAACTATTCCTCATCACATCGGACTCGCTTTGCTCGTACTCAAATAGTAAATACATTAGTTTTATTCCCAGCGGTTACCCATCCAGGCACTGAACTCGCTCCTTGCTGCTTAACTTTCAACAAAACTATAGATATAGATATACTTGCCATATTGAAACAAATCTTAATCTTAGTACAATAATAAACAAAACGTATATAGGTCTAATAATGAAATGAACCTTGGCACATATGTTTCTCTTATACATGAACACATATGTGCTAAATCACAAATCGATCCATTGCTCTAAATTATGCTTCTTTAACTTGCGGTAAATACCTCTATAAATTCTTATTTATAACTTCGGCTGCGGTAAATAAGACGCCGTATATTACCTTACACGAACTCACTATTCCTTACAAAAAATGATACATGTAAGTAATACAAGTACTCAATTTGAACGAAAATTAATTAAAACTAGCAGTACCCTGTATTTTTTGCACAAAAGATAGTGCGGATTAATAAAAAAATAACATTCACTTTAATTCCAAGCAATAATTTTACAATTCGAAGAAAAATAAGGTTAAGAACAAGAAATTAAAAACTAGATTTTACCACTGAAATTCGAACGCGTCTGCTAAACATTTTAAATCCCGTAAAATAAAAACATTTTCTTAGAAAGCAACTCAATTAATTAATACACTGAAAAAAGTAAAAAAATGAAGAAAAGTGTATAGAATAACCCCCCCCAATTATTAAAACAATTGTTTTATTATGTCCAGCAATAGGAAGGTTAGATAACCTTATTATTTGGACTTTTTACCCTTACTCTGTTCGCGCACGCATCTAATTTACAGTTAATTGCATAAATCAAAATTATTTGAGGGCATAAAAGAATAGAGAAAAGTACATTTGTGTATTCTATTTCGTATGCCAAACAAACCAGATATGTTTTAAGATGTAATTTGAAAACATCAGGGAGGGGAGGGGTTGTTTCGTTACATGAAAATACACTGAGAGCGTTATTCCCTTTATACAAGCTCCTACGTTGAAGCAAGTTAGTTTTACAACTAACTAAGCCTGTACATGTACATCTAGAAGAAATAACAACGAAATTACAAAAAGATTAAAAAAGAAAGAAAAATAAAAAATATCAGGAAGACAATAATCATAGAACGACATACGGCTAAAATCAGTTGACAGCTTGGGAAAATAATGCGAGGGAGCCAATGAGGTCAATCCTGGATGTTAAACCACACCCTCAATTTCAAATCAGGCCAACCTTATTGGTTCCTCAACACAATTTTCCCACGCTGTCAACTGATTTTAGCCGTGTGTCGGACTATGAAAGGGAAGAAATATCAGTTGTGCAAACATAACATCTCAAAATTCTCGTTTAAACTTAAGTTGAAACATTTCGGTAAACTCATGGTCTATGAACGTTTCTCACAACCAACAGTACCTTGGCTTCAATCCAAACAGTATCGCAAAGCCGTACTAAAATAGTGCTAATTAAGCAGTGTTAAAACTGCATAATTTAGTTTATATTTTCATTTAACAAGAAGTCTTCGGCCCTCTTGGCCGTCACATAGATTCGGTGGAAGGCGCTGCTTGATTGTTGCCCTGTAGGATTTGGTTCTATTACTAGTGTAGAATGAGACGTATTACCACGACATTTTAAATTTGCAAATGTAGTATTCCAAAACTTTGTTTTGTTAACACAAAATTATATATGTCCCTTCCATCACAATCAGAATATATTCTGGGAATAGAACCTATTCTCCTTAATAAATATACAGCTTTAAAATATTATAACTATCCAAAGTAATTTACTAATTAAATTTAACTGTGTAGTCATTCTCAGTCAATAATTTTTAATTATAATTTAGTTTAAACAGTGTTATCCGAGAAATAGTAAAATCTAGGAAAAGTATAAAGAAGGAGCTATGTTTTAGCACTGATTTATCTCTGTGAATAGAAAGCTTGCGGCTCTTAACCCAAAAACCTTAACCATTCTGGCCCACCATATTCCCTCCAAATCCTACCAAATACCATATAAAGGGGTATTAAGGATAATTTACTAATATTACTCTTTCTAAAGTCTTGGATAACACACTTATATTTATTACCTTTTATCATCCTTCTTTTAACCAGCTTTGATGTTAAGTAAATTAATTATAAGAACGGCAATTTCATCACTCTAATAGTTAAATAGTGATGAAGATTAACACTGATTAACAAAAATTTTATGTTGCCTCTTTACCTGATTAAGATAAATTGCCACCAAAATAAGAAAGCGATATAGAAACATTGCAGAGTTTTCACCTTAAGCTGCTTTGAAAGTCCTGCACTCCTAGTAATGCATTGTTGTTTAAATGGCTCAGGCTGCATTGCGATTCCTGCAGTCTCAGTAGTTAATATTGTTTTTGTTTACATGACTCAGGCTGCTTTTTGATTCCAGCACTTCTTGTGGTAACATTGTTATAGTTTGCAGGGCTTAGACTTCTTTAAGATTTCTGCATTCATCGAGGAAACATTGTTGTTGTTTAAATGACTCAGGCTTCTTTAAGATTCCTGCACTCTTAGAGGTTAATTTTGTTGATGTTTACATAACTCGGGCTGATTTGCAACTTCTGCACTCATTCTGGTAACATCTACATTTTCATGGCTAAGGTGCTTTACGACTGCTGCATTTCTTGTGGTATCATTGCTGTTATTTACATGACGTATTCCTGTTTTTTTGTAAATTTTCAAAATGAGAGCACTCTCTCGGTTAACATGGAAATTAACGATTCATTATATTAAACCTGCAATACTATGGGATTTCTTTTGGTTACATATTAACTACTTATTCCAGGTGACTGCACTATTATTATATTAATGAGTTGTTTAGAACATAAAAAAGTAAAAAAATCATATCATATAGAAAAAAATCTAAAAAATAATAATAAATGCAGAGTCATTTCATCATTTCACAAATTTTCATACTAATTACAAAACAAAAAAAAATAAAGAAACCTACTTTAATACAAAATTTAACCTAACAAAGGAAAATCGAAGTAAAGAATTTTTTTATTTAGGAAAATGAGAAAACAAGTAAAAAAAGAAATATAAATAGGTTTGATTCAATTCTTGCTCGTGAACCCAGTTTTATTCACAGGGAAAACAGGCACCTCTCACCTGGTTCCTCCGTATAACATGTAAATTCACTAACGACAACCACGTGATATGACTATATACACTTCCAGCCATACACAAACCTATACAAACCCTATATTTGAAATAACCTTCCTTTATTTTAAATAAAAACATTCAAATAAATATGAAATACGAAAATGTTGTACAAGAATAATAAATAAGAATTATGAATATTTTTTTCATTGTTAATAAAAATAACTTTTGAATTATTCATTGCTTGAAACCCCTGTTTTTTTTCTTTATTTTTTTAACTATTCATTTTGATTTTTGTAATCAAACCATTTTTTTTAACAAAAAAGTTATGAGTTCACATAAAAACAAATATTTTACGTATATTAATATTTAATGTGCTCTAATAAACAGTGAGTGATAGAATACGTAAATAACTATATATTTCAGGTAATTGTGTAACTAAATATGTATAAAAAAATTAATTTTTAAATATAGACCAAATTGAATTGTTTACCTGTTTAGCGAAGAAAAAATATAACATTAAATATGTTCTAAAAATCAGGTCTTTTATATTTTTGGTTAACATAAGATGTAGGCATATTAATAAATATTACAATAGTAAAAGTTTAAAAAAATGTGTTTTCATAATAACTGCAATTTATCGTATATAAATATTACATTATTCACATTAATATTATAATACATTATTATTATTATTATAAATTAAATAAAATTAAAGTAAAATTAATTGTAATTATTATCTATTGTATATATCCTAATTTAATTTGATGTCACTAAAAATGCCCTTCATTTTTAGACAGGGGAGTCTCTAGTCTCTATCTAGGGTGACCTAGTAGGAGTAAGTTCCGTTATGGTACACACTGGAACACTGTCTCATTTCTACATCCCTTATCATTGTGTTATTCAACCTAAGTACTCCCCCTCTCTCTCTTTTTATCTTCAGTAGTATAAATAAGTATGTTTGTTCCAATCTAGGTGTTTGCACCAATCTAGGTGCGCCTTGGTTTTAGGTTTTAGGGTAGTCAGTACTACAGACATAATAGCAACGGGAGTCCCCAATGTGCAAGTTCTTAGCTTGAGAAATATGATTTTTTTTACGAATGGCAATTGCCAAATTAAATTGTTAAATAAAATAAAAAGTAAAGCTACCATTCTCGACACCACTAAAGTCACACAAAGAATGATATGATATCTTAGTTATTAAAAACAGTAGTAAAATAAGATAACTAGAACAATTTGATCTCAATACATGAAAATTTATCCAAATTCTAATCAGCCGAGGTTATTATTAAACGATTTTAAATTAAAAAAAAAATATTTTAATAAAAAAACTAAAAAAATAACTTCTTAAAACTTTAATTGGAAAGTGTCCCTGTGGCTATTATTTTAAAAAATTGGACTTCTGAAAAAACTTTTACTTTAAAGAAATTTAGCAATAAATTATCACAGTTAAAGCAAGAAAAAAAGTTTCGAGGAAGACACCGAAGGAGAAAAAATTGTAGGCAGTGGGAAAATGTTATTAAAGGAATGGTACTGAAGTCGCGTGTTTTATGGACAAAAGTTAGACAGGGCAGATGCAGATAACAACGAACTAAAAACTCTTTTAACTTTCTGGTGCTTTTTGTACAGAAAAACTTGTGATAATTAAGGTACAAGCCAAGTATTCCTCATCCCACTTTCAGTGAAGACTTATTTTTCTAATTGCTAAGAGAAGAAAGAATAAAAGATTTTAATCTCGAAATAAAAACTAAAAATGATAATAATTACTTTTAAGGTTTTTTTTCGAATGAAACATGAAAAATCTTTTGTACCAATAAAAAAAATTTTACTTTCAATTTCTTATCTATTCATTTTAATACCAAAGTGTCAAATATTTCTTTATCGCTTTTTTTTAACTTTTTCAAAATTCAAAAATATAAAAAATACTAATATAAAATTGGAAAAATGAACTTTATCTCAGCTAAAGAAAAAAAATTCTCGTTCAAGTATTACAAAACGATTTAAATGAAACTTTTTTTTGCATTATTCATTCTTTTTTCAAATTTTTTACGAATTAATATTAAAAAAATAAGAAAATGAAAAAATACTTTCTTTCAAAAGGTGGAAAATACTATCTCCTGTTATAGGGAAAAAGCTCTTACAGGGAAAATAATTATTTATTTTATATATGATCTAGAGCAGAACAACATATTATTTTTTTAAAGCATAAAAAGTCAATCTAATAATAAAGAAGTATGGGACTAAAACTATAAAATCATCAATATAATACTAAAAAATAAATACAGTAAATAAAATATAACATTATAATAAATAATTATGGAATACAATAGATTTGAAATTAGTCATGTATCTAGGTAGCCAAATCTTTTGCCAAAAATAATACCTTCCGTACTTTTTTAAGATGCAAATTGTTTAACGAATGAACGAATGTATTAAAGAATAAATATTGTTAAAATGAATTAAGATTATAACCTTTGTGTGAATAAATAAAAATAAAAAAGATAGAATTTAATATTACTTTACAGCTTTATTTTTTTAACAGCAGCTGTGGATATACCAGCGTTATAATTATGAAAAAAGAATACCCTTCAATAATGAATTATAATATTAAGCTTTGAAAAAGACGATCTTAAGCTGTCATGCTATTAAATTGATTAATAATTTAACTTTAAGAATAAAAAAACGACAGCAAAATAAGTTGAAACTAACACCTCATTTTATTGCTATATAAGAATAGAATATTATTTTTAGTTTAAAATGAGGACACTTTTTAGAAGCTTTGACACAATTGCTTTTGAAAAAGGTTTCGCTTTTTATTATTTCGTTTATCAAGTAGCCGTCTCAATATTAGAATATCAGACAAGATCAATAATTTGACAAAAATTAACCATACTATTGTATAAAAATAATATATTCAATAATTATATTATTCAATTATAATTTATTATAATAATTATTATATATTATAATTATAATAATATTATTCAATAATAATATTTTGCGTTCTTACGATTTATTTGCATCGGATATTTTTGACCCCATGTTCTTTAATCCCACACATACTTGTAAACATTTGGTACGGGGTACTTTTCTTCATCACATCGGGTTCAGTACGCTCATCCTCTATATTTCAGACTCGCTTTTCTCGTTCTCAAATAGTAAATGCATCCGTTTCAATCTCAGTGGTCACCCATACAACACTGACCAAATTCAATGCCGCTTAATTTTTATGATCCAACAAATATCATAGATATACTTGTTGCACTGAAACAAAACTTGATGTACTTATTTATTACGTAAAGGTATACACTTGGACCAAACTCAAATGAATTATTTAAAATTATTTAAAAACGTACACAAGTCATTTGATAATAATTGAACTACTGCTGATAATGAGATGAAATTTGGCACATATGATACTCCTATACATAGCCACATACGTGCAAAATTTCAAACTCATCGCAACATGTTTCCGCGTTTTACGATTTTTTCGAAATTTTCACTTTGTCATTATTGTGAGTAAATGAGTCCAAATAGCACAACTACACCTATAGACTGATTTTTGTACAAAGGTTTAAGTCTCCAACATAAATACACTCAGAGCTCCGATGATAACCAGACACACACATACAAAGTTTGTGAAAATCACTCAGGAGGTCTTAAAAACACCTGAAACGTATACTTCCCGGTTTCGGATTTTTCACGACCACAATACTTTTCCTGTATATACCTACGGTATATATGAAAGAACTTTAGAATGTAGAATAAAATTTACCATGAAAATGTAATAAATTTTAGAAAGAATATATTACAATTTTATTAATAGAAATGTATAATAAATTTGTAGAATTTATCATACTTCTAAACTACTTTATTATCGGTGGAAAAAAACTACACACTTTATTTTAATTACTGATCATCACATTACGTTATCTGCCGCTACGATAATTACGTTTTTTTTTACCAAAAAGTCATATTATGAATGATATTACCTTATTGAAAAACTAAACCTTTCCACAAACTGATTTTGAGGCACGGATATACCTATTATCTATAGAGCGTAGATATATTTTTAAAAGGTGTTATAAACTTTAGAATAATAAATAAAATAAAGATAAGAAAAATTTATGAATACACTAATAAATTAACTGCACTACGAGATAAATATCAAAGACTCAATAAAGATAAAGCAACAAAATATTTTTCATAGGCTCGGACGAGGCCGATAAAACTGACATATAACAGATATAACGATTAATAAAGTCGTAACGGTGACACTGTAAAATCATAGCCATAAATTCACAGTATGGCATTTCAGTACTTTACATATCAGCTACCAATATCTTCAGCTAAAAAATTTTATTACTTTTGGCGATATTAATGACTATTTTTTATTAATGTTATAAAATGTAACATACTGTAAGGATATGTTACATAGTTACGAGGGAATATAAATGAGAAACAAATTATGAATTACTAACAAAACATTTTTATGAGTTTTACAACATATATTTTTTTAAAAAAAGTTTTTATGTTCTAGTTTAGTAGACTTTTTTGACTTAATTTCAGTAATTTCTATGTAAATTTTTTGTTATATTTTGGTTTAAAAGTTTGTAGAAAGGTCTTGTATAGAGATGAGTTTGTAGAGAAAGCAACGAGGGAGTGTAACATGTGGTCTTGCTTGAGGAGCAAGAGGAGCAAGGAATATTTACTGGCTGACATAGCATGCAAATATACGGACATGTACTGTCTGTACCCATATAAACTTGCACGAATAAGACATATTCCGCGTTACACTCTATTGATGTATTTCTATATTTATAACAGCGTCCTTCCTCTTAAAAAAATAAAACAACAGAAAACATTTTAAACGTGACACAACATTTTAATGTAATAGTTAAAATATAAAAGACAAAAAAAAATATAATCTTTTTGCTAACATAATTTGAAGAACAAAAAGATATAATATTTATATCGTATTTTTTCGTCTAATTCAATTTATTTAATCAGTATATATATATATTATATTATATATATAATATATATATATATATGTCTGTGTGTGAGACTGTAAATGACTGTCTGCATGCGTGTGAGTGAGTGAGTGTGACATTAGTACGATTATTCAATCATTGAACATAAAAATAGGACTCCGAATTTTTAATATCTAAGATGAAATAAATATTAAAGAATTTATTTAGATGAAGAGGAAACAACTAAAAATACATGTAATTATTGGATCATAATCATTTATTTAAATTAAAATCCGTAACATAATAAGTAACCGATAAATGATTTTGATGCTATTTTTTTATTAGTTACCACTGATTTTGTAAATAAATAAATATTTATGTAAAAAGCAATTTCGGAAGAAAATCAGGATCTCAGGTCTAAAGCTCGGTAGTTAAACCTTAACTATAGTGAACTTCTGTCTTCTTATGTAATTCACATAAATACACAAACAAAAAGTAAGCCTATTTTTCAATTGCATGTTTACAAAAAAAAATGAAGCGCTATAAATTGACGACCCAATATTTCTAATCGAAAAAAGCTATGATACCCCATAAAATAATAGCTATGAAATCTAAGTAGAATGAACAAATACAAATGGAAAAAACATAAAGGTCTTTTATTGTAGGGCTAGGTGCTTATCATAAAAAGATTTTATGATATAGAACTAAAGCTGGATGGTCTCATACTAAAGAACCCTCATAAGATTTACTGATGGTCCCCTTTTGTTTTAATTGCGTCTGGTATGACCCTAACACACGTTAGAAGCAAAACGACCTTAAAACATTCGCTTATTTAGCTGCTAGCTAAGTAATGCCTTTTTTAAAAACTTGTTTTCATAAGCTAAATAATTTTTTTATTTTTTTAATTCTTTTCGCATGCATTGCCAATGATTTGTTACATTTTTATTGACTTTTTAAAAACATTTATATTAAACAAATTATGAAAAAATGTATATATATATATAATATATATATATATATATATATATATATATTATATATATATATATATATCCTTTGCAGGACTATACGTTTCAATATGTCAACATTTCAAATTTAAATCCTCTAACAAATTATATCCATAAATCAAGTAATACTTAAAGCAGATAATGTGATAAAATAAATGTACTCTGTATGTAGGGAAACTATCTAAAAAAAGAAAAAAATCTGTTTTTATACTTTCCAGCTATAATAATACATAAATGTAGCTATATTTTAAATGAATAAATTTAATAAAATATACTGCCAAAATAAGGAAAATACATATTGCAAATAAATATAAACATTGTTAGTTTGTAAGAAAATAAAATTTAACATGAAGTTGAAAAAATCCAAACCAAAATGCACAATGAAAACAAAAGCCACGGTTTACGGTTACATTTCAGAAAACTAAACATTAGTGAAAGAACGAACCAACAAGAATAACAAAGTTATTAAGAATAACTCAACTAGAAAGATAAAGGAAAAACTTTAGAGTTAAAAAAAACTAAAGAAAATATTTTAGCATAGAAATAGAAGACAAAATTACTTAAAAATTATTTCGCTTTCAACTAAAATGTAATCTTGCTATTTCCTGTCTTGTCTAATCTAAGCAGAAAAATATATTAAGAAAGCTTTTACAAATGAAATGTTTTTTGGTAAAAACAAAGGGAATTACCAAGTAGAACTCAGATGATCTAAATTAAAGACTATAAAAGTAAATAACGATGAATTTTTTAAGACCAAACTTATAGTAAAATTATTTTCAACCACAGCACTTAGATTTGTTAACGGATTAATATTTAACCTTAAAATATATTTAACATGATTAATGCTATGCATTGTTAAATATTAGCACAAATCACACATTAATCAATTTAAGGTAGGGCATGCAGCATGTCTTTTCTTTAAATTCTTAAATTATATTCGCTTTTGCTTGTAGTAGACACTAGGATTTTAGGGAGAATCTAAACAAAAAATTATAATAGTCTAGTGTAATCTAACTAACGGAATCATACATACATATATATATATATATCATATATATATATATATATATATATATATATATATATATATATATATATATATATATATATATATAAATATATATATATATATATATATATGTGTGTGGTGTGTGTGTGTGTTGTGTGTGTGTGTTTTTTTTTTTTTTTTTGAAGCATGTTTAATTACATGAATATTACATGCTTTAGTATCTTAAGGATAGGGAAATAACGTATATTTTATAGAGAATTACAAAATATTATAAACGAAAATTGTAACACACAATCTCAGAGTCTAATTACTTTTAAAACTAACATATAAAAGAAAACTTCTTATTTTGTTATAAATATCTTATACAATTCTGTTTCATAAAATCTATGTAAATTACTCAAGTTCTTATAAATATTAATAATTACTGAGGGACGCAGTCCTTTGTTCTCTGTTTCTAATCCAGTCTCTTCATGATTTTAATCTCTATGGATTTCAGGTAACACATGAGGTATTTAAAGTTAGGTTTTGTAATAAGATCTTGCTTTCTGGGGGGCCACCCTACATTACCTGACCCTAGCTCCATACTTAATTTTAGTCTTTCAGAACCCAGAATCTCACAATCAAACAAGAGATGATTTACGTCCTGTACTTTATCAGAGTCACAGAAACAATAAGGGTCATTTCTGTGACCAAACCTATGCAAGTAAGCTGCGAAACGACCATGGCCTGTAATTATCTGAGTTATAAGATAGCCTAGCCTGAAGTGCGAAGCTTCACGTCTCTCCTCAACACCTGGAAAAAAATCAAAGGTTATTCTGCCTTTCGTAGACTCCCTCCACACCTGGTTCCATTTGCGTTTTCCTACGGTCTTACAGTGAGATTTGAAGAATGTTTTTGGTGCCCTGGAATAAGATATCGGAAGACTGTCATCTGGAGCTGCTTCGACTGCTAACCTGTCCGCCTCCTCATTCCCAAATGTTCCAACATGAGCTCGCGTCCAGCCAATATACATGGCTTTCTTTCGTCGTGTCAGATCAACCATCTTTTTCCTTATTCTTTCTATTAAATAACTATGATTTCGAATATTCTGCATGGCTACTTCCGTCACCTTACTATCTGTTATAACAGCTATCTTCCGAAAACGATATCCATTTGATTCCTCTATCCACTCAAGTGACTTAAGAATAGCCAGTGCTTCGGCTTGGTTGTTTCAACAGCAGGCATCTAATCTAAACTTTCCCTGTGTGTGCGTGTGTGTGTGTGTGTGTGTGTGTGTGTGTGTGTGTGTGTGTGAACCTATCGACACATTTAAAAATAACGCGTACACAAAATGGGGTGAAAATTAGAATGGAACTCTTCGTTTGATGAACGTAGTCTAAGAAATAAAATAAAAACAATTTTCTCATGATATAAAAGGATAAGTATGTTGTAATAAGGTTGTAAGACCTTTATATCTTTGGCTCATTTTATCTTAGAAAATTTGCCTTGCACCATATGAAATCATACGATATGCTTTTATATTTTAAAGTAATCTACACTAAACCAATTGCCTCGAAAACCGACTGCAGTAAACATCTACCGGTTTGATAGCAATCCTCCAATACCTAATGCTTTGGGTTTCAGCCAACATTTTATGCTCAAAGTTTAAAAAAAATGAAGATACATTTTGTGAAACAGGAGATGCAACTAAAGTAAAACATTATTTATAAAGTATCAAATTTTAATAAATGTTTTATTTTCAAATACAAGTTAATAATACATAAAAGCTTTATTGTTGATTAAGAATATAATTAAGATAGAATAAACTATAAAACAATTAAATCTGGTTTAAAGAATTAATAAAAAAATATAGAGCATAGGGTAATTTTAAGAAATCTTAAGTAGAAATGTGCATAATATTTCCTTCTGAGACTAGTCCCAGAAAAAGTTTTAAAATGGGACTGACGTACTTTCTGAAAAATATTATTATATATATATATATATATAA
Organism: Microvelia longipes; assembly: GCA_018340805.1. NCBI lineage: Eukaryota > Metazoa > Arthropoda > Insecta > Hemiptera > Veliidae > Microvelia > Microvelia longipes. The sequence goes on from JACMZG010001863.1 coordinate 36,250,399, forward strand.
TATATATATAATATATATATATGTGTGTGTGTGTGTGTGTGTGTATATATATCACACATTATATTATATATATATATATATATATATATATATATATATATATATATATATATATGTTGGAGTAACTAATTTAAAAATATGATTGACCTATACCTATTACACTATCCCTAATCTAATATTTTCCAGCGAAGACTGCGTTAATCAGGCCAAAATTGGAGACGTTTTTCATCCAACGTTAAAATATCCTTAATGCAATGTCGATTTTTATTTAAATATTTTATTCTTGTATTCTAATATGATACAATAATAAGTTTTTTTTAAATTATAAATAACAGTATAACAAGAACTTAAAAGTATTAGAAATGTAATTGATACCAAGTTCAGGTGTAGTTTTGAAATACATATTAAATATTAATTAAAATAAATTAAAATTGAGAACAAAAAACAACGATTAAAAAGTTCACTAAAAGTTGAAGTACGAATTATGCTCTCAAAATGACAATTATCTTTTTTATATTTATTACCAACTTTTCTTTGACTGGAAATCCTTATTAAAACGCAAGTTTCATGCTTAAATAAATAGGAAAAATCTGACTTAAAGAACTTTACTCCAAAAAGAAAACTTAAAAGAAAAGTCTCGAGCGTATATTTTAATCATAAAATTGACTTTTGAAAAGATCAATAAAGATTCTGAAAGAGCATGACAGTCGTTATTTCCTTATTGATGTGGTTTCAAATCCTTGGAAGTTGGGTACATGCATGAGTAAAGATTGATGCAAGTAATACATAAGGGAGAAAAATCCTGAGCTGTAAAAGGTATTGGTTATCTTAGATTTTCAAGTAGAGGTCAAAACAACGATCAAGGAAAAGCCCTAAGAAGAATTCAAGGTCCCGCAGGGTTTCTATATTCCCCGGATAGCCCTCAGGTGGTGATAGTCTCATGATTATGATAGAATTATTGATACCTTTTCCTCGTCTTTGCTCCCCTAAGAAGGGACCAATATTCCTCACAATATATTCAATACAATTTTTATCTTAATATCATATTTTCTCCTCTTTGGAAAAATGGAGTACACTTATCCTTTATTATAACTGCAATTACGGACGTTGGGAGTAATGGTACCTTATTATTACAATATAAAAATATTGACCAAATAATCTGGGGGCACGGCAGTGCCTCAGACAAGTTTAGTAGTCACTGGTGTACCATCCTTCGCTTTAGGCTATTTTCATCCCCCTCGTATTTTTCTATTAAGGACATTAACAAATATAATTTTAATATCAACTAAAGATCTTGTTAAGCTGACCCATTCTACAGAATTTCATATCTTTACCATTCGCAGGAGGTAAGATATAATGGCTCAAAATAGGCAGTTTTGACACTCACTCATCAAAATTCCAAGGCCCTTCCAGCAATCGAAGACACTTGAAATTTGGTATATGTGGTATTTGGTATCTTGTGTAATGTTAATGTGAAAATCAATGTTCTACCAAGTTGAAAGGTAATGCTAACCTCAATTTTACGTATAAAGAAAAATGTTAACAACTTTTTACGCTAGACGCATGTGTTTTTTGTTGGTACTTATTACATTTACAATTACTACAATCTCACAATTTCATCATGAACAATCATGAACAATTTCACAATGTGTATCTGCCTCCTACTAGAAGTTCATTGCACACTACTAGAACCGATATACGGATCCAACATAAATAGTAGCCATACAATCAAAGCTAGATAGCATTATGACGAAATCTAAAAAACGACAAAAAACTTTAATTTTGTTGAATTTAATTATTATTATTTAATAGTATTCTAATCTAAATTATAATAAAAATATCATAAAAATGTTATCTATATGATCAATCAAGGAAGTCAGGTATTCCAAAAAAATACGTCGTTAAACTTCATAATTGTGGCTACACAAAGAAAATAGAAAGAAATGCCTCAAAAGAAAATTTTATGAGGCATAAAAATTATTACTTAAGAAATAGAATCTTTCTAAAGCAAAATGTGAAGAAAATATTAATAAAAGATCATAAAGAACTTCATCAGGCAATCCATTAAAGAAAATAATAAAATTTTTGATGGGAACAGGATTTTTTTATAACAAATCAATTTTAAATTTTTGGCCGCGACTGGTACTGATGTGAAAAGTTTATACGTTTAAGTTTGTTGCAAGTAAATTAGAAAGATTGTTGAAGAAAAAAATTATAAAAAGTTTTAGGGCCTTTCAGCCCATCAGGGTATTCACGCTGCGGGAAATACCACGGGTGGGTTGCATCAACTAATCTCTAAGTGTTAAGTAAAGATGGCGAAATAGTTTTAATACAAATACTATTCAAATAAACTTAGAGCGTAGCCCGGGCTGCGAACCCCGGACCTCCGGTACCGAAAACGAGTGATTATATGATCACGGCCTCGGAGGCAGACAATTGTTGAAGAACAATCTTTAAATATAATAATGCTAATTTGCATTTGTCTGACTTTCAAAAAATAATGCATTTAATATATCAATAAAAGAATGATTCTTTCTTTTATCAAGAGGTTTCTTAATTACACTGACTTGTTAAAGATTAGGAAAAATTAATAAAAGAAGCGCATATGAAGTATTAAGTATTAATAAAACGCCCAAATCCCTCCACAATAAAATATTTATTGACAGAGCCATATATACCAGAGCTGCATTGCCTATCTCGATACATTAAAAGGTCTGAAACATCTTTTTGGGGCTCTCAGGGGCTCTGTGTAACTTTAGTAAAACCTCCTTTAATAGTGAGTTAAGGTTATAAAAAACCAATTGATTTTGGCTTCCCGAACATTGTTTGTGTTTTGATTTGTATTTTTAACATTCTCGTATATAAGTTATTGTAAATTTGTACTTATTATTTGATTGTATAATAATTGATAATCTAAGGTGGTCAGGTTACTTTTTTGGTTTTCATAATTTAACCTATAGGGCCTCTCTATTAATAATATCTCATTATCAGCTGGCTCTGACAAAGCCAGCTTTATCAGAGCCGTACACCGTAGTAAGGAGTCACTAGTTAGCTATGACGAATCGAAGTTTGGAATATTAGGGCAAGATTATTCACATGCTTTGCAAGGTTCGAAATACATAGCGCTAAATTATTTATTTCCTATTTCGCAATGTTGTTGTTTTCCAGATAGGTAAACAGTTCAGTAGGAAGGAACATAATATCATCATAAAAAGAAATGCATTTTCAGCGAATGTGTAAAACAATATTCGATTATAAGGTAGGTAGAAGGTTATTTTCATGTTGTTTGCACCCCGTATGCAACAAATATTTTTTTTTAATAATAATCTTACGTAACTTAACGTTAAAGAAAATACTTGTAATAAAAATAACAACAAAACAAACATCTATAAAGTACCATGTAGTCAAAGCAAAAACAAATGAAAATATAAAATCGGATACGGGGTACATCGGAACTTTTCCTCATCAGATTCGCCATACTCATCCTCCCTACTTCAGACTCGCTTCGCTCGTCATCAGAATATAAAAATACTAAATTTATACTGCAACACATCTTGAGAATCGCTTCGCTTGACCTCAGTTAGTAAATGCATTCGTTCCATTTCTAGCGGTCACCCATTCAGGTATTGAACGTTTTTCCACGATATGCGATCTTTCGAAATTTTTGCTGAGTCATTATTGGGTTAATGACATTATAAAAAATATTTTTCGGAGAGCACAATACACCTATAGATTTATTTCTGTACAAAGACTTGTCTCTCTAGCATAAATACACTAGGAGCTAAGATGATAAAAGACACACACATAACCTGCTTCATATGCTTTCGCTTGACCCCGCTACCGCTGCATTATTCTCCCTTACTTTTTTTAATTCGGAGGTTATAGTAATATTAATTTACCTCACATTAATTTTTAATAAATGTCGATAACAGTTATTAAAAGTGGTTTAAATAGTGTTAAACGTGTGTTATAAAATAAGATAAGTTAATTACTGACAAGACAAGTATGCAGCGGTGTGAAGCATATTGACCATATGCTCGATTTTGCTGCGTAATTTGCTCAAGTGTTACGATTCCTGCCATAAGTCTAGAATCCTAGCGGCCATCTTGCAACGTAGCAGCTTTGTTTTGGAAGCGCGGTTTTGTTTCGATTACGTATAACGATAAATTTATACGTAATTGTTGTAGAACCATTACGTATAAATGGTTCTACAACAATTACGTATAAATTTTCAAATATGAAAACATAGCCAACAAAATAAAAATAAATCTTTTCTTGAAAAAAACTATTAATTAAGTTACTGTCGCTACTAACGCATAAAACTACATTTTTGCCACTATAAGCATTAGTTCACATAACCCATATGAAAACAATCAATTTCACTTTACAGCGCAAATAAAAACCAAAAAATAAAAAGTATTTTAAAAGTAGTGTTAAAGTTTTATTTTTTAAAAAACTAGAAAAAGCATTCTTTCTAGTAAACAAGCCTCGGTATCTGGAGTGGTACAAAGTCAGTTTATGACCGACGAGTTAATAAAAGTTTGGCCTCTTCAACCAACCCCTTACTGGTAATTCCCTATTCCTCTTGGACTTTTTTTACGGTAATAAGTTCTAACTTTTAAATTCAAACATCCTTTTAAATCCAATAAAACAGTAGAAGTTAAAAGAATGAAAATAATGGTGAAACGCCACAAAGCTTCCATAGATATTTCATTATATCCTATAGAATAACCCATCTTTTTTTAGATAAAATAATTAATTAAAACAAAAACAAACAGAAACAAAATTACAAAATATATAATATTGGTGCATGTTACACATAATTATTGACCACTCCTTTGTCTCCAAAGCACAATTCAGCAAAAAAAAAAGTTTTATACATTTAGATAATATAAAATAATACAGATAAAATTATAAACTTCAATAAAAATGAAGAAATTATTAATTGAAAAATTTCGCTATTAAAAATAAAAAAATAATTCAAATAATAGTAAAAAGCTTTGAAATAATAGTATTGATACTTAAATTATTATATTTTTTTATAGTTACTTATTATATTATAATATGTTTATATATATATATATATATATATATTATATATTATATATATATATATAGTATATATATGTATGTATAGTATATATATATTATATATATTACTACAATATATAATAGTCAGTATAAGTATTTTTGGTATAATTGATAAGGCTAATATGGCTATCATCCTAAGCCACTTTTAAGGAATGATAAGGAATGGAAGTGAATGGAGGGAAAGAAAAATACATAGTATAGATTACTATACAAGCAATCTGATATTGTTCCAGTGATTAAAGCAAGTAGGTCGAATTGGATTGTCCATGTTATGAGGAGTGATGATAGTATTTTGAGGAACGTTACTGAACAAGATAAAATAGGCATAGGACCCAGAGGCTGACTAAATTTAGACTGCTATGGACGGAGAAAGAAAAGACACTAAGACAGCACATATATGTTAATGGCTGGATAGATAGAGATAAATAGAGAAGAGAAGTTAGCGAGTCTATGAACAGACTACATTTTGATAAGCCCGATAAGTAAGTAATTAAGCAAATATAGCTGTCATTATTTTGTATTATAAGTCCAAAAAAAACATTTTCATAATGGTATGAAAACCCAGCAAGTAAAAAATGTTGTATTTTTACTCATGATGTACTTGGAGTCAAATTTATTCTTGAACCGTAATTTTTATTTATTAATTTAACCATCATTGGGAAACAAAATAATTGAAGCATAGTATTATAAAAAAATATTGATAAAAGTTTTTCGTTTCTTAGAATTACTAATATAACAAACTCAATTTATAGAATTAAAGTTTTCTGGCACCTTCATGTGAAGTATCAGATGCTTCATTCAAAGTAGACTGCGACTTTAAGGGAGGAACAAAGTTTTCTTTAAATTTAAAAGCTAATTTTAGGTTAAATACCGCCCGGAGTCAATTGTTCTTCTAGTTACAATGTTTAAATTTAAATTCCGTTAAATCAACAAATATGACATAAAATAAAGAAGCGAAAGTTGAAGGTGTAAATAAGTCTTTAAACTAAGAATCTCATTCCGACAAAACACTCCAACACTGCACGACTCCAAAACATCTCTAGTAAGCAAAAAACTCTCATTCATTCAAAAGATTTTATACCTTCTTGAAAATTAAAACGTATAAACCCATTTCTTCTCCAACTTTTTATTTCCCTATCTAAAAGTCAAACAGTAAATAAAAATGAATAAAAAGTTAAAAGAAAGATTAATTGAACGTGAGTTATACAGGCTTTAATAAGAATATCAACAGAAGCAGTATCAAAGAATTCTCTAAGAGTTTTTATGTTCGTAATAAAATAACTAACTTTTTTATTATCTCTAAACTCAAAAAGTGTACCATAAGTAAAAAATTAAAATGTGAACTTTAACTTTAACTGTTAGTTATCTATTTTTTTGTACTAAGACGTGCATTATTTAATTTTGCTTGTAGTTATCTATTTACTTTTTAAAATTAAAAAGGTTGTATTTACCGCAAGTTGAGGAAGCAATCGAAGAATCAGCTACCGTCGCAAGTATAACAGCTAACAGCAAGTATCGACGGGACGGAAGATTTCTTCGATTATTTACTTTTTGTTCTTAGACGTGCATAATTTAATTTTACTGTTAATTATCGATTTATTTTTTGAACTTACACGAGCATTATTTAATTTTGCTAATTGTTGTTATCTATTTACTTTTTGTACTTACATGTGCATCATTTAATTTTTTATTTATTACACTAATGCGAAGCTACAAAATAATATTAAAAGACTGGTTAAATAATATACAGTTACTAACACAAGCCAGTTGCAAGCTGTAGTGAGCAGTGAATAAACAATAAAATGCAATAAACTGTATCCAAAATATTTTGTTTTCTCTGTAACAATAATACATAAGATCCTGGCTAATAAAACTAACGGCAAATTATTTTTTTAAGATGATAAATGCTAAACAAAGTATGAAATAAATCTTAAAAAAGACTTATAGAAAATTAAAAATAAGACAAAAACAAAAATGTTAAAAGAAATATTCTCCAAACGCGAGTTCTGACGTATAAATAAGGCAAGGATAAAGCAAACGAGTTTTTTTCTAGTAAGAATGTCTGCAATGCCAAAACGAAACAATAACTAAAAGCTCGGCCATTGTAAAAGGCCAAATAAAAGTTAAGAGTAGTTAATAAATGATGAGAATAAAGATGGTATGGTAGCAGAAGCGAAATGGCAAAGAGGGCTCGGGGTACAATAGCTGGAGGGAGAGGTCATAAATACATAATGGCATAGAGGATAGCGAAACGAGGCTAGAAGCGGATAGAATCCCCCCCCCCTACCTTAATACTACCTTAATACATAATAGAAATACTATCCCCACTAACCCACAATAGAATACTCAAATATAAAGGCCTCACAAAAACGCAATTTCTGGCAAACGAAAAATGTCATTTTTAAATATAATAAAGAAAACTGGAAAATAAAGGGGAAAATAAGAAGGCATAAATTAAAGAAATAAATACTACAAATGCTTTTAAACAATATAAAGAGAAGACATTACAATTTGACATCATATTAGTTGTTGTATTAATTTAAGTGTTATTACCAAATAGTTTAAGTATTTGCGCATTATTTTAGCACTAAGTACTTTGTCCTCATACCACCTAAATAATCATTGTACTAACTTTTCCACAAATTGTCATTGTACGAAAAAATGTGTTCTTTTTCATTGATTTTATTCTTTTTAAAATAAATTATTTCTATCACTTAAAATAAATAAATATACCTAAAGATATACAAATAAGTATTATTTTTTCTATCATATTCATAGAGATCTAATCTAGTTCAGGAAAAGATCTATAGCGAGGCCTTAAAGTCATTTAAGGAAAAAGACAAATCTTTTATTTTAGCCTATTTGATAATAATCTTTTAAGATTCAAATTTAATCGATTAGAGTGCATTTTAAATCACAATATGAATAAGTATAATAAATGAAAGCAAAAAAATTTTAAATTGAGTGGCTCTTAATTTTTTTTTCTACCTCAACCCTTTGTCCAATATTTTGACAAGCTATTACAATGATGGCGACTTTAAAACTTTCAACTCAATTAATCATTTTTTTCTCCGATAGAAAAGTGATTGATTTATGAAAATGTTTTTCCATGACTGCAATCAGTTAATGACCTCATCACAGGCATTTCATTATCATAAAAACTTTATACAGACATTTATATCTGTCATTTCAACGATAAATTGCTTATACAACAGACTTTAAATTATAAATCGTCTATTGTACACAAGAATAAAATTATTTTAAAAATCAGTCATTTTATATTTAAAGTTTTATTTTACTTAACTTTTTATATGTTCCAAGAATTTCGAAAAAAAATCAAGCATTTTTTTTTTATTGTCATGGAATTTATACATAAATGTCGGGTTGGGAGATACCTCTGTATTTTTCCTTACAACTTTATACTCTCTACATTATTCCTCAGAATATTATGACTATCTAAAGCTTAAGAAGATTCTTTCGGTCTTACTGCGCTCGACCTCAGAACCAAACGATTACTCAAAGTTAAGGGTGTTAACGTCGGACTTCGCTCCACTCGTCCTCAGAATGTCATGATTCTCTAAAGCTTAACGTAGAATTACTTCGGTCTCGCTGCAGAGTAATTGTTTTTAAAATTTTTAAGGTGTAAGGACTTCGCTCCGCTCGTCCTCAGAATGTCATGCTTCTCTAAAGCTTAAGGTAGAATTACTTCGGTCTCGCTGCACAGTATTTTTTTTTTAAATTTCTAAGGTGTAAGGACTTCGCTCCACTCGTCCTCAGAATGTCGTGATTAGTTATAGGTGGCAATACTTAAGTCTCAGACTGCAGTAGTGATCTAAAGTCTAGAGTATTATGACGTCGAACTTGTTTCGCACGTCCTCTGAATTATTAGGTAACCAAATTCTTAGGGTGTTAAACAAAAGGTTGATTAAACCTTCAAAGATAAATAAGCCATTCAATTACGTTCACGAAGGCCTTAAAAATACAACCGGTCATACATAGCAGCGTGGTAACATATTTTCAACCCTTAAATGAATAATAATAATATATTTCATTATTTTATCAAATCTATTATTGTTAATTTGATATTTTTTGCGGTAAAACGTCGCATGTATATTTTCGCCAATAACTTGCCATGTAAAAATTAAGCAGCTTTCGAATCCCGGCAACTAGATATTTAGGTTTTACACAATCTTACAATATGTCATACATCAAAAAGCAGCTAAAAATTTAACAGATGTAGACCGTCATAGTTTAAATATTCAAATATAAATATTTTCAAAATGACCAATATAAAAATTCAATTTTAAAGATACACTACAAACATATGAACATTTGTAGATTGTACGAATATGTTTTGTAACAAAAAAACTTTAATTAAATCCAACCTAATTTATTGTTTTAACTCTTAAAAAACTTAAATGGTAATTATAAACATCAAGTTTTTTAAATTTTGGACAAAAACTAAAATTTAGAAAAAATTTTATCAAAATATCCGCTAGCTATTCTCTTAACAATATCTTTCCAGGTTGTTTCTATAAAAAATATAAAAATAAATACACCCACACACACACACACACACATAAAACCTACAACTGAGTCTATTCAATAAAATAAGCAATCTAACTCGAAATAATGTTTTAGACTACAATTCAGTATATTCGTAATTCCCAAGCCAAACGTTAACATATTAAAATAATGGTTTATTGAATAACCTTTTTTCGTGAAAATTACTATTTTAACCCATTAAAAAAGCAATATGGAGAAAAAAGCTAATACACACTAAATAAAGATTTATTTTAACAAAAGCAAATAAAAAGATTGTAAAATAATAAACATTCAGTATATTTCTTAGTAATATACTAAAAATTTTAAGCTAATATCATATTTATTTGTTTAGCAAATTTATTCATTTATTAACTAAGAAAATATGTTTTTTTAAATATTTATAATAACTAGATGAATTCATACTTTATTCATGACATCAAATGAAATTTAAATTGCCTAAAAACCATAGTTTCGTTTCTTTGACTATTGAAAAATTCTAACCCGGAGGTACTGAAGTGACGGAGGTCCTCTTAGCCTTGAAATTTATATCTTGTAAAAAAGTTGTCTTTATGATTCATAACCTGGAGCAGTAGCATTACAACTTGTTACTCAATTGTTTTCAAATGAAATCCTACAGGTTATTCATAACTATATTCCGGTTATTCCAAAATATGAAATGCACAGCATTATTCGAACTAATATCAAGCTTATAATATCTTATTTTTTAAAATATTTAAACGCATTTATTTAAATAAATTTGGAAACAAATAAGTAAGAAGTAGTACTAAATTATCTTTTTACTGCTCCAGTTAATGAATCATGAACAGAATATTTAAGCAACCGCTAAACATTGAAGAGCAATGAAGCACACACTACAATGGATTAGCCAGGCTTAAGCACCTCCGCGCCACAAATATTATTGACTTGTAATATTAAATATTATAAAATTTAAATAAAGCTCCTAAAATACTTATCTTCCCCTCTAAGACTGGAACATGGTTCTCTTAATCCATAATCCGGCATCGTAGCCTCTCGGCTACTCTGGAAGCTATAGCTAAAACATTAACTCTTATGAGTTAAGGTATTCACTCTTACTACTATATTACAATCTCCAATAAACCAAAAAACTCATCATAATACAACAAAACCATGTTTTGTTGTATTACACTTATTTAAAGATATATTGGTTTCATAAACTGGTTTTACTAGATTCTTAATCTAGAAAAAACGCCGTCTTTATTTATTTTGTTTCCTTTTAACGAAACATTAACGTTTTCTCTTTTAACATTTTGGTTAACTTAGAGTAGTTTTATCGACTCTGAACAGATTTATTTGATCAAAGTTCCAAAAACATAAATAAAGGCCATTTTCCCGGCGCAAAATTTTAACACTTAATTTTATCGATTTTTTTAAAAGTTCGCTGACAGCAAACCTGGTCCATGATGCCACAATGACATGGTATTCAACAGGTTCCTCCCCAAGGTTGATTTTTGTATCAAATATGATTTGAAAAAAATATTCTGATCAAGAGGCAAAAGATTAATATTAGTAGATGAAGTGTCGTTTTATTGCTAACTTTTTTAATGGTAAGCGAAACTTGGTAATCTTTTATTGATTTTTAATTAATAAAAAAGTAAATTAAAAAGAATTCCCATGTAAGAATTTATTTAAGCTTTATAAGAGGATACCTGGCGGAAACAACTTTAGGCATGTTAAAGTAATAGATTTTTCATGTTTACAATAACTAAAGATAAATAAATAATTTAAAGCTCAAAACCTGGACTGGTACAGAACAAAATGTCTTATTATAATGCCTGCCTTTAAGACCTGAACCAGGTAGGAAGCAAAGAAGAATTTAATCTTATAACAGAATTTACTTCAAAAGTAATGGTAGCTATTACAAAAAGGTGAGGGTAACAAGTTGTCGATTTTAAAAGTTCTCAAGTCTTAGTAAATTTAACATGAAGTCAGTTAAAATATAATATAACCTTACATCTGGGACTAAGTTCTTTGTGGTTCTTTGTCTTGTCTCTTTTAGTTATATATAGGTTACGGTTAGGTTACCCTTCTGTTAGTAAGTAAAGCTCTAAATGTTTCCGAATACTCAATTACAGTTAGTAAAAGTGACTCTAGAGGATGAGCGGGCCTCTTTCTCATTTAAGTTTGTCCGTCTTGATAAGGTAGTTAAGAATTTGGAGTTCCCCGGGGAGTTTCTTCCCTTCTTCGGGTCTCCTAACTTAATAGGTGAGGTTTAACTTGACTGTAGATTCCCTTCTCAAGACGTTTCCTTGATGGAAACTTGGATACTTCAGGTTAATTCTACTTTGTTTAGCCTTTCGACTTCTTACCTGACGCTTAACCTAAATACCCAGACTGATTTACAATCACCTTCCGAAGCCAAACTCTTAAGAAAGAAAGCCTATAGAAACGAGAAAACTTACTTTAATTTTTAGTTCAGGACATTCTTTATAACGTACAATGGTTCTCAAAAAAATCACTAATAGCTAAAACAAGGATAAACAGGTTTAAAGATTTCTGAGTAGTGCTACCAACTGATAATAGGATAAACAAGTGCAAGTATTTTGTGAGTATCACAAATAACTAGATCAAGGTTTTACAACGAACTAAACCAAAGACAAAAAGTAAAGTTTACAGGTTTACAGGGTAAAACTTACTCTCAGTAGTAATTGCAATCACATATTAATATGTCTATTACCTATTGATATTCTTTGAATCACTAAAATATTGTATTACCGAATAAAACTAAACAATATCAAATAAAACTTTTTAATTTAAATTATATTTAAAATTCATATTAATTCATCAACACCAAAACCTTGGTAAAGAAAAGTTATAAATTTAACTTTTCATATCATTAAATTTATACATTTGGAAAATGGCCATGAAGTGCTCTAAAATTGAATCTATTAATTCAAAATAAATATCACAAAAAACAAAATCGCAATTACTTTAATACTTAAATAAAGGTAAAATGCAGGTCTAGTGCAACCATATACTGTCCAACAATAACAAAATAAGAGTTTAGTTATATATTTCAAATTTAGAAATAAATTTTATAGAAATTTTATGATATTTTGCGTAAATACAAAAAAAAATAAATATTGCAATGTTTACAATTGATATTTGTTCATAGAATTGACTTCTTTGATTTTATATATATATTTAAAAAGAACATAAAAAGTATTTAGTTTTATATAATCGTCCCTCTTTTTGGGCTAAAGACCCTAAGAGATATATTTTTAAAAATAATTCAAATTACTTATAATTCAATTAAAAATTAGAATTGCAACATGAAAATAATTTGATTCAGAAAACTACAAAGCAATTGACTACAATCGAAACACTGGAAATGTTGAATGTATATTTGGATAATGAATGGACTGCGGCTAGACTCGCGTGCCTCACGGCAATAAATAACTTTTATTGTTTTTTCAACAAATCATATTTTAATTTATAATCAATAATTAAAGGGCTTTTCATGATTAGTTAAAGAGCACTTAAATATTGTGAAAATATCGTCAAAAGCATTAACTTATTAAATATTCTAGTGCACTTATACATTATTACAGAAATAATACTGTTGGATTATTATTTGTTTAATTTTTTAAGTTTTATTTAATTTTGTACTTTGTTCATTTTTCATATTAAAAAAATATCATTATCTTTTAATTAGTTCACAGGTATCGTTTCATCGATCTGTTAAACTTATTGGTAATGCAAAAAAATGATAAAATAAATAAATTGAAATAAGGAAAAGTATAGAGGATAAGTACTATTGTTTTAGGTCTATATGATGCACGAGTTTATCAATATTATAGCACACAAGCTATTGTAATACAATGTGTTGTTATATAATATGTTTCCTTAACATCTTATACAATAGAAAAAAACAAATGTTGAGAATATAGGAGGGAGGAAAAACACAAGAGTTTGCGAGAAAAAATAAACTTAAAGGCTGTTTGGCTTTCCAGAAAAGTGTCAATGTTACATAAGCTACGTTACTACCTAGTATGTTATTCTAAAACCCGAGGCCTACTACAACACCTTGGCTGGGAAATATTTATCGTTTCGATACACAAAGAAGAGTAGGAGGAGCGTCAGATACCTTAAATTATAAAAACATTTGGCTGTAAAAGTTGAGAAGAAAACTCATACTAAGGTCTTTTCAAGTGAAATATAGCTTAGAGTGCAAATGTGGGGAAAACGACACAATGGCAAAATGGTTTTTATAGTTTAACCCTCTGAAAAAACTGGTGGTCGAGATTACTAGTGGAGTCGTTTAGCCGCCGGCTAGTTGAGGGTGGGCATGGGTATCCCCTATAAATTCGGATACCCCTATCCTCCTCCCCCGGTTTACTTTAATACTAGTTTCCACCTTTAGAAAAGGATTTCGGAAGAGGACGAGCAGAAAAAGTAGGGACTAAGACAAAATATATTGGCCTTCTGCCTTGTGGTGCTTTCTGACCCTTTTGGTAATACAATCTCTCTAATGTTTCCCATCCTACACCATTTTCCTAACTCTTCCTAGAAGGAAAACTTAGTGAAAATTCAATGACACAAACAAATCCTTCTTTATTAACACTGTAAAAATAGAAAGACATTATCCTATTTTTATACCAAATAAAAATAATCAAACCTCTTTTACAAAAATAAGGTCACGTTCTTCTATAGGATAGTGGAAATTTTTGCCTAATACTAGGTAAAATATAAACACCAAATCCACTGTAAAAATTCAAAATATAACGCTATTCTACCCTTAACTATGCCTGTCATTAAACTATGTCAGATTTTTAAGACAAAGTATGATATTTGTAAAGAAAGATTTCTTTTTTAACGCGTATCCTTGCAGCATAATAGTTATTTATGCACCAAGAATGCTATTATTTCCCTGAGAAGTTATTTGATTCCTATGGTGTAAGCAGAGGGAACCAAAACATTTAACTCCTAAGAAGAAGCAGAGGTATTTAAGCCGATGGAGTTATGACTATTACTCCCGAGGCGAAGCCAAATAAGCGAGTGGAAAAATAACATTTTACTCCCAAGGTACATACAAGATTTTATCTCCAGACGTTGACGTCATTCAATTATTGTTCTATTCTCATTTTACGTTTTGTTGTTTTTATTCCAATTTTTTTGGCCGACCCCCGTATAAATATTGAGGGTGCTGCCCCCCCCCCAAAGAATCAATTTTTTTTGGATTTTGAGGCTATAAAAAATTTTTGGTCGGGTCCCCCTTATAAATTTTGGGGGTGTCGCCCCTCAGAAAAGTGTTAAGAAAATTGATAGGTCCTCTGTATAAATTTAAAGATACCACTCCCCTAAAAATGGATATAATGGCCTCTAATACCCTAATAATACAACAATCTTTATTTCCAATGGAGAAAAAGTTACTTTTACTGCCAAGGGAGTGAAAAGTAAATTCTCCCTTGGGAGTGAAAAAGTGCTTCTTTTACTCCCTAAAATAGTCAATAAACTTATATTATATACCGTCTGGAAATAAAAATATTTTTTAAGGATGGTACGGCAGAAAACTGCCTAAATGTGAAAACCTAATGCTTTAAAATTATCAAATATGAATCTAATAATAATACCGACTAAAATTATGTTAATGGCGTGATAAAAACGTTACATTCCAGCCATCACAACTAAATCTAAAGATTGATGCAGAATAAATACACCGGAAGCAACAAAATTTACACACGGCATAAATAAGGAAAAGTAAAAATTATTTAAATTATTAGTTATAAAACAAACTTTAGAGAGAAGAAACCATTTGTACTTTCTATTACTGTAAAACTCTGCAGGGGATTTCAGACTAACCTGAAACATACAAAAAAATAGTCCTGTTAGATATGAAATTATTTTTACAAAAACTTTACTAAATAAAAAATGATTAAAACCCAAAAATTTCAAATTCCAAATGGTGTGGAATTTTGCTATTTAAGTTGATATTTAATCCTAACTTCAAATTTGAAGTAGAAATTATTTTGACTACTAGAGCTACCTACTAGCAAAGAACTAAGCATATTTTTACGCAAATAACTAAAATTGACTCCCAAGGCATAGCCAAGGAAGATAATACTGAGAGCTGAAATTCATCGATCCGTGTCGCGTATTAAATTTTACGTAAGATTTAGATAATAAGTAAAATATATTTCTTATTAATTTTTTAATATTTGTTGATGATAATAGGAATGAGAAGTTACAATTTAATTTTCTGTGACTTTGATTTTATTCGGCAAAGATGACTCAATATAATCAATGCACTTGATTGCCTTGATGAATTTTTGGAAGTTGTCACAGATGCACCTGCATGGGCAAAAAGGGTCGCTGTGTTCTACACAGCCCTGTGTATAATTTAGGATCAGTAAGATTTAAATTGATATCACATATTTACGTCCCTAGGGACGTAAATATGTGTTTTACGTCCCTAGGGACGTAAATATGTGTTTTACTTCCCTAGGGACATAAATATGACTGTGTTTTACTTCCCTTGGAACGTAAAACACGTTAACAGGGCCAGGTCGTTAGATATGAATACCTGATTTACAACTCAAGTCGTAAATAAACTAACTTTACAACATATACTACAATAATAAGTAAATACAAAGACGAAGCCAAACGTACATTTCAAGATTAGTTTCAATTTCATCGTTTGACGTATTAAGTTTTAAGTAAACTAATCACGGTTTTGACTAATACTGATAATATGAGTAATTCTGGCAATATCCCACTAACAAAAACTAGTAGTCCGACTAAATGATATAAGAAAACAACATTGCCAAGAGGCAATGTCGCGTTGCAACAATTAATGTACCTCATTAATGTTATGATGATATATCATTTTCAGCCATTTATTCCATTCTTCTAATTAGTAGGTTAATTTGAATTGTTAAGGGTATAAAAGAAATGTAAATATGTTAATAAGGCTAAGTTAAGTGGTCTAGTACCAACATAATAAATTTGCATACACGTCATGTCGGTATACTCGAGATATATGTACAACATATAACGTGTAAAAATATATTAGCCTCATAAAATTTACATATTTCGACATGTAAGAAAAAGTGTATGTAAAATCACATTTTAGTGACAATGCATAAAATCAAAATGATAAAGTCAAGCTTTTGAAAAAAGACTTAATGTCTTTGTTGAAATTTGTCACTGTTGCAGAAGTGCATTATTATCTGCATCTTTATCAAATACATAACATTTAAAAATCACTTTCTATGATATTCTTTTTATAAAAAACTTAAATATCATTTGGATCATATTATAGAAGTTGTATTCCATACTTTTTAGTAGTATTTGTTCTAGTTTAAAGCAAAATAGGAAAATGTTTTCTATGAAGACTTGCAACTATATGTTGAACACAGAGACTTCGGTCCCTGACATATTTTAACATACTAACAATCATATTTGACAAACTTATAAAATCCTTGTCTAAACGCCATTAATTAAATTAGAATTAAACATTTTGATATTGTCATAACACTTAGGTCTACGACAAATTATGAATAAATGATTTAGGTGTTTTAGTGGTAACCACGTCAATGTAGATAAAGAATACGAGGTTTTGCTTCCACTGTGGGAGGCATCTTCAGGGATATAGGATATCATGGATAAAAACACAATGCTCAACAAAACTGAACAAGACAAACAGTTTATTATGAATATATGGGTTTTGTAACCTCCCCAACATCTCGCCATATGCCAAGTTTCATTTTGATTTGAGAAAGCCTTAAATAATAAAAAGATAGGAAGATAGTAGGGGTTGAAACGTTTAGGCACACACATAGACATAATTACACACATACACACACACACACACACACATTATATATATATATATATATATATATATATATATATATATATATATATATATATATATATATATATATAAATTTTTATTAGAATCAAAAGGCCAAGCGAAATCCGATATCTATCCTTAACTGTATTTACGAAAATTTGATAAAGCAATTATAATAGAGTAAACAAAATAAGATTATAATTTATTTGCAAAGAAGTTTACCCAAGAACTTTTCCTTCAAATTTCAGACTTGTTTTCCTCGTCTTGTCAGAATGTAGTGTTTACCTTAAAGTATAAAGAGGTATATTACATCGGTCTTGCAGCACTTGAAATGAATATTCAAGTTAATCGATGTCTATAGGGTGTCAAAAATTTGGTCTCGCTACGCTTGACCTCAGATTAATTTAGTCACATGGTCTAAAATAAATATATAGTCAATTTCAGATAAATAAATAAACGTGGTCTAAAAATTATATTCTGGGCAGCTGAACTAAGCATTAGGTCAGATTTTTGTGCCAATAAACTCTTAAGCGTGACACATAGCGCGAGCTACACAAATACACAGACATGCACACAAAGAATACATGATAGTAACGACTGAAAACGTGATAAAGTGTTGACGGTGATAAAACATCTCAGTTTAAGAATTTTAGTGTTAAAAGTGAGGAAAAGTAAGAAGGACAATTAAAACTAAGTACACTAATTGCATCATTACTTTGTATGTAATGTTTTATAAGTACAAATATAACAATTATTAGGTCAATATACTTCACCATGCAATAGATTTGATAAAACTCGATAAATCCAAGTCATCGTAGTAAAAGGTTACTATCACAAATAAACCACATTTATTTTCTAATACCAGCTGCACATAAAACGTTTTAATCTAGTCCACAGCAATCACACAACAAAATAATTTATCATTATATCTCTCCAACATATCTTCATTCAACAAAAAAAAATTAAATCGAATTTTTAAAATAGAATTTGAAAAGGTTTCAAAGACTACAGTGAAAAATTATGAGATGAATAAATTTCATTTTATGACTTTAAATAGGAAATATCAAAACAGAGCGTTTGAAAAATCAATACAACTCGATTTAAACATCTCCAATACATTTTTATTTTATTGTTTTTCCAGTAACACATAGGGTGATATAAAATATTTATAAGTTAGATAAAAAAAAAGTATAAGTTATATCTATTACGTATTTTCATTAGTTTCAAACTAATGAATATTCTTGAATATTAGTTCAAGAAAATGAATTAAAAAAAATTGAATAAAAACATCGGGCACAGGATATCTCTGATATGTTACCAGAGGTCAGACATTTACAGCTAGCAACGTAACAGTTGCTGGTGTTATTAATTTATCAAATTATAAAATTAATTAAAATAAAAAAATAGTAATTAGACAAATATAAGTAATTAAAAGTATAAATGGGTTTTAACTTTCTATAGCAATCATTAAAATAGAACTAATACAATTGCAACTAATTATAATATTTCAATTTTTATAAACTAATTATATCATTATTATTCCACAACATTTAAAACAAATACAATTAGTTACAAAATACATAATATAAATTGAATCATTTAATAAGACTGGCTTTTGAGCCAATTGCAAGTAATCTTAAACATTTAATCCAATTAAGATAACTTAGTTAAAAAATAATAAGATTTTTTTTACAAATTGGTGCCAAAATTCAGAATTAGAAAACATTTTACACATTTCATTTCTTTAGGTAAAACTGCCAATAAAAGAAAGCAAGGCATTTTCTAATTAGGCAACACAGATATGTTGTAAAGACAAAACAAGAAAATTGTTAAGAGAATTTCTGTTGGAAGTTTGGCTGCAATGGCAAGTCGCCAGAGTTGCTGATTGGCCCGAGTTAAGTTTGGCAAGGATATTTGCTTGTTGTATAGCCTGGAGCAAGACATCAGTCCCTGTCATTAGCTACCTTATAGCAGTGTAGCCAACCTCTTACAGATTTAGTAAGTAATAAATTCTTCTAAAATAATGTCAACAAATTAAGTCTCCTGTAATATGTTATGCGAATTGAACGAAATATATATACATCTTTAAAGAACTTTGTTTAATAGGAAAATACCGGTGTATCTTGAAACATTTACTCACCATATCTGATCCGTTTTGCTCATCAACATCACTTTAGATTCACTTATTCTCACCTTTTCGGAATCGCTTTGCTCATCCTCAGAACATGGAATCCATCTTCGGACTTGCTTAGACATTAAAAATATCATTTTATTCCCAGCAATAAGCCATCCAGGTCGATAAGGCTTATTGAAATGGAACATCGCATACTTAATTATAATATAAAGAGATATATTCGAGCCAATTCATGTCTTTCAATAAACATTTAACCAATTCTAAAAAGCTATGAATCTTGGCACATTGCTTGTCCATATGTAACACAAGCGTACTAAATTGCAATAGCATGCAATAATTTTTGAGAAATTAAGTTATTTTTAAGAAGTTATAAAAACATTTTTTAAAGAGCACAGCTACCCAAAGTATGATTTCTGTGCCTAGTTAAACTTTCTAATATATAAACACCTCGGGACTATTCCATATCATATTCTCAGGGATCATCCAGGCAATGGCCTTGCTCCATGTTGCTTAACATTAGTGATCCGTAGATACAAGTAGTATTAAAATGAAATCTATTAAAAGGGATACGCTTGAACCATATTTCACCTCTATTGAATGTTGTCAATTGATTTTTAAAAAAACCTATATGTCTCATTCCATAAAAATTAAACTACTTCTGATGATATAAAACATGGCACATGGAAAGGAAATATTTAAATCACTATTTTTTAAAATGTCCACTTTGTTCAGGGCAAACGAAAAGTGCATTTATTTTTTTATTGACAAAATGAAATACCAAAATAATAGTTTACTTAGGGTAGTGAGTTATAGTTTTATCATTCGTGACCCTCGACAATCGGGAACAAAATACATTGTTATGATAATTTTCTAATGAATTTGCTTCTGGAACTTTGTTTCTGGGATCAGATTTTGTTATTTCTTTAAGCGCTTTTTCCTCTCGCCTTAAATTTAGTCTCAGTTTGTTAATGCGGTCTAGAGTGGCCAATAAACTCTGTGATGGGTTGACTTCTGACAGTTTGGCTTCTTCTAGGGTCTTTTCGACGTTATTGCTGGGTGTGAATGGAACAGAGGTCTCGTCTTCAATGCCACTGCTGGTTTCGAACATAACAGGGATCTCCTTATCAGTGGTACTGCTGGTCGACATGAGTCTCTTTTGCTTATTATCAATAGTCGTGATTATCTTCTGGTCATCGTTACGCTTCTTATCTCTATGTAATGTAGTTTTATAATTACGACCTTGATTATTTAATTTACTTTCATTTTGACTCCAATATTCCATATACTCATTTATAGGCATATTTAAGGCACGACAACTAGTCGACATATTAACTCGACTTTGCTGCGATGTTCGACAGACAACATTATTTTGGTTAACATCCAAGTTATCTCGAAAAGGCACATTTATAACAATGCTTGTCGACATATAGCGAGGCAAAATGGACGGCATTTTGTTGAGATTGAATACATTTATGTAGTCCGTAAGGCCCCTAAAATCATATTTATATTTTGGACTATCATTTGTTTCCATACGGCTCATTTGAGCCGATAATCTTGATAAAGTTTCTTTAGAGGACAAATATTTGTTCTCTATTTTATTCATCTTCTTTTCTATTTGATCGTTTATAAGGACATTTGACTTAGTTAAATTAGAACGAGGTCCTTGTAACTTCAACGAATTTGATGCAGATTCCGAATTATACAAACGCGGTTCCTTTTCTTTTATTTGGTACTTCTTGGAAGTATCCAATTTCAACCTTTTCTCAAACTTGGGCCAATCATTTTCATTTTTATTTACATTAATAGCGTACTTTTTCTTTGATGATTGACTATTTTTAAATAGGTTAGTAGATCGCGTCAAGGAAGATTCAATTTTCTTTTGAACAATAAATTTCTTAAAGTCAGTTAGCCATTCATTATTAAGCAATTTATTAGACGCTAAAGCTGCCGATTTAAGTTTTTCTTGCCTTAGCTCTTTAGCAGCTCTCAAACCTTTCTCCAGTGCTAATAATTCTGTCAGTAAAATTTGGTTCTGAGTACTAATGCTACGTGGTCCTGAAATATTAATAAGCTTGGAGACGTGGCTCGGTAATTTGTCTAGGGTCATTATAAAAGTATATTTTACCTTACTATAGTAAATATTTCTTTTTCTATTCTTCTTGATATATCTTGATTTTTATCTTGATTCAATATTTCTTGATTGTGTCATAATTTTAAATTATTTCCGAGAAAACACAAAAACAATATGCTGTCATATTTGATTAAAACGTTTAATCTAGAACTAACCAATAAACCATTATAAACCGTCAATAAGAACAGAATCATTAGAATAAAAAATCCGGCACGGAGTACCTTGGAACTTTACTCACCATATCGGATTTGCTGCGTTCATCTTAACCACTTCACATTAGAAAAACATTCGTTTTATTGCCAGCAGCCACCCACTTCCTCGGAGCTGCTTAATACTAGGGGTCCAACAAATACCGAATATACATTATCTGTATTGAAATGAAACTGTTAAAGCAGAGTATTAAGAAGACTTTTATTTTAGCGTTAATATCATAAAATATGCAGATATCTTGGCCAGCTTTACATAAAGCCGGTATTTAAAAATAAGGAGATGGTATTTTGTATTGGATATGAAAAGGAAGAAGAAAGGAGTCAGCTTGACTATCAATTAACGAAATTTAAGGATCCACTGACGAGCGTGGATGAGTTTAAGGATTTAATATTATGAAGGGCTGATGGTAATTGATTGAAATAGAAGGGACTCCAAGTATAATGCTTGTCTTTGTTTCTTATCTGTATTGCAAAAAGAAGTTCATAGCCCATCGTTAGAAAATGTGTTGGATACAAACGTTTTATGTTGATTTCGTCACGCTTTGGAAATGATAAAGTAATACGTTTGAATAATAAATCCAATGGCGAGATCATACAGTAATAATTAGATCAGTCGAGTATCGTTTTTGTTTCCAAAGTGAAAATTTAATAATAGTATTTTAAATCACTCTTAATTGATCTAAATCTGTACTAGCGGCACTTAACTAAACTAGAATACAGTAATGAATAATAGATCCAGCAAAATGCGTGATTAAGTAATTTAAGTATTGTTTGATTAGCGAATCTGATACGTAAGAGAGTATAAATAGTTTTTGTGATTGTATGATCCATGAAAGATTTAGTCAAGATAAAAATAACTTGATATTATTATTTATTACATTTAGGCCTGCAAATAAAACATAATAAATTTTACACTACATTACGACAGGCACATCGGAATAATCATTACAGATCAAATTACTCCTCTCTAGAGTGAGATTTAATAACACAAATTTCATGTACTAAACTTTAAATAAATGGATTATGATTTTGATTTTTCGGGAGAAACTTCTTTTTATTACTATAAAACATGCAAAACAAACATCAACTTTCAAAATTGGTCTACGAAAAGAAAGCTCCAATTATATAGGGTTTAAGCTTACGCGGTTGCAATATTATATTATATTTTCGATACTATTTTCACGGTAGCATAACTTCCTCTATTTCTTTAATAACGATTTGGAAGAAACAAAATGTAAATATAATTTACATCAATGCAATTTTTTCCTTAAGGGCTGAATAAATAATGTTTTATACTTTATCAAAAAATAAAATGATAGAATAATTAGATTTAAGAAAAAAATTGCTTTATCATACAAAATGAAATCAAATTTTAATAAATGCTAATATATAGCAGAGACACGAATAATACTTATGAAAAAAATGCACACAAAAATAATGCAAGGAATGCACGACAACACAATTTTTAAAATAACTTATTTTTAGAAACTAAATATTTTAATGGAGTAAGATGAAGAAGAAAAATAAAACGGGAGGAAATTGTCTTAAGAGGAAATAAATTTGATATTGTCTTAAAATGGCGGCCATCGTCAATTTTAATACAAGTTTATTTGAATAAACAAATTTATTTTTTTATTTGTGAAAAAATTAAACTAAATATTAATGCAATCGAAGAACCAGCTACCGTCGGTACTTGATGCTGTATCCAAGTTGTTGTTGTATACAAGTATCGACGGAAGCTGATTCTTCGATTACTTCTTCAACTTGCGGTAAATACAACCTTTTTAATCTTGATATTAATGACTTGTCTAAGGAAACTAATGTGCATCAAGATCTTAACCAATTATGTAGTTATCACAGTTTACATTTTTTAGGCATTAGATAAGGAATCTTAGTTCCATATTTGATAGCTTGCTTTTTATATCTTTGCTATTTGAGAAAAAATTACATTTGCGCCACTGAAATTGATAGAATATTGATCAGGATATCTCAAATTTAACAGCGGTATAAAATAGGAAATAAGGTGCCATAAAAAATACTTATTAAATACTTGAAAAGATGAATTTTTGTAAAGANTAATTTGTCTAGGGTCATTATAAAAGTATATTTTACCTTACTATAGTAAATATTTTTTCTATTCTTCTTGATATATCTTGATTTTTATCTTGATTCAATATTTCTTGATTGTGTCATAATTTTAAATTATTTCCGAGAAAACACAAAAACAATATGCTGTCATATTTGATTAAAACGTTTAATCTAGAACTAACCAATAAACCATTATAAACCGTCAATAAGAACAGAATCATTAGAATAAAAAATCCGGCACGGAGTACCTTGGAACTTTACTCACCATATCGGATTTGCTGCGTTCATCTTAACCACTTCACATTAGAAAAACATTCGTTTTATTGCCAGCAGCCACCCACTTCCTCGGAGCTGCTTAATACTAGGGGTCCAACAAATACCGAATATACATTATCTGTATTGAAATGAAACTGTTAAAGCAGAGTATTAAGAAGACTTTTATTTTAGCGTTAATATCATAAAATATGCAGATATCTTGGCCAGCTTTACATAAAGCCGGTATTTAAAAATAAGGAGATGGTATTTTGTATTGGAATATGAAAAAGGAAGAAGAAAGGAGTCAGCTTGACTATCAATTAACGAAATTTAAGGATCCACTGACGAGCGTGGATGAGTTTAAGGATTTAATATTATGAAGGGCTGATGGTAATTGATTGAAATAGAAGGGACTCCAAGTATAATGCTTGTCTTTGTTTCTTATCTGTATTGCAAAAAAGAAGTTCATAGCCCATCGTTAGAAAATGTGTTGGATACAAACGTTTTAATGTTGATTTCGTCACGCTTTGGAAATGATAAAGTAATACGTTTGAATAATAAATCCAATGGCGAGATCATACAGTAATAATTAGATCAGTCGAGTATCGTTTTTGTTTCAAAGTGAAAATTTAATAATAGTATTTTAAATCACTCTTAATTGATCTAAATCTGTACTAGCGGCACTTAACTAAACTAAATACAGTAATGAATAATAGATCCAGCAAAATGCGTGATTAAGTAATTTAAGTATTGTTTGATTAGCGAATCTGATACGTAAGAGAGTATAAATAGGTTTTTGTGATTGTATGATCCATGAAAGATTTAGTCAAGATAAAAATAACTTGATATTATTATTTATTACATTTAGGCCTGCAAATAAAACATAATAAATTTTACACTACATTACGACAGGCACATCGGAATAATCTTACAGATCAAATTACTCCCTCTCTAGAGTGAGATTTAATAACACAAATTTCATGTACTAACTTTAAATAAATGGATTATGATTTTGATTTTTCGGGAGAAACTTCTTTTTATTACTATAAAAACATGCAAAACAAACATCAACTTTCAAAATTGGTCTACGAAAAGAAAGCTCCAATTATATAGGGTTTAAGCTTACGCGGTTGCAATAGATATTATATTTTCGATAACTATTTTCACGGTAGCATAACTTCCTCTATTTCTTTAATAACGATTTGGAAGAAACAAAATGTAAATATAATTTACATCAATGCATTTTTTCCTTAAGGGCTGAATAAATAATGTTTTATACTTTATCAAAAAATAAAATGATAGAATAATTAGATTTAAGAAAAAAATTGCTTTATCATACAAAATGAAATCAAATTTTAATAAATGCTAATATATAGCAGAGAACCACGAAATAATACTTATGAAAAAAATGCACACAAAAATAATGCAAGGAATGCACGACAACACAATTTTTAAAATAACTTATTTTTAGAAACTAAATATTTTAATGGAGTAAGATGAAGAAGAAAAATAAAACGGGAGGAAAATTGTCTTAAGAGGAAATAAATTTGATATTGTCTTAAAATGGCGGCCATCGTCAATTTTAATACAAGTTTATTTGAATAAACAAATTATTTTTTTATTTGTGAAAAAATTAAACTAAAATATTAATGCAATCGAAGAACCAGCTACCGTCGGTACTTGATGCTGTATCCAAGTTGTTGTTGTATACAAGTATCGACGGAAGCTGATTCTTCGATTACTTCTTCAACTTGCGGTAAATACAACCTTTTTAATCTTGATATTAATGACTTGTCTAAGGAAACTAATGTGCATCAAGATCTTAACCAATTATGTAGTTATCACAGTTTACATTTTTTAGGCATTAGATAAGGAATCTTAGTTCCATATTTGATAGCTTGCTTTTTATATCTTTGCTATTTGAGAAAAGAATTACATTTGCGCCACTGAAATTGATAGAATATTGATCAGGATATCTCAAATTTAACAGCGGTATAAAATAGGAAATAAGGTGCCATAAAAAATACTTATTAAATACTTGAAAAGATGAATTTTTGTAAAGATTAAAAATAATTAGGGTTAAATGTGAACCTTGAAAAAAGTAATCAGAGTTTTGTGGCATAACAAACGAGAGAAAAAGAGTTTAACAAAGTCTGTTTTCATACTGAAAAACAGGGAAAATGAGATGGAAAGTGTAATGCATAAAACAACTTAATGATAAAATAATGAAGGATGGATGAATGTAAGTAAAGAGAAAGAGTAACTAAAAAACTTAAATTGAAAAATTGAGTGGTTCCTTCTCTCTTTAGCAACAAAGAGCAAAAAAATAGAGAGGAAAATATAAAGAGAAAGCTTGTGAGACGGAGAAAATGAAAACATAAAACCACAAACTATAAGCAGTTAATCAAAATTGTGACGTTTTCCATCACACGCACTCTCTGGAAAAGTATAAAGAGCAAATGTTAGAAAAAAGTAAAAAATAATATTAGCTGCAGAATAATAAATCCTTGAGGAGGTACGAGTTAGAGCCTAGGTACAAAGCAAACCTCACGACCTACAAAACCTTTCCCTGCCTTTCTCTGCCCTCCTTCTAACCTTTGTACTAAGTGAGGAATAAAAGAGAGAAAAAATAAAAAAAACTTCCCAGTGATTTATACTACTTAAAGAGATTAATGAGATTTTATTACAATAGGATAGAGAAAAAGTTTTCCTTGTAAAAAAAGTTTAAATTAAAAAAATTAAACCACAGAATTGTTTTGTAAAATTAATTTAATTTGTAAAATTAATTACAAATATTTATGAAATCAGTACTTTTAAGTATGTTTTAAGTACCTTTAAGTTACTTTAACTTACGTTAACTTATGTAACTGTAACCTTATGTCACCGTTAACTTATGTTACAGTACCTTTAAGCATGAAATTTTAATATCTTTAATAAAATACGTAAGAGTGACGTCACAAAGATTTGTCTAATTTACCTAAATGTAACTTCTGATTCTGTAAACCCTAATCCATGTCAAAAAATATGAAAGCAAGCAGTTAAGTTTTAGTAAAAAAAGATAAATTAAAATTATGAAAACTAACACTTAATTAAGGCTGGAATTATTACTGTAAATACAATTAAAATTTAGATTTTCCGAAAAAATAAATTATATTTATCTTATGTCACAAGATTTTTTGGTATCATTTTGGTTAACTTTTCAGAAGGATCTGTTGTACATATACTATCTAACCTCCAAAGTTACGACCTATATAATTCATTATAAAACATTATAATGATGTATACATTTTTCAACTAGTTACTGCTCGGTGGATTTAAGCATGCGTAAAACGAGTGATAATTTTTTACATTATAATTAAATATACTAACAATATAAAACAGGAAAGTTTAATGTTTTTAATTAAATAAACGTAAGTAGGGATAGAACATTTTGAAGGAACATAGTAACATAATTAACTAATGAAGGGAGGACGATGTAGTTTGATTGAACTGAAAATAATGTTTTACGCTGTAAACCAAAATAATAAAAAATATTTAGTCCTATTAAGCTAAACCTGTATATAGCGTAGAAGCTTTGTAAGAAATTGATCAGTTTTCCTTTTGAAATTTACGGAAATTAAATTCATTAGCTATAACAGTAGAAATATATAAATTAAGCTAAAGTAATGAAATTTAACAGCTAGGTAACAACTAAAAAACGTCGATATCAAATTATTTTTTTCTTTCTAGAAAAACACCTCTAAAAGAAGACAATGGAGAGAAATTTTTCTACCTGAATAAAAGTAACGCTTCACAAGACAGATTACCGAAATACGAAAAAAGCAGGATAAAAAGGGTGACAAGGTGAAATTACCAATCAGAGCGTTCCGGTGCCCCTAGGGCCCTCCCCCAATCAAACAATTCCAATAGGTACCACTAAAGAAAAAACTACACACAAAAAAGCTTCCGACTAAAGTGCCACTCAAGATATTTTCTCTTTTTTTCTCAAAGTAAATATAACTTAAAAAACTTTTTTTTTTTCACAAGAAGGGTGAAAAATTGAAGAGCTAGAGGGATTTAACGATATTTGTGGCGCCCGCGGGGTTGAGTAAGAAAGGACGGAAATCTGGTATAGATGTATCAAGGGAATTTGAAAAGTAGGATGGGCTCACACTGATAAATTTCTAAACTCTTGAGAAAAAGCATAACAAGTTGTGCATATATAGAAAAACTTTTTTTTGAGAAGTAAAGCACTGTGAAAAATAAGCTAACTTTGAACTAAAATACAGAGAAATACTGAAAACAAAATCTTTAAGTCTGATGGAAATATCTCCCGAAAAACAAAACATTAGAGAATAGAAAACAAACAGAATAACAAATTCCACATGCATGTAATGCATCTAGGCCAACATTCGTCACAATTGAAAATAAAAACATTGATTTTCTTTACTACTAAAGATTGAAAGTGAAAATAAAACGCTAAATAAGTAACATATTTCAATTATAAAATATTTAAAGGATATACTAAAAATATAGAAGCATACAGAAGGAAACATTATATTCTAGATATTGTTTCAGTCACAAAAGGCCAAACAAATAAATTTACAGATGTAAATCCTTTGGTTATAACTAGAGGCTTCCGGCCTTTCTTAAGAAAAGTAAATATATAAAGATAAATTATTTTGTTGTGTGATTGCTGTGGACTAGCTTAAAACGTTTTATGTGCAGCTGGTATTAGAAAATAAAATGTGGTTTATTTTTGTTACTAACCTTTTACTACGATGACTTGAATTTATCGAGTTTTATCAAATCTGTTGCACGTTGAAGTATATTGACCTAATAAATTTTTATGTTTCTAATTAGAAAACATTACATACAAAGTAATATTGCAATTAGTGTACTTAGTTTTAATTGCCCTTCTTACTTTTCCTCACTTTTAACACTAAAATTCTGAAACTGAGATGTTTCATCAACGTCAACACTTTATTACGTTTTCAGTCGTTATTATCATGCATTCTTAGTGTGCATGTCTACGTGTGTGTGTAGCTCGCGCTATGTGTCACGCTTAAGAGTTTATTGGCACAAAAATCTGACCTAATGCTTAGTTCAGCTGCCCAGAATATAATTTTTAGACCACGTTTATTTATTTATCTGAAATTGACTATATTTATTTTAGACCATGTGACTAAATTAATCTGAGGTCAAGCGTAGCGAGACCAAATTTTTGACACCCTATAGACATCGATTAACTTGAATATTCATTTCAAGTGCTGCAAGACCGATGTAATACCTCTTTATACTTTAAGGTAAACATTACATTCTGACAAGACGAGGAAAACAAGTCTGAAATTTGAAGGAAAAGTTCTTGGGTAAACTTCTTTGCAAATAAATTATAATCTTATTTTGTTTACTCTATTATGTTTAATTTATTTATTTTTTATAATAATTGCTTTATCAAATTTTCGTAAAATTGATAAACAGTTAGGGATAGATACCGGATTCCGCTTGGCCTTTTGATTCTAATAAAAATTATGTATGTATATATATATATATATATATATATATATATATATATATATATATATATATATATATATATATATATATATATATATATATATATATATAGTATGTGTGTGTGTGTGTGTGTGGTGTGTGTGTGTGTGTGTGTCATCCTCTCCTCCGAGACCCTAACCTCATTAACTCATTTTACAATTTAAAATTCCCAGAAAATAAATTCCTAAAGAGCTGAATTAAAATTCTGAAAAACTGAAATGCAGAAATTAGTAAGTGATAATTAGGGAGTCATCATTACATGAAAAGCCAACATTTTTAAATACATTTAGTGACTAAAATAAATCCCTTTACTGAGAAATAGCAAATTATAATTCATAGAATATAAAATTAACGAACGTCGCCTTAGCATAGAAAAATAGTGGTAAATATTTAAATTGCAAGAGGGTCTATCAATTCATTAGCAATTTAAATGTTTACTTTTTCCAATATTTTAATGTCTTTATATAAATTCTTGTAAGAAATTAAAATCCTATTAAGATAGGTAACAGTGCAGGATTTTATGTAATTTCTCTTTTTTCCTTTTATTCTTTCTTTCAGGAATAATAAATACAGTTAAGAGAAAAAATATTAATTCAGATCTATGAATATTTTCATAAGTCATAAATAACTCCAGTCTTTTAGGTCCAATGTACATTTCTAAGGGTGATTTTTACACAATTTTTTTGTTATTTTTTCGCATGGGGTAGAGAATGTTTTGTAGGTAAAAAAGCAACCATAGCAACTAATCATTCATGCAAGGAGTGTCCGGCGCGTCACAAAGCCATGCGAAATCCTGGGTGGCACAGAGGAGAAAACTTGCTATAAATCTAAATGCTTTTTATCTTTCACCTGTTTCCCTCAGCAAGGATTACTACAATACTTCCTCAAATGTCAGATTTGTTTCCAAACCTAGTGAAAGTATTACAGTGACAATGACAGCAATGACCGATAATATGAATAAGGAAACATTGGGTACGGGGTACCTCGGAACTTTTCCTTATAGATTCGCTACGCACATTCTCCAAGCTTCGAACTCGCTTCGCTTGCCCTCAGAATATACAAGTTGTTAAAATTATATTGTAACAAGTCATCGGACTCACTTCGCTCGTCCTCAGAAAGTAAGCACATCCGTTTCATTTCCAGCGGTCACCCATCCGGGAACTGAACACGCTCGATTCTGCTTAATTTTAATGATCAAACAAAAATCATAGATGTTCTTGTCCTATTAAATCGAAACATAGTGTACTTCTTTATCAAGTAAAGGTATATTCTTCTAATGAATTTTAAGTCAATTGAATTTTTTTCCGATGTTATAAATTTTTAAAAAATGTACGCAAGTAATTTAATAAAAATTTAACTAATGCTGATAATGAAATGAAACTTATAAAGTATGGTATTCTTATACTTGGCTACATGCGAGCCAAATTCTAATGTAATTGTATCATTTTTTTGCGTTTTATGAATTTTTGAAATTTTTGCTGAGTCATTTTTGCGGGTTAATGACGTCATAGAAAATATTTTCCGGATAGCACAACTACACCCATAGACTGATTTTTGTCAAAGTATCATAGCAATAATAATAGCTATCTCTCTAGCATAAATGCACTAGGACCTACGATGATAAGACACACACACACACTCATACACATATAGACAGACAACTCTGTGAAAACCACTTAGGATGCCTTTAAAAACACATGAAACTGATAATTCCGGTTACATCCCGGTAAAAATGCGCCGAGGTAAAAAGACAATGCACTATTAAAAATAGACTTAGTTATTCAAATTTTACTTTTTACTAAAGCTTTTAGTATACTTCAGTTAAAGTTAAAAACATATCTACCAAACAATTACTTTCAGTAACTAATCGCAGCATACTTATTAGCCCCAGTCTTATATAAGATACAATTATTTATCATTGCTCAAATTCTAAACTGACGATGTCTTTTTGTAATCAAACACCCATTTTTAAAAAAAAGAATATGTTGACTAATATTATTATAGCACTAGGTGACGTCTAGCTAGATAAAGCTTAAAATCATTTTCTTAATCCATAATTATATAAATAACAATAGTTTCCAAATATTCTGCTTTTAAAAGCAAACAAAGAAAAAATTCATCGCTGACTTCTTCAAAATTATGACATTAGCATAAAGTTTATTTTTCTTTAGTAAATATCTAAATAGATCAAATAAGCTACACAAGTTAACGTTTAGAAAACATCATAATTAAAAATCCCTAGGAAAGCGTTAAGATAAAGTAAAAGGCGGTGACGGCAGAGCCATTGAACCAAACGACAATATTGGTTAGGGAATGGGACCACTTTAGATAATTGCACTGCGGTTTAGAGCAACAGCTGCCGACCTCTAGGGAACAAAAAAAAAAATAGCATAAAAATATACATAATGAAAAATTCACCAAGAAATCGCTTTTTTTAATCTAACAAAACCGCTCCATCTATAGAATATTGTTGATAGAATATTATATATATCTTAATATATCTACTAAAGATAGAATATTAAAAAAGATATTCATTCAAATTAAAGTTAGAATGAAATGTTACTTCTATAATGTAACATTATTATAGCTAAGAATCCGTAAGCTATACTTTAAGTATATTTTCGGTATATTTAAAATAAAATAGTTATCTAAAGTCTAGGGTGTAAAGATATCGGATTCGCTTTGCTCGTCCTCAGAATGTAAAGATTATCCTAAGCTTAAGGTGGTATTATTTCGGCCTTGCTACGCCCGACCTCAGATGTAATCAGAGGTAATTATCAGGTGTACACCTATACACCCTACAAATATGTTGGGTGTTATAGCCTTAGGTTACTTAAAACTTAGAAAAAATAATATGGTAGATATGGGTTTAATATCTACCATATTATTTTTAGTCCCTTGATATTTGGGAATTACGGGAATTTCCAAAACTAATTAAATTTATCAAATTTACCATAAATTAGCACATATTTTTCTATTTTTCGACCTTCAATGCGAGGGCGTAAAATAGTTATAACAGCTGTGGATTAAAGTTAAAATAGAAAGAGTATAAGGGGCATAATTGTCAATTAGTCTTAATTGTAAATACTAAAAAAAACAATGCACCAGAAACTGGGCTTTGCAGACGTATCAGATTAGTGTTATATGATCTTTTATTGGTTTCTCCTCAATTTTACTAGATGATTCGCTGTCAAAGCGTAATTGGGTCAAACAAATGCCTGACACTATAGATATGCCAATTAAAAAATATAAAATATTAATAAGTAGAAAATTTTGGGCATACTTAGCTCGTAAATGTAATTTTACGATGCAACGTGCAACTAAAGTGACACATAAGACACAATCTCTGTAAAAATCTTACAAAATCTACCATTATAGATAAAATAACAACAATAAAAGTGTCTAGATAGTAACCTTTTAAAATCCTTCTGGGAAAACCCTAGTATATAAAATGTAAGGCTACTGTAAAAAATTGTGTAGATAGCTAGAAAAGCTATAAAAAGAGCATGTACATGATGTTATCATGTAATACGCATGCTCCCTAGTATCCTAGCAATAGTGTTGATCTTATCTCTAGAACATACTGGAAGGTAAAACATTTTTTAAAACTAAGTTTTGAAGCTACAAGCATGGGACAAATATCACAACTCTTTCGGTTGAATCTAGGTAACAGTAGGTTAAAATTATAAACCAAAAAAATATACAGAAATATATAACAGTAACTGAAATATTCAAAAATATGATTAAAAAATCAGATTGTGTGAAATAAAATTAATGCATAAGGGATTGTAAAAATTAAAATTTAATGACAAATGATTAAAAAATATAAAAGGATTTATAAAAAAATAGGAATAAAGTCAATAATCGATAAGGGTAATGAAAAAGGGTAAGAGGAAGGTTCACTTTGAGGGGCTCCGCAAAGAAAACCCCTCAAAGGCAATTCCTAATACCTTAAAAAGAAGCCTTTTAAGATTACCAAGAAAAAAATTCGATTGTCCAACGGACTTTCTTAAACAAATCTGGAAAAAATCGCATTTCTAAAGTATAAATATACTCCTTCATGGGAGCCTTTTTATATCGAAGAAATAAACAATCAATTATCTGGGTTGAACAGTTTATCTTTTCTATTTTTCTTGCTATTTATGGATTATTTATTTCCTTTTTATATTAAAAAAATGAATTATCATTTTCTACTAAAAAAGAAACAGATATAATCTTTTGGATAAGTCGGGTGTAGTCGTTTCCCTACCACTAATTAAGGTTTTGGCATGACATATTGCATAAGTGTTAGCATAGTTTCTTTAAATATTCATATTAGAATACAAAGTTGCTTATTTAAACAAAAACAGGAAGTTTTATTTAAACTATAGCAAAGATTAAAGTAAATCATAACCAAATAACAATAAGTAATGTAATGCTGAAAATAACACTGTGGTTTGGTTAAATTTTAGAGAGTGCTTTTTGTTCTTTTATTAGACATGATTTATAAATTTGGATATGTATTCATAAAACTAGATCATTTAGTTTATTATTATTTTATTTTAAGAATCTTTCGTTAAAAAGAGGGGCAAACTTTACTTAACTGTAAAGTTCAGTAAGTAAGTAAGTTCTGTAAGTTCACTGATTTGAAAAAATATTTTAACAATCTAAGACATCATTTCTCATCTAAGTTTATGACCGAATATTTTAAGTTTTGTTGGTTTAAACCTCAATTTAATCACAAAATGTAGGTGTAATTTAAGAAATCATTTTTTACGTATTTTTAAAATAGTATCTCTATTATATGCGACAAAAGAAATAGCCTAATGCTAATTTTGGCTGAAAATGCAACATTGAAATGAAAAGCAAATTATTTAAAGGCAACTCATTTACAACGAGTCAGGCACATTGATAATACTTAAGAAGAGACAAATCAGATAAACGAGTCACCTGGCTCGTCAGAGTATACACGCATTGATCTGTTCGTAGATCTCCTCACACATATATAGTCCGACGGATAATTTATACCTGTAAAAACAAGTATATACTTCACTTGTAACCGTAAATATTAACATTTTAGTGATTTTATCCTCATTTCAGGGAAAGAGCCTTAATATAAAATAGTTAAAGATTTTAATAATGGGACTTTTTATATGAATAAGGACTACAGCGGTCAATCATAAATCGTTTTATATAAATTTAAAACATCTAAATACACATTTTTATTGAAAAGTTAAACAGTATTAATAAAGTTTTATATTTGGTTCAATTAGCATAATTATAAAATGAAAATAAAGCACGAAGAACAAACAAAATATTACATATTAGAAACATAGTAACTCTAAAATTTAAGTTTCTCTATAGCAGTATCTAATTCTACGATAAAGTTTAAATTGAATTTAAATATATGCTTTTGATAATATTCTATAATACCTAAGGTATTTGTGGAGCTTTAGAAGTAAATTAAGTGCTCTACTTAATAAATAGGTACAAGTTTTAAACTTATTAAGATATTAGGCTCTTAAAACTTTACTTGAGAACTATAAGATTTATAGTTGGGACTTATAGACGTGTTGAAAATTTTACTTTGAATTTTCATGAAATATGTTAACTTTGATAAAGTTTTTGAAGTATTAAATTGTAATCCTATGGTAAATAATATCTAATTTATAGTATAAAATATAATATTTATTAATACAATTTCTTTCTTTAATTTATACCTATAAATATAAAGGCTATACATATTAAATTTATAAGCTTTTAAGTTTTAAAGAAGATTTTAAAATTTAAGAAACAAGTAGATCTATCTAAACAATATGCATAGTTAGTTACCTACTAAATATGTATATTGTTTAGATAAGTAAGGAATCTATCGAAAGATCACTATACTGGTTTAGGAGAACAATATTAGCAAATAAGCTTGATCTAGAGTATTTGTGTTATAATAGTGTAACCTATAACCTAAATGAACTTATTAAAACGATAAAATGTCGTCTAGCCTGATAGCTAAAGTTGGCTTTTAGCCAAAACACTGATCGTCACACCTGCATATTTAGCATCATATCAAAGTAGCTTACCTCTTGCTATTTCAGCTTAAGTTACTTTTTTAACTTATCGATAAAACAAACAAAAAATTGCGGGTTTAAGAAACGAAATAGTTCTTTACTCATTAAATTTGGAAGGAAAAAGGCTTAGATATAGATGAATAGATTTGGATTGTAATAGTTTAATGATGAGAAAAGGAATAAAGCAATGATGCGGATAAAGGGTAGATTAAAGTGCACGCGTTATGATTTATAACACAGAGATTTGAATTTAGTATTTGGTGAAAAGGATTCGTATAGGAAAAAGGGAAATAAGGCAAAGAAGGGATAGAAGAAAAACCAGGAGCATTGGTATCTGGACCCGGCGACAAAAGGATATTGGAGCTGGATATTTCTGGCTAAAGAGAAAATACAGACCACTCTACAAATACTAGGGAGTCAGGAAATTAATATTCACAGTACAGGGTAGAAAATAGAGGGCAGCTTCTGGAATCATCCAAGCTTGAATCCAAAGATATCATGCAAACAGAAAAACTATCGCAAAAACCTCGCTAGGAAACCCCCTTGTATACACAGAACCAAAACCAAAAAAACCCAGACGACAGGAAATGAAAATCCTCTTCGGCTTAACCCACCACTTTGCAAAAAAACAGAAAAACTCTCTAATACTTAAAAAGCCTTTAATTCAGGAAAAAGAGTTAAATGAGTGCAAAACCTGAAAACGTGAATAAATCAGCTCAATGGGGATAATGCCTTGAACAATAAAACAAAAGGAAGAGAGGATAATTAAATTCTTGAAAAACTTTTGATAATTAATAATTATTTAAAAATATTATATTCAAATTTAAGCCGTCGCGATATTACAATAGTTAAATACTTGAAGAACAAAACATTCTTGTTTTAAACCATATTTGCTTTTTAATCTCTAATAAAAAGGGAAGATTCGTGATAATTTAAGTGTCTTTTAACCAAACATAAAACAAAATATCATTAAAAAGGGTTTTTAAATAACTTCAAAAGAAATATAAAATGTTATTCATAACCATCTAAAGATCACTATAATCTAAAATTTAGAATAGTCCAAATAATAGTGGATAGTGTCAATTTTAGAAGGATCAGCATATTTGCGAAATACTAATAGGATAAATGAGCATTTCCTTTGAATAATTCACAAAAATTGAGTAACAGCTAATAATGCTTTTGCCCAGGTTATAAAGCATACACCGGTAACTGAAGCAAGATATGAATTGTCAAGAACGGAAGCATGCAATTTAAGGAAAATTTGCCCTCCATGCGGACCTCCGCGTAAGAATTATTATTTACATGATTGTTAAATTGCACAATGAAGAAGCAACTAAATTTAGATTACACAAACGTTTTAGAAGAATTATTAGAATACTCTTTAATTCTAAGGATTCGATAGAAAAATGTACTTATAATGTCAGTAGTTTGTTTAATAAAATGTCTTTAAGGAGTTAATATTTATTTTAAAACGATGTCAAAGATTTTTGCATTACAAATCATTGGCATACACTATTTATTTTTAAAAAATATTATTAGAACTGACGAAAATTATTTTATATTTCTGACCCTAACCATTACAATTGATTAAACTTTGATATTGAGTTAAATTCTAAAATGATGTATTAAACATAAAAATATACATCAAAAAGGGAAAAAGTAGACATAAAATGTTTTAGATATGATATGTTAAAGTGAATAAAGAAAAGAAACAATTTCCTGCGACTTAAACAAAAGGAATAAAAAGTCCTGTTAAAATGAAAAATCATTCTTGGATTAACTTTAAATAAATATTTCCAGTTTTTTGCTATATCCTTTTATGATTTTTAATACAGAAAAAAGTTACAGTAAAATAAGGAGGGAAAAGTTAAAAATGAGGAGAAAAGTGAATATTTTTTTACAACTAAAAGAGGAGTAAACAGCCATCCATCACAGAATAAAAGAACAAGAAAATATATATAAAAAGAAAATACATAAAATATTCAACTTTTTTTTGGAATAAAAAGAATACAAAACTATTGATCGAAAGGGGAGTTATAACGTCTTGAGAATCTTTTCAATTTATTTGATGTGACAAATTGTTTCTCTTTTGAACAACTCTAGGGGAGAAAACTATGAATAATCTAAAATCAGATGAAACTACAAGAATTATCGATTGCAATATATAGGCAATACTTGTGCAGTAAAGAATCATATTAAATATTCTAATAACTTAACAGTCATTTTAATACTTTTTTTAAAACGTGTATTTAATATTTTAAAACACATTTACTGTTTTATTCAGAAAGTCCACAGGAAATTCGTTTTTACGACAAATAAATTAGTAATTTATATACAGTGCAGGCATAGTATTGTGATATCATTTGTAAAATACGAACATGGACATTTAAGGACAGCCACTAAAGTTATAGATGAAATAAAGATATATAATTTTTACCAAATATATTGATTTAAGTTAATGTAGTTTTTAGAATATATTTTTAATAAACCTTAAACATCAAAGAAGCAACGATAACACAGCATAGTTAACTCAGTTTTATTTATTTTTTCTTACACAGTCAGTTTAGCCTGATTCACTTTATTCCCTGTTGTACGGAACGTGAAATGCAAAATTTTTATCCACTGTAAAAAAAACTTTAATGAACGGAGTTCAAAACAAAAAAACATTCTTTTGTCAGTTGGGAGTTCATCTCTTTGCCGCTAGGAGCACCGAAGACCACATTTTTGTTGTAGTTCACCTATAGTTCCGCTAAATGTCAACAGTGTTTCAACAATATAACCTTATTTTTGTTATCTATTCCTTGATTCTTTACAATCGAAATTAAATCTAAATGAATTAATTGCATTTATTTAGTAAAAAGTATTATTCACAATGTTTGATAGCAGCTCCACCAGAGTGTACTTTAGCAATTGAAGCTGTAAATCAAAAAGTGTTTGGTGAATGTTATTTTTTATATTTACTCTTTACCTCAGAAAAACTAGCATACACTACACGGCTATAAATGACTTTTTTTCACCTCAGTTTCTTTTTCTGACTCGCTTTGCTCGCCAGTAAATATAGTTGCTTTGGTAAAAAAAATTATTTCACAGCATACTAGTAAAATATAACTATATTTTCTAAACCCAACCATTTCGTCATTAACATTTGTTTTTATATATTTTAGACATAATAAGAATTGTTTACCATTTATGCAGCAGAATAAGAAATATCATTAGAGGTTTAATTCAAAGCTAATACTAAGAATGCAATACCACATAAAAACACTTGAACAACACACTCCAATAGCCACAATAGCACCAATAGAAACGGTTTATTCTTTATACTTCCTTAGCCTTTGGAAGTTATGGCAGTAAGGGTGAACGTTCTTCAACAAAATCTTGAAAAAGAAATATTTTCCTCAGATTTAATATCTAAGAATGCAGACATAAGAAAAAAAATGCTGAAGAAATTCGGCCTAACATATTTTTTTGCAAAAGAAAAAAGGTTTATTTAAAAAAGGTATGAAAGAAATAGATACAAGGAAGGTATATCGACAATACCAAGTCCTATAGGGGTGAACCCAATATCCTCCATGTGTAATGGTATGAAAAAACTTTTTTTTCATTTTCAATGGACAGAACCAAATCATTTTGGCTGGAAAATATCTTTTCTTTAGGATAATATTGATATTTTCACGCTTTAAAAAGAAACGGACAATAATAACATACAGAATACGAGCGTTGCAAATTTAGATTGCTAGTGAAACAGAACGGCTAAAAACAGTAAAAACAGATTAAGCGAAAAGAAAAAGGTGATAGCAATTAATTCTGATAAGTATGCCCTATTGGTTACATTTTGAAACATCGAAAAAGTGACTTCACCATCTTCCACTGACATTATAATCAAATAAACAGAACAGCATTACAGTTACTTTTATATTAGAACGTTTAAGATACAAATCAAAACAAAAACAATGTGCGGAAAGCCGAAAACAATTTATTTATAATAACTTTAACACATTCTTAGAGGGAGTTACAAAGAGTTCCTGAGAGCCTTAAAGACAATTCAGGCTTCTCAAGAATCGAGATAGGCAATACCCCTCATAGTAATGTATCTCTATGCTGATAAGTTGAAAGCTCCTCAAAGCTAAGACAAAATTGTGGGGAGTAAGTGATTAAACAAAAAGGCATAAGTAAATCAAAGAATAAAATATATGTATTAATTAATGTCACCTCCAACCAAAAAAATATTCTGAGCCTTATACTACGAATTCCCTTTAAAATGCGTGCTTTTGCACTAAACACTTCATTTCTTGCTTAAATTCCTAAGTTTTGCTTTATACCTTGAGAAAAATCATGGCATCTTGTTTCATGATTTTTATGGTACATGCTCATCCTATCAAAATAGGCATTTCACACTATTATTTGCACTAATTTAAAGCTCAGTTATTGCTTATCTTTTGATAAGTTTTAGCGGATTCCTTTATAAAATCCATAAAAAAATAGTAACCAAGTAGTAATGCAAGAAATGGATCGTAAAGTACGGAAACACGCATTTCAAACATAATTCTCCTGGCTTTCGGACAATGCAATAGCAAGAATAATAATTTCAAAAATATATAACACATTAGATGTCGCCAATCGCTAGTGACATTTACCCTGAAAATTTACCCTGAATATGAGAATAATCTATATAGAAAAAACTATATTTGTTTTCTATACACTATTTCAAAAGTAACATGTAACAAAAACACAAGTGCACATTTAAAAAATATAAAACGTCCAAAAACACAAGTATCTAAGAGAAAAGAAAGATGCTAATTTTAAACAAATAAAATTCAAAGTTAGCGTCTACTTAAAAAAAGTATAATCAAAATCTTTTTAATCCTAAAAAATTTAATTTTTCAAAAGAACAATAAGAAAAGTAGATACACATTTTTAGCGTAGCTAATTCAAAACATATTTGTAAGGGTATATCCATACACCTTAGAAGTAAAACTTATGCATAACATTAATTGAACATAAAAAACATAACAATACAAGTTCATAACAAAGTTGAAGTGGATGGAGTTCTGCTTATATTCTAAAGGATAATAAACCTCATTTGTTACTCTATACGAAGTATTGAGTAGAAATATTAATGAAAGGAAGTAATAGGAAAATCTATTCTGAAAACGTAGCTAATTTAAAAACTTCACTTTATAGCGGGATGAAATTGAATCAGACACTGAGATATAAGAAATATAAAGATTTTTTAGATATGTTTTTCTGCCGTAGAATTTTCTTTATTTTAGATACTTGCACTTTTTATGCCGTTTTAATTGGGTTAATTAAAACTTAAAGTGCATGAAAGAAGGTTAAGTACTTTTTTATTCACCCACACATACAAACATACATAATAAAATGTTTAATACGAAGTATAATCAAGTCTTGTATGTTGATATAAGGGTCAAGCTTTAACCCCTCAGAAGGTATAATTAAATAAAAAATAAAGAGTACACGAAAGTTCTAATAATATTCAGTACAGAATACTATATTTTTATCCATAGTAAAGTAAATTTTATTTTATTCTGTATCATCTATCTATTGTTATAAGGATTATATAATAATATTTTATAGTTCATTTATAGTGAGATGACTCTTGGCAGTATATCTAACATGCCTGCCTAACATTAGATTAAATACGAAATTCTAGCATATATAATATAATGCAATTTTCTGTGTAATACATAATTTAACTCGAATGGATTTTAAAATA
This sequence comes from Microvelia longipes, assembly GCA_018340805.1. Taxonomy (NCBI): domain Eukaryota; kingdom Metazoa; phylum Arthropoda; class Insecta; order Hemiptera; family Veliidae; genus Microvelia; species Microvelia longipes. Next base: position 36,292,002 of record JACMZG010001863.1, read on the forward strand.
TTCATTAAACAACTAGTATATCAGATTTTATTAGAGATATGCATGATTGTTGGTTACATCTTTTAGCGAGTATTGCCGAATATGGTAATAGTGCCAGGCAGCCTCTTCCGTTTGGCATTTACCTTGAGAATCAAATTATACGACAACTCATTATTTGACATGATTATTTGATTTTTGTACAAGAGTTACATAATTTGGAATCATAATATGTTTGAATAAGTCCTTAATATTTAAACATATTATGATTTCAAATAATGTAACTCTTGCACAAAAATCAAATAATCACAAGTATCAAATTATAAAACTAATTGTCCGATAACGAATATAAATAAAAACATGAGAGCTAAATGATATAAGTATTGCACTAAAAATTATAAAAACAAGAATGTTTTAAACCATAAAAATCAAGGCAATATTGCACAAGAACTAATCTAAGTACTAAATTGAATATTATAAATACTGTCTAAAAATAATCTAAACACGGCAGTTTCGAAATATATCAATTAATAAACTACAGCTTAGTTATATAGACTATAGTATCATTATTCCCTAGGTATTTGAAATTGTATATATAGGCTCACATTGTAGGCATGTGTATTGATTAATTTAAATTCCTTATTAATTAAATTTTGAACGTAGGTAGAAAGGGATTTCAAAAGATTAATTAAATTAGTTTGAAGCTAGAGTAGAAATAGATTTTCCAACAGTAGAATATAAGCACATATAGATAAGTGAATAAAATAAATAATAATTAATAATATTTATTGAAACGATAATAATGAAAATAAATAACGAAAATATGCTGTATTTAGATTGTGCTGTAAAATAATGAGGGCTTGTTATGAGTCAATGTAAACTCTCATGAGGCTGTATTAAAGTAAATTATCATAGCTAGGAGGCTCCTTCAACCTTACATTTGCAGTCAAATTCAATATACAAACAACCGATACAAACACAAACCGATATTAAACGATTTAGTCCACAAACAAAATCGCATAACTTAAAAATATATGTACTGATGCCATTTAAGTTATTTCGATCGATCTTGCTCAGTCCTCATTAAAACACTCATTAAATTTCGATTTTTTAAATATGATTACGTCCTTAGGTTAGGTAAATGACGTCAAATTTAAACAATAATCAAATAAGTGATTCATTGTTTATTCTAAACATTAAAAACTCGCTCAAAAGTTGCAGTGATTAAAAAATATCTAAGCACTTATATATATTATATATTATATTATAATATATATATATATATATATATATTATATATATATATATATATATATATATATAATATATATATATTTTGTGTGTGTGTTTGCCAGTCACCAGTTACATGAAGTTAGTGACTTGCTGGTTTCGTACCAACACTTTGTAAACCTAGAGTGAAGACGGCTATGTAAATATGCAAAAAATACAGAAAATAATTCACTTTTTGGCCCAATAATTAAGTGAATATTATGAAAACTCTCTGACTCAATTTTTCGCAAAGTATTTAGAAAAATTATGCATCTAATAAAATTTACAAAAAGCTTTAATAACTGAAATTAGCTACACAATTTAAGAGCAAAACAAATGTTTAAGTATAAATTCAAAATAGAAGGAATAGCTATCATGTAAGCTCGGAGCAGATCTGAAATGAGTGCTCTATAATAGGGGTACTTAGGAAAGAGATTCGTTTATTAAAATTAGATTTCACGGAGGAATCGAAATGGATATTTTAAAAGAAGGGACATAATGGGATTGTTAGGTTTGATAGTTAAGGGAAATCTGCATCCCTAGTACCGCGCAGTTGAACGAGGAATGTAAAGGACTCACCCTAATTAGAAGCACTAATAGTATCATCTTGTAATTTGGAAATTCTGACACACACGGCTGCGAGGGGTCTTCAAGCACGATAGGGGCCAATTACAGCCCTCGGGCCAAGCATCCGTGTTCAAGACCAGCTCCCACTTTCAATCGGTTTGTTTTCCACCCAATTTACTCTCTCACTATTAACTCTACTAACCCTTAACCTCTTTTGCAAATTGGCTAGGATTTTCATTTAGATGTCGCGAGATTCACTTTCTAGTAATTGCTCATAAACCTTTAATAGCTAGATTCTCTTATAGTACTCTTATATAGTTGGCTAAGCTAAACGATTTTAAAGTTAGAATAACCCTACTTGGAAACGACGGCTTCTAATCTTATTGTTATCCGATTATTTAACAAGACTTGGACTAGATAATCTACTTCCACTCTCTAAAAACAAGCTCAGATTGTACACTTGACTTTAATAACTAATCATTTTATTTTTCAATTTTAGTTCATCAACAAATTTTTAAAAGCAAAGAGATTTACATTGAAAGAAATTGTAGGCAATAAAATTTTAATCAATGAAAAAAGAGACATGAGACCAAGTTAGCGGGTGGTCAGCATAACAAACTGGCACTACCCTTGCCATATTTCATCTTAGTAAACCCTTTTCCACAAAGCCTTTGTTCATCTTTAACAGCCCTTGCATCTCCTATTTCAGAAGAGAATTTTGATGCATGGGTACCGCTAAGTTAGGGGAGGTAAGGAAGAGAATGCGTAAGGTGTATTGTTGCCCAGCGTCCCTTCATTTTATACTTCATGGTCTCCAGTTCTGGAGATCCCATACGAGTCATTGTCCGCGCGTCCACCCAACCCTATCAAGACCCCCTCAGCTCCATGTCCCTTTCTCCAGGAAATGCTTTCTCATTCACCCTCAGAAAGTTCTTTGCTCTTACTCTAAAAGAAATTATAGCCAACGAAGTTTAATAACACAACTTCGTTGTTTCTGACTGATATCTCAAAACTCATCAGTCCAGTTACAGGGTAAAAAATAAACAAGATACTAATAAAGGACTTTTAAAATAAAATATAGATCGATATACAACGGAATACTAAACAAAAAAGAAAACAGTTCACAACAAGAAACAGTTAAATATCAACTTCATCCTCCTGCCATAAAATCAATTAACGAATTGTCCGTTAGGTCCAACTGAATTATGATGTCAAGGATCCGAATGTTATTTATTACTTAAATATCAGAATTTACATCCTGATACTATTTACTCTATTGTATAACACACGGCTAAAGTCAGTTGGCAGCCCACCAAAAACCTCAATGCTTTCAACCCACTTTTTTTAACAAAAAAAAATCCCTACTCTGACAACACTGTACGTCAGGTTATGTTTTGATTTTTTTTTTATAATTTATTTATTTTTTAAGTAGGAATATTGTTGTGTTTTTTAAATTTACCAACTAAGTGTTCCTTTAACTTTGTTCGAAAGTATGAATTAAGTGGAGTTAAATGTATTAATTACGCAATGCAATAGATCATAATAGTTCTATCATAAAAGTTCATTTAAATTGTCAGCTATAATTACTTATTTTTTATAGATAGATTTCACTTATTTTTTCTGCAATATACATTAAAAAGTAACATTGTTTATTAGTAACGGCATAATTTGTTTAAATAAATGACGATTTAATTTTGCATAATGTATTGCTCTTGACATAATTATATTTTCCTTTTTTCCAAAACCAACTGCTTTTTTGTGTCAAGTTTCTATAATTGAATACGTATTGTTTCATATTATAGAAAAAGTATGACACAATACGCAATTTGAACTGAAACAGATTAAAATCAAACGAAACGAACTCAAACAAATCAAAATGCACAATGAGGAAAATAAAAGCGATGCCAGGTTACGAATGTTTACAACCAGTGTTGCCTTTTTGTATTTTTTTTACGAAAAATGTAATTTTTTGAACCGACGTTGGCATAAAGTTGAAGGGGAAGGGGCGCAGTCGGTCTAAACCAATAGAATTTTTTCCTTTCGTTATTTTTTGGCGCGCTGTCAACTGACTTTAGCCGTGTGTTATATTATAATTATTATTTATTAAGTCAGAACACTTAAATAAAAGGTACCTTCAGAAATTCATACATGTCTTTGATTTTAAAAAATAACGTAAGAACTCAAAACTAAAATGTAAAAAATAAGTAATAAATATAAAATTGTTCATGAAAACAAGTAAACAATTCAAACAGAATTAATACAATTAAAAAAATTGTATAAGAAAGAACATGTTGAGTTTCAATTCTAAGAAAATCAGTATAACCTAGCTGTAATTGTAAACGAATTTAGATAATCACATCATTTACGATTAATTACAATCCTAAAATAAAAAAATAATCTCATTTTTCTTTGAAAATTCACTAAAATATCCATAATTTTTTTAAAAAATAAACCGATTGAATAAATGATACAATAATTAGTTAAAGAAAGGATTTACATAATACAATAAAGATAATTTTAATCAGGATTTAAGCTGAGTTGTGTGAGGCAAGATAAAATATTTACTTTAGTTAAATATTTAATTGTTTAAAACAAAGTTTTACGACCCAAACATTTCCATTTAATTTTACATCGGACTCCATTAGAAACATTTCAAAAAAACCTTTGTTAAATAATTGATAGGATTGTCCGGAGAAAGCTTTCATACGGCCGTTTCCATACCGTGTCCAATACGCTTTTAACAGAATCCCGCCCTAATCCTTTTATTTTTAAAAACAACATTGAAAGTTTTAAGCAATCAACTATTCTGAAAAAAAATACGTTTGAATTCCGATAGTCAAGTGTAATACTCTAAACCTGTAGTGAAAAATATAATTTAGAAAAATAGAGTTTTAATTTAAGTTAAAATTTTAAACAATCTAATAGTAGAATTAAAATGCCAAAGTCTTTAGCAACAAAAAAGATAATCCTACTATTTCAAATTAATTATTTACATTTAGGACTATGTTGGCTACATATGGAGAAGCTATAACTAGACGTGACGGTAATATGAAATCATAAATTAGCGCTACTATACCTGTAAACCCCAAACAATTATTTAGTAGTTAATACATAAAACGTAGTTGGATTTACTGGACTAAAATAGATAGTAATGTAAATATCTTAAAATGGATAATTTATTAAAATCAATTAAGTCTTTTTTAGACTTAGACAGGGTTCAATTATTAATACCAGTTTTACTTGGCTTATGTTCCTATATAAATGATTTTTCTAATAAAAAATAGTTTTTTTCTCGTAATAGAATGATGATGCTATAACAAATAAATATAAATCAATAAATAAATAAAAGTTTATTGTGGATGCTTTAAAATGAGTTGCAAATAATATTAAATATCTAAAATAAATTCACAACAGGGTTGACTACTTACCTCATAAGAGGTTAAGAAGTAAACAAATTTCCAATAAAAATATATATAATTTTTTAAATTGATTAAAGTTTATTTAATTTATAAACTTAAAACATATTTTCATTATATATAAATATAAACACAAGATTTAAATTGTAGGGTTATGAGACTAGAATATATTCTTTTGAATAAAATTAGGTTTAAGCGTAATAAAATAAGTTTCACATACAACAATCTAAAGAAAAAAGAAGCCATCTGGTTGAAGTGAAGACGCAGAGGATTGTTTAGATGTTAGCAAAAAAACGAAAGAAATGTTTCAACTGAAGAATTTCAACTCTAAAGCTATTCAACAACACCACATGTGACTAAGGAAAGAAAGAAAAGTACCAGTATTTCTTTAAAACACAACTGGCCTATAAATACCAGACACCCTTAGTAGACTGAGCAATATCTTTATTCAAGTAAAATACATTTTAAGGATAAAAACAAATCCTATACTATGGCATAGGGAGAATCAAACCGGCATTATTTAGAGGGAATAAAACTAAAAAAACTATACATTTAAATCAAAACAATGAAATATATAATAATTATATAAAATTTTAAATAAAACCACATTTTTTACCATATGAGAAAAATGTTAATAATAAATAATAATAATAATATATAATATTATATACAATTTTAAATAAAACCATGTTTTTTACCATAAAAGAAAAATGTTAATCACATAATATAGTAATATATAATAATTATATACAATTTTTAATTTTTTTTTAATTTAACCATGAACAGTATCCATGCTTATGGGGCTCTTTATTTTTCTAAACATGTGCACCGCTTGCTCAACGATGTTGATTTCTTTTTATCTTCTTTTTTATTTTTTGCATTTTCATTTTATTTTGAGTTGTAGCATTTGGTTCAGGAATAAATTATGATTCTTTTTTTCTTTTCTTTAATCTGTAATCTTTCTGTTTTTCTTTTTCGTAGCAATTTTAAATATAACCATATTTTTTACCATATGAGAAAAATCTTAATCAATATTGTCCCTAGAAAAATTGTACTGTCAAAATAAAAAATTTCAGTAAGTTCAAAATTTACAGTAAATTTACAGTTCAAACGATAACTGGCCAAACTATATCAGCATACAGTGATATATTAAATTTTTAGTTACAACCAGGTGAAATCCAGGTCCTATCAAACGAGCATTAATAACACAATATAAATATGTAATCAGACATAACTTACGATTAGTTTCAATATTGTAGACATCTTACCTGAAACAGAAAGATTGTGTTTTATTAAGAGATTTATTTACGTATATAAATACATGAGTTTACTTTCCAGGAAATGTTTCTTTATTGTCAAAATTTCAAAAAATATACAAATACGCACAAACGTCATTTACTAAAGAGAAGGGAACACAAAATTATCAAATAAAAATTGATTTTCAGAATAATATGATTTCTGAAGCAACATAGATATAATATATAAGGATTTTCTTAATAGTTTTGAGAGGAAGTTTAATTATAGATTCAGGTAATTTATTGAGGAAACATCTTATGCCATTAATAATGTGTGACTGATTTGATTTATGAAGTATACAAGAGGCATGTTAATATTGGTAGTAAACCTTGTAGCATAGTTATGATTTTTATTATTATTAAACTCCCCCTCGTCGTACTTATTTTTAATAAATATAAGAGCAATGAGAAAATATATGCTGAGAAAAGTTAAATCTCATGATTAATAAAATATTGTTAGCAGTATTTAGCATGATTTAAAATTCGAATAACGTTTTTCTGGAGAATAAGATGCTATTACCCTCTGAGGCTGCTCTTATTCTTTAATACAATACATCAAACAGGAATAAAAATGAGAATAGTAGGCAAGCTTCATAGTATCAGCATCTAATGTTAACTAAGTTTATAGAGCAAGTAAATAACGGATGAAAGTTTACTGCTTAGTTGCTTAATATTAGTTTTCAAATAAAATGAATTAATATTATATTAAATAAAATAAAGAATAAATGAATGGGCAATATATTTTAATTCATAAACATAAAGAAATTTGGAGTCCTAGAAAAATACTTATCCAAACATAAAATAAACTCAATTTTTACTTTGCCGTAAAATTATTTTAATTTTTTTTTCTCAGGAAAAATAAATCAAATAAACCATTCATCATTTTTAGAAAAAGGTAAAAAATAACTTCATATCACTTTAGCCTCATCTTGAAATCATATAAATACCATTCTTAACCCTTTAAAAGTTTTTCCCAGAAAAATAACCAATAAAGTAGCTAGAGAGAGAGAAAAATAAGAATTTTCATCAGGATAAAAATGCGAGGGATCGTTTATGAAAGTTGCCGAAAACCAGCGGCTTAATGACGTGGAAACCCATACAACGTTTCAATATCTCTTTAATTCTTCGGCTGGCCGGAAAAATCGCCCAAAAATTACAAAACGTGGAGGTGAAATAAAAGGATTTTTTAGTTATTAGCAAGCGTAGGCCAAAATCAAAATATAAAAACTCTTTTAGAAGATATTTTTTTAAAAAAAAAGAAGACGCTATGAACTGGCAAGATTCATCCGGGTCAAAGAATTTTTTATTTATCAAATTTTATTACACATAGATATATCAATTTTTAAATTTTGATTAAATGCTGAATGAAATAAATCCATTAAATATACATTAATACTAAGACACATTTCTGGATTTTATTTGTATGATTAAAAAACTAAGAAACGTAAAATTGCACAATAATTTATTTCAAAAGGCACTCTTCTCAGGGTGGCAGTTGTTTAAACTAATTTTGGACCGGTCCTCAACGAAGATATTAAATTAATAATATTAAGAAATATTTCAAAATACAGAAAAGTATAAATAACGCGGTTTCGG